>OY728141.1:91692217-92942217 GCA_963277665.1 Viscum album | reverse complement strand
TTTCGCTGGAACCTCAAAACTGCCTCCAGACCACCCCTCCGCCTCGGCCGCCCCTGTTACACCCGCATCAGACCTCTCCGCCGCTGCCTCCCTCATCCGCTTGCACCCATAGCGGACCAGCAACCCCCAGCCGGCGCAACCTCTCTCCCGGCCATCCTTCTTCTTTTCTTCTTCCTTCTTCTTTTTCCTTTCTTCTTCTTTCTTTTCTCCTTCTCCTCTTCTTCTTCTTCTTTCTCTTCCTCCGCCTACACCTCGGCCGAGCTGCTGCTCCCCCTTGCACCCCCAGCCGGCGCAACCCCCTGCCGTTCTCCTCTCCTGCTCACCGGCGCGCCAACCCTCCGCTCAGCCTCTCCTCCATTTCTCCCTCTGCTTGCCGGCCGAAGCCTTCCGCCCAGCCCCCCTCGCCGTCAGTGTTGCACCCAGCCGGCTCTCCCTTCCCTGGTGCGTCGTTCCTGCACCCTCCTCCCGGACCGCCCCTGCTTCTTCCTTCTCTTCTCCTTCTTTCTCTTCTTCTTCTTTCTCTTATCCTTCCTCTCCTCTTCTTCCTCTCCTCTTCCTCTCCTCTCCTTCTTCTTCCTTTCTTTTTCTTCCTCTTCTCCTCTGTTCCAATGCGCCTGTTCGGCCTCCTCCGCACAGGTCCGTTTTTTTTTAGTTATTTTATTTTATTATTTTAAGTTATCTAATTAAAGATTATGTTTTCTTTTGTTATTATTATGTTAGTTATTATATCATTATTATAAATATTAATATTTTAATATTGTAATTATGTAAATAACAACAATAATAATAATAATAATAATAATAATAATAATAATATTATTATTACACTACTGGAAAAACAGGTATTTGCGACGGGCTATTTGCGACGGGATCCCGTCGCAAATAGCCATTTGCGACGGGGTCCCGTCGCAAATAACCCGTTGCGGAAAACGCCGTCGCAACTAAACTTATTTGCGACGGGACCGTCGCTAAAGCCTTTTTTTGCGACGGGCATTCTCCCCGTCGCAAATAGTATTCCGTATTTTTTGTAAAAAACTTTTTAAACAGTTATTGCGACGGGCCCGTCGCAAATAGTTTTTGCGACGGGACCGTCGCAATAACATTTTTTTTTAAATAAAAAAATTAATAATACTAGTATTTGCGACGGGAATCGGGACCCGTCGCAAATACTCTTTTTAAAAAAAAATAAAAAATTATTAATAATACTAGTATTTGCGACGGGCATAGTATCCCGTCGCAAATACTATAAAAAAAATAAAAAAAATAAATTATTAATAAATTATTTTAATTAATATAATAATAGAATTATAATTTACAAATGAAAATAATAAATTATTTTAATTACTATAATAATAGTAGAATTATAATTCAAAAATAAAAATAATAGAATATTAATAAATAATTTAATTAATATAATAATATTATAATTATAATTCATAAATAAAAAAAATATTAATAAGTTATTTTAATTAATAAAAAAATAATAGAATTATTTTACATTCAAATATTAAAATAATTCAAGTATTACAAAAAAATAATTAAATTATAATATTATAAAATTTTAATATATATATAAAATTTTAATATATATATAAAATTTAATATTATAAAATATAAATATTATTATTATTCATATTAATATTGTTATTTAAAAATATAATATTATTAATATTTTATAATGAGACAGAAACTACGAATAGAAAAAAAAAATATTTTGATTTCACAAATTTTATAACAGAAATACAAACTCTAATCTGTAGGAGGGGGGGGGGGGGAGGTGGGGGATCTGCAGATGGTGGTGGAGGAAACTCCATCCCTAAAGCATGAGTGAGTCGGCGCATGTACTCCATCTGCTCCTGATGCTGCTGCTGCCACCGACTCGTCTGCTCCTCGTACAGCTGCTGCTGGCGTCGACGCTCCTCCTCATGCTACTGACGTATCTGCTCCTGCTCCTGTCGGAGACTCTCTATCTGTGCAGTCTGAGATCGCAACTGCTCCTCATACTGTGTAGAAGAAGATGCACGAGCTCCCCTAGAGCTGGACGCCGACATCGCAGCACTGCCATAATAATCTCCGGGAGTCAGTCGAGAGCCGATACCAACTACCCGGCCCTTCTCGAAGGCATACTGGGTGGCCTGCATCCATGCCGCCTCATCAAACTGACGGGCAGTGGTCTGATCTGATGACTCGGCCTGACTCTCAGGCCGGGCCTGTGCCGCTGCGGCCTCATATGACTCCTATAGTTGCAATTTAAAATTAAAATTGTGAATATATTATATGCAGTTAATTTTTAAACTTGAAAACAAATAATACTGACCACGATGTGATGCTGACGATCACCTCTGAGCTCCCCAGTAGCAGGATCACTATACATCCTCCGATATACGTCGTACTCTGTAATATCGGGGTGCTCGACAGCCTATAAGAATAAAAAATAAACTGTTAATATTTATAGTTATATAAAATATTTATAAATAATGTACGTACCAGATGCTGTCTATGAGTACTGAAAGAACGACTCCCAGCTCGATGAGTCACCTCCTGCCTCCCCCGATTCTGCCTCCCCACCGATGATCTCCTCTGAAAGGCACCACTCAACCAGTGCACACATAATCCATCCCATACATGGGATGAAATGTACTCTGGTCGGTGTGCTCTACATGACTCCTCAAAATCTGACACTCCTGCTTTCTTCATCGCAGCTTTTCTTAAATTGTGCAAAAACTGACGAAGGCGATCACGCATGGCCACCTCCCATGCCTCGTGGATGGCGTCACGCATGGTATCCTCGATCGGATACCATAAACCCTACAAATAAATCAAAATATCAAGTTAGAAATGAAATAATTTTCAAAATAAAAATTATTTATTTACGTACGTACCAACCAATGGCCGAACATGGCCTGCTGCACATCAATGGGAATCTGCTCCCATGTGGTCCACAGCTGAGAGAAATAGTTGCGCAAAATAGCGCTGCCCTGTCCGACTGCTATATGCGAAAAACTGAAAAAATAATAAACATTTATTATGTGAATAGATTAATGAAATCTTAGTCAAATTCACAGGTTATCACACCTCCGGGTGCGCGGATCAAACCCAAGACGTGGACGTCGCTCGGGGACGGGGTCAGGAATCATCAATCGTGCAAGACCGCGCCCCCTCCGCATACTCCCTGGAGCGCCTGCAGGCTGAGGGTCATCTGCCAGCAACTCATCCGCATCGAAAGGCAGGTCAGCCTCCGCCAACTCACGAAATGTGGCCTCGTCCATCTGAAACAGAAAATGTTAATATTAGCAAATAATTGATAATTACTATTATATATACATATATATACATATTATGATTGTATATAAATACCATGGAATTCTATAAGTGTTCATCTTCATCATCATCTTCATATATGTCAATGTCATCTTCATATTCCTCCTCAACATCATCGATATCCATTCGAGTTGCAGTTGCTTCATCTCTTACCATTTCAAATTCATGTGTGACATCATTAACATCATCGTCATCACCGACTCTTAAATGTGGGGTGTCGTCATCGATACTCATATCTCTTTGTAAAAAAGATTGATTTTGAGTACTCTCTTGAAAAACTTCAATTCTTTGCACATCAGTGAAAGCACATTTACTTTGACTAAACTGATTGTCTCGAATTTTGATTTTTATTACACTCCACCAATCAGTCAAGTCTCTTGATGTTGCACAGTACTTTGCATAATAAACTTGATATGCCTGTTGAGCCAATAAGAATGGTTCATTTACTGCGAGAACACTTTTACATTTAATATCGATGATTCCATGAGTCGGATGAACACGCACGCCTCTCTCTGTATCCAACCACCGACATTTGAACATGGTTATGTAATGTTGTCCAAGATAACAGAGTTCAATGATTTCATCAAGTATGCCATAAAAGTCAACTTCATTTTCTCGATGATGAGATCCTCTCAAGCTAACTCCACTGTTCATTTTTTTTTTCGATTCCCCATATGCATGCGTGTGGAATCGAAATCCATTCACCACATATGCATTATAAGTTTTAACAAGTTTGGAAGGTGGGTTACTCAATACACAGAGCCGTTTGTCAATTTTATCAGCATGTCGAGACACCTGAAGATTTGTGAAATAATTATCAATATAGTAAAATATACATTGAATGAGTTGCTAAATGATAAAGAATTTATGTTACCAGTTTTTGAAACCACTGAGAGAAATTTTTCAGTCGCCGTTCTTCGAGAGCAGCTGCTGTAATTTGTGGAATTTGTTTCTTGATATGATTATCATACAACCTATAAAAACGAAAGTTATTTACTGTAACATAAATGATAGAATAAGTGATATAAACAATTACAGTACAACCGATGTCATCTCTTCACAGTTGAGCAGAACATACGTATGAGCTCTATGATGTTCATCATCTGAAAGCCAGCGTTCAGAAACTCCACCAAAACCAAGCTCTGACTGGTTGAAAACAGATAATTGATTGTCGATTTCATCAATATTCCTCTCATTCCGTCCCATTCGGTTGTGTTTTGAAGGATACTCAGATTCAAAATAATGGGAGCAGAAAAAAGATATTTCCTCTTGCAAATAAGCTTCTGCAATAGATCCTTCAACAGATGCTTTGTTGCGTACTTTTCTTTTCAATTTTTTCATGCATCTTTCAAATGGGTACATCCATCGAAACTGTACCGGACCTCCACATTTGGCTTCATATGGCAAATGTAACATCAAATGTTCCATTGAGTCGAAGAAAGACGGCGAAAATATTTTTTCCAGTTTACATATAATTACAACAACATCTTTTTCAAGTTTGCCTAGAGCATCATAATCTGCCGTAGCCGCACAAATTTCCCGAAAAAAATGAGACATGTCTGTTATGGAATCCCAAATCACAGAATTCAACAGACCTCTTAATCCAATGGGTAGAAGTATCTCCATTATAACATGACAATCATGACTTTTCAATCCAGTAATATGACCATTCTTTACACATCTACCCAAATTGGAAGCACAGCCATCTGGAAGTCTCAAATCTGCAATCCACTGACAAAATAATAAACGGTTTTCTTTAGACAGTGTATAAGCTGCTTTTGGTTTCAGTAACCTTTCTGTTCTGACATTCTCAAATAGTTCCAATTCTGGACGCCTGCAAATTTGGGCAAGATCTAAACGTGCATTTACATTGTCTTTGCTCTTTCCTGGCGTATCCAAAACTGTATGAAACAAATTATCAAAACAGTTCTTCTCAATATGCATGACATCTAACATGTGTTGGACCAACAAATCAGACCAATATGGCAAATCCCAAAATATGCTACGTTTAATCCAATTGTGTTCTTTCCCAAAACCAGAAATTTTCTGTTGGTTTATTGTGGGACCAAAAGTGATGGGAGGTAATGAAAATACAACCGATTTTAACTCCGAACCTGATAGCATTTTTGGAGGTCCATCCCTTTCAGCTGTTCCTTTTCTGAAATGAGATCTGTTTCTGCGAAAAGGATGATCAGCTGGAAGAAATCTGCGATGACAGTCAAAATAACAAGGTTTCTTTCCATGAATGAGCATAAATGCTTTGTTCTCTCCCATACAGTAAGGACATGATTTCTGACCATGTGTACTCCAGCCAGATAACATCCCATAAGCCGGGAAGTCACTTATTGTCCACATCAATGCTGCTCTCAGTATGAAATTCTGTTTCGTTGCAACATCATATGTACTGACACCAGTACTCCACAATAAATTTAATTCATCAATCAATGGCTTCAAATAAACATAAATATTTTTCTTCGGATGTCCTGGAATTAGTAAAGTCAAAAAGATATATGGCTCCTTCATCAACATCCATGGAGGTAAATTATACGGAGTTAAAAAAACAGGCCAACATGAATATTGACTACCATAAGATCCAAACGGACAGAAACCATCAGTGGAAAGGCCCAGTCGAACATTTCTAGCTTCTAAAGCAAATGATGGATGCACTCTATCAAAATGTTTCCATGAATCACCATCGGCTGGATGATTCAAGCTTTTATCGGTTGAAATATTCTCTTTATGCCATGACATCATTGTCGCTGTATTCTTAGACATGAATAAACGCTGAAGTCTGGATGTAAGCGGAAAATATCTCAACTGTTTTACAGGAATCAAACCAGACTTCCCGTGTTGTCCTTCTTTATATCTCCGTTGCCCACATGTGGGACAACTATCCAACGACTCATTTTCCCCTGAATATAAAATGCAGTCATTTGAACATGCATGAATCTTCTGACAAGTAAGTCCCAAATTTCGAACCAACCTCTTACTTTCATAGTAATTTGCAGGTAAAACATTTCCTTCGGGTAACAGTGTTTTCAGCAAAGAAAATATCTGGTCAAAACATGTGTTTGACATTCCGTTATCTGATTTGATAGCCATAAATTTTGCAACTGCTTCTAATTTGCTCATCTTGCAGCCAGGATATAATGCATCCTCAGCAGACTTCAACAACTCATAAAATTCAGACGGTCCCAACTCAGGATTTGAAGCTATATCAGCCGGAGTTTCTGTATGTTGAACAGATGAACCTGCAACATCATGTACTAAATCTTGAAACTGGGATGGATCCGGAATCAAGTTGGTATCATCTGCTCTGGAACTGCGTTCACCGTGTTGATACCAAAAAACATAATCTGCTTGAAAACCAAAACGCAAGAGATGTTCCCCCACTTTGTCAAACGTGTCAAACGTTCTCAATGCCCATTTTCTACAAGGGCATTTTATCTTTCCTTCTGAAACAAATTCTGAATTTGATGCCGCAAATGATAAAAAAATCTCCACACCCTCTATATATACTGGATTTAAACCAGAACCATTTGGATTTCTACGTTGATTTATCCATATGCGGTCATCTAATAATGACTGTTGACGACCTCGTTGTTCCATATTTTTCTATAAAATATAAAAGCATTACTGGTTTTGAATAATTTGTTAGAAAAAACACTCAAGCAAGGATTACTAATTATTACAATTTATTACTAATTATTACAATTTATTGCTAATTATTACTATTTATTACTAATTTAGCAATACTTAGCAATACTTAGCAATACTTAGCAAAAGGAAAACTGCTTGAATAATGAAAGGAAATTTGATAATCATCGTTGTGGAGATGGTTATAAATTTTCCCTTCATTATCCAAGCAGATTTCGTTTACTAATTATTAGTAATAAAAAAAATATTATCAATATTTACGAAAAAACAATATTAATATTATTAAAATAATAAAAAAAATTAAAAAATATTAAAATTATCAATATTCAGAACAAACTTTGTTCTATTATTAACATGTTCAAATCTTAAAGGGTCGTCAATTGTCAGGTCATGCGCAATAAAAAGTTTGTGTCAGCCATGTCTAATGTAAACTCTATAATTGTCCTTGCATGGTTGATCACTTCGCAAGTAATGTTGCAATCAGGCAAACCAAGTCATTTCCTTCTTAACTATAAGAATTATCTCACATGAACCTTTACATAGATCATTCTTCCTTAAAAATTTGAGGGGATATCATTATTTTTCCCTTAAATTTTCAAGGAAGAATGGTCTATGTAAAGGTTCATGTGAGATGATTCTTATAGATAAGAAGGGAATGACTTGGTTTGTCTGATTGCAACATTACTTTTGAGGTGATCGACCATGCAAGGACAATTATAGAGTTTACATTGGACATGGCTGACAGAAACTTTTTATTGCGCATGACCTGACAATTAGCGACCCTTTAAGATTTGAACATGTTAAGAATAGAGCAAAATCTGTTGTAAATATTGATAATTTTAATATTTTATAAATTTTTATTATTTTAATAATATTAATATTTTTTTCATAAATATTGATAATATAATTTTTTTTTGCTAAGTGTTCTTGAGTATTCCTGAGTATTCCTGAGTATTCCTGATTATTCGTGAGTATTCGTGAGTATTCGTGATTATTCGTGAGTATTCGTGATTATTCGTGAGTATTCGTGAGTATTCGTGAGTATTCGTGAGTATTCCTGAGTATTCCTGAGTAATCCTAATTATTACTAATTATTCCTAATTATTCCTAATTATTTGCAATTATTGGTAATTATTGGCAATTATTGGTCATTATTACTAATTATTACTAATTATTGGTAATTATTACTAATTATTGGTAATTATTACTAATTATTCCTAATTATTCCTAATTATTCCTAATTAATCCTAATTAATCCTACTTATTCCTAATTATTCCTAATTATTACTAATTATTGCTAATTATTTCTAATTATTGCTAATTATTTCTAATTATTGCTAATTATTTCTAATTATTGCTAATTATTTCTAATTATTGCTAATTATTTCTAATTATTACTAATTATTTCTAATTATTACTAATTATTTCTAATTATTCGTAATTATTGCTAATTATTGGTAATTATTGTTAATTATTGGTAATTATTGCTAATTATTGGTAATTAATACTAATTATTGGTAATTAATACTAATTATTGGTAATTAATACTAATTATTGGTAATTATTACTAATTATTGGTAATTATTACTAATTATTCCTAATTAATACTAATTATTCCTAATTAATACTAATTATTCCTAATTATTCCTAATTATTCCTAATTATTGTTAATTATTCCTAATTATTACTAATTATTGTTAATTATTCCTAATTATTACTAATTATTGTTAATTATTCCTAATTATTACTAATTATTGGTAATTAATACTAATTATTGGTAATTAATACTAATTATTGGTAATTAATACTAATTATTGGTAATTAATACTAATTATTCCTAATTAATACTAATTATTGGTAATTATTACTAATTATTCCTAATTAATACTAATTATTCCTAATTATTCCTAATTATTGTTAATTATTCCTAATTATTACTAATTATTGTTAATTATTCCTAATTATTACTAATTATTGGTAATTAATACTAATTATTGGTAATTAATACTAATTATTGGTAATTAATACTAATTATTCCTAATTAATACTAATTATTCCTAATTAATACTAATTATTGGTAATTATTACTAATTATTCCTAATTAATACTAATTATTCCTAATTATTACTAATTATTGTTAATTATTCCTAATTATTACTAATTATTGTTAATTATTCCTAATTAATACTAATTATTGGTAATTAATACTAATTATTGGTAATTAATACTAATTATTGGTAATTAATACTAATTGTTGGTAATTAATACTAATTATTCCTAATTAATACTAATTATTGGTAATTATTACTAATTATTCCTAATTAATACTAATTATTCCTAATTATTCCTAATTATTGTTAATTATTCCTAATTATTACTAATTATTGTTAATTATTCCTAATTATTACTAATTATTGTTAATTATTCCTAATTATTACTAATTATTGTTAATTATTCCTAATTATTACTAATTATTGGTAATTAATACTAATTATTGGTAATTAATACTAATTATTGGTAATTAATACTAATTATTCCTAATTAATACTAATTATTCCTAATTAATACTAATTATTGGTAATTATTACTAATTATTCCTAATTAATACTAATTATTCCTAATTATTACTAATTATTGTTAATTATTCCTAATTAATACTAATTATTGTTAATTATTCCTAATTAATACTAATTATTGGTAATTAATACTAATTATTGGTAATTAATACTAATTATTGGTAATTAATACTAATTATTGGTAATTAATACTAATTATTTCTAATTAATACTAATTATTTGTAATTAATACTAATTATTCCTAATTAATACTAATTATTTGTAATTAATACTAATTATTCCTAATTAATACTAATTATTGGTAATTATTACTAATTATTCCTAATTAATACTAATTATTCCTAATTATTCCTAATTATTACTAATTATTGTTAATTATTCCTAATTATTGTTAATTATTCCTAATTATTACTAATTATTGTTAATTATTCCTAATTATTACGAATTATTGGTAATTAATACTAATTATTGGTAATTAATACTAATTATTGGTAATTAATACTAATTATAGGTAATTAATACTAATTATTGTTAATTATTGGTAATTATTACTAATTATTCTTAATTATTGATAATTATTAGTAATTAAATGAATAATTATCAATAATTAGAAATAATTACCAATAATTACAAATAATAACATTATTAATATATTTTATTATTAATATTAAAATAATATAATTTTCTAATTTATATACAGTTCTTTTTTTATCTGTGCGTTTTCTATCTCCACATACAAATAATACATGTGAAGACAGCAAACACACAGATGAAAAAAGAACTGTATATATATAAAAAATTATATTATTTTAATATTAATAATAAAATAAACTAATAATGTAATAATGTTCTTATTCCTAATTATTGGTATTTATTACTAGTTATTAATATTTATTCTTAATTACTAAAAATTATTACTAATTATTCCTAATTACCATATAAACAATACTTATAATTTAAATTTATTAAGTAATAAAACAATGTAAACATAATTAAATTACAACTAATTAATAATAATAGAAACTAATAAGAAATTAAAAATAAATAAAAAATTAAAATGAAGATAAATACCTTGAAAATTAATCTGTTCTGATCGTTCTTCAAAACTTTAATATCAGCTCCAGAGAAAAAACTTAAACTGAAGAAAAACTCAACTCTAGAAATATGATTCTGAGAGAGAGAGAAGATAAGGAATGAGAATGAAATGAAAAAAACGGATGGGGGTATTTATAGGTTAGATTAGTTGCGACGGGCCCATTTGCGACGGGATTCCCGTCGCAAATAGTATTATTTACGACGGGACCCGTCGCAAATACCTTAGCCAACATTTATTACGGTCAACCGGTAAATAGTTATTTGCGACGGGTCCCGTCGTAAATAATCCTCTGCCGACATAGTATTTGCGACGGAGGAATATTCCCGTCGCAAATACCTTTTACCGCCGCCGGTTATTTGCGACGGGAATATTTCCCCGTCGCAAATAAGTTTCCCGCGATTTGGCGCGCATCGCGGGAAAACTATTTGCAACGGGGAAAGCAATCCCGTCGCAAAAGCCTCCTTATTTGCGACGGGGAAATACCCCCGTCGCAAATAAGTTTTTAACATGACTATTTGCGACGGGATTTATTCCCGTCGCAAATAACCCGTCGCAATTGCTCATTTTTCCCGTAGTGTTATTATATTATTATTATCATCATTACTATTATTATCATATTATTATTATTATTATTATTATTAATATTATTGCTATTACTATTATTAATATTAATATTATCGTTATTATTATTATTTATAATTATTATTACTATTACTATTATTATTGCTATTGTTATTATTATCCTATGTTATTATTATTATTATTATAATTATTATTATACTATATTATTACTGCTACTATTATTATTATTATATTTTTATCATTTTATTATTATTATTATTATTATTATTATTATTATTATTATTATTATGTCATCGCTATTATTATTATCGTCATTATTATTTATGTTAACAATTTTCTAAAACCGTTGAGTGTTATGCTGTTTTTAGGACCTGGTTGACGGCTCAAGACGGTGCGACCGCGGCGCAACTGGAGTCTTGCGCCGTGTCCTTTTCCGCGCCGTTTGAGGTAGGTGGTTCCGCACTCAAGTATGGGTTTATAATCCTTTGCTTGCACTCCTAGTTAATCAAATGTTTTATCCCCTGTTTACATACTATGAACTTTTTTCCCCTTATTAAAAAAATGTCATGTGTTTATTACTTGGACCTAGTTAAAACTTTGAATGTCTTTCTTTCTCTCTCTTTTAAAATAGTTATCAGCAAGTTTTAAAAGTACTGTTTTGGTTTACCTGATTGAAAAAAAGAAAAAGGATGTTGTTTTATTTTTCAAACTGTGCTACTGGTTTTATTTAGCGTACTTGCAATACATACTATGTTTTGAAATGCTATGGTGTGCGTGTGGTATTTTCAAAAGAAAGAAGATCAGTGTGCGGATGATATGGCAGGTGTTTTCTGAATTGGGTGAGCACAAGGAGGGAAGCCTGGGTATTAGGTGGGTGGACTAGGACTAGTGAGCCGGTAGTCCGGAGATGACTCAACCCGGTTTCACTGGCAGGTTTGACGATTGAAACACTAACTAAACATATGATATCTGAGGGTCGTGGCCTTCTAAGCCACATGTTCTGAGGGTCGTGGCCTTCTAAGCCACGTTTTCTGAGGGTCGTGGCCATCTAAGCCACGTTTCACTGAGACACGATGTCCTAGGGTCCCACTGTTACTAGTATCCTTAGGGCATTCCCATCCTCTGGTGCTACTGATACTTGTGCGCACACTGATCCGTGATATTTATACCATTTGAATTTCACTCTGGTATGTGACTTGAACCGTTTTTCTTCGAAAGCATTTTGTGAAAATATTTTATTTATTTTTGCACCTTTTACTTTATACAACATTGCAAATGGATTTTCTCTTTATACTTGTGCGTGGAATCTTGCTTGGTGATATCCTGCTGGGCGATTGCTCACACCCTACTTACACCTTTGGGTGTAAGTAGATCTGTTTACTTCTGATACAGGTAGGGGTCCAGCTTTTGGGAGCAGTGGTTCAGGTTGCTAGCCAGACTATCTACGTGGCGTTTTGGTGGTGTCCTAGAGGCGGTGTCCTTACACCGGGCGACAGTCCTTAGGTTGGTTTTTGGTTGTCTTGTTTTGGTGTTATTTGGGTTTTGAGTACTTGTGAACCAAAGACCTGTTTGGTTATCTACATGTTTGACTGTAACCTGTATCTCTGTTTGGTTTACTTTGGTTGGCTGCTTTACATTTATTCACTCGGGTAAATCGTTCCCAAGGTTTATTTTGATACCCGGGCACTTGTGCCAGCCCGTGGGGATAGGGAATGCCCTTCGGGCCTTGCCGCGGGCCGAGTCGGGCGTCGGTTCGGATGGTGACCCTATTCGGTTCGTGACAAACAACAAGTGAAACAAACTCGTCAACTAAATAGGTATACTAAGTTCCTATCCTCACCATGGATACTCTCACCAAGTATCACATACAAGAGTATATAATATAATAAAGAATATCAAGGGTACCCTGCTACCACTTCCCCACTAGTTTGCCTCTTTTCCCCAACATTGCACGTACTAAGCATCTCTCTCCAAAAAGTCTTGACCACAAACACCTGGGTGAAGTACCACAACATGAACCTCATGCAACACAACCACCACGTCCACGTAACCGAAGTAACCAAGTAGTTTCTGGGATCCACCATAGCTCGCATAACATGTATCATACATCAGTCATTATACTACAATCCATTACAACCCATACACCGAGTAAGGATCCTCGAGCCATCACAACACACGTTACACCTATAGTAGTCCATAGGAAAATATATCCAGAATATGTGTGTGTAAATAACCACAAGCCCTTACATCCCTCTACACACATATATGGGGAAAACTAACTGCTATGCCTACCAGCACAAGTAACTACCAAGATAATAGAGTGGGGCCAAAGGGGGTAGTCAACCATCCATCCTACCACAAAAATGTTGGTGAAAACACCCCCAGGTCTCATAATCCCTGAGGTGTCAGTTTCCTTAACTGATGGGGTGGAGTAGTGTATAGAAACACAAAAAGTACATAATATACTATAGCTCACCACAACACTATGGACATAACCTAGTTTTATACTCAAATGCAGCTAACATCTCTCAGACTCTCAACTGCCACTGCTAAGAATAGGTATCCTATAACCACACAACCATTTAAATAGCTTTATTACATCTATTCATTCACTTTTATCAGTTTCACTTTACATTAATTAATTATTTAATATTAATTAACTATTAAAAATTTCACATTATATTTCATTAGCATCACACTAAAGTTTCATGCCCTATAGGCATAACCAAACCAAGTCCACAACTTCTAAGAAATATTACCTCAACATTTCATCCCATTAAGCTCTAACCCCATGGGTTAAAATCATTTATTCAATCATTTATTAATAGAATTATTACTTTCTCATATTCCCAGGCATTCTAGAAAAAAATTATAAGCTACCAAACACAAGGGGCTCAACATGGTGAGTAGATGGGCTACCTGTCGAGTCGTTTCCACCTACAGTAAGAGCACAAACCCATCCTCCCTTGATATTCTAAACACAGTAAGCACATGGCATACCCAATGATTCTTTTCATATTTTTAAAGAAGGGTAAGCATGAAAAACTTCCTCAAGTAGTAGAGAAAGTAAAGAAAATAAAAAAATAAGAGATTCAACAAGAAACCACATTCACAGTAGTGGGTAAGCCCAGCTTCAACCTATTTCATCACCTTCAGTTTCCTCCCCGACACCCACCTTCATAAACTGATGCATCTCACCACTCTAGGTGTCAACTACTACCACAACCACTGGGCCTCCCTACCCCCACATCTTAAAATAGCAATTCATGATCACATCACATCACAATAAGCTGGAAACAACAAGGAAACTGGGCTCTTGGCCCTAATTAGGGCATTTTTACATCATAAGTAATGAGCTCTCATAGCTCCAAGCATAAGGCTCTTTGGCCTTCACAATAAAGAGGGTAACTCAGAACCCTACCGGGAATTATCTTATATCAAACAACTAGTTCATTAATCCATCTTGAATTAACCAATTCATTATTAGTAGGTTCCAACTATGAGAAACCAAAAAAAAGATATCATAGCTATTAAAAATAATTAAACATGCTTACTGCATTAATTTGATTAACATAAAAAACAACTGGATTTGTTTACATGCATCTTTATCATTGTCCATTTAATTATCAATTAATTATAGCTATACGTTCTTTACCAATTTCATCAATAACAACATGCTAATAGGAAAAGCATAGATATCACACTATCTAGAAAATCAAGATGCAAACCATTATCATGGTACAAAGAATTAACATGCGATCAAACCAATTCTTTTAGTCTGGTTCAAGTATTTAATTAGGTCAATTCCATTGTGATCCAAAGGGCTAAATCATGCTAACTCTACATGTCATGACCTGACTCAATGAGGCTCGAGCTATAACTCCCCAAGCTCGCCTCTAATAGGCCAAGGGCTGGAGAATAGTGCCGAGTAGGCTATCTCACACATGGGAGGCATTAGCCTAAGGTACTTGTACACACACACCCACATACATCTCCATGAAACAGTGCAGATATGTGTATATAAAAACTAAAAAGGAAAATCATGCATACATCTATCCCAAACCAGAGTGCAACAAAAGTACAAAAGGGAAAAATAGGGCCCACCAAAGGAAAACTACAAAAGTTTCCAACCTGCTCAGAAGGAGGGAAAACGCTGCCAAAAACAACCACCGGTAAGCTTCTCAGCACAGCTCCAGTAAACACCTGGGTCAGTCTCACTCACTAATCTCTGCCTGCTCCAGGTCCTCCTGGAACTCCGTCGAAAGTCTTGTGGTCTGCACAAGACACAAATATGTGCGGGAAAAGCCCGTGCATGGGTGAGTATATAAAATAATCAGTAGGAACCCCAAAAACCCCAAAATAAAAGGGATTAACTGAATGGAAACAATCAGCTCATCCTAGCTAGATGGAACCCAAATGAGAGAGAAACTCCATCTCGAGACCATCCTCGGCTAACACGACTAGTCAGCTCAGCTGAGGTGTATGCGCATACATACACCATGAACATCCACTCAGGTATATGCGCATACATATACCATGAACAACCTGATATACTAATTTCATGCACCAAGCCTCATGAGGTTCCGACCTCATAACCTGCAACAAGTACATAACTAGGAGAACACACTCCACAAGCTCTGTCATCCCAAATGGCACTCGTTTGAGAGGTATACACTTGTTAAATAGCGTAACTAAGAACACCATGATAAAAAAGTGGAAAAACCAAACACCTTAGATAGGGGATCACTCTTAGGGTCCACTAGAGGATACAAGAACCCACACCAGTAACTCGTAGATCTCACAGATAAGTATAAATGTACATTTACACTTATTATACTTAATATTTAAGATATTTAGTGAAAATGACTTCTTAAAAAATTAAAAAAATATTTTTAATTAATATTTTGATAATCATTATGGAGTAATAGTCATTTAATAACAATTTGAGGACTAAAAAAATTAAAAAAATTTAAAAAAGATCCAAAATATGTTGAAAACGCAACTCAAACTTCAAACGGCCATAACTTTTGATCCGGGTGTCCGTTTGAGCTCTACCATATATCAAATCGAAGCCTGCGACGAGTTCTACGTCGCTGTGACTTGGGGGGACCTCGGTCAAGCGTTTTTCGAGGCCAAAAGAGGCCTGGAAGGCCTCCAAAACTGAGTTTTTAGTCAGGGTACCCATATTTTTTAACATTTTGTGGATTTTCAGCCTCGTTTAAGGGGGTATTATTGGATTTTTTTGGTGGGGACTAAATTTATTCCAAGGTATTACATTCATATTGATATTATGTCTTTGAAATTTTATCGTTTTTTATAATGCATTGCTATTTATAATCAAATATATAACTATATGTACATATTTTTTATATATTCACACCTAAAAATTAAATTTTTTAAATAAATAATTAAACATATTTACATATAAAATATACTAGCTTTATCTAAATAATAACTAATATCTATTTTATTTAAAATATCAATATATGAATATTTATATAACTACTATATATTAATATAACTATATATATATTAATCTAATAACTATATATATTAATATAACTACATATATATATATTAGTATTACTATAAATATATATATTAATATCACCATAAATATATATGTTAATATAACTATATATATGTTAATATAACTATATATATGTTAATATAACTATATATATGTTAATATAACTATATATATGTTAATATAACTATATATATGTTAATATAACTATATATTAATATAAATATATATTACTATACGAATAAATATAAATAAATATATATATATATATATATATATATAGATATAGATATATATTAATACCACTATATATATATATATATTAATATTACTATATATATTATAATATAACTATATATATATATTAATATAAATATATATTACTATACGAATAAATATAACTAAATATATAAATATATATATATAGAGATATCATGAATTGGAAAGAAAATCAAAATAGAGTAGTGGTAAGGGCTTAGGCGCGCAGGGGGGAGGTCTCGAGTTCAAATCCTGGTGGAGGCAGGGGTGCGCGTGCATGGGGAATATTGGAGCAAGCGCTGTTAAAGGGTGGAGGGGGGTGTGTGGGGTGTGTGGGGTGTTGTATAGGGGCCGAAAAGCGCTGTAAAAGGGGGGGTTCTAGAGCTATAAAAGCCCCCCGATTGGCAGTATTTTTTAATTTTTTTTAAATTTTTTAACTTTTATCAGTGCTTTTTTAAAAGCGCTGATAAAAGGGTCCTTTATCAGCGCTAAAACGAGAGCGCTGATAAAGGAAGCGCTGATAAAGGGGACCCCCCCTTTATCTACGCTGGCTTTATCAGCGCTTTTCTAGCGCTGATAAAGGCCATTTTTAGCGCTGATAAAGGCCGTGTTTGTAGTAGTGCACTAACCCTACCGAAACCACGCACTGAGTACATGATCATTTAACCGACGATTCCACAACCCTACTGAATGGACCATTGTGTAGGGGATCATATTCCCGATGATGCCTCTAACCCTACGGAGTTAACTTGCTAGATAGGGGATCTCCGTCTATGGATAAGCAGTCACAACGATACCAAGAACCCGATCTAGGGAAGCAAAGCTAGAGGATAGCGCTCCGAACCCGCTGAAGGAATGCCACAACTCCAAGAGAAAACCATCCTATCGAGGGGATAAAAAACCTATACTGAGGTAGTAATGCCACACAAACCCTCATAGGAATGAACCAAGGGTGCACACTCAACCACTGCTAGTCCAAACGTCGCTAACCCGAGCGACCCACATCATCACCACATTGCGAACCTCCTAGGCCTATACCGAGGCCACCATCACGATCTACGTGAAAAAACATGCAAGGTAGGATATTCATTTTCCCTGAACAGACTTATGAATCATTAGTTGCAAAAATGCAGCATAAGCCTAGAAGCCGCCTCATGGGGCCCATGCATCGACCCTAAATTTAGGTGGGTAGATTGCACCATTGAAATCCTCTCGAAAAAACACACAGAAACAAGTGCTCAAACACTTCAAACGGATGCCAGGTGAAAAAGTGACATTTCACTATAAAACATGAAAACCGGACCCTATGGGGACCACAACCTATCTTCAGCCCAAACAATGAAATGATAATCTCAAAAGTCTGCATGATAACTAGGATCACACTACTGCTGACGACGCGTCCATCGGATGTCTGGTTTGTGAGGTACATCTGTTGCAAGCTTTAATAATAATTTATCATTATTAAATTAAAGAGTTTCGGGTCAACTGCCTTCAGGCGAAGAACCCAAAACCCCAAAACCCATCTCAAAAAGTCCGTCTTGAAGAGACAAACCCATATCCGTAGATGGTGCATCAAACGGATGTGCCGTTTAGGAGTTACGTCCCTTTGAACACAAGGGGCCCAACCGGGCCGGTCCACCCCGACCGGCCTGGTCCAGACTGCCGGCCCGCGGCCCAGCTGTAGCCCGCTGGCCACGGCCCGCCCCAACACCACCAGACCCCTCAGGTCCAATTATTCCAAATAGACCGGCCAAGTGGCAGGTCTCTGTCTGCACGCCACACCAACAGGACCCGCATCCCGCGGGTCCTTGTCCACAGCTCCCCTCGAGGCGCTGACCTCGGGGCTTCCCCCTAACCACGACAGGCCAACGCCATCGTCCCCACATGCGGAGCGCACCACCGTGACACTACCATCCTCCTCAGCCACTGACCAGCTCGACTCCTCCCGGTTCCCTGCTACGCCATGCCCCAGTCACCGTCCGCCCAACCGCAACCGAGCTCGCCGCACCAGCCACACCCGACGCCGCCGTCCCTGCTCCAAAGCCCCAGCCACTCCTCACCTGAGTGCCATGATACTAGCCACTCTATATAAAACCCAAAAACCTCTGAACTCCACTCGTCTTCTGGCCTCCATACACCTCCCTTGCCGGAGCCAGGGCTTCCGTCGGCCGCCACTACCACTCCGGAGCCCCGAGTTCAAATCTGAAGGCGGATTAGGGATCCTCGGGACGAGGCCTTCATAGCGTCTACCCCCGATCAACAATCCATCGAGGTTTTGGCGCATCCAAAAAATTCGGATGAAGAACGACGGTGAACACATCAATCATGAGAGTTATAGTGGGGATCATACGGTGGCCGTGTTCGTTCAGCCATCATCCCAATTCTAAAATTATAGAATTTAAACAACGGATATGAGGAAAACTAAAGAAATTTATGAAGGAGCAAAAAATCAACAGAAAGCCTACCTCGATCTGGCCGTTCATCATTGGCGATTCGCCTGCTGTGATCCCACTTCGATCCACTGGAGTTTGCTTCTCAATCCGATGGAGAATAATGAAGAACGTTGAAGAACGCTGAAGAACATTCAAGAGAGAGAGAGAGAGAGAGAGAGATAGAGAGAGAGAAGGGAAAATGGGTTTTCCCCTTACTTCCAAAACTTAAGCAAAATTTATAAAAACTCACTGAAACGCCACTGACGATCGTGAATTCCGAAACCTCCGCGCCCACCAATTTTATATCACGCCTAGGAAAAACACCCCATTTCAAACTCAACAGAAGTCTCGGATTTACATTCCAAGACTTTGTTCGAAAGTTATTTGAAAATAATGCCAGTGATAAAAATCACTAAGTCATTATTTCAAAATGACGTTTTTCCCCTGGGTGACATCTCTCACAGCAGGCTCACGCCCGCAACTTCTACACCCCACCTAAGGTAAACAGCACACTCCAGATGCAATCGTTCCCTCGGATTTCCGATCCAAGCTACTGTTTATGAGTTGACCTATTCTCTCCTCACGCATAGTATAAAAATACTTAATATTTTTATAAAAAATTAATTTCGGGCACACCGGGCCTCAGAATCACACACCGTCTTCGCACCTAGCTCTGGAAATATTTGTAGGAATATTCCAAAGGCTGACATGCCCAAAACCCAAGTCGCTACAATACAATTGAATGAAAATAATTAGAGAAGCAGTTAATCCCCTACCTAAAAAGGTTTCCGACGTTCTTTGCTCAAGAACGGATCAAAGAAACATGTCATGATCGTCTTCCTCACAACAACTGCATCCATATGAGGATGTCGCAGCACAACCGAATCAACAACAAAAAAAACTCCCTTAGAACCATGGAGATCAAACATCGTAGTATGAAAAGGAGAAACGATAGAAGACAGATTGAATAAAACCAAATAAAGGAGGTAGGTCTTACCTTTGATTGAAGGCAAATCAAAGAAAAAATGGGGAACCGATCCAGGTTGAAGTAATCCCCAAACATTGAAGAGGGAGGCATCCAGGTCATCTGGGGTTGAGAGGGGGTGTGCTCAAGCCATAGGGTTTGAAAAACCTAAGCGGATAGGTGTCTTTAAAACAACTAGAAGTGGGGAAGTACACGACATGTACCTCCTCGTCACGTCTTGTACTGCCTTGAGGCGACTTACGCCAAAAAACACATCGCCTCAGTGCTTTGTTTTATTTTTCTGAAACCCGAATTGTACACATCATGTACCCCTTAGTCACAATGTGTATCCCCCCTATTTCTAGCTTCTCATTACTGAACTCATCCATACTTCCTCTAATCCTTATCCGAGAACCTCGGTCTTCAAAAATACACAAAGGGTCGATCCACGTGGATCCGAGTCCTTACATCAAATAACTCTAAAAAAATTCTCATCCTTGATAATCCAAAACCATCCTAGAGAGGAAACAAAAAATGGGTTGTCTGAAAAACCACCTCGTGAGATACCTCTCAAGGCTCTTGCCACCACAGGAGCTCAACCACATAAAAAGAACAACGCAAAACCTCACTAAAACTAAAAACAACTCCTAAATTCTCTCCCATGGGGGATAACCCTCAAAGATATCAATCAAAAACAAGAAACAAAAGGAATAAATCTCATATACAATAAAGGTCTACAACTACAAAACAAACATCATCACAAGGAAAGATCTAAACATAAAACATCTTGGGATACTGAGAGTGTATCTACTAATCATGTTCCCATGTAATCTCCTCTATGCCATCGTGTCGCCACAAGACATGAACCAAGAGGATAACACACCCACACAACACCTTCTCCTTGTGGTCCTGAATCTCTACAGACCGATCCTCAAAGGTTGCATCATCATCAATGTTGATCTCTCCCCAATAGATGACATGAGATTCATCATGAAGATAATTACGGAGTTACGACACTTGAGAAACATCGTGTATCTAAATCATCTATAGGGGAATTGCTACTCGATACACCATGGATCCAACACGAGCCAACACCTCGAAAGTCCCAACAAACCAGGGAGGCAACTTACTCCCACGACCAAACCTTCACTTCCCATGATGGGGAGTCACCTTAAAAAACACATGATCTCCAACATCAAACTCCAAAGGTCTCCTCCTTTGATCAAAATATGATTTATGATGATCCCGCACTACCTCCATCCTCTCATGAATCATCTAAACCATCTCTATCATATTCTGTACTAGTTCTAGTCTGAGAATTGTTGACTCTCTAACCCTAGTTCATCACAATGAAGAACAGAAAGTTTGGTCATACAAGGCTTCAAACAGCACCACACCAATGGTGGAGTGAAAACTATTATTGTAAGTAAACTCCACCAAGGTTAAGTGTCTCATCCACAAACCTACAAAATCTACGACACAAGAGTGCTACATGTCTTTAAGAGTTTTGATGGTCCACTCTGTCTAGCCACCGTCTGCGGATGAAAATAAGTGATAAGGAATAAATGAGAACCAAAATAATTATGGACACGTCTCTACACCATATAGATAAAATGAGGATCTCGATCGGAAATGATCATCCTCGGGACTCTGTAGAGTCTCAACACCTCCTCTAGATACTGCCTCAAAAAAACCTCTATTGATCTCGATTCCTTGATTTATATAAAGTAGGATGATTTTGTCAAATGATCCACTACCACCTATATATCATCATGGCCTCCCTAAGATTGAGGTAAATAAGTAACAAATCCCATTGATATGTCCTCACACTTCCACTAAGGAATATCCAATGGATGGAGAAAACCATCAGGGACATGGTGATCGACCTTCACCTTCTGGAAGACCAAACATCGAGACACAAACTCCGAAACTACAAGATTTATCCCAAGACACCGAAACTGAATCTTCAAGTCTCGATACATATTTTTCATGCTAGGATATACTACTAAAGGTGACCTATATAACTCTTTGATAACCATATCATGCATCAAAAAAGGAACGAAAAGCCTTCCCTGATACAACACTCTATGTTGTTCATCCTCATACCAACCATTAGGGGCCTCGCCACAAACAACTCAGTCTCTCCAGACCTCCACCTCAAGATCCCCCAACTTGGACTTTTCCACCTACTGCACCAGGGATGACTGCACCATCATTTGAAAAAGACAACCTCTACCCCAAAATTCGACCATATCGAGATATAATGTTGAAAGTTCTTCCATCACTCTCTAGAAAACACCGATGCCGCTAACTCAAGATCATGGGTGTCATAGTTACATTCATGGGGACACAATTGTCGCAACCCATAAGAAACAACTGATCTCTACTGTATCAGAACATATACTAAACCCAGATGCACAACATTGTAGAAAACATCAAACTGAATCCCCTCTACTGGAAGACAAAGAACTGGAGCACTTACCAAATTCACATTCAGATACAGAAAAGATACCTGACACTGATAATTCCACATGAACACCTAATCCTTCCTAGTCAATGCTGTCAGAGGAGTCACAACCCAAGAGAAATTGACTATGAACCTCCTACAATAGCCTGTGATACTAAGGAAACTTTGTACCTCTTCCACTATCTTAGGGTATTCCCAAGACACAACTGATTCTATCTTAGATGAATCACATTCCCCAAGAAATAAACCTCTCAATTTCAAAACTCACACTTTGACAACTTCCCAAATAGCTTTTTTTGAGGAATAACTCCCAAAATGGCATGCAGATACTCTGCATTCTCCTCTTTAGATGTGGAATACACAAGGATGTCATCTATGAAAACCACCACAAACTTATCCAAGAACTCACAGAACATAGAGTTAATCAACCCCATAAACACAGCTAGAGAATTCTTCACTCCAAATGACATTACAACAAAATCGTAATGCCCATAACAACACCAGAAAGCAGTCTTTGGGATATCTTCATCCTTCACATGCATTTGATGATATTCTGACCGCAATTCAATCTTCGAGAAATAACTTTCACCCTTCAGTTGATCGAATTAATCATCAATCCACAAAATAGGATAGATATTCTTCACTATCACTTTGTTTAAGAAACAATAATCGATACACAACCGCAAATTTCCATCATCCTTCTTCACGAAAAAAACCGGTGCACCCCACGGTGACACACTCAGACAAACAAAACTGCACTATAACAGACTATCGATCTGTACACATGACTTCCATAACTCATAAGGGGCCATACTATATAGATACATAGAGATAGGAGATGCTCCTGGCTATAGCTCGATCCCAAACTCAATCTATCATCAAGGGGGTAATGCTAGAACCTCTTATGGAAAGAAATCATGGTACTTTTATATGACCCTAAGAAATTCCAATTTTTGAACCTCTGAAGAACTTAGAATCATCTTATTTATGAAGGATGATAAGGATGGAACACACCTCTGAACCATCTGAGGGTCTCGATCTCCAAAAAACACCGCTGACTCTCCATCAGCATCGAAGAACACCACCTAACTCTGAAAGTAATCTACGATATCCTGCACCGAATACAAGGATGAAATCATATGGTTGTATCCATAATCATAGGAAATCTCTCCAAGAGCAGCTCTACCCCAACACTAGCTCATAGTCTCTACATACTTTAAAAAAGTCAGATCGACCTCCAATTGGCATAGTCAATGCCAAGGTAACTGGAAGCCTCTCTGCCTCAAGTACCAAAGCATAGAAAAGGATAGGTGATATGAAGGACAACGTCACTCCTTAGTAAAAGAAGAAATAAACCCAAGTACAAAACAATCAAAGGGTACCTCAAATGACATCTGGATCGCCTGACACTGGCAACGCTAAATCACGAAGATGACCATGAACTCCTTCATGTACTCCCTGACCCTGAAGAAGAACATCACCATGAACATGCTCTACTCTCTGAGGATGGGGAGCATCATGGGGCTACCCTCTGCCTGCCCAATCCACTCTTTGCTGATCCAAAGCTGGTGCAACCTACTGCTGCTGCCTCAGCTGGAACTACCTCAACGGAGGAACCTAGAGTGGAACACCTGGTGCATGCTGACCACTCTGAAAGGTTGGGAACTCTCACTAATGATGACCTTGGACTCTATAAAAAAAAGTTCCTAATCTCTTGGCATAGGCCTGATATCCACCTCCCTCATAGAAATAAGATACTGAGAGCTGGGACCTACCCCCGACCGAACGGAAATTCTTCCACCCTGAAAACTGGGAACCCCAGACCAAAACTCTGCTTCATGAGGAATCTTGATTACTCTCCTCTTGCGAAGATCTAGTTCTGGATAATGTCCTCTTTATGACCTCTACCCTCTCCAGCACCTCAATATATGTCTTCAGCATAAACGGGGTGAACTGGCGCTGGATCTCTGGATGCAAATCCACCTTGAAATGCCTCTCCCTGGTCTCCTCATATGGAAATAGGTCTGAAGAATATCATAAAATGTTCTTGAAATGGATTCCAAACTCTCAAACAATGGAGCTCCCCTATTGAAGGGTAAGTATCTCCTAGCGACTAGACACCTTCGTGGTTGAATAAAGAAACTCAACTCTAAACTTGTCTCAAAACTACTCCCATGAGATTGCCGACTCCTCAATATCCTTTAGGAATAAGAACCACCACTACCTCAATACCCCACGTAGCATCGTCACAACCAAAGACACCCAATGCTCCTTCTGAGCATAGATCAAACTAAATTCTATCTCAACCTCCTCTAACCAATCTTCTATGACTTCATCTGAAATGGATCCCTCATACTTCTATAGACTTGGACACTAAAACTCTTGGAGTGTACTCCTCCAAGTGTCATTGTAGTCAACCTCTACCCTACGATGATATGATGGTGCATCTTGTTGGAAATATTCTATGCAAAACTGACAAGGTTGTCAACCTATAGCCATACCTACAAAATAACAAATAGTTAAATCTTCTAAACCTGGAATATGGAAGACTTGAAATTAATTAATTAATTGTTTTATTTTATTATTTTTAGGTTAACCTATCCCAAGGTCTACCCATTCAAACATAGGAACAAAGAATAATGACACATGATCCTTTCTTAGGTCTCCACCCTGCAACCAGTATTACCTCGTTTAGTATCCACTATAAACTTAAATGTCCATGCATCAAATTACAGGGATCCCTAAAGGCCTATGTCTCAGCTGGTCTTTAGTGTTTACATCACTTGCTAGACTTAACAAACACCGTTTCCCTACCAAACCATGAAACCTCACCTGCACCTAACACCAAAATCCATCCTATCACTCAACCAGACCTTTGATACCACTTTGTCAAGACCCCTACCCACAAGGTGTACCCCTCCTAGTTCGGAAACGTGAGAAGGGAGATAGTGACCCCCTAAGTCCAACCTCTCTTAGGCCTTGGGTTGGAGACTATCACCAAGGGTATCGTAAACACAAAAATGGGAGGCATTACCATCTAAGAGAACACATGAAGAAGAGAGAGATAAGATAAAAACCAAACAAATCCATCTCAGACTACAATATAAAAGAAAACACAAGTAAACATATGTAATGTCATGCAAGAACTACTATAACTGAAACACAAAAATGAAAGTACCAAAAGAAAGTAAAAATTACAGAAACAATGAATCCCAAACAACTCCTGCAACCCCAAGATAGTAGTAACCAACTTGATCTACAACCTTTTCCAAGTGACCTAAAAAAATAGTTTATATATACATAGGGTGAGTATAATAGTATACTTAGTAGGATCCTCCCCAGATCCTCTCATGCAAAAGTAAAGAAAGAATTCTAAAGCACAGTGAACAAAAAGTGAAACTAACTCGTTATCTAAATAGGTATACTAAGTTCCCAGCCTCACCCTAGATACTTTTCCCAAGTATTTCATATAAGAGTATATAATATAATAAAGAATATCAAGGGTACCCCTACCACTTCCCCACTGGTTTTCCACTTTTCCCCAACGTCGCACGTCCTAAGCATCTCTCTCCAAAAAGGCTTTTCCATAGAAACCTGGATGAAGTACCATAACATTTACCTCATGCAACAAAACAACCACGTCCATGTAACCAAAGTAACCAGGTAGTTTCTAGGAGCCACCAAATCTCTCATAATTTTTATCATACATTGGGAATTATACCACAAGCCATTACAACCCATACATCGAGTAAGGATCCTCAAGACATCATAGCCTATACACGTTACACCTATAGTAGTCCATAGGAAACTATATCCAGAATATATGTGTGTGAATAACCAAAATCCATTACAGCCCTCTACACACATATATAGGGAAAACTAACCACTGTGCCTACCAGCACAAGTAACTACCAAGTGAAGAGAGCAGGGCCAAAGGGGGTAGTTAACCATCCATCCTTCCACCGTAATGTTAGGGAAAACACCCCTAGGGATCATAATCCCTGGGGTGTCAGTTTCCTTAACCGACATGGTGAAGTAGCGTATAGAAACACAAAAAGTACAAAATATACTATAGCTAACAATCAAACTATGTTAATAACCTAGTCTTAGAGTCAAATGTAGCTAACGTCTATCAGACTCCTGACCGACACTACTAAAACCAGGTATCATATAAACACACAACTATTTAAAGATCTTTATTACATTTATTCATTCCCTTTTTATCGGTTTCACTTTATGATAATTAATTCTTTAAACATTAATTAAATATTAAAAATTCCACATTATATTTCATTATCATCACACCAAAGTTTCATGCCATCTAGGAATAACCAAACCAAGTCCACAACTTCTCAAAAATATTACCTCAGCATTGCATCCCAGCAAGATCCAACCCCATGGGTTAATATTATTTATTCAATAATTTATTAATAATATTATTACTTTCCCATATTTCCAGGAATTCTAGAAAAACATTCTATTATAACAAACACAAAGGTCTCAACATGACGAGTAGATGGGCTACCCGTCAAGTCTTTACCACCTATATCAGGAGCGTATACCCATCCTCCCTTGAGAATCTATACATGGAAAGAATGTGGTATACCCTACACATCATTGTCTCTTTTGGAAGGAGGGTAAGAAAATCCAACTACCTTAAGTAGAGGGGAAAGTAAATTAGATAAACAAACAAGATATTCAACAAGCAACCACATTCACAGTAATGGGTAAGCCCACCTTCAACCCATTTCATCACTTCTGGTGTCCTCCCCGACACCCACATGGATAAACCGATGCATCTCGCCACTCTGGGCATCAACTAATGCCACAAACACTGGGCCTACCTACCCCCACATCTCACAATATCCATACAAAATCATATCACATCACAAGTAGAAGGAAAAAACATGGAAACTGGGCTCTTGGTCCTAACTAAGGAATTCTTCCTTCACAAGAAATGAGCTCTCATAGCTCCAAGAATAAGGCTCTTTAGCCTTTACAAGCAAGAGGGTAACTCAAAACCCTACTAGGAATTATCTTATATCAAAAAACCAGTTCTTTAATCCATATTGAATTAACCAATTCATCATTAGTAGGTTCCAATTATGGGCAACCTAAACAGAAATTTTTCATAGCTATCATAAATAATTAAACATGCTTACTACATCAATTTTATTAACATCAAATTACAACAACAACAACCAGATTCATTTACATGAATCTTTATATTTATCCATTTAATTATCAATTAATTCTGGATTTAAATTATTTACCAATTTCATCAAGAAAAAAATGCTAATAATCAAAGCATATATATCACACAATCAAGAAAATAAAGAGGAAAATTGTTATCATGGTACAAAGCAACAACATGAGATAAAACCAATTCTTTTAATCTAGTTCAAGTATTTAATTAGGTAAATTAAATTGTGATCCAATATGATAAATCATACTAACACCACAATTTCATTTAAATAATTAGAGAAGTAGTGAATCCCCTAACTCAAAAGGTTTCTGACGTTCTTCATTCATGAATGGTTCAAATCCACGGATCACGATCGTCTTCCCTTCAAAAACTGCATCCACCCGAGGATTTCACAACACAACTACATAAAAAAACCAAAAAAATCCCTTATAACCATGGATATAAAATTTTATAGAATGGAAAGGAGAAATGGGAGAAGATAGTTCAAAGAAAACAAAGAAACGAGGTAGGTCTTACCTCAGATTTAAGACGGATCAAAGAAGAAAGTGGGTAACCGATCCAGGATGAAGGAATCCCCAAACATTGAAGAGACAGGTATCTGAGTCATTTGGGGTCGAGAGGGGGTGCACTAAAGCCATAGGGTTTGAAAAACCTAAGTGGATTAGTGTTTTTAAAACACCTAGAGGTGGGGTAGTACATGAAATGTACCTCCTTTTCACGTCATGTACTGCCTCGAGGTGACTTACATTGAAAAACGCATCGCCTAAGTGCTTTGTTTTATTTTTATAAAACCCGAATGGTACACATAATGTACCCCTTGGTCACATCATATAGCCCATCTATTTCAATCTTCTCAAAACCGAACTCCTATAGACATCCTCTGAGCATTCTCTGAGAACCTCGGTCTTCAAAAACACACAAAGGGTCGATCCACACAGATCCAAGCCCTTAAAAATATCTTTTAAAGGTTATCCTATAGTTACTTATTAAATTCTTGTAACTCAATCAGGTCTATTATATAGGGAGTATTTGAAATTGGTGTGGAACCATATATGAGTTTTATTGAAAAATCATTCTCAAAATTCTTTTGAAAAATAGGAAACTCTTTCAAAAAGACATAAAAAATTTTCTATATAATAGGCACACTATCAATGTTGAGTTTCTCCCCAACCATTTGAGATAAATATCAAATTTCAATGGGAATTAAGACCCATAAAATGGATATTATATCTGTCAAAAGTTTTTACTTATCATCACATTGATATGTGATCAAAGGTTGGCTTGAAATATCAAACTCGACTTCTATTCCTTAATAATTAGTGTGGGATTTGTGTATAGAAAACCAATCCATGAATAATATAAAATAAACTTCAACTAGAGTAAGAATGTTAAGATTTATAGGAAGAAAATTCCAACCAATTTCAACTGGAGAGGTATCGTACATTTGAGATGAAATGATCCCACCATTAGGGGTATTCACTTCTAATTATACATATAATAGTTTGGGAGGCATATTTATACCCATATAAAATTCTTTAGATATTAAATAATGGGTATATACAAAGTCAAATAATACATTATTAAGTCTAGAGTGGATGATAAGTGTACCTTTCACCATGTCGTTATCACACCCCTTGTTAGAAATAGTGATCACATTATATTTACCTTTATCTCTTGACTTAAGAGGTTCCTGACATTGATCATCATCATTAACCTTCAAATTTGGGCACTGGTTAGCATAGTTCCCATACTCCTTTAATTTGAAACACTGGGGTGTGGGTGGTGCATTTTGTAAAACTTTCTCTCTATTCGAATCATTAGATGAATTCTCCCCATCACTTTGGAAATAAATTTCTCAATAACCTTACCTTACAAACTTAAAAAATTTACTATCCCCCTTAATATAATTCTCTCTATGCTTCTTACCACACTTTGATCATAAAGTAAATCTCATCTTCTTCTCTCCATGGTTATTATATTTTCCATTAAATTCCTTTTTTCTATTCTTATCAAAACCATGATATTGATACATAACTCCAACCTCTTTTTCAATCTTTATAACACATAGCATAATATATTCATATCTACTAAACTATCTTATGGATAATTCTATTTTGAGACATTATTTTAAGACACTGAATAATTGATCAACCTTACTTTTAGGTTGGATGATAATACCAGAAGCGTACCTCATAAGTCTTTTAAAAATTCATTAATATATACCAATGGATTCATCATACTTTTTCTTTAGATCAAGTAAATACTTCTCTATATTTGTAAAAATAATACGAATAAAGTACTTGTTGAAAAATAATTTCTTGAAATCATCCAAACCCATGGAGTCAATTTCATCATGTTACCTTGTATCCTTGATAATATTACACCATTGATCCACTTCAATTTCCAAATGGAAGACAACCAAAATTAAATTTTCATGTTCATAAAACTGGAGAATGGAAAATATCTTTTTAGTGGTGCTGATCTATTGTTCAAAAACTAGTGGACCATAAGACCCATTGAAAAAGGTAGACATTGCCTAATGAATAACTCAAGATAATTTTGTTCCATCCTATTTTCTTTTGTAAGTATCGAATAATTCAAATCTTGACAAATTTTTGTGAACATATAAATAATTTTTTTAATTATAGTTCCCATAACATTTGGATGCTCAGAAGGACAATCATTTCATTTTCCATCAAAGTAAGCTTTAACACAGTTTCTTTAGGTTCTGACCATTGACTAAAACCAAAAAACATAGTGTAAGAAATAATAATCATGATAGGGAACCACACAATCTTGAAAAATCACTTATAGGATGTCTAAATCATGAAACCTTATTTAATATGCGACACCTTAGGTTTATAATAGGTTAATCATAGTAATTATTTATTTAAATACTTCATGATGGTTCATAAAGAGTTTGTGAATTTCCAAAGTGTATCCCTGAGGAGAGTCAAACCAGGTGTGCAAAAATGCCCATTTTCATACACTGGGTAATGATTGAGTCTAGATCAATGAACCATTTTCAGAGTTATTACCCCTAGGTACCTCTATTCTAAATTCCCATCCACTTGTAGTATCCATATAGGGATGTAATTTCATTAAAACCACTCTCTCTATCCTTTCCCAAAATTTAGTAAATTTTCCTATACATTGACTCATCCATAAAGCTATCCTTATAAATTTTCTTAGGTATCTCACTAAGGTTTTATAATCCTAGTTTCCAAAGGTTAACTAAACCTATTCTATGATACCAACTATAGAGACCCAGGCTTATCATACATAGATATTACATCATTTTAATGAATATTCATTTCATTACACAAACACATTCTTGAGGACCATAATAGTTTAGTATCTTTGGAAACTTGTAAACATAAACAATTGGTCCATAGGTAAACTACATCATCTCCCATTATGATATTTATAACTAGAACCCTTCTTAGACATATCGTATATAATAAATTTCTTCATAATTTGGGGAAAGGAAACATAAGAAAGGGTGATATTATATTCTTTGTAAGGGTAAATGAGAGAGATTCCTAACCGTAACATGAAAATAAGGATATGAGAACATGCGCATAACATTTTAAAACCACACCCTGCACATAAAAGATAATGATATTGAGTCATGGAATATAGATTGGAAGTTAATAAGACATGAATCGTAAGGTAATAAAATAACATGAGCCATGATAGAATAACATTGACATAAGATATAGATTTTTATAATACACATAGGTATATAAAATAATTTCCACAATATACAAGGATCATTAATAATTCTATAATAGATAATAAGTTCACTCCCTAAACCATCATAGTAGTCAAGGTTCACTGCCAAGATCATCATGGTGGAAAAATTCACTTATTAAACAAGGTTCACTCTCCATTCTCGTACTATCCATCTCATAAGATATAAATATTTACCCAAAATATTAGAGTCATATATAGTTCCCACCCATCACATAATAAAAATCATAAGTATGTATGCCATAAGATCATACAACATTCATCATATCATAACTCATGATATATAATTGGTTTCATAAACATTTAATCATATCATGACCTATGGAAAAAATAAAGGCTTCATAATCATTTGATCATTTCATCATAACATAACCCATGGAAAAAGAAGTAGGATTAATATGAATTTTATCATGGTATGAACCATCAAAAAAGAAATGGGTCTCATAAACATCATATCATCATCAAAATAAACCATTTAGAAAAATAATAAGAATGGTATCCTTGAATAATATCCCCATTAAATCATAAGGAGTCTCTAAGGATATCATCTTAGATGGATAATGATTTTGAAAGATCATTTAAAACATTTATTGAGAAAAATATCCATTTTGATTTGAATAAAAAACACTTTTTAAAACATGATTCATTTTTTAAATAATTTTATTTGAAAATAACCTTGAAAAATTATAAAGTATACTTCAAATCAAATACTTTTCATGACTACAGGATGTTTTTTTTCATGTCGTACAAGTTAAAACAAATATTGCTTTCACATTTTCGGTAATATCCAAATGAGAAATTATTTGGAAAATTTTATGAAGATAACTTTCAGAATATTTTTGTAAAAATTCGATCATGGGTATAAATGTATTTTAAAAATCATAATAGAATAAAACAATTTTTAAATTTTTATAGAAAACATGGCTTTGTAAGAAAAAAAATTCCCAACTGAAGAGAGAAATTAAGTTGTATTTTATTAAAAAATAATTATCAATTGTTTTAAGTACTAAAGAGTAATAAAAGGGTACTATTAATTGAAAATATTCTTAATAACTATAGTAGAATAAAATTCATGAGTTTCTTGAGAGATGGATCATAATATTTTTTCATCGGAGACATAATCATAAATAATCATGATAAACTATAATATTGTAACATAAAATCATTACCACTTTTTTAACTTTGAATCATAATCCCCATGAAGGAATAACATAAAATGGAACTTAAAATATAATGAATATAAATAAATTCATGACACTACATGTAAAATGGTGATGTATATACATCTCGTAAATGAAGATAGGTGCATAAAATAATGTACGTCTCAAAGAAGGAAAATGGATATAATTTTATTATAAATATATTAAATAACCATAATAATATTTTTTATACCATATATTATTTAATTATGACCTTACCTATTTATTAACAATTCCATGTCAAAGTAACTTTTCAGGCAATAACCACTTTTTTCCGTATATGTTTTGATTTGTTATTTTTGGTCCAATTACATTGATCATGGTCCCATAATCTCTAAAATTTTAAACATGATATAAATATCATATATATTCAGTATATATTTATTTAGAGTAATCCATAAAATTTAGTGATAGTAAATAAAATACACGGTTCATAGAGACGGTAGGACGTACGTACACATGAACACTGTTTCCATTTTATTTTAGGATTGAAAGAAAGAAATTTTAATGGTATATTATCTTTATAGAATAATTTTTATTCATATATGTCACATATTTTCATTAAAACCATCCTTATTACCTTCCATGTAAAGTGTGAATGAATCACATCACTTCGTGAGGTGGTAGTTCACCGTACACACGAGCGATGTTATCGTATTCCCAAAAAATGGGGAGTATGAAGGTATGTGTGATCTAATAATTCTATAAGTATAATAATATCATATATATAATATATAAATAATAAATCCATCATTATTTAAAGCCTTAGGAGGTGGTAATGGAAAAAATAATGACATCAGTTTGTAAGGTGATAGTCTGTCATGCACACAAACACTGATTTCATAACCCATTTGATGGAAGAGTAGATAGTTATAGGTCATTAAATTAACATAAAAACATATAAATATATGTATTATATTGATTTTATTATATAATTACACCATTTTAATAATTTAAAGAAGTGGAGGAAGAAATAAATCAAAAAAATGATCATTGATAAACGTTACATTCTCTTTGAGTATCCTCTTTAGGTTTGAACCAAAAGCTTTTCTAGGTTGGATTTATATACAAAATAAGTATTCTAGTATGAGAGGATTGATTTTTGAAAGTTATTTAGGTAGGTATTTTCTGAACCAAAAGGTCTTGAAGGTGCAAAGTTGAGAGGAGAGGGGGTGACCTTTTATAAGAGAGGTGAGTGGCACACTTGTTATCTTTTGAAAAGAAAAAGTTCTACCCATGTTTGTATCCTGAAAAAAGGTTAAAAATGGACCCTTATATATAATAGAATATATAAGTTCAATATATGGCCATAAAATGGGGTTTTAAAAGTTTTGGGTTATTTTTAATGCTTTTTTTAGTGTAACCACTGGTAAACCCATTTTTACCTTAACCACGATAAATATTTTTTTTTCTATTTTTATTATTCATTTTGTTAAAAAATTAAGTTAAATTATTAGATAATATAAATTATTCTTATTCTAAATATTGAATATATTTTTTAAATTCCACTTACAAAATTAGAAAAATTTAATTTTAAATTAATCTCACAGACGCAATGAGAAAACATGTTTTTAAAGAGAAAATGTTAAAAAATTTACGAATTTTTTATATATAAATTCAATATAAAATTGATAAAAATGGAATAAATTGGATTAATGGATGTATAATTAAAATAATTTTACTTTAAATCCAATTTAAAATATAATATAACTATATAAATAAATTAAATAATAAGGTTATTTTAAAAAATCTATTTTCTAAAAGTGTGAAAAATTTATTTTATTAATGATAAAAAATAAATAAATAAAAAGTTGTTTTTGAGAAAAAATTATTTTCAAAACATATAAATACATTACCAAAAATTAATTATTTTTTATCAATATGTTTCCTTTATGTAAAACCATTATAATTAATATTTAAAAATTAGTTATTACTATTTATATAACTAAGTTTAACAATTAGTTTATAATGTCAATGTTTAAATATCTATATTAATAATATATCATGTTTTTGTTAAAAATTAGTGCCGTGTGTAATGAAAACTAAACCAATGATTTGTGCTGTGTAAGAATAACATGGTTTTTTTGTGTAACTCAAGCTATCAAAGAAATTAAATTTTATTTGAAAAAAACAATTCATAAAACTGACGGTGTTACTGTGAATCTCAAGGTTCTCATGGGAATGAGAAGTGGAGAATAGAGTTTGCTTTTGTGGTATGATAGATAAATCTAATGGTGGAAAGAAAGTCTAACACCCCACTTTTCAAAAGTGTGGGAAGAAACATCCAGGTGATTTCTTGAAATGGACAATGAAATTCTTTAGGTGTGGGAAGGAAGGACACCTAGCTAGTGATTGTCGATGGGAGAAACCCACCAATGAGATGGAAGAGAGGAATAGTGTAGTCAACCCTCAATATATTTTCCAATGTTTTAATTAAAAATAATAAGGAAACTAAGAGAATCAATACACTAATACAAGGTTTATTAATGAAAACTGATGGAAACAACCTCCAAGGCCTAAAGACAAAGGGTGAGCTTATGACATCACAACTACTGAGGTGGATCCTGACAACAAAGTGGTGAAAGGTTTGTTAATTATTAATTCAAGGATAGGGAACACACTATATCATTCTGGTTCTATTCATTACTTTGTATCACACAAGTTTAGTAGAACCATTCAAACACCATATCAAAACATGGAAGTTGAGTTATTGGTGAAGACAGTGAATGGGTCAATTATTGAATCCCAAGTATATAAATATTCCCCTATCAAATTTTATGGGATAAATTTCACAAAAACCTTTTAATACTCACTTTTGTGGAATTATATGACATTCTTGGAATGGATTGAATTTCATTATATAGATCCAACATAAATTGGTGAGATAAGGAAGTCACCCACCATATTGCGAACAGTCCTATGATTCTATACAAGTGAAATGAGGATGATGAATATTATTTGGTATCATAATTTAAAGCATGGATATTATTTCTCTATAAGAAATCATATCTTTCTAAAATAATTGTGACTAAGGAAAAGATCATTTTTGAAGACATGCCAATTGTGAGGGAATTCACTAATGAATTTATTGAAGAATCCCGGTCTTCTTCCGAGTTGATAGGTTGAGTTCTCAATCGATATTATACCGGGATCTTTACCAATATCCAAGAATCCATATAGAATGGCCATTGCTAAAATTTAAGAGATAAAGAAGAAACTATAAGACAATCTGGATAAAGGATTTATATGTCCAAGTTCTTCACCATGGGGTGCACTGGTTCTCTTAGTCAAGAAGAAGGATGGGTCAATGTACCTATGCGTTGATTATCACGAGCTCAAAAAAATCATGATAAAGAATATATATCATCTTCCATGGATTAATGACTTGTTCAATCTACCATGCGGATCACAATATTTCACTAAGGTGGATCTTTGGTTAGGATATTATCAAGTAAAGGTAAAGAAGAAGGATATCACCCGTACTTCTTTTTCATAAAAGGTATGGGCACTATTAGTTCATAGTGATTCCATTTTGACTCATTAATGCTCTATAAATTCTCATGGGATTGATTAATATAGTTTTTAGGGATTACCTCAAAAAATGTATGGTAGTATTTATAGAATATATTCTCATCACTCCAAAAGAAAATAGGAACATGAGGAGTATTTGAATTTTGTACTGAAAACTTTGTGAATGGAAAAGTTAGTTGAGAAGTATATTAAATGAGAGTTATGGATTGAGAAAGTAACTTTATTGGGTTGTGTTATCACTAATAAATGGATATATATGGATCCTTTAAAAATTGAGGTAAATAAAGGATGTCCAAGGATAACATCTACGATGGAAATGCACACTTTCCTTGGTTTATCTGGGTACTGTCATCGATTTTTTATAAGTTTATCATTATTTTTCAAGCCCAATAACAAACCTAACTCAAAAGGGATTAAAGTTTTTCTGGATTAATGAATGAAATAGTTATTTAAAGAGTTTAAGAAGTGGTCAATAACTACAATTGTACTCACATTACCCACCAATGATGAATGATTTGTGATATAAAGAGATTCATCTAAAAAGGTATTGGATTTTATACTCATTAAATATGATTAATTGATAGCCTATGCCTCCTAAAAATTAAAGATCCATGATAAGAACTACCCAAATCATTATTTAGAAATGGATACAATGATCTTTTCATTGAATATTTGGTGACATTACCTCTATAGATAAAATTGTGACATATATAAAGATCATAAAATACTCAAGTGTATATTCACACAAAATGAGCTTAATATATACCAATAAAGGTGTTTAGATCTGATAAATGATTATGATTTTTCAATCCATTACCATCCTGTAATGGAAAACAAATTAGTAGATACTCTGAGTCGAAAGGATCCTACAACCCTATCCATGATGAGGATTGAAATGGATAATATATTATTGTATATGAAAAGGATTTATATCGAAATAATAAAGGGTTTTCATCTTACCTTGATTATTAACTGGAACACTGATGCACAAGGATTTAACTAAAATTTTTCATAAATTTTCAACTTAGTTTTAATTAATTAGTATAATTTTTTTTTTATTTTTAGATTCTTTTTATAGTTTTATATTGTTTTAGTTATTTTGATAATTTTTAGTTAATTTATATACTAATTTTAGTAATTATTATTAGTTTATATTAATTTTATATATTATTAACATGTATTATTTAACACTATATTATTAATAATTGTAGTTTCATTAATATATTTTTTTAGTTCATTATATTAACATTTATTATTAGTATTATATTTAGTATTTTTACTATATCGTTATCATCATCATCATTATTACTAAATTTTATTAGCATTTATTTCTATTATTATTTTTAAAATAGTATTATTTTATGTGTAAGTATATTAATTTAGTTAATTTTTATCTTATGTATTAATACTAGTTTATATATATATATATTTAAATATATGGATATCTATGTATGTACATACATATATACTTAATTATAATTTATATTACTCAATTAAGTTTGAGTATTATCATATTTTTATTGTTATTGTAATTTTTATTTTTGTTTAACATTTTGATAATGTGATTTATTTTCATTTTTGAAATTTTAATTTTATATTACCATTTTATTTGGAAGATATGCATGGGGGGGGGGGGGGTCTCTCTTCTTCAGAAAGTATAAAACCACTAGTGCAACAACCTCCTTGGCTATGCATCACTAGGCCAAGAGCGAGGCCTCCACCTAAAACCCTCCTACACATCACCCCCATCTATCACCACCATGATGAATCCCTTATCAATCCACAATAATCAAGGCAACGAATCTTATATCCACCATCCCTAGTAGTAGAATTGATCCTATCGACCTCTTATCCTCTTGTATCTCACCACGTCAAAAGATTCCACCTCCACCCCCTCCTACCTACAACAACCAACACACCCACCACCACTTTCTTTGTACAACTAAGTGCGCTTCCACCCTCCTCTATCCATATCAATCCACCACCATTCTTTTAATATACCATGAAACCACAACACCGGACCCCATCTCCCACCTCCACCCCATTGCATGGACAAGAGGGTCTCCTCCCCTGCACATCACCGACGAAGACCTCCTCCTCATGCAGTAGCTATCCACACCGTGCCCACTGTTTCACCATTGATTCTCCATGAATAGAGTATTAAGTCCACATGGGTGTTCAATTGTTGGTGATTTTTATGTTTCTTATGACATAAACATGTTCAAAGGATTCACTTTGCTTCTGGGGATTGACGTTTCATGGAGAGATGGAACATGGATCTGATCACTTTTTTGGTAACACAATTATGATTTTCATTCTTTACCATTTTACTGCCATGTGTATTTTTTGGGTAGTGATGTTGGGATAAATTTTATGGTTTTATAGTGTTGATGAATGTGATGGTAATTTCATGCCTTATTTTTGTTTTCATAATATTATTTTTAGTTAATTCATATCAATTGGATTTTTAATTATTAAATTATATTTGTGCTTACTTTATTTTTTTGGATTCTGAATGCATTATTTATTTCCTATTCATGTGATAATTAATAAGTAATCATGGATGGGAGATCATATGATAATTTATTGTTTTTGGATCTCAATTGCATGTGTGAGAGAATCATAAATCACCCATGAGTGAAATCTGATTAAATAAATATATTAATCTAAAAATTAATATTTTGTGTGCATTCACCTTCAAATATTCTTGAGTGACACCTAATATGTGATCTTATGTGAGAAAACCTAAAAAAATAGATACTTTGACTTTGTGATAAATGAGTCATTACATTTCACCAAGTGATTCGATGATAACAATGACACACTAATTATTAATCAAATCAGAGAATCAAATGATGGATGTTTTGTGTAAAAAAGTAGAACATTTTCTAACATCATAGAATGAGTCTAGATAGTATTTTGATTAAATTTAGGAATCCATGATAATTGAATGAATAAATATTTAGATGTGAGAATTAAATAATTATCATTGTATGAATCTGAACAAATGTCACAACTCTGAAACTTTAATCTCCACATATTTCCCCATAGGTTAATTCAGTTCACATATATAGTTTTAGTTAATTTAATTATTTTTTAGATAGTTTTTTATTTTTTAGATTTTTTAGTTGTTAATCATATCAAAATTTCATCTTCCAGAACATTCTTTCAAGAAGAGAATCCTAGTGTCTATGCACATTCACTCTAATGTTTGACCCTACTATCCACTTATACAGTAGTTATTAGGTTAATAAATTTTCAAATTGGACACATTGCGATATGATTTCCAAATTTATGGCACCATTTTTTGGGAGAATAATATCATTCAGATATACTTAAAAATAATTATTTAGGTATAAAATAATTTTTTTTGAATCTACACTAGGTATTTTTCTATAATTGCAGGAATTTCAAGACACCATAAGTTCAGAATAGCATGGGATGCACCACATATTTACAACTAATACCCACCCTACCCACCAACATTGCATGGTATATAATAAAACTTTACAATGCACATGATAACTCTTGGAAATTATATTTATTTTAATAATTATTATTTCTGTTAGTGTCATGATCCATGCAAGAATACTTCACCATATTCTAGAGCTAGTTTCGACCCACCATTTGATTATTTTCAAAGTCAAAGCATTATTGAAAATTTAAAACTAGATAATTAATGATATTTATCTAGTTTTCAAGATATTTTATAAAACTTGCAATGCTAAACTCAACAATTTGAGGAAATTATGATTTACAAATCATATTGAACACTAAGGAAGACATGCAATTTTACCAACCACTATGTGAACCAAACAATGGAATTATTAAGAACATGTTGTTTTATTCTATCACTGATACCTATTGGGTGTTTGAAATTCAATATGAACATAATGAAAAGTTAAATTTCCTCAAAAAAATATTTAGAAAACCTAATTAATAATATATAAATTCAAATGAACCACCTTGTATAACTAGTTTCCTCACTACCACTTGATGATCCAATTCAGAACAATTTTTTTGAGGAAAGTGCAGTAGTGGTTCCATTTGAACAACATCCATTTCCTGATTTAGATAATGAGAATAAATTGATTAATACTTATTATTTTCATACTATTGATGAATACTCTCCCTCACAATTTGATTCTTCCAATCTAATCACATTTCAAGAATATGAGGGCTCAATCCTCCACTCTGTTGAATATAATGGTCTCTTAGAAAATGATATTCCATGTCCTTATTATGTGATTTCACAAACCATGCATACCAAAGTGAAAAAGGATATGTTGTATGTATATAAAATTAAACCTGTTAAGGATGAATTGGACATTGAACTAGGACCCTTTTTTACTATGATAGAGTCATAATTGATCAAAGACAACATGAATTTCCACATGCAAGAGGACATCACTTCAAATGAAATTGAATCACCCCTTTCTGAAAATATTTTCAAGTATGATTTTTTTCAAAAATAGAAAAATATAAAACATTTTAGGAGTCATAAAATCAGTTAGGGATAGTTTTTTAGAACAATCATAATTTTCTATAAATAATGGAAGAATGAGATTTCTTGGAGGATCCTAAGTTTGTGGTGACACATGTTCTAATGGAAAAACATAATGAGGAAAGTATAGAAGAAATTTTGAAAAATATTTCATTCTTGACACAATTAATTCACTTAATCCAATTTAAACCTCCCCACATAATCCATCCATCGAGTTTAAAAATGTTTTACTATAAATTCCCATAGATGCTAATAATATTATTGACCTTGGTATAATCAATGAAACTGTGGAGCATGAATTGAGTTGGAATATAGTGGATTTACCTATACTAGTTCTTAGTAGTTAAAACAAATTAGGATACATCATCAAACTACATAATTCATTAAAGGATATTATAGATATAATACTACCACTGAAAGAGTATAGTAAGGTAATTTCATATATTTTTCAAATTAAAAAATGTAATGTTCTTGATCTTTATGATGATACCCTTTTCATAAACTTCAATTATTCACGAAGTTTTTATTTAGATGAGGTATATTCATTCCCCTGTGAGTTTTTCTATTTTCATTTCATTCCACACATATATTTGATAAAAAATATTCCATTGAGATATTGTGCATCTTTCAGGATAGTTTACTTTTCGATGAATGAATTCCAAAATCCCACTGATAAAGAATCAGATGCATGATAAACATTTCCTTTTGATACTAGTGGAGTTTCATCAATGTTTGTATGAAGATGAAGTAAAATTATCACAAAATAGGAGGAAAACCATCATTATTTTGTTTTTATTTCACCACATTTAGTTTCATTTCATTTAGTTTTTAGTTAATAAAAGTTCTTACATTTACCACAATCTATTTTATCCTTCCACTACAGTGGATCTGATCATTCATCATAAATATATTTAACATCCACATGTTAATTTTATTTTGGTTCTATCTATTGGATATGATGTGATTACGTCCTATCTATGTGTAAATTTTATTGGTATATCATTTCTAGAGAATCATCGGATAAATGAAACCTTTACATGTTTATATACACTTACTCAAGGAAGTGTTTTGTTTTTCATATTTTATGCTTACAAAAACACTATGTAAACTAACTAACTAAAAAATTAAAATTGAAAAAAACTAACATTCCTTTCCTTGTTGAACCCACATGAAAGTTGTTATGTTTTTGTTATAACATAGTCAGGAACATACCACTTGTGTCCTTAGTCTATCTGAGCACATGATTTCTATTTATAATTATTTGATCCTTGATATGATGACTTAAATGATTACAAATATTATTCCATGTTTTGAAAATGTTTTTTGTAAACTTTTATATTTTTGGGACACCTATTTTCACTCATGATCATTTGTACCATCCAATATTTTATTTTCATATCTGTGAGGATTCTGGAATAAATTTTCATCATATCTAGTATATATTTTTCTTAAGGGAATCTCAGCTATGTTATGTCCTATAGAACTTACCATGTTTTTCTATCAAAGTGATTGGGATTTTGGAAGGTTCACTAAAATAATTAAGGATTTTTTTGATTTATTTATCCCCTTTGATCCCCTAATCCACCCTTGTATTTTCTCTATAATGTATCCCTTAGAATCTATAAAGTATATTTTTGAATAAGACCACATCTGATACACTTCTCTACCCATTTATTAAATATTTTCATGATGATTTTCAATCCAAGTGTGGGGGAGAGATTTATTCATGGAGAGGGTTGTTTGATGGGAAGTGAGTCATTTGATGCGCATGGATTAATATTATTCCTTCATGATTTTTTGTGTTATATTTTATAGCAGGCAAATGCATTACATGTATTTTAGTATGGGAACATAGATTATTTTTGGTTCCAACAAGGGGTACTTCTGTGTTCATTAATCATTAACCATCACCTTTAAGAATACCTATAAAAGTGATGATTAATTACTCAAGAATCAAAAGAGTTTTTTATATTAACAACTTTCACTAATATTTTACTGAGTATGATCTACTTGTGTTCCTTTATTTGGGATTTTTTGACACCTATTTTATGGGGTTTTGGTTCCGATACTCACATATTCACCTATCTATTATGTTTGCGTGAGTTGTGTCCTATAAAAATTTGAAAAAAACTGGTGTGACATTTTTGATTTTCATATTCTTGAGGACGAACATCATTTTAAGTGTAGGAGAGTTATATTTTTAGGGTGACATTTTGATTGACACTTATCATGAATTTATTTCAAGGTTCAACCCTCATTTTTCTAAATTGTCAATTTTTATTATCACCCACTATCCTTCAACCTCAGAGACATTTTAACCTAATGTGAAGTCCTTAATACTGATGTATTCTTTTGATTTCTACTAGTGTAGATGTTAAATGCATGGAAAACCTATAGTAATCATGAATGTGTATGATAATTAAATATAGATTTGATTAAATTTTTTGAGTGATGAGAGTGATGAAGATGTAGGTCATATGATGCCTGAGTGTAGATTATTTTTTTGGAAATATTGTCAGTGAAAGAGAAAATATTTTTGAAACTTGGGATATTAAATAAAGCTTGATATTTTGTGGGTAAAAGGGATTGAAAAATTTTGAACTTGTAATTTTGATGTTTTGATTTGTCTATGGGTTTAGTTGTGTATTCTTTCTCATTGTTTTTCCCAGGAGTGAAAAAGTTAAAATGTGGTGGATTTGACGCACATGGATTTCACTAAATTTCTTCATAAATTTTCAACTCAGTTTTAATTAATTAGTTTAACGTTTTTTGTATTTTTTAGATTCAGTTATTTAATAGTATTTAGTTAATTTATATATTAATTTTAGTAATTATTATTAGTTTATATTAATTATATATATTATTAACATATATTATTTAACATTATATTAATAATAATAGTTGTTTAGTTAATAATATTTTTTATCTTATTATATTAAAATTTATTAGTAGTATTATATCTAGTATTTTTACTATTTTCGTCATCATCTATTGTTATTACTAAATTTTATTAGTATTTATTCATATTATTATGTTTTGAATATTATTATTTTTTGTGTAATTGTATTAATTTATTTAATTTTTATCTTATGTATTAATCCTATTTAATATATATATATATATCAATATCTATGTATGTATATCCATAAATACTTAATTCTAATTTATATTACTTAATTATGTTTTACTATTAGCATATTATTATTATTATTGTGATTTTTATTTTTGTTTAACATTTTGATAATGTGATTTGTTTTTAATTTTAAAATTTGAATTTTATATTTCCAATTTATTTGGATGATATGTATGGGGGGATCCCTCTTCTTCAGAAATCATAAAACCACCAGCGTTATAGCCTCCTCGGCTACACATCACCAGTTCGAGAGTAAGGCCTCCACCTAAAACCCTCCCAAAAAACACCCCTCTCCATCACCACCACACTGCATCCCTATAATATCCACAAGAAGCAAGGCATCACCTCTGCCATCCAACATCCTTAGCAATAGAACTGAGCCCGCCAGCCTCTTCTCCTCTTGCATTGCACCACTCTAAAAGACACCTCCTCCATCCCTCCTCCTACCTATGACAACCAACACAACCAACACACCCAAAATATCCCTCTTCTATGCACCACTAGGTGTGCTTGCACCCTCCTCCATCCACAACAAGCCTCTACCCTTCAAAAAATAGCCCACAACACCTCATCACTAGACCCCTTCACCCTCCTCCAATCTACTGCATGACTATGTGGATCTCCTCTACTGTGCACCACCAATGATGACCTCCTACTCATGCGCTTGGTATCCCTGTCATGTACACTATTTCACCATTATTTATCCATGCATAGAGGATTCAATCTTGGTGGGTGTTCATTTTTTGGTGATTTTCATATTGCACATGACATCGATGTGCATAGAGTATTCAATTTTCTTATGGATACTGACTTTTCATGACGAGAGTGAAAAAATATGATTATTCTTTTTGGTAATGCAGTTATTATTTTTATGATTTATCATTTTATTTTCACATGTATTTTTTATGTAGTGATATAAGGGTAATTTTTATTATGTTGGAGTGTTTATGAACATGACAGTAATTTCGTACCTTATTTTTTTTTCATATTCTGATTATTAGCTAATTCATATCAATTGAATTTTTATTTATGAAATTATATTTTTATTTTGTTTAATTTTTATGGAGTTTTCAAAAATTTTTTGGTGGAAATTTGTGTGATACCTAATAAGTAATCATGGGTGGGATATTATCCTTGAATTTATTTGTTTGGAACTCAATCACACACATGAGAGAATCATAAGTCACCTGTGAGTGAAATATGAAGAAATAAATATATTAATTGAAAAATTAATATTTTGTTTGCATTCCCCTACAAAATTTCTTGAGTGACACTAAATAATTGATCATATGTGAGTGAACCTGAAAAAAATAGATACTTCAACTTTGTGATAAATAGGTCGTTGGATTTCACCAAGTTATTTGATGCTAAAAATGACACACAAATTATTCACAAATCATAGAATACAATTATGTATGGTTTGTGTAAAACATTAAAATATTTTATAACATAACAGAATAAGAGAATATAGTATTTTGATTAAATTGGGAATTGGTGATAATTGAATTAATAAATATTCAGATATGATATTTAAATAATTTTCATTTCGTGCACCTAAAAAGACTTCACAACTATGACACTTCAATATCTATTTTTTTCCTCTATAGATTAATTTAGTTCAAGTCAAGATTTTTAGTTAGTTTCATTAATCAATTATAAATATTTGTTTAGTTATTAGTTTTTTTAGTTTTTAATCACATTAAAAAATCATCTTCGTAAACATTTTCAAGTAGATAATACTAGTGTCTATGCACATTCTCTATGTGGTTAGACCATACTCTCCACTTTTATATTAGTTAGTTGGTTAATAATTTTGAAAATTGGATGAGTTTTGATGTTTGGGACACACTAACACCTAACCTATATCATGTACATGATGTGTTCCATGTATACATATTGAGAAAGTACATACCAAACCTCTCATATGTACCGAATCTAGAGGTAGTACCATTGGTGAATGGTCTTTCATACAAGGATAAGTTAATGAATAAAGTTCTATGAAACAAGAAAAATCACCTGGTCAAAGTGTTGTGGTGGAACCATATGTTTAACAAAGTGACATTGTAACTAGAAGAAGAAATTAAATAGAAATACCCTCATATGTTTTAATGTATAAAATAAAATTTTTGAGGGTGAAATTTATGATGGGGTGAAGAATGCAATGAAGCAAACTTTTATAAATGAAATTACATTTTTGAATGAATAAATGTATCATCAACTAATGTATTTATAGAGAACTAATGTACAAATTTGATTATTTTAGACCGTTATATGGTATTCTAGATTTAAAATACCATTAAGAAGTATAACCATTGATAATATAGCTATTGTACAATGACCGTTAATATTAGTATATTAAGGGTTATGATAAAGTCCAATTGACACATAAGGAAGATGAGATGGCCTCGACCAGTAGGATCGTACCCTATAAATCCAATTTATTAGAGATTTTTACGGAGATAACATTATTGGGATTTTCTTTTAACCATTCCAAACCTCAGATTAAAAAACTAAAACATGAGATAAACCATTTACAGGAGAAGTTCAAGATCATTGAGATCACAACCCAAACCATGTTCACTGAACCACCCTAATAAAATCACACCATCACACACCTTACCCTTAGGTAATTTAATGGTTTAATAAATAGATATGAATCAATAACCTAACATGTATGAATTTTTATATTTTATTTCAATAAAATAATGATTATATTTATTTATTTTTATTATTACTTTTTATATGATTAGATAATGTTTTTGATAATTTTTTTTTGATATGATGAAACATAAATTTTATTTTTGGGAAATACATCATTTCAATCAAGGATATATTTTTGATGAATTCAATAATTTTTGAAATAAATGATATTTAAATAAAATATTATTATTAAATAATATTTATTAAATATAAATTATAATATAATTTTTTGAAGTCAAATGTAATTTCTATAATGGATAGAAAATGTTATTTTCAAAAAACCCCAATATTTTTCAATAAATGGGGATTTTTGATTTTAAAATATAAATCCTCTCATTTATATAATTATTTTTATAAAATAAAAAATATTTTTTAAATCATCATGTTAAAATTATCTAATGGTAATTTTTTCATAAATTTCTATGGTAGTCTAATTTTTGGGTCAAAATTAAATATGGTATAAATATATGGTATGTATCATAACATCATAAAATACCAAAAGTGATGTAATAAATACTATAAATAGTATCCATGACCATAATTATTTTTTCCCTTTAAAATAGTGTGTTTTTATGTTATTTGATTAATTTTATAAACCCTTAATGAATCCTACAAAACCTATATTATATTTTAAGGTTTTACAATCAATTATTTATCAAAATGACTCACTTCCACATCACCAAGGGTATTATTTTAATTATTTAGATTCTTAGACTTATAAAATAATGAGATATACCCCTATTTGGTAGAAACCATGGGAAAAACCATTGGATGGTTTGTGTTTTGGATTAATTTATTATATAGAGTCCAAAATCTATGTTTAGAAATTAATAAATAATTCCCATCTATTTTGCTATATAAACCCACCCAAAATACCATTACTCTTTACCAAAAACCATTGGATAAAGAATTTACTATGAAATATACTCTCCAGATCCCTCTTAAAGATCCCCCAAAACACTTAATAATCTCCTTCTAAGATTTATGAAGCGTCTTCTCAAGGTAAGAGTTACTCTCCTCCTCTTTATTCAAGCACATACTTTGTACTATACATTTTTATTTCAAACTGTTCATATTGTGATATGATTTTGAACATCATTATTATTCTCCTTATGATTTCCAAGTAATGGGAGACCCCTTTAACTCTCATTAACCCCTCCCATAAATGTTTATATACCCTCGTTGTACTGCCGAAATTATCCTACGATTTTACATGAAAAAAATTGGTATAGTGAATACCCATTCTCATTTCAACTCAAGGGTATTAACCTATATTTACATATAATTCATTGATTGTGTAATTATATGTATTTAACCCACAATCCTTAATCATGGGATTAAAAGTGATGAAGGAAATATTTATGTTGTATGATATATGTGTCACACTTCTGCATGTACATGTTATGAATGTGATGGGTGGGCACATAATTATATAGATCTCCAACGAATTGGATAATGTTTTTATCTTATGAGATGCTATGTATGGTTCATGATAGTTAATACTAAGAACACTGTATTATTATGTCTTGGAGGTTATCCTTGTCTTATGTTTATGATTTAACGTTTTAAGTTGTTTCCACATTCCTATGTTGCCTTCATGTTATCATAATATATCATGATTTTTATGTTTATGTTTATGATTATCACCCCTTTTATGTCCCATTGTTATTACTTTTGAATCACATGTATTAATCTCATCATGTTTTTCTTTTATTATTCCCTTATCGAGATTTGTATCTCACCTATTTATTATGTATATCCCCAAGATATCCCATGAAGTTTTGAAAGATCAAAGGAATATAAGGGAATGTTTTAAAGTTTTAAAATAATGATGTTATACCCATGTTTTTGGTTATTATCTCATACGCCTAATTTACCAAATATATTTTTCCTCATAATCTTATGGGGTTGTATTAAGTGTATTTTTCTATAATAAATCTTGAAGTAAATTTTACTAAAGATATGGGTTGTCATGAAATAAGACAAGACTAAAACCAAGTATCCATCTGACCTTCCATTACCACCAATTAGTCTCACTAAGAAGGTAAAGATAACTAAGAGAAATCAGTGAACTACATGACAACCTTCCCTTTTCCCGTGTCCTATAAAGTCACATCTATTAACTCCCAAAGTCAAAAGTATGTCACAAGAACATATCCCAATGGTATTTCACCAAAAAATTATACAAAGTATAACACCAAGAAACTGTTACTTTTAACTTTATTTTTTTTCAAATTATAAAGAATTTTTTAAAGAGAAACCATTTTTAAACCATACTTTTTTTTTTCATAAACAAACATTTCAGATTCACATGAATTAGTAATATGAAAATTACTTGTAAGATAGCTTGAAAGTATATGAAAAAACATCCATTTATACTCATAGATAAACAAGTGATCAACTAAACATGAAATGTACCAACATGTATAAAACCAAGAACAATTTGGATCTATCCTATGGGAATATGTATTCATACATGAAAAGGAACACTATCCTAGAATAACATTAATCCTACTGATATCGAGTCCTGCCACGATCTATCGATATCAAAAAAATAACTCTAAGTGGTGTCACACACACTAAGGATATATATAATCATTTACTAATACACTCAAGGTTCACAATGTGCTATTTTTACGAAAAACCATTTGAAAATAATGATCATAATTTATAAAACATTTTCTCAGTAAAAAAACTAATTCCATGCTTAAAAATTCACTTTGGTGTTAATATCACCTTTGAGGCATTTCATTGAACACATAGTGCACAAAAATATAGTTTTAAAGAAAAACCCCTATTAAAACATCAATATCTTAAAAAAAAACTTTGATATAAAATAAAATAATTTCATAAATCAAACCAATTTAATTAAGAATAATTCTAAGTAAATCATGAGTTAGAACCTTTTTATAGAGACACCTACCTCAAGAATGGAGGAAAACTAGTCACCTTTGAAAAAAGATATTGGAATTGGAGAGATCAGGACCTCATGAGATTAGATACATAATAAACACCATAAATTCCCCATAAAACCCAATATATATAATCCAAAACCCAATTGGGTTCCAATCAGGAAATGGGAAAATAGATCAAGTGAGGATCTAAGTGGAGGAGAGAAACCTGATAAAAATGAAACATTCCTTGAATAGATCTACCAAGAATAAAGAAAAACCACCAAGGAAGAAAGGGGAAAATCGTATATAGCATTGGAGTAAGTTTAGTTAAAGAATAATAGGGATTGTGAGGTGATTAGATATAAAAATGTTCGAGTACAAAGTGGTAAATTCAAACTTTTTAAAGGTTTAGATCAAGGTGGATGGTTAGGCCACATAGTTTAACAAACTATGCGCCAACCATGCATGGCCTTTATCCTTTAAAAATGGGATGTGCATGGATACTTAGGTGTATATGTATAGTTTGGGAAAACCATGATCAAGCCATATGAAACCTCTATATAAACACTTAGTAAACCACATGGTTTCCCTAGGAAGCTACTTGATTTAACTAACCATGCTTAGATCATGAAAAATTCCACTAGAGCCTCATGATTCTATAACACATAGTTATCACATAGTTAGTACTAATAATGTTAATAAAACCTATGACTAGCACTTTTTCTCCAAAAAAATCCAAGTTTTCAACCTACGAATCCCAAAAACCTCTACAATGTCCCAAAATATAAACCAAACTCAAAATAAAGTATATCTATTACCTGAAAGGTGCCAAAATTCCCCCCAAAATCAAATATTTTTGTCCCCGGAAAGTGAAAATGATTCTAAACTCACAAAAAGTAAATTTCATTAATATCTAAAAAAATATTTCCACTCCAACATCTCATGGATATCCAATCCACACTTCTATAGTACATAGATAAGGGTAATTTTTTTACTACGCAATAAATTATCTTTGTGATTTTTAATCTAAACTGGCTATTCAACTAGAAAGATGTTGGGATTAAAATCAAAATCTTCCCATTAAATCACATTGGAAGGGTTTGTTCGATACATCCATAGTTGGAAAAAATTAATAAAATCACGAATCTATATCAATCATGATGGAAATTCTAACCGATAAGGAACCTTTCCATGGCGTTCAGTGATCTCAAAAGGGATAACAAACCTCAGTTCCAACTTACACCACTTACCTTATTGATGGTGTCCCAAGAAAGGTGAAACTTTGAGAAATATCACCAAACTAAAACTCTAGTGGGAAATTAAAATAGTTTGTATAGGATTTCAAATGATTCTGACCAGTCACAAAACTCTTACAAATAAATTACACTTTCTCCTCCATCTTCTGAATAAGGCTCGATCTAACCAAGGACCTCTCTCCCAACTCTACCCAACACAAGTGAGATCTTCATGGGTATCCATACAATATTTATAAGTGAAATTTTTTAATAAAATGTAACTAATTATTGTTATAGAAATATTTGACCATAGTAGATGATTTTACCATAATCCACCAAAATCAATCATATATCCCCGAATCATATCCTAAAGGATCTGAATAGCTTGATTAGTCTCCCTATACATCTATGGATGATATACTGTGCTTAATTCCAGATGGAAAATCATAATCTCTTGTAAAAAATTACAAAACCTAAATGTAAAATATAGGTACATATCTGAAAAAATTATATAGGGAATTCCATGAAGCCTTATAATCTCTCAGACATAAAAGTTCCCAAGAGGCTCCATCTTCAACATATCCTTGATAGGGAGTAAATTAGATGATTTAAAAATTCAATCAATGATCACCCAAATCATATCCTTCCCACTCGGAGTCTATGGTAAAATAGTTAATAATTACATATAAATATCATACCACTTCCATACCAAATTGGGAAATGTTTTCAACAAACCAGTAGGTATCTAGTGCTCCGCTTTAACTCTCTAAAAATTGAGACACTCTGACATAGAGTTTAAAATCAATCACCTTATCCCAAGACACTAATACCACCATCTTATATCATGATACATCTTGGTGGTCCTATGGTGTATAGACCAATAAGACTGGTGTCCACTATCCATCAATTCCTGCCTTATAGATATAGGCACGACCAACCGGACTCGGAAACAAAAAGTTTTCATGGGAGACTAAGACCAAATTCCCAGTGTTTCCCCACCATTTATGATTTTACTAAAGTTATATCAATAAGTATTTAATACCTATTCATACTAAATCCGATAATCAAATGATTAGACAAATTTCAAAAAATATAAGAAAACCTTCCTAATAGCCTCTTCCACTCCCAATATTATCTCGATGAATATGCCCAGCATAGTATACTCCACCGATTCCTTTAAGTATTGAGTTATTAATTAATAATCAATGCATCATATACCACATTAAAATTCTTATAAGTATAAGAAATATCATAATCAAAATTCCAAAGATACTCAAACAAAATAATTTATCAAAAATTTAAATCCTTATGAGTAAAAATATACTACAGGATCTTATGATTAGGATATACAATAAATCAATATAAAGAGAGAGAGAGTAGTTACATGTTTTAAGAGAATGCATAACAGTTACCAATTCAAGGTTGTGGGTATGGTAGTTCTTATCATGAGGTAATATTTAGAAAGAGACATAGTAAACCATCTATTTTACCTTTATTGATACACACCCCAATCCCATATTTGAATCATTGCAGAAAACTTCATAACCCAAAATTGGTTCTGGAAGAATCAGAATGGGAGATGAATTCAACCAAATCTTTAGTTCCTTGAAATACCTATAATATTTTTTATTCCACTCAACCTTAACTCCCTTGTGGATTGAAGCTTTTATTAGAGATTAAATCTTAGAGAAGTCCTGAACAAAACTCCTATAATAACCAGCCAAGCCCAAAAATCTATGAATCTCAAAGACATTTTCTAGTATTCTCCAATGAAATTACCTCCTAGATCTTTTTAGGATACACCAATATTCCCCTATCAGGTATAAAATTTCTCATAAATTTCACTTCATGGCTCAAAAATTAAAATTTGGAAAGCTTACCATACAAGAGATGTTCTTTCAATATTATAAGGATGATATCCAAATGGTCTATGTGCTCCTCCTATGAATTGGAGTATACAAAAATTTCATCCACAAAAAGGATAATGAAAGAGTCCAATAACTGATGAAATATATAGTTCCTCAACCCCATAAATACCACATTAGTGTTAGCGAGAACGAATGGAATAACTAGGTACTAAAAATACCCATACCGTCTCCTCAACATTATCTTAGGTATATCCTCTTATGAAATCCTCAACTAATTATTCCCCAACCATATACAAATTTTATAAAACCAATGAGAACCTTTGATTTGATTTAAGATATCATCAATCCTGGGAAAGGGATAATTCATCTTAATAGTCACTCGATTAATATTTTGAAAATTAATGCAAATTACAAGGCTTCCGTCTACCTTCTTGGAAAAGTGAATAGGAAAATAATAGTGTGAAATAATATGATAAATAAATACCTTGGACTCAAGATCTTCAAGATGAAATTTAAGTTCCACTAACTCAGTAGAGACCATGTGATAAGGTGTAATATAAATGGGAATTGTTCCATAGAGTGGGTAAATAGTAAACTTGACCTCTCTCTATCGTAGTAACCAAGAAAAATCATCAAGAAAACCTCAGGGTACAGAATCACCACTTCAGGAATTGGGATGCTCAAGAGGGAATAAATGGTATCAAGGAACATCTTTGATAACTGAAATGAGATCAAAATAGCATAAGGAATAATAATCCCCACTCTCCCTGATCTAGAATACCACTCACCCTAAAAGATATGAGGGGCACCATCAAAAGATAAAAATAGAACTCAATGAAGATAAAATTCAATATATGAATTAATGTTGATCATCTAATCCATGTAAATAATAAGGATGAAGATATCAAGTTCAAGAACCAAGAAATCCCACACTGTTTCAAAGTTAGATATCATCACTCAACAAGCAGGACATTTAAAATAATATTCGAACATTTTTCCAAGGGCTTGGAAAGATCCAACATGAACTGTATAATATCAGAGCATAATAAAAACATGTCAATTAACTTATATGATATAAAATAATGATTTTCACCTATGTGAAACAATTACATAACCATAAATGACGAATTAAACACTATATCTCTAATAGTATTTGGCCTTAATTTATATTCCTACGGCATATACTTTTCTAAATAATGACGTCTAGCTTCAAAAACCAAATCTCCACCTAAGAATACTTTCCTAGATGTGTATGTATCATCCATAACCACTTTATAAAATACCTATAAAATGATTATGATGCATAAGAGACTCACCATTTAACAAATATTGACCCTCATAACTATCTTAAACCTTTGATTCTTAAGATAATTATTAGTAACAAGCTCAGGTTCTAGGTGAAAAAACTCCGAGAAACTTGTGCCATAATCTAAAACTGAATTCAATACTTTATTTAAGGTTATAAATTCAAGTTCCTTTTCTATATGAAATGTTTTAGGATATAAACATTGGTTTAAGGTCTTCTTTAAATAATTATAGGTAAGATAATCATGTAACTTAGCTTGCATTATAGAGTCCCACAATTTTATTTCTAGTTCTTCAAGCATGTAATTGGAAAATCACTCCTTTGATTCATTTGGATTTTTTAGAAAATAGAAGATCCTTTCAATAAACCCAAGCCAATATTCATATTTTTGGGTTCCTTTTTCACTAGGAAAAATGGGTGGATTCTACTTTTTAAATTCTGATCCATGATCCACTGTTCGTCCCTGGTTTCCAATACCCACCTAACCTAGAGTCTGAATAGTGTGGATAACATCTTCCACCAAAGAAGAGTATATTGGAGGATTTTCCAATATAACTTTTCACATAACTTCCTCTCATTAAATTGGAATATATATTCTATGAGACATAATCTAATAAACACAAAATTCAATAACCAATTATCTTAAGATAAATTCTTGAATCAAAAGTCTAACTTTACGAATCTGAAATTTAAAACTTTAAACAATAGTTTTTAAAGAATTTATAGACTCTATGAATGGGATACAAAACATTAAAAATGAATAGGATCATTTAAATAATCCTCAAATAAACATCATTTAAATAAACTCAAACACCAAGTCTCAATATTGGAAAAAATACAAAACCACCCATGGTAACTCAAGTTCAGACATGAAAGTGAGCTAGCCAGGCACCCTCCGGCACTTACAACTCAAATTTTGAGAGTCCTAGATCCTTTCTACCAAATAACCCAAACCAAACCTAGATAGTTTCATTAAACTTCCATCTAGGTCATGTATATGACAAAATTTTATAATGAACTATCCTAGGTAAACCAAAAACATCACCCAAGTTGGCCCGCCACAAGATAAAGATCAACAAACAACCAAATGAGTCTCATGAATAACTAAAAGAATATAAACCAATAGAGTATAATGTGGAAGAATAGTACACATCCATGATACATACAACACAAATCCAAAATCCTAAACTTAAGAGTAAAACAAGACAAGAATACAACTAAGTCTCCATTTGAACATCTATCACCACCAATCTATCTCACGAAGAAGGTGATTTCAATGGATAGAATCCAACAATCTAAATGATTCCCTTTCCTTTAACTATGTCTTGAAAAATCACATCTAAAAATTCCCAAAGGAAAATTTAGGGTGTGAGCACATATCCTAGTAGGATTTCATAAAATAATATATATAAATTCTAACAGCAAGAAACCATTAGTTATATATTTAAAATAAATCTAGTTTATAAAGAAATCTAGAAAGATAATCCAACTTGTAAAACATCCATTGGTTTTCACAAAAATAATTCCATATTCACATGAATTAGTAATATGAAAAGTGGATGTAAGATAACATGAAACCATATGAAAAACCATCCATCGATACCCCTAAGATAAACAAGTGAGCAACCAAATAAGAAATATATCATCATGTATAAGACCAAGAATAAGTGGAATATAACCTATGGTAATAGATACTCAGACATGTGCAGGAACACAATCCAAGAATAACATGAATCATAATAATATCTAGTCCTACCATAGTTTTTCTATATCAAGAAAATAATGCACAATGGCACCACACACACTACAACTACATATGTCAATTTCCTGACACACCCATGGTTCCCTAATTTATATGTTTTTTTTTAATTTTTTTTGAAAACCATGATCAAAATTTATAAAACATTTTCACAAAAAAGAAACACTGCCTCTATGATTGAAAATCTACTTTATATTTAAAGTCACTTTTCAATAATTTCATCAAACAAATAGTGTGAATAAATCTATTTTGAAAGAAAACCTTTTTAAAAACATGAATCTATTGAAAATATTCTACTTTGATATCAAATCAAATAATTTTACAAATTAAAACAAATTAATTCACATGAACATCAAAAAAATCACGAGTTAGAACCTTTATATAAATACACCAACCTCAATAATGGAGAAACATTATCCATCTTTAAAAACGAAAATTGGAATTGAATAGTTTAGGTCCTTGTGAGCCTAGATCTATAAGAAAAAACTATCCATTCCCTCATAAAACTCACTATATCCAACATCTACTACCCAATTAGGTTCTAACAAGACAAGGGGAAGTGAGATCAAGTGAGGATATAAGAAGAGGATATAAAACCAGATAAAAAATGGAACATACCTTGGAAAGAACCATTAAAAATAAAGGAAAACCACTAAGGAAGCATGGAGATAAGCCTCTAGAGCACTATGGAAGTATAGTTTAAACCTAATGGGTATTACCGGGTGATTAAATATAAAAACAATCAAGTTAAAAGAAGTAAATTCTAAATTTTTAATGGTTTAGATCAGGTCACATGATTAAGCTGTATAGTTTAACAAACTGTGTACCAAAATTTCATAGAATATATCATTTGAAAATTTGAGGTACAAAACTACCTAGGTATATCCACATAATTTAGAAAAACCATGCTCAGTCTATGAGACACCTCTGTACAAACACCTAGACAAGCACATAGTTTCCCAAGTGATATTCACTATTTGAATAACTATGATCAAACCATAAAAATTGTCATTAGAGCCTCACTATACCATACAACATGGTAACCACATGGTTAATAATAACTATTCCACTAAATTATGTGAATATCCTATTTTATCCAGAAAATCCATGTTGTGAACCTCTGACTCCCAAAAACCTCTTTAACAACCCAAAGGATAAACCAAGATCAAACTAAAGAAAACCCCTATCTCGGTGGGTATCATAGAGTATCACTCTCAATTGTATCTGATTGAGATTTGAGTTTAACCTTGACATTTTGGAGAGGTCTTCAATAATATTTGAATATGAACTTGATCTTTATAATTTTATTTCAACATGATAATTTGGTTATAATAATAGGACCATTCAAACATTAAAAGGTATAATGATATATTACTCCATGGTTTTCAATGGAGGCTGGGATCTGCACTTTACCTTGGTTGAATCTTCTTAAAATAATGTCTCTCACTAGAGCATTCAGATGTATCCTTATGAAGACTAATATAGAAATAAGTTCAATACTACAACATATTGGGATGGAGTTGTGAAAAAAATATATTGGGACCTATGGTAGCTGAGGAAATGGAAGATAAGTTTAGAGATATTTAATAACACATCAGTGCATCTTTGAGTCAATATAAAAGTTACTCTTAAAATCATTGATGAGATATAGAGTTCAAAGTTTGTGATAAGATATTACATCAATTTTATCCTTGAATTAATGTTATGAGGTTTGTAAAAAAGGAAATCTAAGCCCTAGATACATCAATACCTATGATATTTTTTATCACATCAGGATGGGATCTTATCACATGGAACTTCCTATAAAACTCTCCCATGTTCATGATGTCTTCCATATATCTCTTTTGAGAAATTATATACCATATCCTTAACTTGTACCAAACACAAAGGTCATACCATTTGAGCATGATGTTTCTTATGAGGAGAAATAGGTATAAATATTAGATCATAGGGATAAAATGATTCAGAGCAAGACTACTCACCCAGTTAATGTTCTTTGGAAGAATTAAAAATTCTAGGAAATAACCTAGGAACTTAAGGATGTGATGAGGTAAAGGTATCCACATTTGTTTGTATTATAGTGATATTATTTGGGGGAGAAGTTATTATAAGGGTGATAGAATGTAACACCATGAGATTTTACAATATATTTCTCTTCGATAAATAAATGTGTTCAATATCTTATGAAGAATGAAACCCTAAAATTCTGTGAATAATATCTACACATTAAAAAAGGAATCCCATTATATTATTTTTAAATGAAATATAATTATAAAAAATAATTTCATATTCACTTAGGAAATATTATTTATTCTAAATAAACATTTTAAAATATTTTTACTATAATCATTTTTTATATCATATATGTTTTACATAAAAATTTATTCATAGTATTAAAAATATAAACAAAGTATTGTTTATACTACCATAAAATAAATTCATTGGATTTCAGTTGGTTTTAAATTAAAATATAATCATTTGATGGTAAAATAAATGTTTCTAGACAAAATTAATTTTATACACACAATGTGTTTTTATCATAATAAATTTAATAAATCACTATTTATGATAAAAAATGATTTTTTTAAAAACTTATTTCATATCATTGTGCATGATTATTTGAAAATGAATTTATTCTAATTATAGAAATTGAATTTAAATAAATGATTTATATATTTAGAATCAACATGTCTATTTTTTTTAATAATTTTATTTTTGTTCTTATTCATAATTAATAAAGACCATGTTAATTTTTTTTCCCTACGGTAATGGTTAAAAGGGTTAATGAGTGGTTAACCCAAAGTGACATGGGTTAAAATAACCTAAAAACTTGTCTAAATCCTACCGGATAAGTGTATTTCGACCCAAAATTATTTTATCATTTAATTTGGGTTTCCTTCATTCCACTTTCACTTGGATATGAATTTTTTATATTTTAACATTTCAAGTATTTAAAAAAGTGATAGATACCTCACTTTTAAAAGGGAACCTCTTCAATTCACTTATTCACACAATTTAAGCCCTATAGTTCAGAAAATCCCTCCCCAAATATATTCCAAAATACTCTACCTCTGTCCTAGATCTTTTTGTATTTACAAAATATCAACCATTTAAAGCTTAAGGTGTAATAAAAAAGAGTTTTACCAAATAAGAGTAACTTAAAAGAACATGTGAAGAAATTCAGGAATTGAGGTAAGGGTTTATGTTGTAATTTTTTTTAATTAGGATTATTTATAATTGAATCTAACTTAGGGAAACTATATACTATTTATCTCTTAAAACCTATATATTTTCTTCTCTCTTAGTAACTTCAGGGGTTTTCATGGGTTCCTTTTATTATCCTCCCTTTGGTACTTAAAATAATCAGGAAAATGTTTTTTATAAAAGTCAGCCCTATTTCCTCTTTAGCAAATGAACTTTTTCTTCAATGACCTTGTTATTTAAAAATGTTTTCAAGAATTATATTTTTTATGATTTAAGGATTATTTAAAATCATTTTCCATCATATTTTACTTTATTTTCATGTTTTTAAAAATAATCATTTTGTCATTTTCTGAACGAGTTAGTTAGAATTTTTACAAAAAATTATGAAAGGAATATATGTTTTAATATTTACCGAACGATCAGAATTTCCTACTGCCATGACCATTATTTTCATTGAATATTATTCATAATTTTTAATGGTTATTTTCAAATAATATATTTTTATCAATATTCTGTAAATTTTAATTTTAAATTTTATCAAAATAAAAATATATATTCACATGTTTTCAAAGAAAGATTTGAATATTATTTTAAAGGTATATTTCATCTATGACAATATCTTTTGATGTATTATTTTCTAGGGATATGAATTTATGATACCATATACCTTTTTTCCCCTGATGGAACATGATGATGATGTTTTAAGGATGATTCCATGAAACCCATTACATTCCCTCCCATTAATTAATTTATGATGAAATATTTATTAACCCCATTTCTTTTCCATATAATAATATTTGATGAATTGATGAATATTTTTATGATATTGTGGTACACATATGTATGTTTTTCATTATGTGAGTGGTGGGTTCATCAAATACCTATAATTAATTAGGTAATGATTGATATCTCATGATATAATATGATAGAGGATTGAGAGTGGACCCATTATAAGGATAAAATAGTTTGGGAAGTGAAAGCAATCCATTATGGGACATTCTACAATATGTGATAATGGTCTTGGTAGTGGTCCTTGACTAATGAAATGTTTTTTTTATGATTTTTATTGTTATAAAATTCCTATGATGTGTTCTTATGCTTATGATTTTCTCTCATGGATCATTATTGATTAATGATGATTCTTCACTCTTATGACTCAGGTCTTTTGAAATAATAAATGTTTATACCACGACTCATGATTTATGATCTATGATATGAATGAAATTTTTATGTCATGATCATGGTATCATAACCTTATTATCATCTTATTTTTGGATATTATCATTGATATATATCTTCCACGCTTACCCTTACTGAGCATATGAGATTACCCTTTCTTATGTTTCCATTTTCCCCTAGTTATGAAGAAAAGTATTAAGTATGAAATGTCTATAAAGGAAAATATGATAGAATATATTTATAGAAGATTTTGAAGATATTTATTGAAATAAGTTTATTATGTATATATAATTCAAAGGCACCAAACCTTTATGGTTATAGGGAGTGTATTAATGTGAAGTGTATTGAATATTCATCCAATTTTTTTTTAATATTTAAGTATGTAAAACTCATGTATCCTTAACATGTGATTTGTATGAGTTATAATTTAATTATTTAATATTGGTCAATGAATATATAGAGTGTGTATTCATGAAATATACTTGATTCATAGAATTATGAATTGTGCATTATTTTAAGTGATTTTGATTTTATTTAAATTGGAAAGGAAAAAAATGTATATAGTTAATTAGTCTAATCAAAAATAATTTAAAAAATGTTTTTATAAATAAAATTTTAGTAGTAAATTATTTAGGTAAATATAGTGAGTTTAATGTGATGAAATAATTAATCAACTACCATGAATTATATTTGTATGCACATGGAGTGACACTGAGGGTTTATAGACATGTAATGTACTATGTGTGTTGTTTGTATGTTACATGTGTTATTATTTTTATCTTGATGGACATTAATTGTTACTTATTTGATCATTGATATTATAGAAATATATTACCCAATAGGTGTAGCAGTTCATGTTCCACAAGTATAAATTCTAATGTATTTTTTCTAAGAAAACCTCATGATGAGTTTTATTAGGGTTATATAGGTTTTAGAGAGAAATATTCTAAGGTGATAAATCATGATAATGAATGTTAATAATTCTATTCATGTACAACATCATAAAACCTTCAATGATTATGTTTAATAATAGGGTATAAAATATTGGATTATTAGGATCAATATAATCTTTTAACATATTGATACTCTAAAATATCATAATGTGAATTCAATAACATTTATATTAAAAGGACTAATGTGGTGTTATAAGGATGTCTAGGTGCAATAATAGAAGAATAAATGTTTTTTAAGGTATGGATTTAAAACTCTTTTTTATGAGTAGTTAAATATTAAAACTCTAAACATGAATAATTTTTTAGAGTTTGGGTATATTAATGTCAACCTTGGATAAGTGATATTAGACCATAGAGATATGGGTGAATTAATGGATGATGTCCAACATGAAATTGAAATCCATTTCCTAACTCATTACCCATATTTAAAATTAATTAAAGGATCATGTGATGATTAAAAAAATAATTATGAAAATGAATATATGAGATATTAATAAAGTAGATCACATGATACGAGAATTATAAGGATTATTACAATTTTGTTATCAAGTGGATATGTCCCTGGTGTTTAATGGTTGTTATCTTGCTACCCACATCAACATATTATGATCAATGAAGATCAAATGAATAGATCCAAAATATGATCTCAAACTCCTAAAATAATTTCAAAAAAGGAAAATAGATTGATAATAGGATTATTTTTGGTACATCTAATATTCCTATGTCTACCTTTAGTCCTATGTGTTAACAGATATTGTGTGAACTATTCTTATCACAATCATAAAATGGATGGGTGTCCCTCTAGTGACTTCATCTAACCGAACAATTGTCAATTATTTTACACCCCTCAAAGTAATAGAATTTATCCCTTTATTGAGATATTTCATATATCTATATCCCCCTCAATGATCCCAATCAATATATTAATATCATATTTCCTCATCTTTCTCCATGAGTTATATCTTTTAAATATTGAGTCAAATTCTTCAGTTAGACTATTGATATGTCTCAATTTATATCCTTATTCTATACATTAAAGATATATCATCAAATATATATATACTCAATAACTAACTAGATTATGGACTGATTCTATTTATTATGTTATAAGATAAAAAATCATGATGTAAAATAATCCATACTGATAAAAAACTAAAATAAAAATTTCTCAACTTAAATATCTCTCTTAATTATAAAAAGATCTAAAAACTCCATATCACCCTTGTGGTGTTTTCAGGTTCATTATAATGTGATCTTTTAGTCTTCTCAAATCTATAGTATACATGTTGTGATGTTACCCCATGCTTTGTGGGGTGAGATATCTGATCTCCAAAATACCCATACAAGAAAATTTGATTCCCTTGCTTCATTATAATGGGGTGATCATCATATTTCATAGAGATTCCCACACTAAAATATCATAGATATTCCTCATGTCATAGTCTAAACCATGTGGTACCTTAGAGTTATCCTCAAGACACAACACATGTAGTCTATGACATCAAATTAATATAAGAGTATAATCTCTCTCTATTTTTAATCTCATTGTATTATAATGGAAATTACATCATAGTTTTATAAATTAGTAGAAATTAAATTTATTCCTTCATAAACAAATCACATCAATGTATAAATATATTTCACCATGAGTACATCCAAAATGTTTTTCCACTAAATTACTTTAAGTTCATCCTTCAATTATTTTCTAGTATTCTCAATTATCTATAATATATTATAAAAATAAATATGATAAATTTGAAATAACTCAAACTCATATTCCAATACTGTGATTCATTATTCATCAAATTTCTTCATCATACAAGTGATATGAATATAATATACTATGCTTCACATCATCCACTAAAATATTTTCCCAAGAGTTCTTTAAGGAAAAACAACCAATACACACACACACACACACATAATGTTTGTGTTTCATGAAATCCTCATTAATGGATAAAATCAATAAACAAAACCATTTAGAGATTTATGTGACCACACCATCAACATGGATGGTTCTTATGAAAGATATTTATCCCTATGTGAACATGCAATTAGGTGTCAAATAGAAACATCCTTCACTATTATAAGGAGTTACAAGACAAAATTTTTTCATTATACTCAATGTGATGCCCTAATATCTAAGAGTTCTTCATGATCTAGTAAATTATTATCTTATTCAATATATTGTGTATAAAATAGCTCCATATATCTCTTCATGAAGTTATTTCATGAGTTTATCAAGGCATATGATAAATTCAAAATATTTCTTTGATCTTTATAGACAACTTGAAATTTTTTTCTATAGTTACCTCATAAATAATGATAGAATATCCAATGATCTTATTTCAAAGTCAACTATAAGTCTTTATTATAACTTTTAAGATGATCCATTTTACAATTTATCCTTTATGTAAGGATCATTTAAATTTTACACAAGAACATTATTCTATTACAAGAATAATTAATCCAACATGAAATGTATTCTTCATGGAATGCATGAGAATATGAGTCTCCCTAAGAATGTATATCTCCTAAATGCATTCCATGTCTAAAATGATTGATTTTTGATAATTTTTTTATTAGTAACAATAAATAAAACAAGAAATTAATATAATTGATGTATTATATGCATGGGCACATCACATAAGTAATGTAATTAATGACGATGGAATATGGTGAATATTTTATTGACTTATTATGTTTTGAACTAACCTTGGGTGGAGATGAAGCTATAAATGATTGGTGCTTCAAGATTTTCATACACCCATCTCTTTAATCATAATTGAGATATTTATATACACTTAAAAATTTGAAGATAGTGGAAAACCCTCATCATATAGAATTACTTAGAAGGATATAGATATATAGTGTGATTTTGGAATCAAAGGGTTATGTAAGCATGATCTTGGATGGTTAAAAATAGAGTCTTGGATAATTATGCTATGGAAATGAGAAACCAGAAAGTCAGAGCATCAATTTTTCAATTCCTCTCTAACTATATGGAAAATATAGGTGGATTATATAGTAATATACCTTTTAAAAAAATTAAATGCTGTTGGTTTTTTATTTATTAGATTATTATAGAGTTGAAAGATAATTATTTTTTAAAGATTCAACAAACCAAACCAAGTTAGTTACCATTTATAAAGACATGGATTCAATATGTAAAAACATAATTAATAATATCATTTTATCAAAAAATGGATTGAAAAATAGTGTCAGAAAATTTAACAACATTATGGTGAGAAGGAATATGTCATGGTTTTGAAATTTCAAAAGATAAGTGATTATAAGTTTCTATATACTATAAATTTATAAGAAATTATTTTTTATTGTATGATAACATGGTTTTTAAAGGAGGTTTTTGAGATACTATCCCAAAAATGATTTATTGGAAGATTATTACAGGCATTCTAAAAAGGTATATCCACACTTTTATGGACTAAAAAACATAATAAGAAGCATCTAATCACATGTCATGAACTAACATATGTCGTATATCCATAGGAAACCCAAACCAGCCTGAGACAAACTTGAGAAATGTTCACAATCTCTATGGGTTGGAAAATATTAATAGGGTCTCAGAACATAATAACTAGCAATGATTTCACCCTTGAATAAACAAACTAATCAATGATACCAAAACTCTATACGAGTAAGAAACATAAATAAAAGGGATCGACTAGAGACTGAATAAAATAATGCATCATCACACACCATAGAAAAGTTATATAAATGAATAAACATCTACTTATCATAGGCATTAAGGTTTTAGATAAGACAATACATATAAAACCCAAAAAGGGGAGAAAAAAAATAAAACTACTACTTGAAATCTCTTTGTGACCCATAGTCACAATGCACATACCATTATAGACATCAAGTGTAACTTGAATCCCAACTCAAGGGATACCTATGTTAAATTACATAATAAGGAAACATAAGAAATGTATATACCTAGTGGTATATGCAAGGTGTGATCTAAAATGATCCTAATAGGTAAAGACTAAAGATTTTTTTCAATTACTACAAAGGGAAAGCCATTTATTCTAATTTTAGAATTAAAATTAAAAATAGGTTTTCATTCTATAGATATGAAAAATATAAATCACATACATATTTAAGAAAATGGTTTTATTTGGATTCAATAAAAATAGTAACCTGAAACCACTCTCTCCTGGGCCTCAACCCCCTTTTCTAAAACATTCACCCTTATTCTAAAAGAAGTAAGGGAGTAGTTAAAACTGTTTTTATTAAAATTCATTAACAATGAAAGAGGTCCTTTTTATTGAAAACCGCACAACAAACCAAAATTAATTTTATCCTCTTTAAAATGTTTACCAAATTCTTATTTGAAAAAAAGAACACTTTATTTCTCAAAACAAACCTTGTTTTAAAACAAGTAAAAAAGGTTCAAATAAATGGAAAAATCCACTAAGAAAAATAATTCTCTACACACCCAATAAATTCATAAACACGGGTATAAGGATAATAACTATTACATAAACAAATAAGTGGAAATGGGTGTAACATAATATATCTTAATCAAACAAGGTACTAACATAACACTTAAAATCATATAGAACAACTGGGCATAAGAAATATGTAACATGGCTCTAACTATGAGTGTATAATGTGACTCAGACAAAAAAACCATTTGATATATAAATAAGAACATATAAAAAATTATAATATCACTTAAACTTCCTCATTCACAAATATAAAAGATCTCCCTTAGTCCCTTGATCAGTGTTTTGGAAGGTTTCTTAGTTTTCATCCTCCCAAATGATCCCTGGTCCCCTTGGACAATATACAAAATCTCTATTAGTCTTCCTTACTAAAGGTTCTCTTGGTCCCGCAGACAAAACACCAATCATCTAAGTCATACACACCCTCTAACCCTATGTTTCCCATGTCCTATTCATTTCCAAACACATCAAAATAATGCGTTTCATTTATAAAATCCATTTCAAAATAAAATTTTATAAAAAAAATGCTCATTTTACTAAAACACTTTCCTAAAGGTAAAAAATTTCTAAAAAATATTTATAAATACTTTTAAAACCATAATTTTTTGATGCATTTTATAAAACACTTAGAGTAAAATAAATATAACTATCATTGAAAATACACCTTAAAAAAAAAATTCCCAAATAAGTTATGAATCACATCAAATATGGAACAAGAATCAATAAAAAAAAACAATTTCAAAGAAACTTGATAAATAAAAAACAAAGGTGATAAGGGACTAAATGTTACTCATAAAAAATTTCCTTAAACAAAGACATAGAAAACAAACAAAGTTCCATATGATACTTTATTAAAGTATTAGAATTCTAAGTTGTTTCCCAATGGTTTAAAGTCTCACTTTAAACCACTTTTTAATATCAAGATCTTGAAATCCATTTACAATCACCTTCCAAAATAATTTATAAAATCCATTTGGAAGAATCATTTTAATAACCAACACAATTTCTATTAAAGTACCTAATGATATTAAAATACTCATCCCAAGTTCAATCCAAGACCGAAATGGGATCAAAGCATTTTAAAATAAAATAATTTATTTAAAACAAATATCTCTAATTATCAGTGATTTTAACTTTTAAAAATACCACTTGAATTCCCAATAAAAATTTCTAGAATTTAAAAACCACACTTCCCATTTAACTTAATGACCCAAACAGGGTCAAAACCCATTTAAAATTTCAAATTTTACATTAAACCTACATTTAAAAATTTTCATTACATAGAATTTCAATTTTGACTTGAAATATAAAGTGAAAAACATTTTATAATAGGGGAAATTAACTTTAGAATATTTAAAATCCCGTTAATCCATCACAAATGGGATAAATTTTAAAAATATGATAATTTAAATCCTCAAGAACTTAATGGAATTCCAATTTATGAAAAGGTATAAAAACACATACTTCGGTTCAGTAGAACTCAAGAAAAAAGTTTTGACCTATAATATAAATTACTTGGTTTGAGTGGAAGTGTCCCTCATACACCCAAACCAAAAATGAACATCACAAATCCCCTATTAACATACCTAGGTTTGGAAAAAACTTTAACACTTACAAAAAAAAATAAAGAAAAAGGATAAAATAGGGGAAAGAAAGGAAAAATGATAAAAAATTCATTCTTATCATGAAATAAATCACTAAGGAAATCAAATAATCCACCATGAACCAAGGGAAGAAGCTTCATAAATAAGGGAAGAGGGATACACTTTATGGGGAGGAGAAATGAGAGAGACAGACTTAAAATCTTGTAAGGGAAAAGTGATAAAAACATAATTTTTTAATGATCTGAATAGACTTTATGGTCTACCCACATGGTTAGGATTTTTTTTCCAACTATGTGGGAGGTAATTTCTCCCCAATACCAATTTAATACTATTTTGGATATCCTATCATAGTTTTACAATCCATTCTCAAACCATCCAAAATCCCACTATCCCCCAAGATACCCCTCTCACACAGTTAGCCACACAATTATGAAAACTATATTACACATAGTGATAGGGTTTTATTCCCCTATTTTTTTGACCCCCATTATCTAGAAAATCTAATAAAAAAAATAAATAGATAAAAATAAACTCAAATAAGAAATACCAGTGACCCGATAGGGGTCACATCATAGTGTAAAGATTTTCAAAGAGGAGGTTTTGTGAACTCACTAGATACCACAAGGAGTTTAGGAAAACCACATTTTGGTTTGCTGAAATTTTAAATGGAAATAGATATTGAGGTTATTTACAATGAAAGTTTATATGGAGAAAAAATTTAACATGGATTAAGATAAAAACATGATGTTGAAAAAATATTGAATAATCCTAAAAAAGTAAATGAATAAAAATCATAGAGAATATTTATATTACACCATAGACCATTGAGTAAATTATTTGGTCAAGGAAACTATGCCCATAGTTGAGATTTTCCATGTGGTGGTCTGGATGATATTAAATAAATTTAATATTTATAAGTCATTAGATTTAGGAAATCATGAATATTATGTTAGGAGTTATAATCCAACTAATATATTTATTTTTATACTCTTAAATGGTTATAGAACATGGATAAGATCTTGGATGACATTATCTAGTATTTTCTAATTTTGGAAAGATTAAATGAAAAATATGCCTTATATATAAAAATGATTGAATAGAGTGAAAAAATGGGGAATGAAGAGATTATTGAGAGAAACATATATAGAGTAAGTACTATGTGGATCTATCATGTTTTTTTTGAATATTAGGGAACACATAAAGATATAAAAACATTTTTTATATTGACATAGAGTATAATAATGAAACTATTTCTAGTTTAGTTAATTTTTTTTACCAATTATTTCATTTAAATTACATGAGTTTCAATTCATATAGTAATCCTTTTCAAAAAATAGTGAGGGGATAGAAAATAAGGGGAATTAGTCTTTGGTAGTTGTAGGTAACCAAACCTAAAATTTTAATCACATAACATTTAATTAGTTATTATTTAGTATAATAGTACATTATAACTTCTAATTTCCATATACAATGTACATTGGCTTAACCAAGTAAAATAATCATATCTATAATCATAATAATTAATTAAATGGTAGGTTTTATTTCTTGGCCTGATTGACAATTTTTTACCTATTATCAAGGGAAAAAATCTAATTAAAGGCATTTAGTGAAAATAATTCACACCATGTGTAACAACCCTAACCCCAGTAACCTAGATTCATTATTTATTTTATTATAATGTCATAGATACAAGATATCACATCACTAAGGATCGATCAGTTTAATAGTCCCGAAGAACTAGATACAAAGGAATAATTTTTTATAAAACAAAAAATGAAATAAGATATTTTTTCATGATAAAAATAGTGATTTTATAAAAATATTGGTGGATTAAAATATATTATGGATTGTACTTGAAAATGAGTAAGAAATTGAGTAGTTCCCTTTAATATGATTTTCTTATCGGGAGGAATTGAGAAGAGAACCTTTTAAAAGCATGTATTTACCCAAAAAAATAAGGATTAATTGATGTGGGTACATATTTTTGGAACATATAAAAATAATTTATAATAATTATATAAAAATAAAGAAGAATTAAATTGGGGTAAAGAGATAGAAATCATAACCTAATGGTAAATTTGGAGGTTCGACGAGATCCCTTACCACACTATAATTAATAAAATCCTATGCCCCATGAAATTAATAATAATAAAATGATACATTTAATACCATGAGTATAAATATATTCATGATATAATATATCAAAGTGTAGTATACATGCACCACACACAATAAATAAGTGGTGAATAAGGAAAATCTCCCAGAAATAAAAGTGAGATGAGAAACTACTTACAAAGACCTGTATCATTGGAGTGAGGATAAATAAATGAAATAATAATGTATGAAAAATTTAAATTCACACAATAAAACTTAAAATCTATAATAAAATAATAATAGTTAATTTTACAAAAATTATTTTCATAACATAACCAATGACATATAAGTTTAACCCAATGAATAAAAATTGAGTTAAGAAATCCCTTACCAAGTTTTTATCATTGAGGTGATATATAATCAATGGGGTGATTATGTGTAACAAAATCATATTAAAAACATTTATAATATGGAATAAATGATAAATAAAAAAATAGTGTATTATACACATAATCTTGGAATTATATAATCTTTTAAGTAGACATATAACCTAATGAATGAAAATTGAGTTAAGAAATCCCTTACAAAGTTTGTATCATTGAGGTGAGATTTAATAAATGGGGTGATTATGTGTAACAAAAGAAAATAAAAAAAATGGATAAGTGTTAATATAAAATAAATAAACAAATAGTGTATTAAACACATAATCTTGGCATAATATAATCAACGAAGTAGACGTATTACACAATGAATGAGAATTGAGTTAAAAAATCACTTACCCTATGTACGAAAGAATTAATCACTTGTATTTAATGTTATGAATAATAAAATTAGATTCATTAATTACTTAATTAATAACCTTTTATACATTTATTTTATTTATTATAATTTTATTAAGTTCATGTATGGCATTTTTGGTGAGTTATAAGATTAAAATTTGTAATTCTTGGAGTGTTTGTTTTCTTAGTTTTTAAGATCAGTTTTCTTGTTTATAAGTATATAAGTTCATGTAAAATGAGAATAATTCACCATAATTGAAATTATATGTCATTAATAAACTTATATATGTTTTAATTATCTTATATATCATTTTTTATTTGGTATGGGGATGATTCATTATATAAAACATTAATGAAAATGATTTAATTTATTTTGGTAGTTTTTACGACCATCACAAACTTATATCATTTTATTTAATATCATGTTTATATATTAGTTATTTTAAATTATATAACTTATAATATGTATAATAAAATATTATTTAATGATAATAATGGTTTTATGATCATACATGATGGTTGTAATGGAAAATGAAGACACATCGTTCATGATGGCTGTAATTCAACATATCATAGATGGGGTTTTCATTTTTAGAAGAAAAGGGAGAGGATAAAGGGTTTGATGATGGATATTATATTAACATAATAAAATTATAGTATATATAATATGATAGAGTTATAATTCATGTTTTTATAGAGGAGTTAAGGAGAGGTTAAGAAAAGAAAATAAATTTAAAAGAAATTAAAAGAGAACGAGAGAGGATTTTACCTCTTGAATTTCTTCTCCTTGAGTACCTTCTCAAGGCACTTGGGTTTGGTATTTTGGTGAGAAAGAAGATATTGTATGTGGGTAAGAGGCTTGGGAGAGGAATTGGGAAAATTATTAGTAATCTCAAAGGCTCTTAAAGTGTGAGGAGAAGGGGTGGTATTTATAGTGGAGGAGAGGGGTGTTTTTTATTATTTTATTCATTTGTTTATTATTTTGGTTCAATTCTATCAATAATGATTATTCTTGTGAAAAATTATAGTAATTAGTTCATGTGATTTCGAAATTATGGTGATTAAATCATCCATACATCATCCATGACTCAATAATTCATGTATTTAGCTAATATTGTAAATTACTGTATTTCACTATTAAAAAAATCAACTATTTTAGAAAAATCACAAAAATTCACCCTAACCATTTTTCAAAAAGTATATTTAAAAAATAGACTCAATATTTTGGAAATAATTTTCTAAATATGAAAATTTTAATTTTTAACTAAAATCATCATTTATTAAAAAAATACAGATTTTAATATTATAACTGATTTTACGACATTTTGAAAAATTAATTATGGTCTCTTAAAATTATATTATAATTATAATAAAATAAAATATTAATTTATTAATATATTTATGAAAATAATTTTTATTTTAAATCATCATATTAATTATAAAATTAGAAATAAATATTTATGTTTCACAAAAATATCAACACTTAATTTATCATTTTTAAAACATTTATTTAATTATTCCATGATATAAATATGTAAACATTTCCTTCATAAGATACCTAAATTTTATTTATAATTTCACAGGTGAGTTTATTATTCTAATGTCCACATTACTATTCTTAACATTACATTAGTATTACAATGGTCTTGTTAATATTTAGTAGTATATCAAACTTCGTTTAAGATTAATGTTTCATAAAACATTATCTATTGAATAAATGTAATTTATTTAAGAAGACACATACCATAAAATATTAGGGTGTTATATTATCCACTCCTTTAATAAATTACATCCTCACAATTTAAGCTTATGATTGGTAATCATGGATTTTTCATTTGAAAATACCATTATGTAAATCCCACATCATCAATAGGGTTAATAAAACTTCATCTTAATTGGAGAGAATGGAAAATGTGATGGTCACCAAAAAACTAGGTTCCCCTATAGGATAACATTAGTGGTATGTGAAAAATGGGCATGAAGGAAAAATATAACTATCAAGTTCTGATAGAGAGTGATAGAGAACATGGTCATTAGAAAGTATACCATCACAAAATTGTAAATTTTGATCAGTTAAAAGGTAATTGATTTCTTAGTTAGAAAATTAGACAGATGGAATTTTTGTTCCAAAAATCAGTTTCTTAAAATAGAGGGTTTATTTTACTATACAGAGAAGAAATTTTGAAAATAAACATACTTTATTCCTTTCCATGTCATAATCTTATCCCTTTGTTGTGCTTAGATCTATTTACACTTCATTTATAAAATCTAGAGGTGGATATTCAAGAGAAATTTTTATACCTGAAGCACTTTTAAGAATCATAAGATATATAATTAATTACTTCAGCCGTTAAATTTTTACTGAAAACAAAATGGTTATAACAGTTTATCCAAAATGATAAATCATCCTTTAATATTAATTAATAATATCCTTAATTTATTCCATAAGTAGTTAACCTTTAGACTCATCGAAAATATGTTTATCCAAATTCAAAGACCAAAAATTTAGGACGATCACTAAATTTCAAAAATCAACTTAACATAAGATTTCCCCAAATAAGGTAGATCTTATTATCACATAGAAAATATTTGAATAACTTAATATCCTTTAAAACTTTATAAAGACATGCATGCTTCCAAGAGTAGTATCTTAGTTTGTTAAATATATTCCTTAAATACAAACATCTAATAATTCTTTAATAACATAAACCATCAGTTCACTAACTACCATCATGGTCACTAATACTATCCCATAAACATCTATTTATTATTATATCAATATTAAGAACATATTTAGGGGTATATTTCCCAAGTAATTTGTTTTTAAGAAAATAAACTTACAACAGAATCACTTCTCTTGATTACTAGTGATATTCATCACATGCTTCCAATTTCTTAAAGAAGAAGTACTTCAGTACAATCCTTATATATCTCATGATTATTATAACCAGATCATTATTGATAAAATACTCTTAATAACATAATTCTTGAATACAAACACATGCATATTAATCATTTATCTTCATTTGTGGTAGTTGAATAATCCTGACCATGATCTATTATCTTCTTTTAGGGTATATTCCTTTGACACTTGAGACAATGATTTTCATAATGTTTAATATCCTTGTAGTTGAATCATTGTAAATTGGAAGCCTTTTTCTTACCCTTTTAATCACAAGCAAGTTGTCCTTTATCTCCAAACTTACAACAAACTCCCATTCCTTTTAAGAAAGTATCAAGATGTTTATTTTTTACAATTATCACATGTGAGAAAATATTTATTTCTCTTCATTCCTTTATAATTTTTTTCTAGCTATACTCTTATTCTTGTGATTCCCTCCAAATCCATAATACTTATAGAATTATTTCTTTGTCTCATTAACACATGATACTATGTACTCACATGATGAGAATGTTTGGGAGACTTGTTTCCTTAGAAATTTTAGCATAAGAACATAAAAGATATGATTCTTCTTACTATTTGGATCATGTAGATTGATAAGGTTCCCATTACATTAGCAAGGTTCCATTTTTAAATGATTACATACACTAGAATAGATCATATTATTATGAAACATAATGTATAAACCCCAAATCTAGTGAAATACTTTAAAAAATTATGCATATAAAATCTCATAAACATGGTTTGTTTGAGAAGTTCTTCTATAGTTATCCTAAAAGTTTATATTAGGGTTATGTTCCTTAATTTAGGAGTTTCTAAATCTATTTCACAAGGTTTCTATTAAACCTTATCTAAGACCAACTATAACAACCCCAACCCCAGTATCCCAGAGTCGGTTGTTATTTTATTACAATGACATAGATACAAGAGATCACATCACCAAGGATCGATCAGTTTAATAGTATTGAAGAAATAAATACATATATGAAACAAATTTTATATTTGAAAAATAAAATAAAATATAATACATAACAAGATCTAATAAACTGTCTCCTTGAAAACTCATCAAATGATCTCTTCTTCATAACTTGGGGAAGTAAAAAAATAAAAGGGTGTGCTCAAATGCTCAGTAAGGGTTAGATACAGAGGAATATAACATGGATCAATAATTATAATCAATATGTTAAGGTAAATAACTGAAAAAACATGACAATCAATAAACTGATAATGAAAATGCATCTATAGATTTTTTCATAGTGAAAATCCGCTCGATAATAATAATTGAATTATAAATGTAGGAAATGATTAATTATTAGAAATCATGAATCTAAAACATGAAAAAGTATACCATAAATATATTTTAAAATATGTTTTAATTCTATGGGTAGAAAATCATTTGATTCTTCTTAGAAACAAATGTGAAGGGTTTATCACCAATTGATTTCGTCTCATGAGACTACCGATGCATCGAGGAGCATGCATTAACCGATCCCCAACCCATAGGGATTTAATTAAACAATCCCAGACCCATGTAATAACAATAAAAATAATTCATCATATATATAATAATTGTTTTATTTCATAAATTATATTCCTTATCATCAAATATTCATATTGAATAAAAGAATCAGATTTATCAATATTTTCTTAGTTAATCAAATAACTATTAAGGTAGACACCGTATGTAAAAATGGTATAAAGATTAGAAAATAATCATATCCATGAAATAATGGATTAAAAAGGTAAAATATTCATATAAAATGATAAATTATATCAAACTGAAGTGAAAACGTATAAAAATTGTGTTTAAGAAACTTTATAAATGAGCCACTTTAGTGCGGTTTAAGGGAAAATATTAAAGAGTCTTTAAAGAGGAAAAAGGAATAATTTATGTATAAAACTAGAAATGAAATATGATATTTTTTCATGATAAAAATATTGATTTTATAAAAATGTTGGTGGATTAAAACTAATTATAGAGTGTACTTGAAAATGAGTAAAAATTGGGAAGTTCCCCATAATTGGGTTTGCTTATCGGGGGGAATTGAGAAGGGAACCTTTTAAAAACATATTTACCCATAAAATAGGAATGAATTGATCTGGGTAAATAATTTTGGAACATATACACATAATTTATAATAATTATATAAAAATAAAGAAGAATTACATTGGGTTAAAGAGAGAGAAAGTGTAACCCAATGGTAAATTTGGTGGTTTAGAGAGATCCCTGACCACTTTGTAATCATTCGAATCGTATGCCCCATAAAATTAATAATCATCAAATGAAACATTAAATACCATGAATATAAATATATTCATGATATGATATATAAAATGACATTAAATATACCCCACACACAATAAATAATTTATGAATAAGGAAAATATCACAGAAATAAAAGTGAGATGAGAAACCCCTTACAAATATCATATCATTGGAGTGAGGATAAATCAATGAAACAATTATGTGTGAAAAATATAAATTAATACAATAAAATTTTAAATATATAGTAAAACAATACGAATTCTTTTCACACATATTCTTTTCATAACATAAAAAATGACATATAAGTTTAACCTAGTGAATGAAAATTGAGTTAAGAAATCCCTTACAAAGTTTGTATCAATGAGGTGAGATTTAATAAATGGAGTGATTATTTGTAACAAAATCCTATCCAAAAAATAGAGAAGTGGGATTAAAACATAAAGAAATAAATATCGTAACACACACATAATCTTGTCATAATTTAATCAATGAATTAGATGTATAACACAATGAATGGAAATTGAGTTAAGAAATCACTTACAAAGTTCATATCATTGAGGCGATATTTAATCGATGGGGTGATTATGTCTAAAAAAATTTTTATAAAAAAATTTATAAGTGGGAATAAAACATAAATAAATAAATTTTTCATCACACACATAATCTTGGCATAATATAATCAACGAAGTTGATGTATAACCCAATGAATAGAAATTGAGTTAAGAAATCCCTTACCATATGTATGAAATAATTCTATACCTGTACTTAATTTCTGGAATGATAAAATTATATTAATTAATTCAAAAACTTTTATATGTGTATTTTATTAAGCATAATTTTATTAAGTTCATGTATTGACTTTTTAAAGAGTTATAATATTTAATTTATTCATTCTGGGAGTGTTTGTTTTCTTGGTTTTCATGATCGGTTCACTTATATACAAGTACGAAAGTTCATGTAAAATGGGAATAATTATACAAAATTGAAATTATATGTCATTAATAAAATTATATAATTTTAAATGATCTTATATATCATTTGGTTATATGGTTTGAGGACAATTCATCATATAAAACATTAATGAACTTATATCATTTTATTTATTATCATGTTCATATACTTGTTCTAGAATATTATATAACTTATCATTTATATAATGAAATATTATTTAACCATAATAATTGTTTTATGACCATCCTTTAAGTAAGTAATGGGAAATTAAAATGCATTGTCCACCATGGCGGTAAATTGATACATCACTGCCGATGTTTTCATTTTTAGAATATAAGGGAGAGGAGAAGTAGTTTGATGATGTATATTAAATTAACACAATAAAATTATAGTATATATAATATAATTAAGTTATAATTAATTTTTGGATATATGAGGTAAGGTTAGGATAAGAAAATAAAAGGAATAAAAAAATTAAAAGAGAATGAAAGAGGATTTTACCTCTTGAATTTCTTCTCCTTGAAAACCTCCTTAACGTACCTGGGTTTGGTATTTTGGTGATTACAGAAGCTCATGGAAGTGGGGAAGAGTTTTTGGAGATAAATTGGGTAGAATATTATCAATATACCTGGCTTATAATGTGTGAGGATAAGGGGTGGTATTTATAGTTGAGGAGAGGGATGTTTTTGATTATTTTATTTATTTGTTTATTATCTTGGATCAAGTATATCTATAATGATGATTATTGTGAACAAGTACAGTAATTAGTTTATTTGAGTTCTAAATAATGGTTATTACATCATCTATACATCATCCATGACTTAGTAATTCATGAATTTATCTAATACTGTAAATTACTGTATTTCATTATTCACTAAAAATTCAACTATTTCAAAAAAATCCAAAAAATTCACCCATACCATTTTTTGATGAGTATATTTAAAAAATGGACTCCATTTTATGATTTTTTTTTTCAAAATATGGTATATTTAATTTTTAATTAAAATCACCATTTATTTGAAAAATATTTATTTTATATTATAACGGATTTTACGACACTTTGAAAAATTAATTATGGCCTTATAAAATTATATTATAATTATAATAAAATAAAATATTATTTTATTAATCTATTATATGAAAATAAATTTTCTTTTAAATCATCATATTAATTATAAAATTTTAAATAAACATTATGCTTCACAAAAATACCAACACTTAATTTATCATTTTTGAAACATTTATTTTATTATTCCATGATAAGAATATATAATATTTTACTTTATAAGATACCTAAATTTTATTTATAATTTCATAGGTGAGGTTATTGTTCTAATTTCTATATTACTATTCCTAACGGTTACATTACTATTCAAATGATCATGTTAATATTTAATAGTATATCTCAGTTCATTTAAGCTTAGTGTTTCACGCAATATAAGCTATAGAATAAATTGAATTTATTTAATAATATAAATACCATAAAATATGGGTGATTTATACTATTATCCACCCCTTCCTAGTATTTAGGACCTTGGTTAAAATATGTTTTATCTAAATTGAAAGTGTTATTCTTAGAAATTTTATAAAATTAAGGATATCCAAATATAAAACTATCTAGAAATTTGAGAATTATGTATGAAAAAAGGAGTAATTTTCATTTATGTGAAGAATTATCAAACATAAAATAAATATATGTTATCATAAATATATTTCCTAGGTGTGAATGTACACACTACAATAATACATGGAATTCAAATTAGTGATCCCTCAAATATTTTATTAGATGGATTAAACAAAAATATATTGAAAATAGGTGAAAGGGTCAAAATTATTTATTTGTATTCATCTAAAATTATATGTACATGGACATAATGAGTTTAATATCTTAAAAATATATATAGGATGAATAATACAATAATTATGAGAGAGATATCGTGGTAAAGTATTTTAAAATCCAAGTATTATAAAATAAGTTTGAATTCTTGAGCATGTATACAAATGAAAGAATATATTAATTCTTCAACCAATTCATTGATATGCTTATATAAATATGAGGAATTGAAAGAAATATCGAAAAAATGAAAATAATAAAGAAAATTTTATTGAGACTTACACAATTATATAATGAAATTTTTTGAGTGATTGATGAAAAATAATTTACCCAAGTCTTAATTGATGAATCAAATGTAGCTTGTTAGAATATGATATGAGAGTGAATTTGGAAGGAATTTAAATCCATTCATCTAAAGGGATTAAATTAAAGTATTATTAAAATTCAAATTTTAACCAAAAATATATTTATAAAAAAGGTGATAGGTATATTCAAAAAAATAATGGGAATGTTTAAATAAAATAAAAACCTTTGGTGTTATCTAGTAACTAGAAATTTTATCACATCATTGTGAGGTGTCCACGAGGAAAATAAGAAGAACTCAGTGAGAATGATTTCTAAACTTGAAAAATAGGTTCCCCCTATAAGAAACTATAATTAAATCTTTTATAAGAAAACTAGTATAAAATTCCATAGAATAAACTATGTGTGGAATGAGGTAAAAATTAATGAATCCTTACTTTAATAAGAAGATACCATATTCTAATCTGATTCAAAATCTATTTCTATTGAAATTATTAGTTAATAAAAAAATGTAATAAAATATGAAAAATAATTAGAATGTATTGTTTGTATTGTAGTATATCTTGAATGTTCTCTTTAGGATCTATAAATTTAAATAAAGGAGAATAATAAGACAAGTGGTTTTCTAAAATATACTTATAAATATATTAATGGTCATGAAACTGAAATCACTAAACTTGAATAAATGGTTAATGATTATATTTTTTTAATAAAATTTTTAGAATATGGTTGATTTCAAAATAAATATAGAATAGTAAAAAAAGTTGTTTGATGATATTAATGTATGTATAAAATAATAGGGAAAGAAGATAGAGTCTCTTGATGTGGAGGTGCCCATTATTTATTTTTAAGTTAGAATAAAATATGAATATTTGTATAGAAGATAAAATTTAGAATTTATAATGGTGAGATGGAAATTGAAAATTCATAAAAATTATAAATAAAATTTTAGGAATACTCGAGGAAGAAATTTATCATTAAAATTGAGAAAATAGGCTTTGTTATAAAATTGAATCATCTACGGTAGAAGAAAAAAGTATATTTTAGTTGTATTAATAGAGTAATAAAATAAAAATATTTAGGAAGTATCTGAAACTAAAACATTCATAGTGTTCTAATAATTAATGATCTAATTAGGTATAATTTGGAATAAATGAGAAAATATTTTTTCCATTAATGAAATTTCATATTTTTAACTACTTGGAATACAAAATTAATTATTTCAAATAGGTAAACTATTTCCTTCAATGGGATTCTATTTAATGTGAAAAAATGTGTACAAAAAAAATTCATATATAATGAAAGATAAATTCAATTAATCATTATTATGTTTATTATTATAACACTAGTTATATAGAATTTTATTGAAGGAGAATGGGAGAATAAATTAAAGATAAAAAACTTCAAGAATAGTTTAAAAGAAACAATTAATGTTATTAGTTTGAAGATAAAAATATTAATTCATGAATAATAACAATATTTTAATAGATATATTGTGAACAAATATAAGAGACCCAAACATTTTTCACATCATCATAAAATTTCATGGAAGTAAAACAAGATGGTAGATAAATAAAATCTAGTTGAAGTTGTATTATAGGAAAGTAAAAATAGTTGTACATGGGTTCTTAACAGTGGGTGTTCATCTCATATGATATTAAATGTAATATTTTTGAATAAATTGAAGAATTTTGTGCATGGAAGGATTTACTTTGAAAATTATTGGGCTTTAAATATTAAATTCAATACAAAAAACAATGATATTAAAATAAAAGTTAAATAACAAAGATATACTCATTATAGATGGACATCATCACAATTTTATGATCATGAGTTAATTATTTAACTCCAATATTAATGTTTAATTCAATAAGGTCTGTTCAGTCAACATTAAGAATGGAAGTTCTTTTTTTCGAGGATAAAGAACTAAAGGAAACTTTAATGTCATGGTTAGTAATAATAATACCTATTTTATTTTATTCTAAGGAGATAATAACATATTTAATCAAGATCTCAATAACATTTATCAACAAATCATGGAGAATATCTTAAATATTGAGGTTATAATGAAAACACCTATTTATATGATAACTATAGAAGACTTGTGATGTGTGTATGAAATGAATGATGGAATGTAATATTTATAAAAAAAAGATGAATATAGATTTAAATATGATTAACTTGGTGTTCACTAACATTTATGGTCCCTTAGAATAAATGGAAACAAAATGTGAAAGATATTATATTTTCTTGATGATTTTATTCTAGTGGCATGAATCACAGTTATGAACTAAAAAAAGTGATGAAATGTATCAACAAGTATAAAAATCTTGATAAAAATAAATATATAAGGACAATAAAAACTTTATACATAAAAAAAACACTACGATTACCTTAATTGAAGTCAAAAACTACTTAGATAAAAATAACATTATATATAAGGTCTCATTAGTGATAAACAGGGTGGTCGAATAGAGAAATCACATGGTAAAAATTTTGAAAATGAATTTCTCATTGAGAGTGTTAAACTGAGGAAATATTTAAAATTATTTATGTAAGTGGAGGTGTATTTTAAAAACTAAATTATTATTAGTATACAATTAAAACAATGATTTCATATGACATGTAGTGTAGAATGAATCCAACTCTGAAAAACTTTAGAGATTTTTATTGAAAATTATTTTCAAAAGTAATGAAAAAAATCATGGAAAATTTGGAGTTATATAAAGTGAATGTATATTTCATTATTATTATACCAATAGAAATGATAAAAAGTATTTTAAAAAAAATATTTATTTTTTAAAAATAAATAATGTGAAGTTTATTGAAAATAATGAAGAAAACTACAAGTGGTTATCCATTTGAAGAAATTTATAATGATGATAATAATAATAAAGATATTTTTATATTACCTCATTATACGTCTGATGAGTTGGATTTTAAAATTAAATTATAGAATGGGGATCTAATTAAGGAAAATAATTCAATAACTCAAACTATGAAATAAAGTATATTATATAAAGTGGATCTATTTATTATCCTCTAAAAGAGGATAATATTCATTGTTTATAATATAATATTCATGTGATTTATTAATCATATACACAATTATTAGTGCATTTAACACTTTGAACATTATTCTACATTATGATTATAATTCCTTCTTAAAATGCACTATTACATGGTACATTCTTGAACATCTCATAAAACAAGAAATTTTCTTAATTTTATTTCCATATTTTATTTTCATGTCTCCAATGATATACGGAACAATTAATTCTTTTGGAGCACTTGGAGATTCAGATTGGAAGACCACCAAAGTGGGCCTTGAACCAATAAGGTTTTGGGCGAAGTGAACTGGAAAACATCCCAATAAAAGTACTGTAGAGGATAGGATTTAAGCCCCATGATTATGAAAATTTAAATGGAGATATATTATATTATGGGAAATTTTTTATTAAATACTGGTCAAAGATAATTCAGGCATTTTAATGGTGTTCCAGGAGGCCCAAGTTGATGATGAAATTCTGGGCTAGATTCTGATGCCCAGAAAAACATCCCACCATTGTAATCATATCTCGTACACAACAAATTATTTTGGGCTTAAATTTTACAGGATTTTAGGAGAAATCCAGGGTTACATTTTATCCTTATATGTAACACTATAATTCGTCCATATAGAAGGTACTTTTGGCACGTCTTTTTGGTGGATGCAAGCTGGCTGCCACTTCGAGGGAAGAGTAAAAAAGTTTCATCTACATTAATTATCCACCCACCTAGGACCACCAAAATTAATTAAAGACACATGGGAATATGGGGGATAGGAAAAAGGATTCCTAAATTCATATTTAAGGTATTATAGGTTGAGGATTTAGGGATCTTGGAGCTTTTTCTTCATTGTAATGTTATTATGAAAATTTTTCTTTGTAACGTTCTTCCTTCTCATGTAAGTTGTTCTAATCACCTTAGTTTTTAATAAAAGTTCTTCTTCTTCTCTTATTATGTTATTATTCATATAAACTTGATTTCTTTGCCTCAAGGTGTGAACTTTTTCACACCAAACCTTGTGATTTTGTTCACACAATGGTGGAGTGATCGTTATTTTGTTGTGTTTACTTCTTCAATTCCACCCTCATAAGTCTACTTCCCGCTTCCGTTGACAAAATGTCATAAATGGAGGGATAAACCTTTTATGTGTTGATCCAAGGGAGTAGAAATGGGATGGATTTGATTTTATTTATCACTCTCTAAATGTTATTAATTTGTTTTATTTGATTTTCTTTTATTCAATGATTTTCTCTCTTCCTCTTCCTTATTGAATTTATTCACCCCACCTTTATGTGATAATTAGATCTTTTAACTTGGAGTGATCATGAAAATGATCCTAAAAGTGTATAGGTGATTAGAATGTTTTTTTGAAGGTGTTTTATCCATAAGTGATGAGGTTAGTTTGAATTCATTTCCTGAACCCTTCCCAAGTTAATGAAATTGAAATTGTAAAAAAATAATTCATCCAATCCACCCCGAGCAATAACCTAGGATCAAATAATTTTCTCATAATTTGAATTCACATATATCTCTTAGTTATCTTTTAAAACCATATAAAATCAACCTAATATGGCCACTTAATATCCAAAAAACCGTCTATTTTTTTGTGTGTCTAAGAATCTTATTAAGTCTCTAAGGATTCGACAACCCAAGCTACACTGCAAGAGACCTCTTAACCCTTAGAACTTGGGTAAATTTGGGCAAAACCATCGATCCAATATCTTATGTGAGAATTTTTTTTGATAAAAACATAAAGAATAAAGAACATTGGGAGATAGAAATTATTATTTCAAGCGTATCCTATATCATTTTAAGAGGTTGTTAAAGATTAATTATTAACCAAGTCCATTATTTAAGTGAAACATCAAATTGAAAATAACAATACATGGAATATCATATGGATGTTACATGATCACAAAAATATCCAAAAATGGGTATTTAAGAACCATCATGATGAATATTGAAATATGATAAGAAAAAATGTTTAACTTATATGTAAATGATTTAACCAAATCAAGGGTATCCATTTATAATAAACTTTTACAAAAGAAGAAATAATTGAATAAATTCATTTATTATTAGTGGTGGAAATATAATAGAGATTTAAAATACACCAAATAGATATGATGATGGAGTTTTTGATTAGTGTGTTCAAGGATGAATCAAACATTGAAAAAGGTGATAGTTTCCTAAATGATGATAATGATGCAAAAGTATTTCCTCTAAATAAGGAACTGTATTCCTTAATGAAAGTATCATGTGATTGGTATATTCAATTGGATCATTACTTAAAGAAACTGAAATTCATGTTATATTGTGTTCACAATAATCTATTTATGAAGTGCACAATGGAAGGATATATATTTGAAATCATATATATTGTTTATATAATATTTTTAGGAATAAAATTTAAAAATGAGATCAATTATTAGGGTAGGACCCAAATACATGTTAAGGTGGGGGTGTCCATGCTATTAGTGTGGCCTAGTTATTACAACGGTATCAATGGCGATACCCGTCCATAAGTGTAGTGGAAATGCCTGGGTTGAAATGTAGGGTCTACAATGATAACATTATGTACTAAATGTGGGATGAATGTAACTCCCTATAAAGTTAAAGGGATAAAAGACTAAATGTTAATACCCATGTTAATATGGTGGACCATTCTTTTTTGGAGATTATATGATTAGAAATCCACAATTCATCAAGTATTGTCCTAGAGTAATGTCATATTGGGTGACCTCCATGGAATTTTCTAAGGGTGTGAGTGTGTGAGGAAAAATAACACTGATAGAACTTGTTTTTCCTTATGGGAACATTCATTACTGTGATAATATATTCGAGAATGCGGGTGGAACCCAAAGAGGATACAACATTTGTCTATGGGTCAACTGGTGCCACCTGGTGGGCTAGGACCCTACGACTATGTTATGGTGAGGTGCCTATGATGTTAGTGGGGTCTGGTGATTTTAATTTTGGTGAATGGATAGAAATTTTCTTTACTTCAAGGAAATACAATAGGATATATAATACACAACATGATTTTTGTACTAGTTTCAATGTACTACAAAGGAATAATACATCATGGATGTAAATATAATCAAAAATTATATTAACAGACCTTTTGATTATGGATTATTGTATGATACATAAAATAAGAATGATTTAATGGAATATTATGATGTCATTTGGTTTAGAAATGTCAAGAATGAAAAATCAATCTGTTTTGTAGTTATCTTCATCAAAAATAAATGCAATGTTTATTTAATAAAAAAACAAGTGAGTATTTATGATAACATGAATGGATATCAAGTGAAAAAAATATACCTAATATATTTTTATAAATAAAAAATTATAGGTTCTTAGGAAATAAGTTGAAATCCCCTTTGTGATTTTTATGGACAAAAAAGTTAACTTTATCATATGGAAACTAGAAAAACAATAATTCATATAGTATATTAAGATTATATAATAAATCTATCAAGGATAATATAGAGTAAGTGGTTATAAAGGTGGAATATAATGAAATAATTTTTCAATATAAAGATATTTTACTAAACAACTAACTAAATTGATATTTATGAACTATTGGTTGAATCTTAGAGTTCATCCACCACCATCAAATTGAGTATTTTTTTAATATTCTCTCTCCCCAAGTGTTTTATTGCATAATTAATTTTCTTTTATTTGTATATTCAAATAGATTCTATTTGGTTTTATTATCAAATTGGGAGAAAATATATCAAAAGGGAAAATATATGGAAATAAGGACATATATGATCCTAAGGGAATATATGTTTTTCTCATTATAAGTAATTATAAGATAACAAACTATGTACATTCATGGAAAGTAATTGCATGTGATAATAAAAAGTGGTGCACCTTCTTGGATGAGTAAAAACTAGTTTTTTCTTATATAATTAGATTCAAGATAAGTACTCTTAAAAATGATATGTTGTATATTTTAAAATAACATTTAGTGTGTTTTGTGATCTTTAAGGTTTTAGAATAAAAAAATTCTATATATATTGAAATATATATTATAACACTTTCTTCATACATTGAGAATGGATCAAATAGTATTAGAGTCAATTTAAAAGACTTACTTACTTAGTCACTTGTAGATTTTTTATGAATATAGATATGGATAATATAATAATTTTAATGAATTATTTTCATCAACCTAAAAAGGGAGAATAGTAAAACCCTATAGAAATTTGAGGAAGATGTTATAGTATATAGATACTCAAATATGGAAGATCATTGCTGCTGTGTTTAGTGAAAATTTATAAATTTTTATAACATTTTTATATGACTAGAGTTGATTAGAAGGAAAAGGAATAAGTATAGATTTAACATATTAATATTTTGTAAATGATATCAAAATATTACTATGGTAGAAAACATTTATGAGTATATGTTTTGATTATAGTAACATATAGAATATATATCGACCATGATAGAGAGATTATCTCTCAACAAAGGAGAGATTCACTATCTTTATTTAAATGGGACTTGCTCTTGAAATCCAACCAAGATCGTTAAAGATAATTTTTTTGGGAATTACGAGATGTTTCCGGCTTATGAAATTAAGCATTGTCATGAATCTGGCAGTAAAGAACTTGGAATGGCTGTCAACAGTAGTGAAGGGGATCCCCTTCGGCAATATCTTGATGCATAGGTGGTGAAGCACCAATCTGTATCATTTTGTGGTTCTTGACGCACTTTCCCTACTCAATGGAAGGGAGGGGGGGTTTCATTAGTTAGAAATGATTTTTTGGCTAAGAATCTGAGGATCTGGGGCCCTGGAGGTGGTTGAAAATGGATATTTGAATCTCAAAAGATGGTGCGGGAGGTAGATATGGCATGTGGGGATGGAGAGGTGTAGGACATGATGGATAGTGCGTCTCGGTGTGGAAGACGGTGAGACGAGATTCCAGATGCGGGGACAACGTTGTCTAACTAGGATAGTGATAGGCTCTAACCAGCATTCTAGCGATGACGCTCGGCTATAAGCGGTAGGATACCTCATGCACTGACATGAGATTTTGGACCCAGGAGGTGTTCTTGGGATGAGATAAATTGGATCTATCCATTACCCTACTTGACTTCGTTGTTGTAGGGTGTTATCGGGATATGATGGTGTTGGATCGGTGAAGGTGATCTGGTGAGGTGCGTTTATGGTTCGACAGAAGAGGGGGATGTCATGGGTGACCAATTAGTTTTTAGCGACATTAAAGGAGGTCACTCTGGATGATGGAGGCTTACAGTGCGATGGTTTATCAGTGATCGGTGATGGTGGGTGGCCTAGACCATAGGTTTTGGGATACCTTGGAATGCAAGAAGACTTTTGGTGTAGGTATCACATGGGTCATGATGCATGTATAATGATGTTTTTGTGGGTTGTCTACTGGAACATGCTGGTACACATGGGATATGACCGATGAGGCGTGTGCTCTGGTGGTTGGTCCAGATAATGGCAAGAAGGCCTTTGGTGATGCGAGTGACATGGCTTTAATTTTCTATCAGTTGTAGAATGAATTTTGGTGGTATGGGATACTGAAAGTAATGATGTTCTTAGGTATCATGGGCTATTGGTGATATGATATTCTAATGGTGAGCATCTACTATTGATGATGCACTGACTGGAACCTCTAGATATGGAAATTGGGTGACCTTGATCTTGCGTGTGATGGATATGAAGGGCATAATTTCATCTACAGATGTTATTTTTTTTAGATGATGACCTTGACTGGTGTTTGTTGATCTACCTCATCTATGTAGTCTATTTTTTGATGACTTCATGGTTGGAAACTGTTGGCTTCCTGGTCACTTCAGTTGGTGTGGGTGTTTCTGGGATTTGAGGCCCTTATGGTATGGATTTGTGGGTCTACATAATATGTGTGTCTACAGGCCACGATGAATTTTTTTAGACTTATTTGTATTTTTTGATGGCATTATCTGTCAATTTCCTCTTTTGGCAGTGCTTTTTCACTACACTTTTTGTGGGTTTATCTTTGTACTTCATTTTCATTAATAATTTTCAGGGTCGAGCATGGTTGGTACTCGAACCTTCCTAAGTATAGTAACACATAAATGGAATTAGAAAATATATTTAATAAATTTTAACAAAAAACACCATAACTGATATAACAATATAATGGTATGAAGAAACATGACCAATTTTTAGGTTTTTATAAGGAGTGTAAGTTAAAAGTAAATGGATTCCATGAAATCTTAATAAATCATGTTATTGTTTGATAATACAGCGTTTCAATGTTTTTTATGAGATACTGACAAAAATATGATATAATAAATGACCATTTCAAGGTTTTATTTAATAAAAAAAGTTTTTTGAAACTTTCCCAAACTGAAATGGCTTGATAGGATACACAATTCCATGGTGAAAAGCATTCTGAAGATATATTTTTTCAACATCACTAGATACCATGAGGATATGAGGAAAACCATATTTGGTAATTCATGTATTTTTAAGGAAAAAATATATTGAATCCATGTAATATTATCATTTTAAAGTGGAAAAAAATTTATACATGCCTCAAAATATATACACTATGGATAAGGAAACCACATCATAGTGAGGATAAGTGAAAAAAAATCATAAAAGAAGAAACCAATTGAAAATATTATAAGAGATAGATTTCATGTCATTTATATTTTATTGAATTTTTTAATCAATGAAACCATGCTTAGATTTGGTAAAGACCATTCCATGATTTAGGTGATATTGAAAAAAATTAATATTTATATCTTATCCAATTTTGAAAATCTTAGAGATTATATGGGGAAATATAATTCAAATAATATGGTCATTTTTATTTTCCTTTATATGGATGTGGAATATATATAAGATCACATAGTTTTTTGAAACCACTTTTCAAATTCGAGAAGTATAATAGAAAAATATGGCTTATAAGGGGAAAAAATTAATTAAGAGAACACACCAAGAGAGAAAAATTTATAGAGATAAATAGAGATACAGAAATATCAATGTGTATACATCATGTTGAGTTAAATATATGTACATATAAAAGGAGACAAACAATTTTTTTATATTTATATGAAGTTTATGAGAAACACTATTTTTGTTTTGGTGTTACAGTTTCATTGATTCTCTTAATATAACTATTTGTATAACTATTCATATTGTAATCATTTTCATAAAATTGTGAGTATATAGATTATAAGAGGAAATTGTTCTTGGTAATTAAACTAGATAAAAACTAAAATTATAATCATATAACAATGAATTAGTGATTTTATGGTTCATCAACATATCACTTTGTATATACTTCTTAGATATAATCCATTAGAGAAAATAATTTAAATTATCATGTTAATGTGATTTAACTTTGATAACATTGTTTATATGATATCTGGGTATACTTAGTAGATTTTTCATGCCACCTAAAAATGGAACAAGATCCAATTTAATAAATTATATGAAAATAAGTAACATAATAATTGAACCTACACCCACTCAGGGTGTTTAAGAGCTTATTTGAAATATAAGGATCACTTGGGAGTACGGCCAAGGTGGTCAATCAGGTCATACCAAAGTGACGTGTCTAAATAGATTGAATGAGTGTCGCTACTATGTAAAAATGAGAAATATTTAATACTTATATTAAAGAGAGTTAAAGGTGGTTATGAAGAAGGCTTTATATCTACTAAGGCATTTCACTTTTTTTGGGTGGACCTCATTAAATATTAAATTAAATCTCATATAGAGGTATTTTCATAGTGGTGGATGAATTTCACAGGGACTACCTTAATAGGGAATTTATTTTTACGAAAACTAGGGAACTCATGGTAAAGATAGTGGGATATATTCAAGTTATCTTAATGTCATAAAGTATATAATGGTTGATAAAAATAGTATAATTTTGATGTTGTAATGAATGATTATTGTGAATTTTACCTCAAATAATAAGATTTTTGGTATATATGCACTAGATTATTTCATTTTTTTCATATAGTATGAAATATGGGTTTCTAAGTAGAGTATTTAATAGTTATTTTAAATTTTAAAACTCATATAAAGAATAGGTTCAAGTGTATTAGGAAATATATAACATGTGTTATCATAATAAGTCATTATAGTAAACTACGAGATTCCATTTTATAATAAATAATGATTTTTTTAAGATCATGGGTATGGATTTGTTTATTTTCTTCTATTAAAATATTGATTATAATAAGAAATAGGTGAGTTTTCACTCTATTTCCAAGAAGTATTATACATTTATTGATGAATGATATTTTGTTGGAACCTTATGAAAAATGTGGTGGAATGTTAGAATTACATACATACCTGAAAATAAATAATTATGTTTTATTTAATTGAAATTCATGGTAGTGTATGGATATTTTATATGAATTGAGTCTCTTATAAGTGGAAGGAAAAATATTGGAAAGAGATTGAATTTGAAATAATATGTTTTTCTGAAGGTTGTCTAAAACTTATCATGGTTTATGTAATTTTATTGGTCATGGTTTGAGTGTATAAAGTTATAGTATAATGTCAACATTATATTTGAAAACCTAATTGGAGTGATTTCAAATTGGAATAGTGTTATTACGTGCCACTTCATAAAATGTCATGAACTTGGGATTTTGTCATGGTTAAATGCATTTCCAGAAGATTCATTGACATATTCATTGATAAAAAAAACTTATCTTGAGAATCATTCCATCGTGAAAAATTATTTATAATGGAATAATTTATAAAACTACTAGAATCCATGGGGATGTGAGGATAACTATGTCATGGAACAAGTGTATTTTAATGGAAAATTACTTAAGAATATATATATATATATATATAAAGTAGTTTACAAAGTAAAAGTACATAGTTAATAGGTCAAGAAAACCACATCCTAGCTATAAAGGCCATTCTATATTAGAGAGAATAGAAAAAACTGAATTCAAATATTTTTTTATGATGTGTTTATTTTAATGGTTGATGGGGAACAATATTAAATTGATAATAATGAGGTGAAATCAATCTTAGATAGGTTATTCAAGATTATCGTAAGGAATATTACATCTAGAGGAATAAAATAAGGAAGGAATGGGGTTGGTTGAAGGTGTACTGTAAATACATTGAGAAACAATAATATATAACCTCTATACTAGAATAATTGGTTGGGAATTATTTTTCAGATTAATAATATATAAAAACTATGGTATATTTTAAGATAAATATATAAGAAAAAAGTAAGTTAATTGATCAACATAATGCATGTATTGAATAATGAGGAAATATAATTAATTTTTATGAAGAAAAAGAATTCAATTTGAAAAATTAAGTTTGAAACTTAAAGATAGAAACCATGATAATAAGATAAATTTTATATGATATAATGGTGCGATGGATAAATAGAAATATAAGGAATCCTCAAGATAACTTGTGGATTATTCAGAAAATTAAAGTCAATTTATTATAAGAAATAGTAGAATTGGGTTTAAGGGTGAGTCATCCAAGGCTCAAATAGTCAAATTTATTCTAGTATGTGAAATGATGAAATAGAAATCAATAGATTAGTGGAGACTGTTAAACAAAAAAATATTATTATTTTAAAAATCTATGAGATATTCAAATATAATTGAGAGGAGTGAGAAGTATCTACTTGGGTTACATGACGACATATTACAATGAGGTGAGGAGTTACTAACAAGGTAAAGTAACTGGAAGAAATAAATGATGAAATGTAATATTTTATAAAAAACTATAAAGAAATTTTGTTGATAGGTATTTATTTTTTTTATCTAATTATATCCATAAGGAATTTTATTGTATGGGTAAGAGAGCTAAAATTCAAAAAGAATTTTTTTTAGAAATGATTCAAGGGAGATGGTTAAAACTATTTCATTTAAGAATAAATTTTTCTTTCATGATGTGGAATAATATGTCCCTAAATAATTAGTAGTCAATGTATTGAGAACCAAATAAGGTTTAGCTCATCAATACATTTCATGGAAGTAATGTAATATGGAGGAGAAATACAATTTGGAAGATGTTGCATTGAATGAGTGAAAAAAGCCCATGGATCCTTAATAATGAGTATTAATCACATGTGATGTGAAATTTATTATTGTTGAAGAACTTGAAGAATAGAGTGGATGGTATGGTTTGTTTTGGAAATTAAGGATCTTTAAAAAGTAATGGTGGTGAAAAAACATTGATAGTTAAAGATGAGATGGAAACAAATATGTATTAATCACTACTATAAATTGGACTATTAGAGACTTCCATTGGCAGTCACTAATGGTCTTTAGAGATTGCCTTATGACCTCCAATGGCAGTCACATTAGGCCCATCACTATAGGGCTAGAGCAACCGCCTTTGGCGGTCACTGTAGGTAACCTAACGCTCATCCTAATAGAGGCCGCTATTCGGTCGATCTATAGTGACCACCATTGGTGGTCTCTATAGATAACTTAAAAATAATCCTATAGAGACCACCATTTGAGGTTGCTAGGCTATGTAAAAAACCCACCCATTAGAGACCTCCGTAGGCGACTGCTAACCTGGTATTTTTAAAAAAAAAATTATTGTGCTGCTTATCAAACAGTAGAAACAGAGCTAAAATTAGAAAAAAGATCAATTCCAAACATCAGAAACACCAACATCCTCAAAAACAATAAATGACAGACATGCTTCTTCACATATCCAGCGATTCAAATAGCTCCAATTAATTCCAATATTCTACTTCAATAAACCTATAATAAGATACAAAAGAAAAAACTAAATAAAGAAAATGAAAATTGGACATATTAATTCAGTTAATATATATATATATATATAATAATCAAATTGGACCATTAGGCCGTTAGGGAATTTGGCCATTTTGGCATTTGGGAATTTGGCTAATCGGCCATTAGGCCAATAGGCTAATATTCCATTAGGTCAATATGACATTAGGTAATTATTTAAGTAGTCCATTTGGCCAATTGTCCATTAGGCCTTTGGGTTGTTAGTCCGTTGGGTCCTTAGGCCATTGGGCCATTAGGCCGTTGGGCCATTAGGCCGTTGGGCCATTAGGCCGTTGGGCCATTAGGCAGTGGGCCATTAGGCCATTAGGGCATTTTATTGTTAGGGTGTTTGGCTATTAGGGAATTATAGCATTAGGAGATTAGGGTGTAAGGGAATTAGGCCGTTAGGGTGTTTGGCCATTAGGGCATCAGGATGTTAGGGCATCAATCCGTTAGGGTGTCAGGCCGTTAGGGCATTTGGTCATTTGGGATTTTGTGAATTTGGAAAATTTTCCAAGTCTCCATTTAGGCAATTGACCATTAGGCCAATAGTCTAATAAGTCATTAATCCATTTGGTCATTAGGCCAATAGGCTAATATGCCATTAGTCTAATAGGAAATTAGGTAATTAGGACATTAGTCCATTTGGACAATTGTCCCTTTGGTCGTTAGGGTGTTAGGGCGTTAGGGTGTTAGGGCATTAGGGCATTAGGGCATTAGGCCATTAGGGCGGTTGGACATTTGGTCATTTGGGAATTTGGCCAAGTATCTATTTAGCCAATTGGCCATTAGGAAAATTTTGACATTAGGCCATTAGTCCATTAGGCCATTAGGCTTACTACTGTACTCTAGTAGTGACCTACTATGCTGCTCATACGTGATGAGGTGGTTTGGAAAGAGGTTTGGAAAACTATTTGGCTACGTTCGCTCGACATGGAACTATATATAGAAAATTTCAGAATTGAATATCCCCCAACCCTCCCCCTTGGACAACCCCCCTCCCAACCCCCTGCAGCCCCCACACTCCCCCTCAGATAGCACCCCCGGACAGACCCACTCCTAACCCCCCAGATAGCCCCCACCCTGAATAGCTCCCACTAGAAAGCACCCCCATCCCCCACTCCCAACCCCCCTTGGACAAACCCCCCCCAAAAACTCCCTCCGAATATCCCCACTCCCACCCCCCCACTCCCCATAGACAACCCCCCCAAAATCCCACCAGACAACCCCCTTACTCACACCGGACAACCCCCCACCCCCGGAAACCCCCTTAGAAAGCCCCCCCCAAACATCCCCACTCACAACCACTCCACACTCCCCCCGAACAACCCCCACTTGGACATAACCCCCTTGGACATACCCCCCCTTAGACAACCCCCACCCCCAGACAACCCCCCACCCAAAAAAACTCCCCCCGGACTGCCCCCACCCCCGGGCAACCCCCACTCTCAATCCATCCCCCCCTTGGACAACCCCCCATCCCCCAGGCTCAGAAATCCCCCTATCCCCGAACAACCCCCCTCAAAAAACTCCCCCGAATAGCCCCCCACCCCTATACAACCCCCAATCCCAACCCACCCCCAGACAACCCCACCTTGGACCCCCCCCCCCCCCAATTCCCCCTAGACAACCCCCCCCCCCCCCCACACACACACACACTCACCTTGGACAGCCCCCACTCCCAACCCCCCCGGACAGTCCCCCCCACCCCGAAACAACACCCACTCCCAACCCACCCCCCTTGGGAAACCCTAGTAGATAACCCCACCTTGGAGAGCCCCCCAGCCCCCAGAGAGTCCCCCCCATCCCCAGACAGACCCCCGCCCCCAAAAAACCCCCCCTCGGACAGCCCCCCCCCCCCCCCCCAAAAAAAACTTTACCCGAACAGCCCCCCCACACTCACTCACCCCAGACAGCCCCCACCCCCGAACACCCCCACTCCCCCTGGACAGCCCCCGGACAAAACCACTCCCAACACCCCCAAAAATCCCCCCCGGACAGCCCCCCACACCCCCTAGACAACCTCCACCTGCACAGCCCCTCCCCCTTCAACTTACAGCCCCCAACAATAGATTCATTTTCAATTACACATGCGCAATGTGTCAATTTGATTATTATTTAATTATAATCAACAAAAGATTTAGTAAACATGACTCTTAATTCTCTATCCAGTTAATTATCAATCAATTCAGGATTTACATTCTTTACCAATTTCTATCCAGAACAACATGCTAATCCACTATATAAAAAACATACTAAAAAGAATAGTATATATAGTACACTATCTAGAAACATAGTAGAAAAACTGTTATCATGGTATAAAGCAATAATATTGTCCATTAGACGATTAGATGATTTTTTCATTTGTGAAAAAGGCCATTAAGCCATTTGGTCAGTAGGACAATAGGCTAATATTCCATTAGGCCAATAAGAAATTAGGTAATTAGGAAATTAGTCCATTTGTCCAATTGTTCCATTGGGTTGTTAGGCCATTGGGCCATTGGGCCGTTAGGCCTTTAGGCCATATTTTTAATGATGATTCTATATTCAAGAGTTCCTAATCATATTTTGAGAGGGGTGTGGTTGATTCCTCTTAAATTGGGAAACATGGAGCACTTCATTATTCTACATCATGTGAGATGGAAAGTCCAAACGATAATCAACCATTCTAAGTTGTTTGAAAAATTTTAAAGGGAAAACAAACCTCAGTTCTAACTTACCATAATTAACTAAATGAAGATGCCCCATACGAGGAGAAACCCTACAAAAATATCAATCACCAACCTCAAAAATAAATTCCAAATCCTGATTAAAAATCCCTAATAACCCATGGTAATTTGAGTTTAGACACAAAAGTTAGTTTTCTAGGTACCCTTCTACCCTTACCACCTGATTTCTGATGGTTATAACCTAGTCTACCATAAACCTCGAACCAAAACTAATTAGTTTCATCAAAATTCTAGCCGAGTATTGGATCTAATACTATTTTGTATTGAACCAAGATAGGTCTACATGAAAAGTCACCCTAGATGGATCACGACAAGGTAAAGATCAACATAAAGTCATAAACATGTCTAAAGTATATCAGAAATGTGGTAACAAAGAGAGTACAACATGAGAGAAAATATATATAACCCTGAGACTTATAAAAAAAATCTAAAAGTCTAATATAGGAAGAAAAACAATATAAAACTAAAACAAAGTCTTCATGTGATCATCTGTCACAAAAAACCCAACTCACATTGAAGAAAAAATCAACTAAGAGAATTTGGTGAGCTATATGATGCGCTTACATTTTCCTATTCCCTGAAAAACCAAATATATATATAGATAAAGGCATAAACAGGGTGTGAGACAAACACCCAATTAGAGACCACTATGAATCTATACAATGTGTATCACTATGAAACCAATATTTATAGCTTAAAAAAATAAGTTTCATAAATCTATTTCATTTGAAAATTAATTTTCAAGAAAATTCCATTGATTTTATTTAAAATAGGATCATTCAAATAAACCCAGAATATGAATATATATATAAGTGATATATAGAGGGAAGTGTAGAAATTTGACCATGGTAAAACCATAAAATAAATTTAGGAGAAATAAATCATGAAAAAATACCATCATTTATAAAACCAAGAACAAGTTGGGATCTATCTGATGGTAAAATGTTCTAGGAAACACAAAGAAACACTAAGATGGTGTAACATGATTCCTATTAATAATGAGTCGTACCATAGTTTATCAATATCAAAACTTTCCAAAATCTTCTACAGCCTAATGAAGATCTAACCCCTTATGGCGTCACAAACACTAAGGCTTGCGTATTTAAATTACCAGACAAACCCAAGGTCCCCAGTGCAATGTTTTATCAAAAAATTTAATAAACCATGATCAATTTTTTTAAAAACATTTCACTAGTGAACCACAATTTCTCCCATTATTTACATTCCATTATTTAATGAAAAACATCTTTGAGTCATTTCATTGAACACATAGAGTGAAAAAAATATTTTTAAGGAAAACCCCGTTTAAAACCCTTTTTATGCGACCCAAGATGGTATTTCATAAAAAACCCCTCTTTGATATAAAATAAATAAATTTTATATACCAAACCAAATGAATTTACAATAAAATCATATAAATAATGAGATGAAACCATTGTATAGAGACACCTACCTCACCAACAGATAAAACCTAGTCACCTTAAAAAAATAGAGATTTAAATAGAAGAGATCTAGTCCTCATAATTCTATATCCATAAGAAACATCTTCAATTCCACATCAAACCCTATAAATCTATAAAAAATATCCCAATTGGGTTCTAATAGATCAAGGGGAAAATAGATCGAGAGAATATTTAGATAATAGAGGAGAAATTGAAAGGAAATCTAAACATACATTGTAGAGATCCACCTAAATTGATCTAGGATCACCAAGGAATCAAGTAGAGATTACTATAGAGTATCAAAGAGGGGATGGTTTGACCTAAAGATGGGTTAGGGAATTATTAGACATAAAAATAACCCATAGAATCAGGGTAATATTCTATTTTTAATATACCCATATGGGGTGAATGGTTAATTGACATGGTTAGAAAAACTATGCATTAACCGTGCAGTAGATAATGTCCAATTAAAACCGAATTGAATTGTTACATGGGAATATCCACATAGCTAGAAAACTATGCACAAGCCTCTGGAACCAAACCCCTACATCCACATGATTTTACTAGTAACTCACACAGTTAGATAAACTATGCTCAAACCATGAAAATCACAACTAGAAAAAACATAGCCATTCCACACGGTTACTGTCACTATAAAAAATGGATTATACCAAAAGATATTTATTAACAGATAATGCATATATTGGTAAAAATGAGTAATTCCAACAGATATTATGTTTTATTGGTATTAATTTTAAGTACCAACATTTGTTTTTACCAATAGATATATCTATTGGTACTGATCATTTAACACCAACAAATCTTTTACCAACATTTAAATATATTACTTTATCATACTAATACAAACATTTTTTACTAAAAGTTGAATCTATTATTAATAATAACTATTACCAAAAAATATTTTTCCATCAACAAAATATCTCATAATACACCATTAATTGATAATAACCAATTAAGAAAAACCAATTTTTTTACATGTATTATTATTCTTATGACCAAAGTTAATATTTAATTTTAGCAATTTTATTAAAAATATCTTTTTAATTTATTTTCATTTTGAATTTTCTCTAAGTATCAATAGATGTGATATTTTATAATGGGTTTCATTTAATAAAAATTTGAGCACTTTCAATAAGAAAATTAAATCATTACAATATTTGAATTTAATAAAAATAATAAATAAAAACATGAAAATCTCTAAAAAATAAATAAAAATAATTGAAATATATTTAATTAATAATTTATATTCTCATATTGAAATTTTATTTTATATTATAAAACAAAAATAAAATTTTTAATAAAATTTAATATTTATTATATTTATTATATAACAAAAAATTATGTAATTATAATGAGTATTTACATATTGAAATTTTATTTATTAGTTGTATTTTTTAGATATTGAATTTTTATATATATTATATTTATTATAAATTATATTTATTTAATTTTATAAATTCAAATTTTTTATATTTTCACATAAGTTTATTATATTTTTAATTTAAAATATTAAATGAAATTTGATATTTTCTTTATGTAGTTTATTATATTTTTAAGAAATTTATAATTTATTATAAGGAAAATAAACTACTACTTCCTCATCTTTTCCTGATCCCCCACCTCACCATCTCTACATCCTGGCCTCTGGCTCCTCAGATTCACAAATTTCTGCATCCACCTCCATCCTAGGGTTTTCTTCCTGGTCCTTCCACTTTTCACCCCTATACTCCCTCCCATTACACTTTCCTTATTTCCTCAATATATATCCTAGGGTTTTCTTCATGGTCGCTCATATGTTGGTTCCTTCCTTTGGCTCTTACTCATACATTCATCTTTAACCTCGCAACTGTCCTATGTCTCACATAAATTTCCTATAGTACATTTTTCTGTTAACAATCACTCCTCCATCACTAAATATTGAAAACTATTTTTCATTTTTTTTCTTCTTAAATTTCAAGTGAAATGAATAAGTAGGTTATTTTATCGTCAATTTTTCCACTATCCATAATTTTATTTCTTTATTAAATTTCTTTACCTCCATTCTCAAATTTCATCACTCTTCCTCCAACCATTTTCCCATTTCATCTCTTTTTTTATGGTGATATTTTTTTTGAAAAATTCAGACTTCTTCATGCATTGCATGTATCAATTTCAAACTGATAATCAATCTTGGATAATATTCCCAATTTTTTATCATGTTTATTTTAATTTTTTTAAAATCGGATTTTATTGTTTGATTTTTTTAAAATTTTTCCCATTATAATCTTTGTATTATAATGATTCAATTATCATGTGGAATTTTAGTGTGTATTTTATTATCTAATATGAATATAATTTATTTTAATTTTTATATCAATATTTCTTAAATATTGTCTTCAATTCCATGATATTTTTTATATTTCAAAAATCCATACCATCTACAAGGTCAATCAGCAACCACCAATAATGAATTGTTTAATAGTGACATGGTTAATTAGTAGTCAACAATCATTTTCTGAAATCAATAGCTTTCAATCAATAGACTGCAATAATGATTGGTTACTCTTTATATGTTTTCAACCAAATATTTTCAATTTAATCTCGCTACCTTATATAATGACTTGGTTAACAAAACTATTTAATCATTATTCTTTTAATTTTCCTCATTTTAATTTTTTTATATAATTTCAATTTGTCTACTTATAACTATAAAATTTCACTAATTAATTTGTATCCTTTTACAATGTTACATTCATTTTCACTATGGAATTTCAAGCTACTGCTGGAAGGAGAGGCCATCGTTCTCACGGCAGGTCAGGGAGCTCGTCTTGCCATTGCATGCACACACGATCATGAGGTAACTAAGGTTTTTTTAACTTTAAATACTATTTTGAATTATGGACATGGTATCCTCCCTTTGTACTTTGTTGCACTTTTTAATAATAAAAGGCCTAACGCCCTTACCTTTAAAAAAAACTATGGAATTTCAATGTTACTGCATATAACTATGCAGTTTCACTATTACTATACATGAAATTTTAATATATATTTAATCTTCATAATTTTTCATAACATGAAATAAATAATATTACTGGAAATGGGACTCATTATCCCTTTTAAACTATAGTTTACACTTTTACTATGTACTCTCACTCATCCTACTTATGTATAATTTTTTACCTACCCTAATAATTTATATTCATTACCTTAATTAGTCATATTATTCCCATAACTTTTCATCTATTTATTTTACTAGTACTAATGTTGCTACTTTAAATCATTTCACCCACTCCAGATCTACTTTCAGTATTCTCATTATAGTGAATTTCTTATTGTTGTAGATATAAATTTTTTTGTTTATATTCAATATTATATTTAAATTTAAATAGAACTTTATAATTTATTTTATAATAATGTTTTATTTCATTAAAATGTTCTAGAATTGTAATTCAATTTTAGTTTCAGTAAACAATTTATACTAGACAACACTTTTGTTATGTCGTCTCTTATCAATGTTAGTGTTCTATCATATCAAAATTCTATAGATTCACCACCATTATTGGATGAAATGTTCATCTCTGTATATTTTAGTCACTAATATTTCATCTACAATAAATAATTTGTTATATTACATGTTTAAAAAATTTAGTTTGCATATTACAGGTATAAATCCATGTCCCAGAAACTATATGTGTTTCCCTGAAATCTTCAATTTTAGGATTCCCTTGTAATAAAAGGTATATCTCCATTTTAAGTGAATATTGGAAATTTTTCTCAAAATTATGATATACAATTACATTAATTATAATAAATATGTTATTCACTGTATATTTCTCTCTCAGAATTTTATAGAATTCATTTCTATATTCATTGCTTAAATTAATTGAATTTCCTTATTACATTACCAATACTATCACCCCATGTTTTAATACGATCTATCCATTTTATTTTATTAAGTGTATCTATGTTATGTCATTTTGGTTCTTTATTTTAATTGTATCCAATTCATATTTGACTTATATCAATTATAATAAATTCTAGTTTAAAGAAGGCCTTGTGTGTTAGTTTGTTAATATAGTTATAGTTTAATTGGAACCATTGATGCATATTATTTTCCTATTATAGATCATTTGTCAAGTTAGGATGATTCTTTGGAATTTCCATGAATACTTCATTTAAATTGCAACTTTTTGTTCAATTTTTTGGATGCTTGTATTATTTAGAATTAGGATTGTTCTAAAAAATTATTTTTAGAAATTTAAATTGATTCTAATAAATATTCCAAGATAGTTATGGAGGAATAATAATGAATTTAGTAACTTTAGATAGCCTCTTTTATATTCCATTTTCAGTATATTTTTATTTTATTATTTACTTTCATTTATTTGGTAATATTGATACTGTTTGGATTTTCAATGGTTATGAGGATAAATAACGAGTTCACCGATCTGTCTATTTTTCATCTAATTTTGTATTTATCATAATTTATTTCATGGACTTAATTAATTTATATTAGACGCCTTTAATTAATATCACCAACACTAACAGGTTTATTCTTATATTCATATTAATAACTTATGGTCCCACTCTCCATCATTGGACTTCTAATCCCAATAGATTTCAATTCATCCTCTATAGTCATATTTTAAACCCACTTTCCATATTTTAGGTATCAATAATGTTTTAATTTATTTTTTTTGATTAATTATATCCAATTTATATTACTATTTTTTTATTATACACCACCTTAATTTATTTATTATTTCCCCTAATAAATTGACAGTTCCTAATAATTTATTTTTTTTCCCATTTAGTGTCTCTAATTCAAGTCCAACTTAAATATATTATAATAAATTCTCATAGTTGTGTGTAAATTAATTGGTGTATAACTTGGAATCATTATTTTTAATCATCAGGTACTCTACACCAATTTTTTTAGTGTTTCTATCAAAAATAGGAAATAATTCCTCTAGTTTCTATAATCCATCACCTAAGAATGTGCCTCAATTTGTGTATAATATGAAATCACTATGTATGAACTATTATGTATTCTCTACCAAAGATGTCCATGTTTTCACCAAATATAGTTAATAATCCATATGTTTTCCATAGTCCATTATCTAATAATGTACCTCGATGAAAAAAATAAAACCAACTATAAAAATATAAGTGAATATTCTTAGCTTTATTTAATTTTAATTGATGTGTGTGTGATGAAAAAAATATGATCTTTCAACCCCTAGAGCTCAACTAAATATTCAAAATGGAAAAACATAATATTTATTTATCACAAATAATATGTATTAATTATAATATTAGTTTTATAACTTATATTAGTTCATAAAATATATGTATTTTGATCAATATATATTAGGTAAATGTATTTTAATCAGTACATTTTACTTATGAAATAATATTATAATCTAACATATATGATAACTAATATTTGTAAAAAAAAATACATACACTGTGATCAATATATGTATCAAAACTAATATTAATTTTTCTCCATAGAAAATACGATATCATATTAGTTCTAAACTAATATTACGCACCACATTAGGTATTTTAGTTGAGAAATAATATGTAATATGCATAATTTATATGTATTTTTAGAGTAATATGTATTGATCACAATATTACTTTAGAAAAAAAATAAGTTTAGAACTAATATTGGTTCAGAACCTACATGTATTTGATCAATACACAATATAATAAAGGTTATTTATGTATTTTAATCAATACATTTTATTTTAGAACTAACATTTTGATCAGACATATGTTAGAACTATTGTGCATACAATAAGAGGTATTACATAGATTTATTTTGATCAATATATATTAGATCACAATATTTTTTATGACATTACAATATCATAACTAATATTAAAATATATGCATCATAACTATCATTACATATTATATATGCATAAGAACTAATATTATATATGCACTCTATCCATACATATGTTTTTCTAGATTTTATCTTTAATTGTACCTCTCCATTATATAATTGATGAATATTTAAATAATTTTGTAGAAATTTTAAACTATTTTGTGTTTTTATTCTTAAACATGTCCTGTGGTATCTTTGAAGGTTTCATCAAATGCTCTATTTGAGTGCCTTTTCACCATTTTCATTGTATGATTTAGAATATTTTTTCCAAAAAATTTAACAATTTATTTTAGATAATTTCCATGGGAAAATGTAGATATTCTACTAAATGATAAGTTTGTTAATTGGATAATAAAACAAAACTTCCAAAATTAAATTATATTAATAACTGTAATATTATACTTTTACTTATATCAACTAGTTCAATATATATTTTCATAAACTATATTTTTTTAAGGTATTGATGATCCAAACAATGTATTATTTTCAATTGATACTGATTTGATGGATAAAAAATAGGATCTGATACCATACTGAATACCTTTCTAGCTTGATGAAATTCATCAATTGTATAACATCCCTTTTATCTGTTGTTGTATTTTATATATCCATGTGTGGTCAATTTCTTTGATTGATATAAATGTAATGTTAAATAGGTAATCTACTTAAGAACTCTTGTAAAACTATGAGTGGGAATCTATATAAACTTCTAGGTTTGGTTTATATTGTTTAGGATGATATAAATTCATGCATGTTTGTATGTTAACAACTTTTACATAGATATATTGTTTCCCTTAATTGTTATTAATAGATAGAAAAAATATAGGGTGTTTTGATTCACTATTGAGGTGATTAACCCACATAATAAGTACCTTTCTCTTATAATTTCAATGAAATTTTAGATTTAAACACAATTGAATGTTTTTTCTAGCCACCCACATGCTTCCTTTTCTATTAATATATTAAAGTTCATAAAACACTCATAAGAACATGTTAACCTATACTATTTTGGTAAACAACAATTATATAATTATGAAAATATTAAAATATGTTTCATGTGTCCTTAAACATTATACATGTCTTTAAAATGTTTCATTTGTACAACTATAGTATTTACACTTCTACTTTCAATTTCTTCTTTGCCACTGATTGGAATAAGAATTGAAAAAACCCAAATCTCAAAAACCAAAAGTAGATCACCCTCTATATGTTATTATGATAAATAATCCTTCATTATAAAATGTAATATATTTCTATTAGTATGTGAGAAGTACTCATGGTCACTCATGTAAAAGAGCTCACTTATCTATGATTATATATAAACTGGAAAACCAATTGTAGTTTGATGCCCCTTATTTTATAGTATTGCATACAATTTCATTTATATGTGATATTTTATGTTATTATAATGGTTTATTTTCCATTGTTATTGAATCTAATATGTTTCGTGGAATATAAAATGTATTCTTTGAATCATTTTTTGTATCATTCACACCTAGATAACTATCATTTTTTTTCATGGATGTTTCTTTCTTTGGGTATAATTTCCAAGTTTTGATACCTTATTTTCATTTGTTAAAGTTTTATTCCTGAAACTTTCAGCTGATTATCTTGACTAAAATCATGTATTTGGATGAATAGAATGAATTTTATATGAATTTAATGGGATCAATGATTCTACTATTCATTCAAGAGGTTTTATTTCATACTATAAATTATATTCTGGAAAAAATAAGGGAGACATTTACTTTGCTATAACTAGTTCTTATAAATGTTATTTAACTATATTAAATATTTTTATTCTCTAGATGAAGTAATTTTCATAGTGTTTTGGAAAATTTGGTTGTTTGATAGGGGTGTTAAGACATGTTCTACTTCAAAGGGATAATAATGAAGTTGAGATAGCTTCTGGGAAAATCAGAGCTAGGAAGATGGTGGTTAACTGCAATCAAACAAATTATTTGTGTATGTTTAGATGGTGGTGTTCCACTGCAATCAAACATAGTGTGTTGAACAATTAGAGCTGGGTAGTTTCATCTTTAAACCTAAAGGGTTGTCCATTGTGATGGCGATGTTGTTCATTTTTAGATCTAGTACAGTACATAATAGTTCATGTGATGTTTTGGGGATTCCATGATATTGACGCCCAATGTTTATAATAAATAGATTGTAGATGATGCGTCATAAAGTTCTATATAAATTATCTTAGTGTTTTAACATGATTAAACATGTTTAAACCTATTTGAAATATGTTTGTTAAATATTCTTGTCCTTTCATGGATTTTCATGTATTTAAATTATTTTTGAACATCAAATAAAATATTAGTTTTTTTTGTGTTTCATATATTATAATTTTTAATTATTATATAATAAATCTAATCATACATTACATATAATAAATATCATACTATATTATATATAATTATATTAATAAATAAAAAATAAAATTCTTACAAAAAATTGGAATACCAACATTTAAAATATAATTTACAAATGGATATTAATTATTGGTATTGTTTATAAATGTTAATAATATTTTTAACTAATATATTAGTCGTATTAATTTTTTGATAAACATTTTGAACAACATATATATTATCTATTGGTATTATTATAATTTCAACAGAATCATTTTATCTATCTCAATAATATTCAGTGACATAAGTTTTACCAACAATTTTGTGACATGGATATATATGTTGGTAAAACTTTTTTCTAATAGAAAATGTACTTTTACTAACAGATATTTTCTTATTTCAAAAATTGAAATATTTTATAGTGTTTACACTTACTACTAACCATGTAAAAATAATGTGTCTGACCTGTTTCCACCCAAAGCTACAAATTTTTTAACCCTAACTTTAGAAAGCTTAGAGAACTTCAAAATAGATTAGAAAAGCCCAAAATTAAAAATACATATGCTCTATATGGCATCACATGACACAAAAGAAGGCTAAAAGTTAAAGGAAGTATATTTTTTTAAAAAATTATTAGAAAAAATATTATATCATTTTTTTAAATGTATATGTACGTGATGTATTATATCAATATTTATTGAATACTTTCTGGAAATAAATATTGAAGTATTATTAAAATATTTTGAATTGATAATATAATAATGTTTTCATTAATTGATGTTTAAAACCAATTTATAAATAATGACATCAATTATAAAGTTCCAGTGATAATAACTTTATAAAAAATGGGTCATTTGAATGCAGAAATCTTACAGTGAATAACATAGATAATAAATTATTTATTGAAATATTTTATTATGTAAATATTGGAAGGAAGTGGTTAATTATTAGTGTATATTAAAAAAGGATTTTTTAGTATGAGGTAAAATGTTACATTATATGATATGTGGTATATAAGAAACCCATCTCTAAAATATCTTATCTTTTTTATAAGAAAGTGTTTAATCAAGAAAAAAGAATGATATTAAGTAACTTATGGTAAAATATAGTATGATGATATATTTCTTTATTATTATACCAAGATAAATTACAAATTTGTTTTTTAAATAAGAGTCTCAAAAAAATGTTAAAATAAATAATGTGATGATGATTAAATAAGAATCTATAAATGAAAAATTGGATAAAATCAAGATGAAATATATGTAAATATGGATGCCTATAAATATGATATTAAGGAAAATCATTGTGTTTTGGTTATGGTGGATTTTAAAATTTAATTTTAAGATAATTATGGAGATAGGCTGAGTTATTTCTCAATTATAGATGAAAAGATAAGAAGTAAATATTAAGTGGATGGATCCAATATTCTAGGTAACAAAATAAAACTTTATAATACTTGGAAAATCAAGAATATTAAGAGGAAAAATTTTCTATCTCAAGTAGATCCCATATAATTTTAAGAATAAATCAACGATGAAACATGGTTTCAATCCATGAATAAAAATATTAATCAAATAGAAGACAATAAGACATGAGAGTATATAAAGAGGCTAAATGATCATAATTTTATTAGAATAAAATTGGTGTTTAATAAAAAACATATTAAATATAGATTTGTGATTATAAATAATTATAAACATGTATGAAAAGGATATACTCAATTTATATGAATTGAAGCATAATAAAAATTTATATCAATGGACATGATTGAATTAATTCCTTTAGAAACATAAAGGATATTTAAAATATACTAAATGGATGTAAATATGTTATTCATAAATGGAGGGATAAATTAAAAATATATATTAAAAAAAATAATATTTTAATGTGCTGATGATGGAAATGTATACCATCTAAATAAGGATTTATATAAAATTAATTAAGCATAAAAATCTCAATATAACCTGTTGAATACTTACTTAAAGAAGTTGGAAATCATGGGGGGTAGTGTTGACCACAACATAAATTTAATGAACTCAAGGGAATAATAGTTCATGAAACTTTTATATATTAACAACATAAACTTTTATAGAATATATTAAAAACTCTATGAGTTTTTTTCAAGATTAGTTGGATAATATTTTTAGATTCCAATGATCAGAGAACTCATATATTTGATAAGGTTTCAAATAAATCAGAAAGGTCCATAAAACTTTAACATCCAAAATGTAAAGCTTGATGAAACTTATCCAATCATGGGGTATGAAAAATGAAATTATTTTTTTATGTTAAATATAGTTCTAGTTGTAAACTTAGGGTTATATTTAGAGATGAGTGCACAAAATATATTGTAACTTATGTTAAAAAACAAGGGGTTGTTTTGGAAATTATTTAGTTTTAAAACATTTAATAAATGGAACAAAGAGATTAATAATAATAATAATGAAAGGAGTGATTGGTTTTGGGGTTTTATATTGAATTGAAATTTCATCCTAGTTTATATATTATCCACTATTCTTCTTTTATTTAATTAATTAATGAGATAATCCATAACTATTTCCCCTCTCACCCTTATTGGAATAGTTTTGGTAAAAATTAACTTATGAAAAAACTTTTCTCACTATATAATCCTTTATATGTGTCTAAATAATACACAAAATAAATCATAGATTACTCAATAAACACCCAACTTTTTCTGGCGACTCCTAAGAAAACTAAGAGTTACTACTTTCTCTTCCACACATTCAAAAAAATTCCAATCACTTCACTACTCATCTAAAATTGTTCCATTGTATATATCCCAAAATTGAGTGGAGGGAGACCAAGGAAATAAAAAATAAATATAATTAAATCAATCAAAATCATATTTTAAATTAATATTTTCTACCGAATATCAAAATATGTAAATAATAAATAGAGAGTTTTATTCATTGAAGTTTGAAGACTCAAGCATTACAAAAGGAAAACATTCCCATACTTGATTAATAATTTACCCCTATATATGAAGGGCTGTAGAGATGAATGAGGAAGAAGAAACAACTATAAAAATTAAGAAAATTGAAAATAAAACAAAAGAATTAAAAGAATTATAAAATCATAGTAGAAATAATTTCTAAGCCTTTCCAAACACCTTCAACCTATCCCTTTTTCTATAGGTCCATAACTCATTTATTCACCATTCTATTGTCAAACAACCGAGATCCTTGATTTTTTTGGAAGGCTTTTTTCTTAACTTCTTCCCCAATCACAATGATATCTTAATAATAAATTTTAACTTTTATTCTTTTTATTAAATAAAAATATCATGCACATAATAATCAATGTGGCCACCTCTTATTGGTTCTATGAATGCTGACATAAAACCCCAAAGCCTTGACTTGAAGTGTATATGATTATTATAAAATACCTTTGGAACTCCATTCTTATGTGTGTAAATAATGATTACACGTGAAATATTAATGTTTACATAGAATAAATTATGTTTACGTTGGTTGGATGATGCTTACAGAGGTAGTTTTGAGGTATGTATGATGCTTATAGTGGATATAATGATGTTTACGTAGGGAATTTGATGTTTTTTATAGAGTGGTGAAATTATGATTATGTTGGAGAACATCATGATTACATACACCTAAATTTCATGATTATATTAGTTATATTATGCTTAAACAAAGTGATAAAGTTATAGATTATTCCTCTATAGACTGAATTCATGCTTACATAGCACTGTATTCATTTTTACACAACCAATACCTTTTTCATTTATTCATGATTTCTTTAACATGGATGAGTCCTTAAAAATCCTCCAATCATGAAAAATTAATTTAATAGTTAAATTATCAATCTTAACATCTAATGTCACACTCTAGGCTCAATTTACCTCAAATAAATAATGTAATTGGATTTAATTCCAAATTTGGATACTTTAAAAAACATTATCACAATCAAATGATTTTTAACAAAATTTCAAAACTCATTATAACTCAATGAGAAAATACAATGATTTAATAAAATTAATTGAATATCAAAATAATTATCATGAATTTATAGTCTATGTTAATTTAATTACACTTAATCATTAGACTCTTAGAAAAGTAAAATTTAAACAGATTGTCCAAGAAAAATTAAAACACTAGCTAATGTGAATTATATTTTTTAACACCACATTTCTTAAATTATCATGAATACTCCATGTTATTTATTCCATTTTACACATTAAGTACTTTAAATTAATTTCCACCTCCTTTATCCTCTTATGCACACTTACAAATACCTTTATTGGGATTTTACTCACCACTCACACTAATTTCATGAAAGGTTTTTATGATTCTAATCTCATTAAAGGGTCCCCACTAGCTTGAGGGATTTATTATTCTCCACATAATGAATCAAGTACTTATGTACATCATAAGTTATTTTTAGGGTTTTTTTATGGATAAATTTTAGTGATTTATTATGATAAAATCTTATAGTTACATTTTGGATGTTTCCCCATATATATTAAAAAAATGATTGATTTATAATTTCTATCAATAATTGATTCTTTCATTCTATTACTCTTCCATTAATATTGTTCTATTAAATTTAATATTTCTAATAGGATATATCACAACCTCTTTAAATTTCAATATCACATAGAACATCCTCTCTATGTTTCTTTTAGCAAGTTTCAATACACACACACACACAATATATATATATATATATATATATATATATATTTCCATATTATCTTGGTGAAAGAGTGGGAAATAAATTTATTACGGGGGTGTGATTTTCCTTGTCCCAGATTAGGAAGTGTCTACATTCATGATGATGTATTCCTGGTCCTTCCTTATGATGGATCATTGCTTATTTCCAAACAATTCCTCCAAAACATCTTAATTAGCTTCACCACATGTATAGAAAATTAGAAATCCCATTCAACTTTAGTTTTACTTCAAACTCATCCTCAGTTCATTGAATATCCTACCATTGAGATCTTAAGAATACATTATAAATTTCTTACTTATTTCCCCCATGTATTATTATTTTATCTTCAATTGTGATCTATACTTTTTTTTTAAAAGTGGATTCTTGTGTGAAATAGAGGTCTTTTTCACTTTAAAATAGTAGCAGATTACCATGCCCAAATTTGGATGATATCTAGTCAATCTTATCATCTTTCATAGAATTATTTTTATCATAAATTAGTAGAAAAAAATTTTCAGTACATCCTCTATTTAGTTCAAATGTATCCTATAAAATAGAATGTTATAGCTCACATTCTCCCTTCCCCCACACTTGTACTCAACCTAAATCATGCATCTGCTTTTGAAGCATGGTAAATAGGTATTTTTGACTTGTAATGTGGATATTGAATAAGGAAAATCATGGTTGTTATGGCATAAAGTGGTAAAATTTAATTGTAAAACATAAATTAAATTTCTTTTAATAAGGGATTTAAAATAAAAAATTGCCTCAATCAATTATAGAATGAAGTCCCTAAATGTTCCATGTTTTTACTAGACTACTCAAAAAGTACTGTCTATTAAAGAATGTCTTGATTTTTTCAAGAAATGGGGAACTATAAGAAAATTTAAAAGTATGTTCATAATCCTATTTGTTACATTATTAAAATTAATAAAAATATATCATGGTGCCAGGATCCAAAATATGTGGTAGTCACATGAATTTCCATCATATATAATTTAAAAAAATATCTATTACAACATTAATTGAAGAAAAATAAATAGGTTAAATCAGTACTTAAAAATTGTAATTGGTTAAAAAGCTTCAAGGGCATTAAAATTAAGATCAATAGGATTCAAGAACACTCAAAACATTGAAATATAAAAAATTTATTTTTCTAAAAAAGAGACAAAATTATTAAAAATAAACATAAAAACTAGAAAATCCTAAACTAAAATTATTCCCACCCCCATAATTGAACTTTGTAGTGTCCTCAATTAATTATAATATATTTATCATGAAACTAGATTTCAATGGAATCACAGAAATCAATCAAGTGATAAAGTGAGGTATAACCTGATGGGTCTTCATTGATAAATTGGTTAGAGGAGTGCAATCTCACCATCTAGTTTTTGGGGAATGTTTCAATTTAACTTCTTTATAATGATCAAATTAATAATAAATGGGTTTTATTACCATTATTTTATAACATACAAAACATCCAAAGGATGGAAGTTAGTGACTATAAATATGCCTTCCCATCTAGAATGATGATTACCCAACATTGTATGAAGTCTTCATTTTTAAAGAAGCACTTGGTCTCCTAAATGGATTTTTTTCTGAATGATCCTTTCATTATACACTCTAGTCCTTTAATTATAAATTATATAATTCTCCAAATATTATCTATTGTTTAATTTTTACTTTTGAAACTGTTGTTTTCTCTCTTTCCCAGAATTTTCCAGGTCTAAATTAATCTATCTCACTACCTAGTATGCTTTATAATCAAACTTCACAGGTTGGGAAAAAAATTTCCATAAACCAACCTACATAAAATCATTATAATAGGGTTTTTTAGGCTCTCATATAATCCCATAATCTATCTTCCAAATTTTGTCTCTAATCATTCTAATTTTAATGAACAATTTTCTATAAAATATATTTGATCTCCTTATTAAAAAACATTAACATTCCCATTTTTTAGGGGTGATAGGGTATTGATATAATTTTGATTCACTCCATACTTCCTTATTAAATACTTAATGATTATATTACAAAAGTAAGTCCCCTGATAATTGATGGTTTCTAAAGTACAAAAAACCATAAAAATATATTTGTATTGAAAATATTATAGACAAATATTGCACCATTAGTTATGGTATCCTTTAATTATACCCATTTTGAAACATTATCAATGGAAATAAAAATGTAAGAGTTTCAAGAATACATGTGAAAATTTCCCATGAAATCTATTCTTTATTGTTTAAAAATTTCACAAAAGATGATTGGATTCTGGGGCATTTCTTGTCTTTTATAGATGTTACCAGTGATTTGATATCACTCACACATTTTACAAAATCCATTTGAATCATTAAAAAATATGTAATATTAAATTATTTATGGATTCCAAACTATCATCCCCAGGATAGAGTGTATAAAAATTCAAAAAATTATTATATCTCACACCCAGGTAAGAATCTACGTATCAATTTCTCCTAGAGTTTTTTTATAATTATATAAATATTACCAAATTTAAAATTTTGATTCCTATTTTAGTCTTAGAATGTTTTGGATATTAAGGTGTAGTTGTACATGATAGGTTTCTAGAAAGTTTACCATATCTATACACCAATGAATTTTCCATCAACCAAATATAACTACTTTCCTAAAATTTAATCATCCAGTGGATCTTGGTCTCTAATATCTACCTTTTATATGTTAGGCAGTCTACTTAGGTGATATGACACTTGGTTCATAGATTATTTCTTAAATTTTATCTCTTTCTTAAATTTATAAAGTAATGGAATCTATATGAAAAGCTTGTGATTTTCTTCAACCTTCTTTATTAAGTACCGAAATGACTCATGGTTAGAAAAAATTATTACTTTTTTTCCAAGAAGGTAAGATATGAGTTTTTATAAAGTAAATAAAACTACTAGAAATACCTTTTAAGGGTTTTTTTGTTGATATTATAAATATAAATGGTTCTTGATGTATAGGAAATTACTTTATATTTGACTTAAATTCTTTTGGAAAGAGGTTCTTCGGTAACTTGATTGGAATCACCATTAATTAACTAAAAATGTTTCTCCCATCTCAGTTGTTGCATAACTAGTGGGGTGATTAATCTCCTCTATAAATCATCAAAATATTTCCTATAATCATCATAAAAATCAAAATATACTTATTTAAAAATTAATTTTGAAAGGTTATGATCTATCTTACAAAAATACTTCATAAAACTTCAATAAAAACCAACTTTTCCTAGAAAATATCTAACATGTTTCACACAAGTTAAGTAAGTTAAAAAATTTATCACTTAATTTTTTTATTTATCCATATCAATTCCTTTTTTTAAAATTTAATTCACAATTACTATTCTATTTCCACCATAAAATGAAACTTTTAAAAATTCAAAATCAAGTTATTTTCAATAAAAATTTTTAGAACAATTTCTATATTTTTCAAGAAAAAGTGAAAATGATTTATAAAAAGTGAAATAATCCAAAAATACCTCAATGCTATTCTCAATGTGTTCAGAAAATATAATTACCATACTATTATGAAATGTAATCATGACATTAAAAAATCCAAATGGAATCATCTTATAGGAAAAGTGATAAATGGATACACAAAAGTGGTCTTATCTTGATCCTTTGGAGAAATGGGTATGAAAAAGTAACATGAAAACCCATAAAAATGTGTTTTATATGAAAATATTTATATAATATATTAAATAAAGGTATTTTAAAAATGATCCATTCTATTAAACTTATTCAACTTAATACAGTTAATTAGAACTTTTCAAATAATCTAAATTCTCACATAGATTAATTAATTATAGTCATTATTCATGGGGTCAGTCATATTTTCATTTGGAACATTGTGAATGGGGTTGAACCATTATTAGAATGAGATGAGGTAGATAATTTATAACTCTAAAATATTCTCAATATCATTCTAAATAATAAATATCATGGTTGGGTTCATCCTTATTTGGTTCTTTATAACATATATGGATTTTTCCTCCAGTAGAATTCAATGCATGAAGAATTTAGGATTTATGCATAGAATTCCACATAAAATTCAACCAATTTATTTCAATTTATCAATAAATACCACAATAAATTTATGTTATTGATAGTTGAAAATATTATTAGCATTTCTCATGGGTAGTTTCTCACAATCTTTTAGGTACACATACTTCAAATCAATGGGAAATGGTTTTATTCCCAGATTTGGGATTTTTAAAAAGATGAATATATATTGGTGTTACTTACCTTTAAATATTTAATATCCTAATAAAAATATTACATATTACATTCTTCTTCATGGAAAAAACAATAAAATCCATCATAAAACTCAGAAGTTACCTCTTCCTTTAATATGAGAATATATTTTACATATTTATGGACTACTTTATTCACTATGGTATTTTCAATCACTAAATATTTCCCTGAAGATAAAAATTATTATATTATACCTATATATTCACTGGGTTTAACCTCTTAATTTTGAGATATTTTAAGAATTAAATTATCCTCTAATTGGTTTCTTATAGATTCAATTATGTTAAAGTGGAAAATGTTGTCTTCAAATTCCATGGCGAGTATTCCTTCATGCACATTGATAATGGTCTTGGTTGTTTTTATGAATAGTATTCTAGAGATGATAGGTGAGTTTCCAAGTTCTATATCTTCATTAATATTAGATACATAAAATCCTATTTCTAAGATCATATTTTTAACTCTAACTAAATCATCCTCTAGGACTCTTATTAGAAAGGTTGTAGATATGTCTGGAAGTTATACAACCACTCTTGTTAGATTTAATTCTCCCGTATGTAATGGCGTATAAATAGTCTGATAAATAAAATTAATGGAATAACCTAAATAAAATTCATATATATTCATGTTACCAATGGTAAAATGTATTGGAAATATCCCATGATATTGAAATTTTGTTGGTAGTTCTGGTGTTATTAAAGTCGATACATTTCTGCCTCTGTGGTCCCTTGTATTCCCCAGAAGCCTCTTATTTTTAGTATGATACTCTTTTGAGAAATTTGGAATACTTGGTGATTTTTTAGGGATTAAATAAGGGTTATGTTGATTTACACTTTAGGGAAAGTATCTAGAATATATTTTTGTGGTTCCTCCTCCTGAATCTTATTAGATTCCATCATTATTGATGCGAATGGGAGTATAAGGTATTTATTTCCCCTTTATTGAATCTATATTGATATTTCATCATTATTTTTTCTTAGACCAGATTTCTATTACCCTTATTTCTTTTCCTCTTCCCACTACCATTTTTTAAGAATCCATATAGATTTTTAGCTTTATTTTTCTCAAGATCTGGTTAGTTCTACTCAGGTTAAGATGGAAAAAATGATAAAATTTCATTTACATTTTTTTTATTTTCCTCAGATTAACCTTTTGGTTAGGGGATGGTTCAGATGGAATATTTACATGATTTTGGGATATAACCTCCACATAACTACTTATCTATTTTCTTAACTCTCCAACGTCATTCCTATGATTATCAACTTTAGAATCTTGTTTTTTTGTTGTCTAGGAGGTTCTGAACTAATAGAGGGATATTTAAATTTATTCTATTGTTAAAAAAGATGTGGTTTTTCGTAATGTGGTTGGGTGTAAGTGTTTCTTATGGTTATTATAAAGGTGGTGGGTTTTGAAATTATTATTGATAAGCTATCTTTTGAAACTAGTTTTTAAAATGTGGTCTTTCATGGTTTTATTGATTTCTAAATCCATATTAAACTTGTGAATTATCTCTCTATATTTGGGTAAGATATGGGTATTACATTATATGAAATTTTTCTATATATATTTTGGTTTTCTACACTCTAAAACACTTTTAAATAAAATAGTTAAGTGATGAAGATAAACTAAATACCTTATTGGGTGATTTTTGTTCATTGGTCTATTTCAAAACCATTTATCGGACACGATTGGTTATCTATTAATGTTTAGATTCATACAATGGATATGAGTTAGATGTTCTTACCACATGAATACCTATTGTACCAATACCACTTTTTCTAAACTGTTATGAGTTTCAGGAAATCTTCTCAATCAAAACCTTAGCTTTTATTAGTGATTTTTTTATCAAGGGACCTTCAGATGATGCATGCAGAATTTTTCTATAATTTTCTATAATCCTTAATAAAATGACATAAGAAAGTGGTGCTCCATTATATATTTATGTGTTTAAATTTAAAATATATTCTAAATACTCTCCTATTACTTACATCAAGTATCTATAGAATATTGTTTTATTATATACAACTCTTTATTGATTGTTGTGCTCCTGGATGTATGAAATTATCTTTGTAAGAATCTTCTTTTTCAGGTAATTCCAGTCATGTAATTATCTTGGTTTTAGGTTGTAAAACCACTATTTGGATGATACTTTAAGTGAAAAGTATAATTTCATAAAATTGAATTGTTCCTTAACCACTCCTCATGGCACTAAGGTAGGGAAAAATAGTCTGAATTATTTAAAGTGTTTGTTCAGGTATTTACTTTCCAATACATAAAATTTTGGAAACAATTTTATAAGACCATTTTTTAAAACAAATAAATTTTAATAAATAATAATGGAAATATAATAATTATTATTAATGAATTATGGGGAATATATGTCTTTTAGGGTTTAATTTGGGTTGGCTACCATGGTGGCATGCTCAAGGTGAACACATGAACGTTTAGAAGTACTAGTCATGAAATTTAAATATTATATTTTTTATTTTACTTCTTATAAATGGTTTTAAAATTTTACACTATATATATCATGGGGTGTGTCAATATAAATTATTTTCTTAGGTTAAATGTTGTTCTAGTGGTAACCCTAGGGTTGTATCTAGAGAAAAGTGCACAAAACCAGTTGTCACGTTCATTAGAAATTGAGGGTTTTTTAAAATTAATTGGTATTAAAAAAATAAATAAATGAAGTAAAGTGATTGAAAACAATAATAATGAAATAAGTGATTGGTTCAACTACAGTATATCCAATTAAAATACTCTCCTATTCTTTAAATAATTGTTTCTTTATCTTATAGTTAACTGATGAATGAGAGGATCCAAAACTATTTTAAATATCATTATGAGTTGAACTATTTTTATGATAATTAACTTATAAAAAAACATTTCTTGGTATACCTTCCTTCCTATGTTTTTAAGTGATATATAAAATAACTATATTTTTACTTAGGTACCACTAAACTGAGTCTTTTACCTCCCTATCAAAAAAAGAGTAACTGATTCCCATTCTACACATAGCAACAACCAAAAAGCACTTCATCACTCATCTTAGACAATTCCACCATATATATCCTCAAATTTATTATAGGGAGATTATATATAATTAACCAAGTAAATAAAAAATTTGAATAATTAAATAAAAAATAAATTTATTTGGATATAATAACTTTTAAGGAATATTGAAACCTTCTAACAAGAAAGGGACATTTTTATTCATTCAAGTATAGAATCAAGAATTTCAAAAAAAAAAACATTACCCTCCACGATCCATTAAAATATAACCCTCCATGTAAAGGGTAATAGATATAAATGTATAAGAATAAATTATTACCAAATTAAGGAAAAAATAAAATAAAAATAATTCAACATATAATAGTAAAAAAACAACAACAACTGGACACAAGCCTCCCCCAACACCTTTATCCCCACTATAATTTTGTAGAGTTACAAATATATTATTATTTATACTATATTCAAACATCCTATATCCTTTATTTTTTGAATTTTTATAATTTTCCCTTATTTTTTATAGATTTCGTTCTCATTCGCGATCTTATGTTCCTCAGAAATCCATAGTTTACTTATTTTCATACAATTTAAATACCATGCACATAATAATGCACATGTAAACCTTTGATTGGTTGCATGAATGTTGATGTTTTATCCTAAAGACTCATCTTAATGTTTATACGATGCTTACAAAATCCATTTGGAAAATCCTTCCTACATATGGAAATAATTCTTATGCATAGAATATTTATTCATATGCCACATGAATAATTTTTACATTGGTTAAATGATGATTATGGATTTATTTTTATGGCCTATATGTTTAATATAGTTTTCATAATAATGTTTACTAAATCTAGTTTAGGATTCTTATAGAGTGGTAAAATGAGGCTTATGTAGGAGAATATCATGAACACACAACCCTAAAAATCATGATAATAGTGGATGGATTATGATTATATAGAGTGGAAATGTATTGGATGACGTTGACAATTATTGCATTTATGCTTATATAACACTCGATTCATGCTTAAAAATCCAATGATTTTGTTATTTATTCAATATTTATTTGAGGTGGATGAATCTATAATAATCCTACACTCATCACCACTTAAATAATTTTCTTATCAATCACGAAATCTAATGTCACACTCTTTGTTAAAATTACTTCACATAAATCATGTAAGTGAATTTAATTCCGAATTTAGAGACTTTAAATAACATTATCATAATCTGATGTTTTTTTTCAATTTAATTCAAAAAATCATCAAAACTCAATGAATAAATAAATACTAGGGATTGATAATAATTTAATATCAATAAAATATCATGAATTTATGAATTTTTTAGACACTTAATTTATAATTAAAATAACTTTGAATTAAAGATAGTAAAATAGTATTAAATCTCATTATAGTTGTAACATGGAATGAACATGGATTTAACAGAGTTTGATACTATATTGTTTCAAATATTGATTATGAATTTTATTTACTTAATAGATACATGATCAGATATAGTATAAGAAACATCTTTTTTGTTTGGATTTCAATATAATTGAAAATAAAAACATATCATGGATGAAAATATGTTCTTAGTTTATATATAAGAAACTTCTGATTATTTTAAGATATAAAATTCAAATAATAAGAAATATTTGATTAATTAAAATTTTGTATATTAGTCTAGGGATATTGTGTGTAAAAAATACTAGTGTCCTGGATGCTCCACCATTCCACAATCAGGTGTATATATAATGTGTTCATGTTGTGACTGTCTATGACTATTCTCTGGAATATGCATCTCTCATGTATCATCCATGGATCCTACCTCTAAATTATACTGTGTGATAGGGAGTGGATATACAGTCCCTCCTCTTGTACCCTATCCTAGATCCAAGGATAATTGCTATTGATTTTAAGTCTCCCCAATAAGTGAATAAAATGGAAGCCACACAACAAACATATTAGGATCATAGTAAAATAAAGCTTGCAATGTAGTATAGTCAGTATCTAGCATTATAGAAAAATATTCTATCCCAAGAATATGTGTTTGTCCCTATGACTCTAGCTATGGATATGAATCACATTAAATAGGAACTAGAGGAGCATCTAGATGATCAGGATGAACACCCTACTCCTATGTCACATTCGTATCCATAATAGGATCTTCACCCTTGGAACATATATATTAGGCTCTACACCCTCAGCATCACCTGAGATATCAAAGAAAATCCCATGATAAATCTCATCCATAGGAAGAAGCAGATCTATCACTGCTCTATGAAAATATTTATGCTTAAAGGAACCTACCTCAGTGGGATCAGAGATGTGAAGGAGATGAGTGATACAAGCATCCTACAAAAAAAAATTATGCAGTTAACTAATGTTAATAAAAAATAGTTAAATAATGGAAGGAATAATTATTACCAAGTCATGATAGCCCCGTCCGTGTCACATAAGATATCTCATTGGGGACATGCAACACTATGTCCCATAATCTAACTGAGCTAATAAATACATACATACTGTGTCAGCCCCTCGTAATCAGTATTGATGTCATTCATTCCACACATCAATATATCATACATGATATCCCCTCCATTAGAAGTCTCTCTTCTTAGATATCTTCATGGAATGAAGTGAAGGTAACTGAATTAGCAGTGTATTAATGATAACATAAAATCCTAACTACCTAATAACTCTTTTAGTATGATACAGATTAACAATTTGAAAGTGAATCATAGGTACGGTGCATGAGCTAGTAGAAAACTTCACTGTACAGTAAGTTGTGAGGATCTAAATGATAGACTCAATATTTGGAATCCATAATACCTTAAATTAAAAAAAATTAATAAGCAATTAATAGATTAAGACATGTACTATACACAATAACAATTTAACTATATAATTAATAATCATATACGTCGTCTGGATGAAGACTATATAGCATAAGTCTATAAGTGTGGACATCACGTTTGGCTATATCTGAATATCAATATGCACAAATACACATTTAGATAACATTTTTATACTTATATTTCATAATATAAAGTTTTACATTTTATTTTGACATAATATGGAAGGAAAAACATACCATCATCTACACAGATACTCCTTTAAAATATCAAAAGACAATAGCATGAAAGCATACAGATATAAGTGAGGGATGCATTCCCATATCCATATTTTTACTAGAATAACAAATCCCATGATATGCATATTATCTATGTGAAATCCACTACATAGTTCCCTGTATGTATATGAAAGAAATGAAAAAACCTAGCTATACCGCCCTATTTGGTCAAATTTCTCCAATAAAGGTAAATAAATTAAATGTACAAATGTAGTCGAATGGTTAATAAATATCATTATACTAATAAGCCTGAAAATATATGCACATTAAAATCACAAAACGATGATCTCATTAACATTATTGTCAAGATGAGTGAAGTTCTCATCTATCAATGGAATTCATAATCTATTTCCATGGATAGAACTACCATAATCATCGAACTCAATGCCTAGTAATAAATGAACTAGATCAAACCAATCTGTACCAACTCATCCCATCACAATCACACCATCACTTGGGAGGCCCAACATAATAGAAACATCCTTGAGTGTAATAGTCATATCTTTCTATTGAAAATAAAATGTGTGCGCCTCTGAATTCCATATCTCTATAAGCATAGAAATGATATTATGATCGAAGAATATGAGTTTTCACATTGAAACATTGTATAACCCAACACGATGAAGATTAGGGTCGATGGTAGAAGGTGGTGCAACATGATGGAAATGGTGAGATTTACTTACACTCAAAGAAGGAACTAGACATACCTCTAGGACCAATCGTGAAATATGCCTATCTTGGAATGTGAGAAATGGAGGTACCACTATCTCTACATTTGATATCATCATTAAGTTTTATTTTTAATTTAATGAAATTTGTAAAATATTTTTTTAAAAAACTAAAAGAAGAAAAATAAGTTATACAATTATCATTCACAATTTAACATCGTGATGAAAAATGAGGTATAAAAATAAATGTGACTGATGATGTTGGATTAGTCTATCAATTTCTTGTTTTTATTATTTATAATCATTTTTAATTTATTTATAAATAATTATTTTTACACCAACCATGATGAAAATTCTACATAGTACAAGTGCCTTCAGGATATATTCAATCGACCGTAATATTTGAAGGATAAATTTGAAAAAAAATCATTTAGAGTTCAAACCTATTGTTATTCATTTCCATTTCATGTTAATTTTTTTAATAGTTGAAATATCACAAAATTATTTCTGATTTAATCTAAAAATAAAAGAAAATAGAAATGAAACAATCTAGAAATGAATCAATTTATAAATAAAAGGATTCATTAATTAAAATGTATATATACAAAAAAAATGTACACAATCATAATAAAATATATAAACTAGATCAATTATGATGTGAAGTGAATCCATATTCTACTACATGGGGACATATTCTATGACTATTATATTCCCTGTGAAAAATGCTGAATCATAGTCCCCCTCCCAGTTGATAAAGAAAATCTATCAAATTTTTGATATGAGTAGACTTTGGTCATCTCTGAGGGTGAAACCTGAAAATATTAGGTACACAGTAAGCTGATGAGTGGGAAAGGTAAAAGTATAAAATATCAAAAATTATTTTTCTGATTCAAACCATAAATGTAATAATATAGTACTAAAATAATACATAGATAAATGAATTCATAAATGAAAAATCCATAATATGAAACTTGGAAATATCAAGGACCATATTTGGCTAATAAAAAACCATGGTAATAGAATGAAACTCATTGAAAGACATCTAAGGTGAACTATAATAGTTAACTATAGTGCTCACATGATATACATAGTCAACATAGGGCTCTCATGATATGTTCACTGATGAAAAAGCTACAACAACATTTGTAGAGGGATATATCAATGTCTGTAAATAACTGTAATAACTATACCTATTTTCTAATACGACCACCATCACTCAACCATTTGTTGCAGTGAGTGAGTTTTGGAAATCAGTTACCTAAATGAAACTCCATACCCAGTCAAAGGTTCAAACATACAATGATGATACATCATGCATCATCTGATCAATGACACTTTGGAAATTATGACCATAACAAATTCAATTTTTTATACTCTAATAGGATTATTGGGACTGTTCAAAAACGTAATTTACACATCTATAAAATTTATCCTATACTAACCCTCTAATTGGAAATTTTCGCACACCCTTTAAGGCCCCATTTATTCACTTTGAAATATTAGTGGTTATATGGCCATATCCCCTACCACTATCATATTCCAATGACCATCAGTCACATAATATAATCATACAAATCTTTATTAGCCCTTAAAATTTCTTGAATTTGTTTATTGAACTTTCCTTTTTGGGGATTTTATGATGAAACCATAAGAGAATAATGCATTTAAAAGGGTAATATTTTTTTTCCAAAATCTATAAGTTTAAAAAACATAACCAACTTGATGACCTCCTTCTTTATTGAATCATATCTAAAATGATTATGAACACTACTGGAAATATGTATAATTCAATATCAATGATAAGAATTCATTTCTATCTATAAAAATCCCTCACTTCTAACAAACTCTATAATTACAAGATTTAAATTAGATATCGAGCACACTCCCTGACTTTGTGTGACATGAATGCGTATACATGCTAAAAAACCAAAACCAAGATTCAAAATACTCCTCTTCAATAATAGAAAATGAAATTTTTATAGGAGTATGATTACCAGTATTTAAAAAAAACAAGTTTAACACCTGTATACTTTCTATAAGTAGAAGTTCAATCAAATTGAATGAATTGTTTACAATACGGGAAAATAATGATACATGGCCTGAATGACCAAAAGATCCTATGAAACTTCACCTTTTTTTGATCAACTCTATGATATATGGAGACATACTAAATAGTGTACAAATGAAAAATGACTTGAATTTTTAGAGACAAAAATATCATCAACTATGGAAACATAGAATTTGATTCATCCCAACCACCATAAACTTTCACAATTTCCTTTTGTTTTTCATTCCAAGCTTTTTTGTAGGATATATTATATTTAAAAAACTATTTCATTAATTCATGGAAAATATAAAAAGGAACATACTAATATGTACATATCATATCTACAATAATATTAAATATAAACTCTAAATCAAGTGAAGAGTGATCATGAGACAAGCATGGATATACACAAGTGTGCAGGTGAAATGACCCAAATATTTATAAAATAATACGTTTTCATATATATTAATATTTATGAATAATATATTAATTTTATGTTAATAAGGACACTTTTTTCTATATCTTAATTCACACGCAACAACGAGTTTTTTTGGAATCTTACGTTGCACACAACTTTGAGTGATACCAAAATAATAATAATAATATATTATTATTTTAAATGATAGTTAATGTCTAGACGTTGTATTTCTGGTAATGAAAATAACTAACTAAATTATTATTACACATATTTTTTAAATGTATTTACATTTATCTAATAAATTTTAGAGGCTTAAAATAAGTATGAATTTGATTTTAAGCACAAAATACTCTAATATTCTTAAAAGGTCGTTTTACCGCCTTTTGATGGTGAACCCTTTTTAAATATAGTTATTTTAACTTTTATATTTTATCTTTGACAAAATAATATTCTTATTTATAATAGGGACATCAAAATTTACATTGGATGAAATTTTGGTATTTTTCTGATAAAGTTCAATTTTTAATGAATAGTAAAGAATACTGAATTTTAATTCATAACTGCCTTTTAATATAATTTATTTATAAAGTAATATTGTAATTTTAATTGGTTTTAAAGTTTAATTGGATTATATATTTATTATTTAATCCAAGTTTTTTCATTTTAAGTAATTTTACTCTTAAATTAGATATAAAAACATGTCAATCTTTTTATAGTTTTCACTTCTTAAAAACACATTTTTTGGTTTTATCAACGGGAATTAATTTTAAATTAATTTCTTCTAATTCTGTGTTTTGAATTTGGGAAAATTGATTCAATATTTTTAATCATAATGTCCAAATTATGTAAATATATAAATTTTATTTTTAGACATTATGAATAGTAACTTCAGTAAATATTTTATTTACCACGGTTAAGGGGTAAATTTGGAATATAAGGGTAAAAAATAATATTATAATAATATTAAATTACATTTAAACTTTTTCTAACCCTATTAGATGAGATATTTTCGACCATGGAAATACTTTGGTCTATTTTAAGACCCCATGGAGCAACTTGTGTGTGAAAATGATACTTAATTACTTTTAATTTAAAGTTAAGGAAAATATAATCTAAACATATATCTTTTAGTAAAACTATTTTTATATGGTATTATATAAGTGATATCTTGAACTATAAATATTAATTTGAAATATAAAAAGATTTTATACATCATGGTAGTTTATTTATAATTTTTTTACATTAAATAAATAAATTTAATTATGACACAATGATGATGTAGTGTTTACTTTATTTATAAAGGATTCAAATAAATGATATTATAAATGCTAAAATAAATGTAATTTGGTTATTTTGATGTCATCCAAGAATTTTATGTATTATAGTAACATTTTATCTTTGTATTAATGAAGTTTTTTCGAAGTAATAAAGTTTTTATGGATTTTTAAAAAAGTCATGATATGAATAGTGTCAAAATTGACATGATTCATATTCTAAAATATAAAATATATTATCAAATATTATAAAATCCCAAAAAAATATTAGATTCATAAAAAACGGTATCATTAGCCTAAAAGTTTATTATTGACTATTTAATAGGATATTTGTTATGTTTTGGTAACTATTTTGATTCTCAAAGTGTTAAGTGCGTGATAAAATGGTAAGAGTAAATATGGGTTAAATAAAAAAGATAAAGATTAAAAAATATACAAAACCTATCTAATTCTTATTGGATGATTTTATTTAGACTTATATTAATCTTATATTTGAACTAAATAAATTTTTACGCATTTATAATCTAAATATAATTTATAATAAAATAATATTTCAAGATATTCCTTAAGTGACCCCCTCCCTCTTATAAAAGGCCACCACCTCTAACCCTTACCCACACCTCTCAATCCCCCTTGTATTATCCAACCTCTACCCAAATAAGCTCCAAAAATAACTATCTTCCTTCTATAAGTCTTAACTTTGGGATAATTTAATTCAATAAATCCTTTTTGGCTCAATTCAATGAGAAATACCCGATTTAGAGGTAACATCTTCTCTCAAGCTTCTTCCATTTATTTTCCTTCTCCAACCCCCTAAAATCTCTTTATTCCATTATTTTATAACAAAACTAGTATCTTAAATATAATATGTTGTTTTATGAGAAGTATTGAAACTAAACTTCCACATACCTCCATCTAATTGATACGAACATACTGTTTCAGTGGATGACGAACAACTTCCTCACGAAATGAGGATTGTTCAATTATCTCCTACCACCTCTAATGGTGGCCATTATGATGGAACTTAAATTACATATGATATATATGATATTTATTTTTATCAATATGATTATGTAATTATCATTTATAACATAACTTTATGCTTTTCAATTTGTATAAATATGATAATTTAATTTGAGGAAGTGCGGACTACCGCCCCCTCAAAGTGAAATGACTCGTTCATGCTATACATGGAACAGATAAAGGATGTAATTAATGAAATTATGTAACATATATAACATATATAACATATATATTATAATGGAATTATGATATATATATATATATGTATCATTTAGTTTTCATTTATTAAAAAATGAAAATTAAATGACAGTAGCATTCATGCATACGTACGACTTACCATCTCCATAAACAATGCATTTCATTTTCTTATATCCAAATTTTATGGACTATTGTAAAATACATATATACTAGATATAAATACATATATAATAGATATATATGATATTCAAATCATGAATAAAATTCTGGAGATAATGGACTTTTGACCACATGGACAATTTGTAATTATAACAAGTTCATTTTTGACTCAAGTACCGAACATCGACAAAAAGACCGATATGAACTTGAATAAATATATGATTTTTATAGTAGGGTAATAAGTGATATAAATGGAATAATAAACTTTAAAAAGGTTTTGAAGCAAGTATAATTAACTTATGTCTATTATTTAGGGAGATAAATAACGAACAAGACTAGTCAGACACAAGGTAAGGGAACATTTCACCCTCCTATTTTAGTTAAATAATTCTTTTATGTTATATCTTTTAATTTCCATTTTATTATTCCAAGATATGTTATTATAAAAACTTTATTTCTGTATATTTTATTTACAAGTGATTAGAGATTTAAAGACCTGGAAATTTCAAGGAAATTTGTTTCTTAATTTTCTTTGAAATTTTACAAGAGCGCAGTTTCTGACGGCACCTGATTCCGAGGCCAGGTGTGCCCGGAATCATTTTCTGAAGTTTAGCTCAGGTACGTTCAGTGAACGAACGAGTGAATTTTTCTAACTTTTGAACCGGTGCTCAGAATTGAAATCTGAGGGCACCGATGGAATCGCAGCACCAGTAATTTCTTAAGAACACCTTTTCCGGAGTTGCGTTTGCTCGGGTGGAGTTTTACTTAATTGGGTTAACTAAAGAATAAAATAAAATACTGTGCAACAGATTTTATTTTTATTTAAGGAAGTGTTAACCTAAGCTAAGTGGTTGAGTGGGAACCACATCCTAACTAATCCACTAGGTAGGATATTAGTGGGGTGGGGCCCACATGAGCCCCACCCTTTCAACTTCCTCGACCCCTTTTAATTAAGGTAACACACCCGAACCCCCCCTTTTTAAAAGAAGTCAACTCATGCATTTAATTAATTATTAAACGCCTCTATTAATTGGGTGGTTTAAAACATTGTAATTAATTAAATTAATTGTTTGATTCAATTTTGAATTTCAAACTTAAGGCTTGAGTAATAAAATAAGAAGGTGTCTTATTTTATTATTGTTGGAGCTTGTTGTGTTGAGTTTTTGGGAGAAAAAGGGGAGTCTTGAAGTTATTCGTTCTTCACAAAGAACGCGAAGAACGCGAAGAACGCCGACCTCCGACGAAGGTCGACAAGAACGCCGGATCCTCAGAGATCAACGACTCGACGCCGACAAATCTTTTCTCCGCGACGCGATGATCCTCCTTCCGCGACCTCTCTTTCTGTGACGACCAATTCCGCGACGTCCCTTTCCGCGAAAAACCTCGTTCTATGACTACACTCGAGGTAGGGGTTTAATTTGAGAATATTAATAATCTCATGATTGTTTTCCTTCTAAAACAAGAATGCAGATCAACTGATTATTAAGTTGATCCTCAAAAGTTTTTGTTTGCGGGTTTGGAATTTCCTTTTGATTGCTAAAAAACCGTAGGGAGATTATTTATTTTTTTTCCTGATTACTTCCATCGCTATTTATCGTCCCTATTTGAGTGGCCTGATATCACAATAACGGGAGGAGGTTAGACCGCACGAACACGACCGACCCTCCTCCCCCCTTGGTTGTTGATTTTGTTGCGGCACGTGTAAGGTGGCGCGGTGCCGTTGCACCGTGCAGAAGCTATGAGTTTGGGCGAAGAAGCGTGGCACCGTCGCACCGCGCCGTTGATGTCAAACAAGTCGCGGCGCTGTCACGCTGCGCCTGGGAACCTGGAAGAGACCGAGACAGAAGCGGGGCCGCGACGGAGGGGCGCGGCGTCGTCGCGCCGCGCCAGACGGACCAAGGCCATGACCTTTGGCCGCGGCGGAGTAGGGAGCGGCGGTCGGCTTCCGGCCGCCGGTGTCGGAGCAAGAGGGCGGGACCGCGGGGTCCTGTGGTAGCAGCCCAGCCGACCGGCTTTCGAGAAGAGCCGGGGGTCGTAACCCCCGGCTGGCCAGCAGGAGCGGCCCCCCCTCATGGGGGCCGCAGTTTCACACGGGGGGTAGCGCCCCCCCCTCATCGCTCGGCCGTTACGGCCAAGCCGCCGGGCTGCCAGGCCGAGCCGTGCCGGCTAGGACGGGCCGACCCAGGGGGTATCGGGCCGGGTCGGACCGGGCCCGAACCCCATATTCGCGGACCTATTACGGTCTTTTGCCCATATCTTGGGCTACGGACCTCCGAACGACGCACCGTCAGCTGCGATGTGATCCTTGGATCTAGACGGTAGTTTCTGTATATTACACACAAGGTTTCAGAGAACTTTGAGTACGGACAGGTTGGTTCGGATACAAAACCAACCGGGCCCTCGGAGCGGAAACACTTATATCTTGAGCTCCAGACGTCCTATTGACGTTCCATAGACCTTGTTGGATTCCTCTTGATGATACGGAACTTTTGGCATAATTCTCCTGAGTTTTGGTTGCAGTTGGATAGTGGCCGGGTTGGATTGTACCCGAAATCCAACCGGGCCCCTAGAACGGAAAAGCTGATAACTTTCAGACCAGACATCCGTTTGGCGAACCGTCAGCAGCGTTGGTGTTCACATTGAGAAACAGTTCCTATGAGGTTACCCTATGAGAGTTTGGGTTACAGTTGAGATACGGCCGGGTTGGTTCACACACAAAACCAACTGGGCCCCTAGGACGAAAAGGCTAGTAACTCACAGACCGGGCGTCCGATTGACGCTCCATCTGTTGCGTTGAGACCCCTAAGATGAGGTAGTCCTTTGAGATAATTATTAATGATAATTTGAGATACTTGGAGTATCGACCAGTAGCTCGTGGAGCGGACCCTCCCTGAGACGAGCGTATGATGTACGAAGACCGTGTAGCTGACTGAGACCTGACGACTGCTTGACCGACTCGACTTGGAGTGAGTCGACTAGCCCAGTGGATGGAGCACTACTTTGTTTGGGTGCAGACCCATGGAGGATGGAGCACTACTTGTTTGGGTGCAGACCCACGGTACTCATCCGGAGAGTACCTCTGCCGGCTATTAGGGGGTGTGCACTACTGTGTTTGGGTAGCATACCCCGGCGGGAAGCACTATTGTGTTTGGGTGGCTGGACCACAGTACTCGACAGGAGGAGTACTTTAGCAGTCTTAGGTTAGTGAGGAGTACCTCGGAGTCGTGACAGGATCACTGTACACTCCAGAGACTGGGCTCTTTAGCAGTTATGGTTTTGATAATGAATATCCTGGTTTGAGCTGAGTCTGTGATCTTTGTGTTTCCTCATGTTTGAGATGAGTTACTTGATAAGTTAGGTATATGTATGAGCATATACCTAAGTAGAGTTTATCTGTTGAGATCTTCTTTGTGGTTATACTTGTTGGTTTTAGTGATACCTTGAGGGTCTCGGGGTCCCTATTGAGTGTCATTATACTCACCCCTGCATGGGATATTCCCGCACCTCGTTGTGTTGGTTGCAGACGACGGGAAGTGCTGACGGAGGCCGAGTGTTCGAATACTGGACGATACGCGAAGGTGGACCTCACGACGAGTCAGTATCAGGAGGTGGACTTCACGGTGAGACAATACTCATAGGAGGTTGATGGGTAAGAGCATTGTGGAGGCTATCTGTACCTAACCTTTAGGTAGGATCCATGGTGGATGATCCAGGAGCTGCGCTATCTGTACCTACCCTTCAGGTAGGATCCATGGTGGACGATCCAGGAGATGCACTATCTGTACCTACCCTTCAGGTCAGATCTGAGGTGGACGACCCAGGAGCTGCTTCTATTCTTCCAGCTGTTGTCTTTTCTGTTGTACTTTCGTTCAGTTGTAGCTGTACTTTCAGTTGGGTTTGTATCCTGACCCATTTACTTTTCAGCACATATTTTGTTCTTAGTGTATTAATTCCTCTTGTACTATGTGTGTTTGTTTACTTTTATAAAGGAAATTCCTTCCCAGTTATCAGGATTTATTCCTTTGGTGCTAGTCGCCAGCCCCTGGCCTATGGAAGGTGGGCTTCGGGTAGTCACGGCACGGGCCCCGAGGATGGGTCATGACAAATTTGTATCAAAGGGCGTCGGTTCTACCGCAGAACTTATAACTCTGATATTCCTTTTCTGTGAAGCAATAGTGTTAAGGGTACTGAATGTGGTTTTCAGTTTAGGGAGTCCAGTGTTGGTTTGGGCGGCTGACGTATCCATACACCAGGACCCTGACTTCTGATTTCCGAATTAGTGCATGAAAACACTAATTGCGTGTGTGTTTTCAAAGGTTTTCCCTTAAAATAGCTCAAACCAACTCATCTCACCAGTTATAAATCGTTTGACCGTGTCACGTTGTTTCTTCAGGATGCCTTTTCACGGACGACCAGCTAGAGCCCAGATGGATGTGTGTACTGACATACTTCTAAGCGACGAGGCTTCGGTACATGGCCCTCTTGCAGTTGAGGCACCAGCGGAGGCACCAACGGTACTACCATACATTGGGCCACCGATGCCACCAACCCCAGTAGTAGGCGATGCATGCTGCTTGAGCACGCTGCACGAGTTCCAACGCCAGAGGCCACCTAGGTTCTGGGGAGAGACGGACCCGTAGGCGGCTGAGGATTGGCTGGAGGCTGTGGTGAGAGTCTTTAGGCTAGTGGGGATGCCAGCAGACTTCATGGTGATCTTTGCTGCCAGCCTCCTTTAGGCAGCAACTGAGAGATGGTGGAGCCACATGTTCCAGTTTTGCGATGGGATGACCTTCACCTGGGAAGAATTTGAGACCTTCTTCAGGGTGGAGTTTATACCAGTGGCTCTACACCCCGAGCGTGTTCAAGAGCTGATGCCTTTTCCGCATGATTTTCAATCTGTAGCTGAGTCATATGTAAGCAGTAGACATATTATTCAGAGGTCTAGGAGGACCAAACCTATAGGTGGTCGACCGCATGACTCAGGATCGGTGGTGCGAGGCACCAAGGGGAGTAACAAAGCCAGAACTTCCATGTTGTGTTACACGTGCGGCGGATAGGGTCATATGGCATGTGACTATCCAAATCCTTGCACATTTGATCCACAGGCGTTGGAGGAGCCACTGAGACAGAAGCAGTGGCGGGTGATTGATCAAGAGCCGAGCAGTGGACAAGGCAGTAGAGCTCTGGGAGCAGGTGGACAGGAGCGGAACTGGTGGATTCCTTTTTGTTCTTGGTACTTCTAGTTCCATGTTGCTACTGTATTCGTGTCTTTGTACTATGAGCTGCAATAATAAAAAGACACTTATCTTTGTGATGTTTTCTTTCCTGTCCTTTTTTTTAGTTGATACCGAGAGGTTCCGGTTAAAAACTGTTGACTTGATCCTCACTTTCGAGATTTCTACTGGAGGAGACCCAATGACCTCACACTGATGCCAACAATGTGACTCAACCCCTGGAGGCGAGAGTGACAGTTGGATCTCTTGGTAGTTACGTCGAGGCCTTACGACGTCATCCATGGCATGAATACATCCTTCATGTCAGGATTGACTGTATTAGGCAATGGGCGTGGTTCATCCAGGGGATGAGACCGAGTATCTCTTTTCAGCAAAAGAGAAATTTTAGCAGCTTTTACAGATCATAAGCAAAGAAGGTGCGAATCATCCAGGAGTGGATGAAGACTGCACAGTACAGTAAGAAACAGGAAACCGGCCCCAGTCTTAGAGACTCGGGCGTGTTAAACGTTTCAATAAGAGGAAGATTTAAGGAGAGATGAGTTTGTGAAGCCGCAGACGTGGATGCAGAGCTAGGAGAGCAACATGAGGTGGTGTACATTTTAACATGATACAACCACCCGCCTTAGTTGTCCCCATCAGGCTCAGGGAGCTGAAGGGCGGAGGAAGAGTGTGGCTGTATACGGTCAAGGAGTGTGACCCAATTACACTAAAAATGATTCAAGGGACAGTCTGTGTCCACTACTAGCTTCCATAGTAACAAAAGTTGATATGGATCATTCCTCCCTTTCACAAATCTTGTCCCAGACCTAGAGTTTCCGGTAAGATGTAGACTTGAACCTCACGTCTAGAGATACCATGGGAGAAGACTCGATAATCACACTTATGCCGACAGTGTAGTCAGACCCTTGAGGTGAGAGTTTCAGTTGGAATCTCATGGTGGCAGCGTCGAGGCCTTACGAATTTGGTTTGAGTATGGACTGGGAAATCACAGTTCATGTACAAATTGACAGTATTAGGCAAAAAAGTTGTGGTTTAACTACGACGTCGGGATGGGTTTTCCATGGTCGGTGAAAAGGAAACCCCAGGCAGCACAGGATAAACTCATGCATAGGAGGGTGCGGCCAATCACTCTTGAGTCGTCCAACCTTACCCTCGTGGCAGTAGTAGTTTTGAGTTTCAGTTCCAAACCGGAATTAGAGACCTCTAGAGTTCGAGGATGATGATCATGTCCTTATACGGGTCTCACCTTGATGAGGTTTACGGAGATGTGGTTGAGGTGACAAGTTATCTCCGAGGTTCAATGTACCTTTCTAGGTCCTCAGAAGGGTAGGTGATGTGGTTTACCGCTTGACCCATCCACCTCAGTTGCACCAGGTTCACGACAACTTCCATGTATCTCAAATGAGGAGATACGAACACGACCCTTCGCATATCATTGACCATGAGGAGCTGGACGTTGGCAATGGGGTGACTATCATGGAGGTTCTAGTGGGGATCAAGGATCGATAGGATCAGATCCTAAGATGATGGTTGATTCCTTAGGTGCGCTTTCACTGGCAGTACGGGAACCTCCAGGTGAGCACATGGGAGTGGAAGGCTCAGATGTGTGCTCAGTACCACTTTTGTATCCCTAGTTTGTGTTAAAGCTTTACGGGGACGTAAATCCCTGAGGTGGGAGTAATGTAAATACCAAGAAATTTCAAGGAAATTTTTTTCTTAATTTTCTTTGGAATTTTTACAAGAGCGCAGTTTCTGACAGCACCTGATTCTGAGGCCAGGTGTGCCTGGAATCATTTTCCGAAGTTTAGCTCGGGTACGTTCAGTGAACGAATGAGTGGATTTTTCTAACTTTTGAACTGATGCTCGGAATTGAAATCCGAGGGCACCGATGGAATTGCAGCGCTTGTAATTGCTTAAGAACACCTTTTCCGGAGTTGCGTTTGCTCGGGTGGAGTTTTACTTAATTGGGTTAACTAAAGAATAAAATAAAATACTGTGCAACAGATTTTATTTTTATTTAAGGAAGTGTTAACCTAAGCTAAGTGGTTGAGTGGGAACCACATCCTAACTAATCCACTAGGTAGGATATTAGTGGGGTGGGGCCCACACGAGCCCCACCCTTTCAACTTCCTCGACCCCTTTTAATTAAGGTAACACACCCGAACCCCCCCTTTTTAAAAGAAGTCAACTCATGCGTTTAATTAATTATTAAACACCTCTATTAATTGGGTGGTTTAAAACGTTGTAATTAATTCAATTAATTGTTTGATTCAATTTTGAATTTCAAACTTAAGGCTTGAGTAATAAAATAAGAAGGTGTCTTATTTTATTATTGTTGGAGCTTGTTGTGTTGAGTTTTGGGGAGAAAAAGGGGAGTCTTGAAGTTATTCGTTCTTCGCGAAGAACACGAAGAACGCGAAGAACGCCGACCTCCGACGAAGGTCGAAAAGAACGCCGGATCCTCAGAGATCGACGACTCGACACCGACAAATCTTTTCTCCGCGACGCGACGATCCTCCTTCCGCGACCTCTCTTTCTGTGACGACCAATTCCGCGTCGTCCCTTTCCGCGAAAAACCTCATTCGAAAACTATGCTCGAGGTAGGGGTTTAATTTGAGAATATTAATAATCTCATGATTGTTTTCCTTCTAAAACAAGAATGAGGATCAACTGATTATTAAGTTGATTCGCAAATGTTTTTGTTTGCGGGTTTGGAATTTCCTTTTGATTGCAGAAAAACCGTAGGGAGATTATTTCTTTTTGTTCCTGATTACTTCCATCGCTATTTATCGTCCCTATTTGAGCTGCCTGATATCACAATAACGGGAGGAGGTTAGACCGCACGAACACGACCGGCCCTCCTCCCCCCTTGGTTGTTGATTTTGTTGCGGCACGTGTAAGGCGGCGCGGTGCCGTTGCACCATGCAGAAGCTATGAGTTTGGGAAAAGAAGTGTGGCACCGTCGCACCGCGCCGTTGATGTCAAACAAGTCGCGGCGCTGTCACGCTGCGCCGGGGAACCTGGAAGAGACCACGACAGAAGCGGGGCCGCGACGGAGGGGCGCGGCGTCGTCGCGCCGCGCCAGACGGACCAAGGCCGCGGCCTTTGGCCGCGGCGGAGTAGGGAGCGACGGTCGGCTTCCGGCCGCCGGTGTCGAAGCAAGAGGGCGGGACCGTGGGGTCCTGTGGCAGCAGCCCAGCCGACCGACTTTCGAGAAGAGCCGGGGGTCGTAACCCCCGGCTGGCCAGCAAGAGCGGCCCCCCCTCATGGGGGCCGCAGTTTCACACGGGGGGTAGCGCCCCCCCCCCCCTCATCGCTCGACCGTTACGGCCAAGCCGCCGGGCCGCCAGGCCGAGCCGCACCGGCTAGGACGGGCCGACCCAGGGGGTATCGGGCCGGGTCGGACCGGGCCCGAACCCCATATTCGCGGACCTCTTGCGGTCTTTTGCCCATATCTTGGGCTACCGACCTCCGAACGACGCACCGTCAGCTGCGATGCGATCCTTGGATCTAGACGGCAGTTTCGGTATATTACACACAAGGTTTCAGAGAACTTTGAGTACGGACGGGTTGGTTCGGATACGAAACCAACCGGGCCCTCGGAGCAGAAACACTTATATCTTGAGCTCCAGACGTCCTATTGACATTCCGTAGACCTTGTTGGATTCCTCTTGATGAGACAGAACTTTTGGAATAATTCTCCTGAGTTTTGGTTGCAGTTGGATAGTGGCCAGGTTGGATTGTACCCGAAATCCAACCGGGACCCTAGAACGGAAAAGCTGATAACTTTCAGACCGGACATCCGTTTGGCGAACCGTCAGCAGCGTTGGTGTTCACATTGAGAAACAGTTCCTATGAGGTTACCCTATGAGAGTTTGGGTTACAGTTGAGATATGGCCGGGTTGGTTCACACACAAAACCAACTGGGCCCCTAGGACGAAAAGGCTAGTAACTCACAGACCGGGCGTCCGATTGACGCGCCGTCTGTTGCCTTGAGACCCCTAAGATGAGGTAGTCCTTTGAGATAATTATTAATGGGACTTTGAGATACTTGGAGTATCGACCAGTAGCTCGTGGAGCGGACCCTCCCTGAGACGAGCGTACGATGTACGAAGACCGTGTAGTTGACTGAGACCTGACGACTGCTTGACCGACTCGACTTGGAGTGAGTCGACTAGCCCAGTGAATGGAGCACTACTTTGTTTGGGTGCAGACCCATGGAGGACGGAGCACTACTTGTTTGGGTGCAGACCCACGGTACTCATCCGGAGAGTACCTCTGCCGGCTATTAGGGGGTGTGCACTAATGTGTTTGGGTAGCATACCCCGGCGGGAAGCACTATTGTGTTTGGGTGGCTGGCCCGCAGTACTCGACAAGAGGAGTACTTTAGCAGTCTTAGGTTAGTGAGCAGTACCTCGGAGTCGTGACAGGATCACTGTACACTCCAGAGACTGGGCTCTTTAGCAGTTATGGTTTTGATAATGAATATCCTGGTTTGATCTGAGTCTGTGATCTTTTTGTTTCCTCATATTTGAGATGAGTTACTTGATAAGTTAGGTATATGTATGGGCATATACCTAAGTCGAGGTTATCTGTTGGGATCTTATTTGTGGTTATACTTGTTGGTTTTAGTGAGACCTTGAGGGTCTCGGGGTCCCTATTGAGTATCGTTATACTCACCCCTGCATGGGATATGCCCGCACCTCGTTGTGTTGGTTGCAGATGACGAGAAGTGCTGACGGAGGCCGAGTGTTCGAATACTGGACGATACGCGAAGGTGGACCTCACGACGAGTCAGTATCAAGAGGTGGACTTCACGGTGAGACAATACTCATAGGAGGTTGATGGGTAAGAGCATTGTGGAGGCTATCTATACCTAACCTTTAGGTAGGATCCGTGGTGGATGATCCAGGAGCTGCGCTATCTGTACCTACCCTTCAGCTAGGATCCATGGTGGACGATCCAGGAGATGCACTATCTGTACCTACCCTTCAGGTCGGATCTGAGGTGGACGACCCAGGAGCTGCTTCTATTCTTCCAGCTGTTGTCTTTTCTATTGTACTTTCGTTCAGTTGTAGCTGTACTTTCAGTTGGGTTTGTATCCTGACCCATTTACTTTTCAGCACTTCTTTTGTTCTTAGTGTATTAATTCCTCTTGTACTATGTGTGTTTGTTTACTTTTATAAAGGAAATGCCTTCCCAGTTATCAGGATTTATTCCTTTGGTGCTAGTCGCCAGCCCCTGGCCTATGGAAGGTGGGCTTGGGGTAGTCACGGCACGGGCCCCGAGGATGGGTCATGACAAATTTGTATCAAAGGACGTCAGTTCTACTGCAGAACTTATAACTCTGATATTCCTTTTCTGTGAAGCAATAGTGTTAAGGGTACTGAGTGTGGTTTTCAGTTCAGGGAGTCCAGTGTTGGTTTGGGCGGCTGACGTATCCATACACCAGGACCCTGACTTCTGATTTCCGAATCAGTGCACGAAAACACTAATTGCGTGTGTGTTTTCAAAGGTTTTCCCTTAAAACAGCTCAAACCAGGTCATCTCACCAATTATAAATCGTTTGACCGTGTCACGTTGTTTCTTCAGGATGCCTTTTCACGGACGACCAGCTAGAGCCCAGATGGATGTGTGTACTGACATACTTCTGAGCGACGAGGCTTCGGTAAATGGCCCTCTTGCAGTTGAGGCACCAACGAAGGCACCAGCGGTACTACCATACATTGGGCCACCGATGCCACCAACCCCAGTAGTAGGTGATGCATACTGCTTGAGCACGCTGCACGAGTTCCAACGCCAGAGGCCACCTAGGTTCTGGGGAGAGACGGACCCGTAGGCGGCTGAGGATTGGCTGGAGGCTGTAGTGAGAGTCTCTAGGCTAGTGGGGACGCCAGCAGACTTCATAGTGATCTTTGCTGCCAGCCTCCTTTAGGCAGCAACTGAGAGATGGTGGAGCCACATGTTCCAGTTTTGCGATGGGATGACCTTCACCTAGGAAGAATTTGAGACCTTCTTCAGGGTGGAGTTTATACCAGTGGCTCTACACCCCGAGCGTGTTCAAGAGCTGATGCCTTTTCCGCATGATTTTCAATCTGTTGCTGAGTCATATGTAGGCAGTAGACATATTATCTAGAGGTCTAGGAGGACCAAACCTATAGGTGGTCGACCGCATGACTCAAGATCGGTGGTGCGAGGCACCAAGGGGAGTAACAGAGCCAGAACTTCCATGTTGTGTTACACGTGCGGCGGATAGGGTCATATGGAATGTGACTATCCAAATCCTTGCACAGTTGATCCACAGGCGTTGGCAGAGCCACTGAGACAGAAGCAGTGGCGGGTGATTGAGCAAGAGCCGAGCAGTGGACAAGGCAGTAGAGCTCCAGGAGCAGGTGGACAGGAGCGGAGCTAGTGGATTCCTTTTTGTTCTTGGTACTTATAGTTCCATGTTTCTGTTGTATTCGTGTCTTTGTACTATGAGCTGCAATAATAAAAAGACACTTATCTTTGTGATTTTTTCTTTCCTGTCCTTTTTTTCAGTTGATACCGAGAGGTTCCGGTTAAAAACTGTTGACTTTATCCTCACTTTCGAGATTTCTACTGGAGGAGACCCAATGACCTCACACTGATGCCAACAATGTGACTTAACCCTTGGAGGCGAGAGTGATAGTTGGATCTCTTGGTAGTTACCTCGAGGCCTTACGACGTCATCCATGGCATGAATACATCATTCATTTCAGGATTGACTGTATTAGGCAATGGGCGTGGTTCATCCAGGGGATGAGACCGAGTATCTCTTTTCGGAAAAAGAGAAATTTTAGCAGCTTTTACATATCATAAGCAAAGAAGGTGCGAATCATCCAGGAGTGGATGAAGACTGCACAGTACAGTAAGAAACAGGAAACCGGCCCCAGTCTTAGAGACTCGGGCATGTTAAACGTTTCAATAAGTGGAAGATTTAAGGAGAGATGAGTTTGTGAAGCCGCAGACGTGGATGCAGAGCTAGGAGAGCAACATGAGGTGGTGTACATTTTAACATGATACAACCACCTGCCTTAGTTGTCCCCATCAGGCTCCTGAGCTGAAGGGAGGAGGAAGAGTGTGGCTGCATGCGGTCAAGGAGTGTGACCCAATTACACTAAAAATGATTCAAGGGGCAGTCTGTGTCCACTACTAGCTTCCATAGTAACAGAAGTTGATATGAATCATTCCTCCCTTTCACAAATCTTGTCCCAGACCTAGAGTTTCCGGTAAGACGTAGACTTGAACCTCACATCTAGAGATACCATGGGAGAAGACTCGATAATCACACTTATGCCGACAGTGTAGTCAGACCCTTAAGGTGAGAGTTTCAGTTGGAATCTCAGGGTGGCAGCGTCGACGCCTTACGAATTTGGTTTGAGTATGGACTGGGCAATCACAGTTCATGTACAAATTGACAGTATTAGGCATAAAAGTTGTGGTTTAACTACGATGTCGGGATGGGTTTTCCATGGTCGGTGAAAATGAAACCCCAGGCAGCACAGGATAAACTCATGCATAGGAGGGTGCGGCCAATCACTCTTGAGTCGGCCAACCTTACCCTCGTGGCAGTAGTAGTTTTGAGTTTCAGTTCCAAACCGGAATTAGAGACCTCTAGAGTTCGAGGATGATGATCATGTCCTTATACGGGTCTCACCTTGACGAGGTTTACGGAGATGTGGCTGAGGTGACAAGTTATCTCCGAGGTTCAATGTACCTTTCTAGGTCCTCAGAAGGGTAGGCGATGTGGTTTACCGCTTGACCCATCCACCTCAGTTGCACCAGGTGCACGACAACTTCCATGTATCTCAAATGAGGAGATACGAACACGACCCTTCATATATCATTGACCATGAGGAGCTGGACGTTGGCAATGGGGTGACTATCATGGAGGTTCTAGTGGGGATCAAGGATCGATAGGAGCAGATCCTAAGATGATGGTCGATTCCTTAGGTGCGCTTTCACTGGCAGTATGGGAACCTCCAGGTGAGCACATGGGAGTGGAAGGCTCAGATGCGTGCTCAGTACCACTTTTGTATCCCTAGTTTGTGTTAAAGCTTTACGGGGACGTAAATCCCTGAGGTGGGAGTAATGTAAATACCAAGAAATTTCAAGGAATTTTTTTTCTTAATTTTCTTTGGAATTTTTACAAGAGCGCAGTTTCTGACGGCACCTGATTCTGAGGCCCTGTGTTACCAGAATCATTTTCCAAAATTTAGCTCGGGTACGTTCAGTGAATGAATGAGAGGGTTTTTATAACTTTTGAACCGATGCTCGGAATTGAAATCCGAGGGCACCGATGGAATTGCAGCGCTTGTAATTGCTTAAGAACACCTTTTCCGGAGATGCGTTTGCTCGGGTGGAGTTTTACTTAATTGGGTTAACTAAAGAATAAAATAAAATACTTTGCAACAGATTTTATTTTTATTTAAGGAAGTGTTAACCTAAGCTAAGTGGTTGAGTGGGACCCACATCCTAACTAATCCACTAGGTAGGATATTAGTAGGGTGGGGCCCACACAATCCCCACCCTTTCAACTTCCTCAACCCTTTTTAATTAAGGTAACACACCTGACCCCCCTTTTAAAAGAAGTCAACTCATGCGTTTAATTAATTATTAAACGCATCTATTAATTGGGTGGTTTAAAACGTTGCAATTAATTTAATTAATTTTTTGATTCAATTTTGAATTTCAAACTTAAGGCTTGAGTAATAAAATAAGAAGGTGTCTTATTTTATTATTGTTGGAGCTTGTTGTGTTGAGTTTTTGGGAGAAAAAGGGGAGTCTTGAAGTTCTTCATTCTTCGCGAAGAACGCGAAGAACACGAAGAACGCCAACCTTCGATGAAGGTCGAAAAGAACGCCATATCCTCGGAGATCGACGACACGATGTCGATGAATCTTTTCTCTGCGACGCGACGATCCTCCTTCTGTGACCTCTCTTTCCGCGATGATCAATTCTGCGACTTCCCTTTCCGCGACAAACCTCATTCGAAAACTATGCTCGAGGTAGGGGTTTAATTTGAGAATATTAATAATCTCATGATTGTTTTCCTTCTAAAACAAGAATGAGGGTCAACTCATTATTAAGTTGATTCACAAAAGTTTTTGTTTGCGGGTTTGGAATTTCCTTTTGATTGCGGAAAAACCGTAGGGAGATTATTTCTTTTTGTTCCTGATTACTTCCATCGCTATTTATCGTCCTTATTTGAGCCACCTGATATCACAATAACAGGAGGAGGTCGGACCTCACGAACATGGCTGACCCTCCTCCCCCCTTGGTTGTTGATTTTGTTGCGGCATGTGTAAGGCGGCGTGGTTCCATTGCACCGCGCAGAAGCTATGAGTTTGGGCGAAGAAGCACGGCGCCGTCGAGCCACGCCGTTGAAGTCGAACAAATCGCGGTGCCGTCGCACCGTGTCGGGGAACCTGGAATAGACCGAGGCCGAAGCGGGGCTGCGACGGAGGGGCGCGGTGCCGTCGCGCCGCGCCGGACAGACCAAGGCTGCGCCCTTTGGCCGCGGCGGAGCAGGGAGCAGTGGCCGGATTCCGGCCGCCGGCGCTAGAGAAGAAGGGCGGGACCGCGGGGTCCCGCAGCAGTAGCCCAGCCGGCCAGCCGGGCTGGCCAGCTTTCGAGAAAAGCCGGGGGTCGTAACCCCCGACCCCCGGATGGCCAGCAGGAGCACCCCCCCTCATGGGGGCCACAGTTTCATGGGAGGGGGGGCAGCGCCCCCCCCCCCCCTCATCGCTCGACCGTTACGGCCGAGCCGACGGGCCGCGCCCAGGCCGGGTCGGGCCGCGCCCTTTTGGGATGGACCCGGACCCGGGTCGGGTCGACCCGATTTGGGCTGACCCAGGGGGTATCGGGCCGGGTCGGACCGGGCCCAAACCCCCTATTCACGGACCTCTTACGGTCTTTTGCCCATATCTTGGGCTACAGACATTAGAACGACGCACTGTCAGCTGCGATGCGATCCTTGGATCGAGACGGTCATTTCGGTATATTACACACAAGGTTTCGGAGAACTTTGAGTACGGTCGGGTTGGTTTGGATACGAAACCAACCGGGCCCTCGGAGCGGAAAATCTTATATCTTGAGCTCCGGACGTCCGATTGACGTGCCGCCAACTTTGTTGGATTTCTCTTGATGAGACAGAACTTTTGGAATACTTCGCCTGAGTTTTGGTTTTAGTTGGATAGTGGCCGGGTTGGATTGTAACCGAAATCCAACCGGGCCCCTGGAACGAAAAATCTGATAACTTTCAGACCGGACGTCCGTTTGGCGAGCCGTCAGTGGTGTTGGTGTTCACGTTGAGAAACGGTCCATATGATCTTAACCTATGAGAGTTCGGGGTACAGTTGAGATACGGCCGGGTTGGTTTGCACACGAAACCAACCGGGCCCTTGGGACAAAAAGGCTAGTGACTCATAGACCGGGCGTTCGATTGACGCACCGTCTTTTGCGTTGAGACCCCTAAGACGAGGTGGTCCTTTGAGATACTTATTCGTGGGACCTTGAGATACTTGGAGTATAGACCAGTAGCTCGTGGAGTGGACCCTCCCAGAGACGAGCGTACGGAGTACGGAGACCGTGTAGCCAACTGAGACCTGACGACTTGGAGTGAGTCGACTAGCCCAGTGGACGGAGCACTACTTTGTTTGGGTGAAGACCCATGGCGGACGGAGCACTACTTGTTTGGGTGCAGAACTATGGTACTCGTCTGGAGAGTACCTCTGCAGGCTATTAGGTGGTGTGCACTACTGTGTTTGGGTAGCATACCCCGGCGGGAAGCACTACTGTGTTTGGGTGGCTGGCCCGCGGTACTCGACAGGAGGAGTACTTCAGCAGTCTTAGGTTAGTGAGCAGTACCTCAGAGTCGTGACAGGATCACTGTACACTCCAGAGACGGGGCTCTTTAGCAGTTACGGTTTTGATAATGAAAATATTGGTTTGAGCTGAGCCTATGATCTTTTTGTTTCTTCATGATTGAGATGAGTTACTTGATAACTTAGATATATGTATGGGAATATACCTAAGTATAGGTTATCTGTTGATATCTTATTTGAGGTTATCCTTGTTGGTTTTAGTGAGACCTTGAGGGTCTCGGGGTCCCTACTGAGTATCGTTATACTCACCCCTGCACGGGCTATGCCCGCACCTTGTTGTGTTGGTTGCAGATGAAGGGCAGTGCTGACGGAGGCCGAGTGTTCGATGATTGGACGATACCCAGAGGTAGACCTCACAACGAGTCAGTATCAGGAGGTGGACTTCACGGTGAGACAATACTCAGAGGAGGTTGACGGGAAATAGCGTTGTGGAGGCTATCTGTACCTACCCTTCAGGTAGGATCTGTGGTGGACGATCCAGGAGCTGCGCTATCTGTACCTACCCTTCAAGTAGGATCCGTGGTGGACGATCCAGGATCTGCGCTATCTATACCTACCCTTCAGGTAGGATCTGAGGTGGACGACCCAGGAGCTGCTTCTATTCTTCCAGCTATTGTCTTTTCTGTTGTACTTTCGTTCAGTTGTAGCTATACTTTCAGTTGGGTTTGTATCCTGGCCCATTTACTTTTCAACACTTCTTTTTTTCTTAGTGTATTACTTCCACTTGTACTCTGTGTGTTTGTTTACTTTTATAAAGGAAATACCTTCCCAGTTATCAGGATTTATGCATTTTGTGCTAGTCTCCAGCCCCTGGCCTATGGAAGGCGGGCTTGGGGTAGTCACAACATGGGCCTCGAGGATGGGTCGTGACAAGAGACCCTTTTCTCTCTCATCAACTCATTTTCTGAATTTTTTCGTGATGCCGTTATGTTATCAAATTTTCTAAAGGGAATTTCTAAACTAAATTTCCACTCTTTGGGTTTTATGAATACTTAGTTGATTATATTATTCCAAGATTATGTATGATATCATTGTTTATTTATTTATGTTATAATTTCCACTTCCCTTTGTGTGGATATACTTTTTCAACACATAATCACCCTATTGATAAATTCTTATTCCATTTATAAAAACTTTTTAAGGGAAATATTATCTCAATCTCCATTAATTGAGTTAAATATCCATATCCTTGGTTTTTTTTCCAAGAAGATGTGTGAATGACCACTTATTGTTTTACACTTAATATCCACTTATATTAGGTTTATTTATATTTTTCACACATAATTATGCCATTGATTTATCCTTAATCTAAGGATATGATCCTTGTAAGGGATTTTGTCCCAATTTACATTCCATTGAGACTTATTTGTTGTTATACAACAATTCACTTTATATGGTGTATATAGTACCCTTTTAAATATTAGATCATAAATCTCATTATTCTTATAATATTATAATCTTTTTTTAATGTTATTCCATAACTATTTTTATTCAAGTGTTTCTCATGTGGTAAGGGACTCTTTAACTAAAACAGTATTTTAAATGTTTAAAATATTTATTCCTTTAAAACCTTCTATTTCATGCCCATGTTTTAAAAATGGTATTTAAGAATATTTTATATGGACACAAATGTTTTAAAATGGTAATTTATTTCAAAAGTTTCAAAGTGGTATAAGACACTTTTATTCAAAAATCACTTTATTAAATTTTTTAAATGGTTTTGGAAATGGATTGAATATTTCAATATCTTGAATTGATTTATTATGATTGATGAGTGAAATTTTGATAACTTCAATCTTTTATGTGTTATTATTATGTAATGGTACTTTGACATTTGATGGGTGGTTACGTGATAAACCAAATACTAGTGGTTTTGTTCTAAACATTGGGAGGGTGAGCCTAATATAACTCTCCAATGCATTTAGTAACATGACAGATGTAAACGTTAACGTTTCTACTAAGGGATTTAGGGAATATACCGTGATGGGTATTCCAAATGTAAATCCCTATATATTTGTGAAAGATACAATGTAAGTATGTTATGGATGACACAATTTACCTTTATGATTAATGATTTCTATGTGTTATTAATAAATATTATAATTTCAAGAGGTATGTTAAAGAGCATATGTTTTATGCTTGAAAATTATGATTTCATTGATTTGTATGTATTAATGGAATAATATTTTCTTTCCTTGTTTTATAACCCTTAATGAGCTTTTTATGATCATTCACAATTTTTGAAATGTTTTTCATATGGTATAAGTAAGGATAAGATAATCGAAGTATTCAAGAATATTTATATAAAGAAAATAATTCTTGTTTTATTTAAGGAGTTTTATTATTGTGAAAATAATTGGATAGAGTATAAGTGTTTACTTTGTAATCTTTTGAGATTTAATGTAATAGTTATGGCCTAATTTTCTAAAACTCTAAACCTGAAAATATCCTTAATGTGAATTTTTGACTTAACTCAAGATCATGTAATGTTTACGGCTGGGTCATTATAGTAGGCCTTCCAATTTGGTTATCTTTCAACATGAAAAAATTTATAATATATTCCATGAAATTAAAATTTACATTTTATCCCAAATTTATCACACAAAATTAGAAATTTATCTTTCTTGGTATCATCAACCATAAATAAAAAATGTTTCTCTATGTTGTATTATTTTAAAACTTTTTTCAAGGAAATTTTACTTTGAAACTCTTACCCTATATATATGGTTTTATAAGTCAATACAGATCTGTTACCTATAATTCTATGGAATTCAGTATCCGGTGTAATTAAAACTCAATAAAAATTTTGTGCAGGTGAAATTCCTTCGACTAAGGAAGTCAATAATGTTAGATGATTACCACTAACTAGTGGATTAAAATATATTAATGTAACCTAAAAAAGTTCACTACCAATATAATACTCATCCAAATCATCTCATGGTGCATCACTAGATACTTTCTCATTTGATAAAGTGGAATTTAATAAATCCAGAGTATACAGAGGGATGTCCCATATAGTTCCTTACAAATTCTGATCATCTTATTCATATTTTATGTTTATTAGTAGAGTTATATGAGAATACAATTAATAGTAGTGTTACAAGGGACCTACTTATATAGATCTCATACAACATGGTTTTTATTAGTATGTTTAACCTCATCAATATCATAAATAACCACATATAATTCCATTAGAAAATTATTACATTATTTCCTGAAAAAATAGATGCATCCATTCAATCCTCATCATCGACCATAGGATACTCAAGTTTCCATATACATTAAAGATATTGAAGATTTAAATATATAATTGAAGTAATTTATTGATCAACCCTTAGTTTTAACATACCATGAATTTTCTTTCAAACTTCATCCAATGACACACATTCACAATAATTTTCCACTATTACTGGTAGGAAACTATAGTTAAAACCCTGATAAATATAAATTTCCTCAAAATTGATGTATATTAATGTGGAAATGATTACCAAAAAAAATAATTAATAAAAGTTTATATACTAAATCATTAAATGTTTTAGATTTTTTCATTTGTTATGATTAAATAATTGTGACTTGATATTGGGAATTTTTCTATGGGTTGGTTTATAATTATTTGATTAAAAAACCAAAACCTAGGGGGGACTTTTAGAGCCTCTATTATGTCATATTTTAGAAACCATTAGTCTCCTTTTAGGCATGGTGTAAAAATCTAGCTTCAAAAAGCAACACTTCATATCGAATACCTTTATTATTATAGTGCTACTCACATGAAGGTGAGGGGGTATATGGGATTCAGATACATAATTTTTTTAAAGGCACATAATTCCTTAAATAATTAGATAGGGGGATGAAATTTAGGTTATCAATGTGGAAAAAAAATGAAATTATTAAAAATTATATAACAAAAAAACACAACATGCAATTTCAATAATACACTAGTAGGTTATCACAAGAGAATTCAATTATTACAAATTAGATAATCAGATACAAAAAACACAAAACATAAAATATCAATCATACATTGGTTGGTAATCTCAAGAATATTAAATTATTAGATATTAAATAACCAAATACAAAAAAATAAAACATGCAACTTCAATCATACATTATACGAACATCTCAAGATCAATCATCATACAAGATTTCTAACATGTTTGTTTGAGATAGTTTTTATATTCTACATATTATAAATTTACCAATAAATATATCTAACAAATAATATATATATATATATATCTATTTATATTCATACTTTCTTGAATATTTTTCACTATTACATGTGAAAAAATATAGCTAAAACCTGGATCAATATAAATAACCTCACTATTGAATTATATTGATTGTGATATGATTGCTTATAAAGAAAATTTAGTAAAACATCATATATATTTATACCACATCATCAAATTTTTAACATGTTTTAATTGGTTATGAGTAAATAACTATGACTTGATCATGAGAATTTTTCTATGGATAAGTTTATAATTATTTTTTAAACCAACCAAAACCTAGTGGGGAACTACTAGAGCCTCTATTAGCACATATTTTAGAAACCATCAGTCTCATTTCAAACAACAACACCTCTTGTCAAACTCCTTTTTGTTACAATGTTACTCATGTGAAAGTGAGGGGGTATAGGGGTTTAGGAAATATACATTTTTTACATAAATATGGAGGACCTTACATAATTATAAAAAAGGATGACATATAAGTCAATAATGAGGAAAATAAAATGAAATTATTACAAATTATATAGGCACATACAAAAAAAGACATGCAATTTTAATTATAAATTGGATGGTTATCTAAATATTATTCATCATAGAATACCCTTAACATGGTTTTTGGGATACTAATTATGTTCTACATATTATTACAATACCTATAAATGTATCTAATATATAATAAACATCAAAATATGTATGCATATATTTATATTACCTAATTTCCTAAATTTAAACATTTCAACGTGTGTAAGTATATATATATCTAGATTCGTTTTATTTACCTATGTGTATTGAATATAATAATTTAAATTTATTTTACTTTATATATAATATATAATAATATATACATATAAATATATTCAAATAATATAACATAAATCTACAAAAATTTAAATATATTCAATTTTATTTATTAATTTAAAAATATTATTTATAGTAAACTTTTTTTATACCATGAACTAAAATAATTATATATATATATATATAAATTTATACATGATACATAATATAACTAGTTTTTTTATAAATAATTATTCATAATATAGTTTTTTTATAAAATATTTTTCTAGATTCACTTTATTTACCTATCTGTATATAATATTTTAATTAAAATTTATGTTACATTATATATAATAAATATTATATACATATAACTATTCAAATCTAATTATTCACCATTTAAATTACAAAAATATACATTTTTTGAACATAAAAAATTACCTAAATATATATTATGTTTTATACATAAAATTTAAATTATGTAAAGACCATATTCAAATTCTCTAAATCATTGAATTTAAATTAAATCATAGAAAAAATAATAATTCATATAGAAAAGAGATGATAACAACAGAAATAATTTATATATTTATACATCCACACATCCATACATATTAAATAAATAATCATACCAACAAAATAAATAAAAAAATTAAGCAATTATAAATTATAAATATAAAATTTGCCTTCTTAAAAGCCAAAAATATATATTGAGAAATAAATCTAGTAGAGACTCACAAAAAAATAAAGATTAGAACAATTGAAAATGGATGTGGGAGGCACATCTATTTATAGTTTTTTCTAGATAGGAGGGATGAACCCCATTCATGCCTCCTTTATAAATTTTTTGAAGGATGCGTGAATAGGGTTTATGCTTCCTTGGGGCTAGAAAAATAAGCGCGAAGTTATTTCATGATTATTAATGAAATTATGATTCATGAATGGGGTTCATGCATCTTTTTAACCTTTTTAAAATATGTTGAACCATAACCACTTTCTTGATTTTTTAAAATTGTAAATCCCATTAAAAATAATCAAAGTAACCCTTCTATTAACATATAAAGTAGAAAATTTATACCACTTCATGAAACACATATTCAATTTAATTTAATCCTTAAAATATAATATTTTATCCTACTAGAATCTCCTCTCACTTTCTGATTTTTCTGGTCTCAATTAGTTATCCCTAGTTGTCTATTTCCATAGATATTTCCAAGAGAATTCTCACGTTATCAATATGAGTATTTATTACTCTTTAGTATTTTATTATTAATAATAATATTAATTTTTTTATATAAACACTAATAAAATGACATAAGTATTATTAATATACTAAAATTTTATTATATTAATGGAGAAACCATTTTTCAGTCCTTTCCATCCACTAAGAAAAAAAGAAACATCGTTCGCACGTACGTGCGGACCACCACTACCACAAAGTGACATGGTTTTTTTTTTCATCACCACTTCTCAATATTTGAGGTATTAACATGTTTAATATTTCAAAAATAACAATTATTAAATAATAATTTATCATATACCTTCATTCTATTACATTTAATGGGAAATGGAAATGTTAATTGTGCGTACATGTAGGATACCTCCCCCACAAAAGTTACATTTTTATTTTTCAATAAATTATTTTCTTATATACTCATATATCTTAAAATATAGTAACATAACTTAATAAAATATAAATAATATCATTATTATTATTTAATAATGATATTATTCCAAAATAATCACTTTCATACCCATACTCACCCATAGATTAAATCTTGTTATTGTACGAGTTGGTTTAATCAGTTACATGAGTAATGAGATAATTTTATATCATGGATGAATATGGAAAACTAAATTCTGGTTTTATTATGAATTAATGAGAAAATAGTTTTTGGTTTATAGTTTTTAAGATTTATATTAATATTTAACTTATTATTAATATACAACCATATATTCATTAAAAATTACTAAAATAAGCTCATCACTAACTTTATCACCATAAATCATAAAAAATACTTATGAAATGAATTTGGATCAATATAAATCAATATAAAACATATATTCCTGTACCTATATTTATCTCATAATTATTATATTTTAATCAATAAATAATAATTGACACTTCCATTATGAAGCTAGTTCGAAACAAATAATCAAAGATCATTACATATGACGATGGAAATACAAAAAACTAACTAATGTATTTTTAATAAATGATTATAAATTAAGTTATTAAAAGTTTATAGTTATGAATAATTTTTAAATAGGTTATTGATATAATTTTATTTGTTATACAGGAGGATAGATCACGTTACAACTAATAGGGAATAAAGGTAAGGGTTTCTACATATCGATTTTTCTTCATTGAGATATGACTCGTATTCACCAGTTGTTTCCTTTTGTGGTGTATATATTGACCAAGGATATATTTTTTCATATTTTAGTTCAATATAATGGATTTAAAAATCTATATCATATTCTATCATTCAGGGTATTTCAATTCAAAAGATACCAATGTTGTAAGGTTCATTGTTAACTCAAATCCCTTTTTTGAGTTATAATGTTTCTTCTTGAAATTATTTCTTAAAAGACTAGTAGAGACCTTAATATGATATTATTTCATTTTAATTTATCTTCCTATATGAAGAAAATGATTTTTTAATTTTTATATTTTACCATGATGAATCTATTCTTCAAAAATCATATCAATATTGAAAATTATATTCATCCCCTTTAATAACAGTTCCCATCCCTGTACATATTTTCATTTCCCACCAATATTATTATTAATATTTTAAAAAAATTATGTGTTATATCATGTAAAATTTACACTTACCTTTTACAATTTTAATAAATAAGTTTTTTTTATCTCTTTTTACAATGTGTTTTTAACAAAAATAATTTAATGTTTTTAAAAATTTCTTTGCATGATTTTATTTTTATATTCAACTAAAAAGTTACTCTAAAAATCCTTATATAATTTTTAGGGGTATATTTTTGAAGATCCATTTTAAAAGTAAATTTTTTCAAAATTTATCACTTCATCATTTAAAAAATACTTTTGAATGCGACCTCTAACTTTATCTTTTGAGTATAGCAAAACCATTTTATAATTTTTTATGGTTTCTCCTAACGTATGAGCATTATTATTTATGAATATTAATTTACATGTTTCTAAATGGTTTTAAAAAATATTTTAACTCTTTATTATTTTTAAAATAAAAATAAATAATTTTATATTTTTCAAATAGTAAAATCTTATTTTTAAGGAATTATTTATTTTATAAAGTGGTTTCAAAGGTTTTTGTTTTTAAGAAATAACTATTCATTATTTTTGAAAAAAAATTCTTTATTTTTTTATTCTATAAAACCTTTTTTGTGCTAAAGGTTAATCATTAAAATGTTTTATCAATATCAAAGTGTTTTTTGTTAAATAATTTTTTTGAGAAATTTTCAAGCATTTGAAAAAGGGATGTTTCTATAATTTTTTCAAAGTGATTTAACCAATTACCTTGAGAGGGATATTTTTATCTCTGTAAATAAATTATAAAATTCTTTATATTACACTAGGGATATGTTTTTATGCCTCAATATATCTAATTTCTCTATATGACTTATGTATTGTCCTAGTGACATTTTTCATGAAGGCCATGTATTTTATATGGGTTAATTAAGTTATGTTTATAAATGATTGATTTTATGTGGAACAAATATGTAGATTGATGGATTGGGGTCCTATGTATCCCTAAAATTGATGGGCTATGTTTAAATATCATGTGATCAAAAGGGTACATGAGAAGATTATCCCAAGACAAAGGATGCATGAGAGTATTATACCAGGACCAAGGGTACACTGGAGGATTATTCTAGTCCCAAAAGGGTATAGAGTCAGTAATTCCTAGCCAAAGTTTATATAGTTGGTAATCCAAAGCCTAAGAATGTTCTTGAGATGTTATCCCATGCATACTATGTGATGAATTTCTTGGTGGGTTTCCTTGAGATATGTTTTCCATGTTTATGTCTATGCCACTATCTTATGTCATAATCTTATTCCTATGTTATTCTACATGGTAATTGTTTGTCCATTTGAGATTACATATCCTTATATCATGAATTATCAAAAAATATTACTATTTCATGAACATTTTAATAATATATTTACCCCTTATCATTTTTATCTTATTCATATAATCTATCCCCTAAAAACATGTTGATTATTTTTCCCTTTACTGAGAATTTGATCTCACCCCTATATTATGATTTCATTACCCTGACTATGAAGATGAGTATAAACTATAAGGGGAATAAAATGGGGTCAAGTGTGGTTTTTTAAGGAATATTATTTACAAGTATCATAGAATAAATTAATTATATAACTAATCATAAAAGAAAATAAACCTTTTATTCTTGGGATTGTGTGATTATTGTGAGATTTAGTGTTTAAATTATAGAAATGATCTAAAATAAAGATATATTTATATTGGTTTATCTCACTTTGTATCAAGATTAATGTTTAATGAATGTGTTTTTAGCATCAGACTAAGTATTGTGAGTCCAGTACACCTCAATTATTATCATATAATGTTTTAGTTTTTTTAAGATTAGTTTAGATATTTTGTGGATTTGGATAAAAGAAAATTTGTGAATGACCTTGGGATAACTCTAAATTATAAGTATTAATGCTAGATAACATATGAAAATTTTAGGAACATTTTTAGTATTTGGTTTTCATAGTTATTAAATCTCTTTCTGGATATAAAGAAAGTGGATGTGGTTTTGGCACATATAATCCTAGTGTAATCCCATTAAAAAATGGATTGTTGAGTATTAACATGATCTTGAATCATTACAAGATTAATGGGCCTAAGAATACACATCAGGTCAGACACTCTTAGGGGATATGCCTTGGTTAAATAATTTCTCTTTATGAGCCACTATAAAGGATTTATTATGTTAAGGAATTAAGATAAGAAGTATAAGAGAACCCAAATTAAAGGAACCAAGGTCGAAACAAGAGTGACATATGTTAAACTAAAAGAAATATAGTTTAAGTTATTGTAAAATTCTCATTTAATTATTTAGGATAAATATCATATGATACTATTACTTATGTTAACACTTTCAGTTTTAGTGAAGTCTAGAATTAGAAGGATCATAGTTAATAATAAATGTAGTTAACCAAGAAATAATTTTCCAGATGGGGAACCTAATTGAATATAATTTTTTTATAAAAATATTGTTAATATTATCACCTAACTATATCTAGTCAAAATTAAAAATTTGAGTATTTTTTAACCTTTAGACACACCAAACAAGATAAGTATGGAGTTCCATATAGGATGAAGTGATGAAGTTAATTAAGGAAAGAATATTTAACTTCCTACATGTTAAAAATGTTGGAAGAAACACCCAGGGGAATGTATCAATGGAAAATGAAATGTTTTATGCATGGAATGACTAGTAATTAAGCTCATGATTTCTAAAGATAGATAAAGAGTTTAGCTTATACAATATAAAGTATAAAAGTCCCAAATATTTCTCCACCTACACTTCAATACCTCAAATTCAAGGGATTTTTTCATTATTCAAACCGAGGAACTAATTCAATGGCTAATAAGGATAATAGGAATCATAAATATCTAAAACCATTGGAATAAGGGACATCCTATTCTATCACCATACCTGAATTATGTTGTGTTAACAAAGTGAATATTGATAATTAAGGTACACTTATCATTCTCTCAAGAGTTGTGGATGTATTATTTGATATTAATTATAGGAACCCTTATATATAGAATGTTTTCCAAGAATATTAAAACACCACTGTGATGATTTAATTATTAAAGAAAACTTATAGTTGTATCACTATAATATCCAATTTTTTTTTATTAGAATATGTTTCGTATAAATAGTGGAATTATTTGATGTGATCTAGGAAATGAATTTTATTTATTCAATTAAACTCCATATTTACAAAATAGTGAAATCATATTTCATATATAAAAAAATATTTTTCTCATTTATTATTGATATAATAACTATGAAAAATATAGATAAATTAATTCCGTTATATAGGTCTTAACACCGAACTATGATAGGAATTTTAATCTAATGGTTTAAGATAATTTCAATATTGAGAAATTCTTATTATGAAGGAATAAATGAGTCTCCTAATATATAATACATTGTGGATGATATCTCAGTAGAAAATATATCTTGAGTTTATTATGGATATCATAGTTTATTTCATTAATGAATGATAATTAAACTTTCAAGGACCTAATTTATTTAGGGGGGAGATAATGTAACACCTTGAGATTTTGGAATATATTTATCTCAAAATTAATACTATGTTCGGTAGCTTGTCTTACACATACAAACAAAATAAAATTAAATATAGGAAAATTTAATGAAATTAAATAATTAAATATAAATAATATGTTATATCTATTAAATTAGTGGTTATCAATAGAAGTAACCACATTATGAAAACTTTATAAATAGGAATATCAATAACAGGGTCATTTCTTCTTTTTCACACATGTGTATTTATATTAAAATTAATTACTATAACATATGTAAAATTAATTTGATAAAATTAACTTAATTTTTTAATTCTACATTTCTAAAGTATCCTAATGTGACTTTTTGGTAATTTTCCAAAATAATTTATTTTTAGATGAATATTGAAAATATAGTTTTTTCTAAAATTATAAAATTTATGAATTTATTAGTATATAAGTACAAGCTAGAATTTTTTGATTCCATTTAATTTATTGAATATATATTTAAGAAGTAAAATTATGAATTTTAAAATATTTTTTCAATATAAAACAACCCTTTTCTAATATTTTAGAGCTGAAGTAGTATTTTTAATCTAGTAGAAATTGTTTTGTTTTTCTCTTTTAATAAAGTTTTATTATGGAGAAACTCTTTGTTTTATTTATTTTAAATCCATGAAATATTTTTAATAATAAAAAAATTTATGTCATAATTGTAAATAACATAGATTATTTTATGTTATACATAAATCTTAATATTAAAAACTCACTTTTTTTTTAAATTGTTTTTTACATATTATGTGCGCTAATATTAAAATTAAATTTTATAATCTTTTAAAAATATATTTGATAAAATAAATTTAATACATAAAATAAACATATTCAAATTTATTAATAATATCAATTTTAATTTTGGTTATTAATATTAATTACCAAAGATAAAAAATTTATTACCATGCTAAAAGTAAAATGGTTAAAAAGAGATTTTCTAAGGGTAAAAGAACTAAAACTTTTTAAAACATGGTATTAAATGTGTTTAAGATATAGGAATCAGATAAAACTATTATAATACATTATTTTTCACTTTTTTATCCTTCAAACATTGAATAGTGACATATCATTATTTAAATGTAATGTATAATTCCAAAATTACCTTTCTCTTCAATTATAAAATGAGAACACTTACACCCCTTTATGAAACACATATTACATCGAATATACTTCTTAAAATAAGATATATGTTTATCCTCATATAATCCATTCCCACTTTTATAATATTATGGTCTCAATTATTTAACCTAAGGTCTCCATTTCCAGGGTGATTTATAAGAGAAATCTTAAGTTCTTGACATGAGTTTTTTTTGACTCCTTAGTATTTTCTTCTTTACATTCATCTTAAATTTTTCTATAGCCACTATAAAATATTTAAATAGTTATTATAAATATATTTATATATTTTAATATTAATATATCAACCATTATTAAATCCTCATTTCTATCCACTAAGAAGAAAATAACATTGATCATGCGTACTTACATACTACCCCCTACACGAAGCGATGTGGTTTGTTTTTAATCACTACCTATAATGGTTGGAAAACAGGAATGATTTAATATATTAATATGTTTATTATTTAAAAATTATTATTTTTAAAGGATAATTTATCATATACCTTTATTCCATCTCATTCATTGAGAAATAGAAATGTTAATTGTGCGTATATGCGAACTACCACCTCCATGAAAGCAATGTAGATTTCATTTCAATATATTATTTTCTTAAATATCCTAGTATATTAAAATATGGTTTATTAAATTAATAAAATATAGAAAATATCATTTTAATTATGTTATAAATATATTATTCCAAAAATAATCACTTTCTTAACCATAGTCACATAGAGACTAAATCTTATTCTTGGCTGGGTTTGTTTGACCACCTACTTGAATAATGAAATAATTTTATATCATGGATGAATATGGAAACATAACTTATGGTGTTATTATAAATTAATGAGAATTTTTTGGGTTTATGGTTTTATAATTTTTATATTAATTTTAATTTATTATTAAGGTACCACCTCTCTTTCAATAAAAATTGCCGAAACAAAATTATAATGACTTAATCTTCACAAATCATAACAAAAAATAATTATGAAATGAAATTATAACATTAAAAATAATTATTAAACATTTATTATAGTACATATAATGATATCTAAAGGATTAAATTTGAATATTTAAACAATAATCAATAAAAATACTATAAAACTAGTACTATACAAAATAATTGAAGATATTAACATCAGATGATAAAAATAAAATACATCCAACTAATGTATTTGTAATAAATGATTATAAATTAAGTTTATAAAATTTTATAGGTATGAATATGGTTTTTAAATAGGTTGTTAAAATATATTTTTTTGTTATATGGGATGTTAGATAATATTTTGACAAAACAGGAATAATTGTAAGGGTTTTTGAATCTAAAATTTTCTTCATTGAGATATGATTTGTATTCACCAATTATTTCATTTTACAAGGTATACATTGGCCATGGATTTAATTTTTTAACCATTTTTATTCAATTCAATGGGTTTAAAAATCTATCTCACATTCTATATTCAATGAGATTTAGATTTAAAAGTTACGAAAGTTTTAAGGGCCTTTGTTAACGTAACTCCATTCATTGAGTTATAATGCTTCTTCTTGAGATTCTTTTTTTGGAGCTTGGTTTCTTCAACCATAAGATTTTATTTCATGGAACCTTCTCTTAATCTCTAGGGAGAATTATTTTTAAATAAATATTTTACATTGATGAATTTATTCCTAAAAAAGTATATAATTTATGAAAATAATTACCATCATCTTTAATTATAGTTACCCCTCATTGTATATATATGTTCCTTTCCTAGAAATGTTATCCTTAATATTTAGAAACCCAATTATGTGTTATCTCATGTGAAATTTACATTTTCATTTTCTTCATTTCAAAATTAATTTTAATTATCCTTTTTTATCATGAGGGTTTTAACAAAATCATTTTAAATTTTAAAAATGTTTTCCCTTTCATGATCATCTGTTTTATCCTCCAATCCAAATTTCCATTAAAAAAATTTATTTAATTTTCAAGGATTCATTATTTTAGAACATTTTTAGAAGTAAAAGTCATAACTTCTCCTTTGGAAAAATGATTTTCAATGGGACCCATAACTTCATATTTTATGAGTACCTCAAAATCATATTCTTGAATTTATTTTATGATTTCTCTCACTGTATGATAAGTATTCTTAATGAAGCTTCATTTAAATTTTTTTAAACGGGGTTCCATGTGATTTTAACTCTTTATGATTTCAAAAATAAATTTAAATAATGTTATATTTTCCCAAAGTAAAATTTTATTTTTAAAAGGGATTCTTGATTTTAAAAGTCTATTTTTAAGGATTGTGTTTTTAATAAAAGAATTTCAGTGTTTTTGAAAGAACATTTCTTTTATAAAATTTTTATTTTAAAATAATTTTTGGGTTTTTATGATTAATATTTTAAATATTTTATTAGTCTCATAGTATTTTATTTTAAAGAAAACATTTTGAGGAGTCTTCAAGCATTTAAAAACAGGATGTCTCTTTTAATTTTTAAAAGTGATTTATCCAATAACCTCAAACGTTGTTTTTAATCTAGGTAAATATCCTTTAATGTTAAATTTATTACACTAGGGATATTTTTTTTGTCAAAATCCATCCTCTTTCTTTGGATATCTTGTGAAATGTTCTAATATTTTTTTTTCATAAATCCTGTATATTTTTCAAGGGTTTTAAGTGATGTTTTAAGTTTAAATGATAAATTTTAAGTGACAAGCATATGTATTAATGATTGAAGGATGGGGTCCTATTTATCCATCTAATGAAATGATAATTTTTATATCTCTTTATTATAAAAGGGTATATATGATGATTATCCCAAGAAAAAGGGTATATAGGAGGATTATTACAAGCCTAAGGGAACATATGAGGATTATCCAATTCCCTAAGAAGGGTACAAGGGTGTTAAGCACAAGACCAAGGGTACACAGGTGGTAAATACAAGACAAATAATGTATATAAGTTGCTATACCAAACCTATTATGTGATAAATATCTTGGTGGGTTTCCTTGGAACATGATATCTATTATTATGTATATTATACACTCTTATGTAATAATATTATACCTATGTTATACTCCATGGATAATATTTATTATCCCATGATCACACACTATTTTATCATGGTATATGTTTGTTCATTTGAGATTACAAGTCCCTCTATAATGAATTATGGACAACTCTTATTTTTGTATGATCTTTTTAATAATATATTTATCCCCTACTCATGTTTTCTCATATACTTATGATCTAACCCTTGATGAAATATTTATGAGTTTTTAACTTACTAGGAATTTAAACTCTCCCCCATATTATTTTTTCATTACCCTTGTTACCTAGGTGATTATAACTTATGAGGAGACTAGAAGGGGTTCTAGTGTGGTTTTATTATGGAGAAATGTTCACAAGTAACATAGAATAAGTTTCTTATGTAGATGATCATAAAAAAAATAAACCTTTTATTAATGGAATTATGTGATTAATGTGAGATATATATTTTTAAATTATATAAATTATATAAAATAAAAAATTGGTTATCTCGGGTCATATCACTTGATATCCAACCCAATGTTTAATGAATGTTTTTTTAGCACTAGGCCTAGGAATAAAGGTTTTAGGCACCTCATGAACACATTTACTATACACTAACTTATGTCTGGGAAGTTTCTAATTGTGAATCCTCCAAATGAGAAAAATAATATTTTTATAATAATTTTTACCATTAATGATCCTTCTAAGTGACTGCACATTATTGAATAAAAATAATCTTTTCTCATATTGTAGTTTGGAGATGGAATTTGGTGAATTATTTCCAAAAATTAGGAATATAAAATGATTTACTTTATCATAATTTTTATAAAATGAAGTATATTGAGTGTGGAGATAATTGTAAAACTTCCCAAGTTGGTTATTATACCACTAAGAAGGGGAGGCAGGGGTGGGGGTGAATCAATGGTACTATTTTTTAAATTACTCCTAAAATAAACCTCCATGTATTTAAGGTAATATCCACTCACTATAAATTATCTATCACATTTTATGTAAAAATTAATGTAGATATAAATACACATAGTTATTGTTTACAAGGTTCGGTTCCATTGTAGGTACCTAATCCTTACTAGGATTGTATTGAATTTTGAGATGAATATTTTCACTATAAATTTTAAGGAACTATATGAAAGGGTTCATTACTCCTATAAGGATTAATATGTTAGTAAAATATAATGGATGTATTCATAATTGAATATTTATTGAGGGATAGTGGAAATGGTAAATTTAATCCCTTTACATGTTTCCTTGCCCATGATGTGAAAAATATATTCAGTGTTCCTCTAGATTCCTCAATATCAAAAGATTGATCCTCCTTTAGTGGATGGGTCTCAAAATGCTAGAATAATTTAAGTAAAATACCATGTATTAGCCAACACTTATCAATATGTTAGAATGATAAACCTATCTATAAAAGAATAAAAAAAAGTATTACTTTTTTATCTTTAGTCATAAAACTTCAGATGATCAGTAATAGCCTCACTTGCCTCAATACCAATGATAAGTACAAGTACAATTATTATTAATCTTCTATCTATTACATACAAGTATTCTTCAACATAGTAAATTATCAACACTAAATTTCTCAATAATTTAATATCATTTCTTTCTCTATGCCTCCCTTTTATTTTCACAAAAACTCATGAATAAAATTTACATTAAAATTTATTGAAACTTCCCATAATTATTGACTGAAAAGTGTTCCCTTGGTCAAATATTTCTTAAAAAATATATACATTGATCATAAGTACTAAAATTTAATATTCAAATTTGAAATCACCATCAATTTTATTCCTTGATATTAATAATTAATCTTTATTAAAACCTCAATAAATATTCTCTAAGATCACGGATTCATCCAATAGTTATGAATTAAAAAAAATCAATTTATTGAAGCATTTCCTAATTTTATAGATATATCATGTAATACATTATGTGGATATCACATTCAACAATTAAAAAGTCTTCATTTCATAAATAAAAAGTAAAATATCTTATGAAATCTATAATATTTTATGAGAACTCATATATCTGACATAGTTGATAAATTGATTATAAAATTGAAAATGTATTAAGAAATTTCTAAATATTTTCGTAAGATATAATATCTTAAAAAATGTATTATGAACTTTCTAATTATCTTACTGAAACCAAATATCTTGTAACAATTTTTTAAGATAATAGACTTAGTAACTTTTTTTCACAATGATTCATATCTGAGATTGCAAAATTATTCTTCCCTGATTTTTTTTCAAATCACTTTAAGGTCATCTCAAAGAAGTTTAGTCCAAATAAAATAATTATAGAGCCTTTCATAACAATTAAAATCAACTCTGAATCATTTTAAATAATTTTTGAACAATTGAAACATGCATGGGTGAAATAAAATGCAATCTTTAGAAATTCTATTAAGACCTTCAATCTTCCCCTATAGATTTGTTGTCAATATTAGTAAACTCTTTCAAAAAAACCAATAAATATTGAAGGAAATATTAAATAACAAAATTTCTCAAGTAATAATAATATTATCACTACACCACAAGATAAAGTAGTTATTTTGAGATAATTCCATTTCTGGGTGACCATAAATTCTTTTTCAAGTAATTTGGATGCTCTATCCCTCATTATACATTTTTTTTATCTTTTTTTCCCAATTTTCTATTATCAAAACTTTGGATTCTTATGAGAGAAGATAAAGAGTTATTATTCCCCCCCTTTTAAAACACATAAAAATGATAGTAAGAAAATGCACCCAATGCCTCTTAAGTAGGATTTATGTGCTGAAAATTAATTTTCATCCTCAAAGTATCAACTATATCCTTAGACATAGCCTTGGAGAATATGTCACTAAGCTAGTATTAGGTATGAATGAACTCTATATTTATATCACCATTACATGCTATATACTTGATGAAGTGAAAAATGATATAAATATACAAGTATCTTGAGTGATGAATAATATTTTTAAAAGGATCAATAAACCTTTGATTGTCACATGATTTTTTTTAAATATATTTAAATATTCACCCTCAAATCCTTAATATTATCCATAATCCATATCATCTATTTTCAATAAATGGTATACACAATATACTCATCCACTATCGTACTTAGTGTGACTGGGTTATATTTCCTATATTTACAAATCACACAATTTATTGCTAATAGAAATAATACTCTTAAAGTAGACTTCATGTCCTCTTAATCCCTTACCTAGTCTAAATTTGTGAATCTAGAAAGGTTCCAGTTTTCTCCTTTCCTATACAGAAGACCAAAACTGAAAGTCCCCTTGATATATTTAAGGATTCTATTGGAAGTGATTAAATGTAATTATTTTTGATCACTTTGATATATTTAATATAACCTTAATCCATATATTCTATAAAGTATGGATGTAGTGAGATAATGTAGAATGAAATAAAATAATTATAATTCTTCTTGGTTCACATTTTCTTCTTTAGTACACTTGTACAACTTTATTCCAACCTCTATAGGTTTAGATATTTGTTTGGATCATTCCTTTGGGAATTTATTCAGAAAATATATTTCATAATTCTATTAGTATAAAAATATAAATCCTCCCTCTTACATCACTTGAAATCTCATAGAATTACTCATCTCTCTATGTATGGACATCTCAAACTATTTTTTGATTTTATCAAAAAATTATTTACAAGAAATCCCTTGATCATCTGAAAAGATAATCTCAAAAAAATATACGATTACAATGATATTACCAACCTTTATTTATTTGAAATAAAATTTTATTTCTATGTTTTCATTTTTGATGATTATTCTCATCAAGAAACCATCAATCTTAGAATATTATGATCCAGGAGCCTGTTTTATCCCCTAGAGAACCTATTTTAGTTTACAAACCATTTTTCATCTTTGTAATAAATAAAAAAATTAGTAATATTAATATAAATAACTTCTTTGAACTCCCCATTATAGAAGGTATATTTAACATCCATTTGATATATTCTGTACTAAATAGGATCTAAAACTACTAAGTGTTGAACCTAAGTGTTTCATTTGTTTTCAAATTTGTGTAAATATGTGTTTTGTAAGTTTGGATGAAGTGTTTATTCCTGGATAATTTCTGTTGATTCATATAATGGCAATGAATTTCACACTTGAACAATTATACTTGAATAATGTGATAATTGTTTGAACTAATATTAACCGGTAAAGGCATCTGATATGGAGTCTGCAATATGTTTTCAAAAACATTGGAGAAAGAAATAAAGCTCATTCAAAATAATATTATGCATGATGATTTGAGAAGAAGGACATTGAGAAGTTGGCATGAATTTTTTTTGGGTTACATATTTTTCTATACTTATTTAAAGTATTTTAATATGGAATAACATAAAAAAATGGCCTATACCACTATAAAGTGTCCCAGGCTGATCTTAACATCAGCATTGTGGGACCTATAGGTCAACCATGCTCAAGGAAGCATCCTAGGCCAGCCCATGGGTGGAAGATGAGGCATAATGCTTGCTTGGTGTGGGAATGGCTATGTATAAGGAGTGTAGAGTGTACTCCTAAGGGCGTGCATAGCATAGGATGGTAGCCTACTAGGTCAGAGGAGCGTGGTGTGTGCATGTGAGACCGGTGTTGATCCCTGATAGCCAACTTAGTGAGGTAGAAGCAGTGGGGGAGTAATAAATCACAATGAAGATAACATATGAATTCAAGTTGGGAAAAGATGCTTTTTAGTTTCTATTGACCCATTTAAGAAGATACACATATTACTATTACCTTCTGATCATGCATATCTCCACTATTCAATTTCACGCACCCAATGTATATGAATTTTTCGACCATCTTCAATTCTCCCATGTACGAAGCCTTTCATGAATGATGTTTTTTAGACCGAGAAGCCGAAAAATACTTTATGAACTATGAAGATCATCCCACCTATAAGGGAGATTTAAAATTTCCTAAATATTAATTTTTTTTAAATCATATAAATTATTTTCAATGATGATATTTTGGATGAATATAATGACATACGAAAGAGTTTTTTCATGCAGAGACTACATGTGATGTCGACTGTCATATGAAATTAACCCAAGATCGATGGGAGTTAGAAAATTTTATAAGTATGATTTTACAAAAATCATGTAAATTATTTAAGAATTTGGTTTGAAGATAATTATTTGAGACAATGATGAGTATATAGAAGATTCCTTGTAAAGATGGGAATTATATGCAAAGTAGTATATCACATAAAATGATATGTTTACTACTATTTTAAATCTAAGTTTGCAGTAAAGCTTCTATGAGGATGATCCTGATGCTCTGAGGTGATTATTTTCAGTGAAGAGATTTGAAGTGTGTGATAATGGAAAATTTATTTTTGGATGATTCTTTAAATTCTATGGTAAGATGAATAATTCTATGCCAAAACAAAAACTACATATGGAGAAACTGATTTTATAGACACTAAGAAGTATACGGTGACCCCCTATGCAGATATGATTTATTATGGGAGACACATAAAAAATGAAATGCTATGTGGGAATTTATGTATGATCATGTGATCACATCCTAAATAAGTGTTTGTAGATGAATTTTCTATGAATACTTGATGATTTGTGGTGATAATTATAGTATGAAGATATGAATAATTTTTATGATGAATACATTCAGTATGTGGGGATGGATTATAAAATTCTATAAATAAATGAATGAAAATTATATATGGATATGAATGAAAATTCTATACAACCTGGAATAAAAAATGTCTTTGAGATGAATCAGTTTCTATGCGGATGATAATTATCCAATGATGAGTTTGAAGAAATTATTTTTTAATTCTATGTGAAGAAAGATAGATTTTTAGATAAGATGATTTGTGGTGAACAAGCTATGTGGTGGTCATTGAACCGCATTAAACAATTTACCACTTTTACAAAATTATCATCCTTTAAATTATTAAATAAAATATGATTTGTTTCCTATAAATACTTGGCTAATTCCAAAATTAAAGGACTTGTAATAACATTGAAGTGAATTTCAAATTTTTTGAGAAAATTATTTATTGATCATAGTTCATATTTTAGTTCACAAAGCAATAAAATTTTGGGTAGACAATATGTGACAACATAAATTTTCTATATGATAATTATTTTAAGTACATTATAATTATTTCACAAACTATTTGATCATTATATATTTGGGAAGTCAAAATTAAGATATTGATGAAGAACCAGTTCAGTGATGTTCTTTAGAAAGTGAGAATATTTTATTTTATTTTTCTTTAAGCCTCAAAATAAAGATCTTAAAAAATTGTTGCAGAAGAAGACAACATTTAGAAGTGATATTTCTTGTGTTGTTTGTAATCGTTTTTGTAATAGGGAGTGTGAAACTATTTTTCTATTGGGACTTTATAAATTATAGTGGGACTCTATACTAGTGAAAAAAATGAATGTTTTAATCACTTGTGACTATATTTGAGAGTCTATGATTGAGGATTCTAACCAATCAAAAAATAAGTAGGATCACATTAAGCCATATTTTTTTAATTATTATGTTCCTATTATATTTATTTTTACTTATTTTGGATGCGGTTGTGTAATCATAAGAGTGGATCAAATCCAAATAGGTCAACATAATTTAATTTTAAAAGAAAGAAAAATTGTAAAAATCCCCAATGATTCAACCCCAACTTCTCAGTGAGGCGTTACCTACCTAGTTACTTCAATTGGTATCAGAGAAAGGTTCCCTCTCTGGGAATTTACTAATTATTGAAATAGATAATCTTAATTCTGTCAATGTCCGGGGTGTTCCTACTTTTTATGGAAATAAATATCACAGTTGTAAGAATATGATTTTCCTTATCTTCTATCTCTTAGACTTGAAGTTAAATATGTATTTACTATAGGATTATAAGTTATCACTGAAGATGATTTTATGAATTTTACTAATAATAGAAATATGGAAGTTGATGGAAAATCTCAAAATGAAATTTTGATGTATCTTTTATAAAAATTTTACACAAAGGTTATGGGACTCAAAAATTATAAGTAAATTTGGGATAAATTGGAAAGTAGTTATGAAGGAAATGTGAAAGTAAAGGAGTCCAAATTGAAATTTAAAAGGATAAAATTTTAAGGTATAAATATGGGTGAATAAAAAAATATTGATGACAACTTCACAGTAGTTAATTAAATTTTCAGTAATATTCAGTGTTTTGGTGAAAAGATGGATGATTCAACTATTTTCAAAAAACTGATGAGAAATTTTCCTGACATGTTTTTCCTAAATTATCAGTTTTGAAAGATAGAGACAATCTTACTCTCTATGAATTACATAATATACCCATTGTATATGAAATATGAAAGATACAAGTATTCAAGAATAATATCAACAATAATATGGATGTTGAGGCTATGAGAAAGCTCAAAATTAGAGATAATGAAATGTCAAAATCAAGTGAATATGATAATGAAAATGAAGATGAAAACTATAACAGAATCATTGCACTTTCATAAAAAATATTCAAGAAGGAAAAGTTTAAGGGTAAAGGTAAATTACCCCCTAGGTGCTACAACTATAATTAACTTGGACATTTTTCTGTAAATTTTCCTAAAAATGAATTTGTGTAACTAGATACAGATGATGAGAAACTATAGAAAAAAATGGGTAATACCTCAAAAGGAACAACCAAATTTGGTGGTAGTAAGAAAAAATTATTTAAAAGTAAAAGAATAAGTTTAGTGAGAAAGTAAGAGGATGATAACTCCACCTAAAGTAGCCAATAAAAATGTCAACTAACTTTATGGATCATATTGAAAAAGGGATATACACCTCTGGTAGTGAATATGATGAAAGTGAATTAACATAACCATAGAACATGTTGAAAAATAATTTGAATATTTCCTTAATCAAAATAAAAAACTCAAAAATTAAAAGAGACTATTATTGAAAGAAAAATAAAATATAACTAAGGAAAAGGAAGAATGTTCAATGAAATATACTATTTACATTGAATAAATAAAAAATAAAAACTAAAATGGGTTGAAATAGAAAAGTTGGTAATAAATCCTGAAGAAAAATTTATCTTTAAGAAGAAAAATAGTCGAATACTTATTTTAAATATCTTGAAGAACTAAATATCTTGAAAAATATTAGAGAATATTTAATTAATTCCTTTGAGGTCAAGTAATAATCATCACAAGCTGGTGAAAATAGGGGTTCAATGAAGCAGGTTAATTCAACACTCTATGAATTTTAAAATAAATATGTTATCTATAACAATTAAGGTCTAGAAAATAAATTCAGGACATGTTGAGATCATGTATACTAGTGGGAAATAATTTTCTAATTCAAAATAAGATGGAAATTTTATAAGAATATTTTTCCCTCCAAAGAAATGAAAATCTCAGTATATGGGAGGAAAAGAACAAAAATCTTCTAAACAAGGATATTATCAGTTGGAAAGTTCAAGGTTCAAAGGAAAATGATGGTGTTGTGGAGTGTTTGTGAAAAAATCATATTTATACTGGTATAACTTTCCTAAGATGATACATGAACCAAAGGGGTTAGGTAATTTTGAGAAAAGGATAAAAAAATTTAAAGGAAGAAAGAATTTATCAAAAATTCAACTTATCTACCAACACAAAATACATTTTACTGTTTCAAATAAATTTATGGCAGATGTGAAAAATAAGAACATATTTTGGAAAATTACATGAGTATTATCCTTAAGAAAACATGAAACATTAAGAAATTAAAGTGAGTTTAAAAAATGAATGAAGAAAAATAATGTTTCTTTGAAGTTGATTTGAGATCCAGTATAAAAACCAATTAATGAATTCTTGATAGTGGATATTAATAAAACATGAATTGTTACACAAAAATTCTGATCAACATTTCGAATCATGTAGGAGGAGGAGGAAACATTAGAAATGATTGTTCCCTGAAAATTAAGGGAGTTGGAAAAGTAGATATTGAAGTCCAAAATATGAAGTCTAATAATTTGTTATTTATTGAAGGGATGAAACAAAATTTTATTAGTGTTATCCAATTTTGTGATGACGAACATGTGGTTTTGTTAAAAAATACTTCATTTATCATAAAAATTACAAAGGATGGAATAGTTATCACTTAAGGAAAAAGAACCAATGATAAACTATCTCAAAAATTTGATTCTACCAATTCCTATTACTTGAGTGCCAATGATGAAAACAACCCATGTCATAGAAGGATTTTCTATCTTAGTCAAATAAGTATAAGTAAAATCTTGATGTATGATATTGTGCGATATTTTTCCCAGATAAGGAGAAAAATCTATGAAATCCATGAAATATATCAAAAAGTAAAATTGGATCAATGTTCAGACAAATGGGTGGATATTCTATCTTATATACCCCTTGAACTTATTCGTACGGACTTTTGTGGACCAATAGTACAAAAATCTACTAGTGATGATTTGTATTTAATTACATTTATTTATGATTATACTCGGTTGACTAATTCCATGTTTATCAAGAAAAATTCAAATGAAACTAAAATGTTCAAAATTATTAGAATGCAAGTTGAGAATGAGATGAGTATTGATATCAAGAAAATGAGATTAGATAATGGTAAGGATTTTACATGTGATTATTTTGAAAGTTATCCTTTCAAAAATGGAATCAATCATTAGTATAAAACACCATATACTCTAAATAAAAATGGGGAAATCTTAATAAAGAATATAAGCATAGTATATATGGGAAGAACTATGTTAGTTAAACACAACAAGTCAAAGTATTTATCGAGAGAATATATATGGACATCCATACACATATTTAATATGTGTCTACTGAGACTAGAAACACAAAATAAAATATACGAAATGTGGTAAACAAAAAATAAAACTGTTAAATACTTCAGATTTTTTAGAATACTTTTCATTATAAAGTTTAAGAACAACAATCTAGGAAAATTTCAAGAAAAATTTGAGGAAGGTATTTTCATGGGATATCTATCTAATGTAGTGTCTACACATATTGGGATAATTGGAGGAACAAGTTATTTGAATGTAGTGATGTAATTTTTTTTGAAAATAATAACAAATCATATATCATAATTGATACAGATTTAGAATATTCATGTGAAAATGTTATGAAAATGGAATATAAGAATGGTTAGGTAACCGATAAAGAGCCAGAAAATGATAATATTGATACTAAAAATACCATTGACAAAGATTAAGTTGTTGTATATAATAGAAAATGGTATAAAAAATTTGAAGAAACATATTGTGACTAAAAATATCATTATAAATACACAGGATCCAATTTAAACTTGAATAATATTTTAAATTGAAGATCAAACTAACACTTATTTCTAAAATTGAACCTCAAATAGTGGCAAAATCAGTTGACCATAAGGAATGGATACAGGATATGAAAGATGAACTTGATAAGATCGATAAAAACTCCCCTTTGGATCTTGTATTAAGACCTAATAATAAAAATGTTATTGGCACTATATGGGTTTTTATAAATTAATTAAATGATAAAACTAAAGTATTAAGTAACACATCTACGTGGGTGTGAAAAAATATTCACAAATTTAAGGAATTTATTTTGAAGAAATTTTTTCACCATTACCAAGATAGGAAACTATTATAATGTTTATAGAAGTATCAACACATATATATTATAAAGTTTATCAAATGGATATGAAATATTCCTTTCTAAATAGTGATATTTAGGACAAAGTATATATTGAACAACATGATGGTTTTGTATTAGAAAATCACCACATTATGGTATGTAGATTAAGGAAATATTTTTATGGCTTGAAATAGGCTTCTAGAGCCTGGTATTCTAAGTCTTATACCTGTTTAAGAGATCTAAAATTTATAAAAGTTAAAGTTCACAGTAACCTTTATTTAAGAGAAATGTCTAATGATACTCTCATAATCATTGTATATGTGGATGAAATTATTTTCTAAAGTGATAAAGAATGTCTATCTGAAGAGTTTTTTGAGAAAATTTATAGAAAATTTAAGATTCCCATGCTTGGTATGATGACATATTTTATGAGATTTCAGATTGAGTAGAAACCAAATTCCATATTTCTATATTAGGAAAAATATTCTTAGTAATTGATGAGATATTTTGAAATGGAAAATTAAAAAGAATCTTAAACTCCCATTTAATTTGGAACCAAAATTAATTAATGATAAAGTTGGAACCTGTTGTAACAAAAAATAATCCATAAAATCATTAGAAGTGTGGTTTATCAAATGGAATCAAAGACAGATATAACTTATGCTATGAATCTATGTGAAAATTAAAGAGTGATCCTAAAGAGTATTAATTTATGGATGATAAAATAAATATGAGATATGTGAAAGGAACATTGAACTATGGCCTTCTATATAGACACAATGAAGATGTAAAACTATTGGGTTTACAGATGCTGATTAGGGATGTGATTATATAGACAAGAGATCAAATTCGGGTAGAACCTTATTTATGGGAGAAGGCTATGTTAGTTGGTATATCAAGAAGTATAATTCTGTAAAACTGAGCATGACTGAGGATGAATATTTTTCAGCTACACATTTATGCAAATAGTTGATTTTAATGAAATTAAAGTTGGTATATTTGAAAATTGAGTTTGAGAGACCACTGGAAATTTCATGTGATAATCAAAGTTCAATTTGGTTGTCTAAAAATCTAGTACAATATTTAAGACCCAATAATATTAATATCAAGTATCATTTTATCAATGAAAGGGTTGAAGGTGGATATATCTAGAAAGAATACATTTATAAAAAAGATCAACTTATATATTTTTTTACCAAATCAATGTCAAGAGATATATTTGTAGAGTTAATGATGAAAATTAATGTCAATACTTCTCCTATCAATTAAATACTATCAAGAGGTATATCCTTATTCCCTTTTATTTTACATGTATTGTACTAAAAAGAATGGAATTAAAGTATATGTATTGTTCATCAGGGATATCAATTAATTCCATGATGATTAAAGTGAATACATATCTTTAAGGGGAGATTTTATAAAGTGAGTAATATAGTCACACAATCATATCTAATTTTAAATTGTATTTATATAAGGGAGTTCTTGATTGATGAAATACTAAGACAAAGGGAAAATTATTATTATAAACCTAAACCTTATGACACATTTTATAAAGTGTGTGAAAGATCTTGTATTTCATTTGAAACATTCTAAGACTTATTTTACTTTCCTTTATATTTAATTGACATTATAGATACCCTTGGTTATATATCTATTTTTTTCTACATTGGGTATTTCCATATATACTTAGATGTGATTAACTAAAGGCTCTTTTCCAAGTATCATGTGTTATCACTTCTTATTTTAAATATAATATTTTTTTAAATAGAAATAATAGATGAGAATACCCCACTTACCCTTTGAATTATATTTCCAATAAGGTGGAGTAAATATAGAACATGCATATTTCCATTTATTCAAAGGGATACAACCAAAATAAGATAAATGGGGATATTATTGAGCATAAGTGTTTCATTTATTATCAAATTTGTGTCAATATGTGTTTGGTATGTTTGGATAAAGTGGTTATTCCTAGAGAATTGTTATAGATCCATTTAATGGTATTGGATATCACATTTTTAAAATTATCATTGAATAATGTGATGTTTAATTGAACCGATCTTAACTGGAAAAGATATATTCTTTGGATTTTCACTACCTTTTCAACAATAATGGAGAAATAAATAAAGAATATTAAAAATAATTTTATGTAAGATGATTTGAGTAGAGGGATATTGAGGACTTGGCATGGAAATTATTATTTTTGGTTACATAATTTTCTATACTTCTTCTAAGTATTTTAATATGGAGTCACTTTAAAAAGTTGTCCAAACCACTAGACAGTGGCCGGGGCTGATCTTGACCTTAGTATAATGGGACTCGAAGGTCAAACATGATCAATGAAGTATCCTAGGATAGACTATGGGTGGATTATTAGTCACAATGATCACTATATGAGAGAGGGCCCATGTATAAGGCCTATATAGTGCATGCTTGAGGGTGCACATAGTTTAGGTCAACAACCCACTAGGATGGAGGCCCATGGTGTCAGTATGTGAGACTCGTGATGATACTTAGTATATATCTCAATGAGATAACAATAGTGGTTGTGTAATATACCATAGTGAATACCACATATGAATTCAATGTTGGTCAAGTTTCTTTGTGGGTACTGTTCGCCTATTTAAGAAGATTCACATATAACGATCACCATCCGATCATGAAGATATCCTCCTTTCAATTTCCTACACCATGTGTATATGAATTTTTTGATTATTTTCAACTCTCCTTCATACTAATATTTTCATGAATGAGGGTTTTTAGACCAATAAACTGAAAAGGAATTGATCTTCCATGTGAGATCATACTACCTTGACATGAGTTTGAAAATTCTCTAGGTACGTTTTTTCATAGATAATAAAAATGATTTACGATGATATGCTTTTGGATGAATATTATTCCATGTGAATTGGTATTTTCATGCAGAGACTGCATGTGATGTCTACTATCATATGAGACCAACCCAAGCTTTATGGGATTTAAAAAAGTGACTAATTATGATTTTATAAAAACATGTAAATGCTTTCCCAAGGTAGTTTGTGGAGAATGATTTAATATGAGGTTTTATATATAGAAGATGCATTTCAGAGAAGGGAATGATATGTGAATTTTCATAGAACACAACATGATATGAGGACTACTATTGTAATTTTGAGTTTGCGGTAAAGCTACTATGTAGATGATCTAGGTGGTTTGTGGTGTGTGTTTGTAGTGAAAATATTTGAAGTGCGTAATATTGGAAAATTGTTTATGGATTTTGCTTTAAATTTTATGTGAAGATAAATTAATATATGTGAAAATTCCACATATGAAGAAGGTGAGTTTGGATACACCATTTAGTATGGAGTGAACCCCCTATGAAAATTGTATTTATTATGGGAAGCCTCACATCAAATGAAATTCTATGCAAGAATGGATGTATGATCATGTAATCTTATATCGAAACAAGAGTTTTTAGTTGAAGTTTCTATATGAACTTGATGATTTGTGGTGAGAATTATAGTATGTGGATATGCATACTGTTTTTGATGCATGAATGTAGTATGCGAGGATGGATTATAAAATTCTATATGAAAATGAATAAGAATGATATGAGAAGATGAATGTAAATAAAATACAGAATTGAATACAAAATGTATTGTGGATGAAATAATAGTTATAACAATGAGTGTTATCTGATTATGAGTTTGTAGAAATTATTTTTTGAATTCTATACGGACTAAGGAAACTTTATAGAGAAGATTCTTTTTGGTGAACATGCAATTCAGAGGTCATTGAACCACTTTTAACTACTTAACACATTTAAAGAATTGTCATTCCTTAACTGTATAAATAATTAGTGATTTTTCTTATAAATAATGGTATGGTTTTTATATTAAAAGACATGGAGGATCACTGAAGTCTAGAATACATTTTCTAAGAATATTATTTGTCACTCGTAGTGCAGACATCAGTTTTTCAAGTAGTAAAATTTTTTGCAGACAGTATGTGGAAACATAAATGTGCTATGTAATAATTAATTTATGAAAATTATTATTATTACACATACTATTTGAGTATAATATATTTGAGAATTCAAAAGTCATATATTGAGGATGAACCAGTTCAATGATGTTATTTAGAAATTGAGAATATGTTATTTTATTTATCTTGAAGTTTCAAAAGATAGATCTTCAAAAATTATTGCAAAAAGTAGCCAAAATTTAAAAGTGATATTTCTTGTGTTGTTTGTAATAATTTGTGTAACATTCAGGGTAAAACTGTTATTCCATTGGGATTCTATAAATCATAGTGAGACTCTATGCTAGTGAGGAAATTAATGTTGCATCCACTTGTGATTATAGTGGAGAATATGTGAATGTGGAGTCTAACCAATCATAGTAAGGAGTAGGCTAATATTGATACTGAACTTTGTAATAATATTGTGTTTATATTATATTTATTTTTACTTTTTTTGAATATGTTGATTAATCATAAGAGTATATCAGATCCTAATAGGCCAATAAAGGTTAATTTCAAAATAAATAAATTTTTTAAAAATATCCACTGATTCAACCCCTACTTATCAATGGTGCATTATATCTCTAGTTACTTCATTAAAAATATTATTATAGAAACTATTCTTGAAAAAAGTGAATTTATGTCATAAAAAAGAAACCCCTTAAATCTATGAGTAACCCTTATAAATTTTTTTCCTTGTTCTTTATATTTACTCTTGCATCATTTAGTTTTTTCTTGAAAACTCACTTGGTCCAAATTACATTTTTATCTATTGGTCTCAAAAAAATATCCCAAGTGGAATTCCTTTTTATCTGATCTATCTCACTCTTTATGCTTGAAATATCCATCCACTTATTGTGGCTGAATTTAGAGGATAATATTAGTTTAGTTGTTTAAAATCAGATTCCTTATAGTTTCTAATGGATCATTCTAATCTACAACTATATTATTAGCTTGTATATGCTTATTTATATTCTTATACTTATCCATTTTAACTTTAGTGTCCTCTTATTAATCAATATTCTAGTAATACTCAACATCAACTCCATGTGGATCATTTTATACTTTTTCTTCACTAACTTTCTCATAAATATACTAATTGGAATCATCAAAATCTTTAAAAATTAATTTACATTGAACATTGTTGTTTGTATTATTATCAATGATTTTTACATAATAATAATAAAAAACTTTATGCATACTCTTGTTCCAATATCTTTATCCTTTTCCATTGGATTAATATCCAATGAACATAAATTCCTTGGCATTCTTATCACACTTTACAATATTTCTATTTTTAATCTTTATAATATAGGACATACTTAACACCATGAGGTAGTATACAGTTCGTTTGTTTTTATAACAAAACTCATAAGTGGTTATATAATAGTTTTTCCTAAAAAACGCCAAAATTTTTATATTAATAGAAGTTCACATAACCTATCTCTTATAAATACTTTGGATATTATATTCGACTAGTGTGGTTCTACTCATCTAAACCAAACTTATTTTCTTTCTCTCTACTACTCTATTTTACTATAGAGTGTAAGAATTACTATAATGATGTTTGATTGAATATTTTTTTAAGTTAGTAAACAAATTATTTTATTATAAAATCCTTAACATTATCATATTGGTTCTTCTTGATACACATCCCTAGTTCCTTCTCAACTCTTCTCTTAAAAAATTTAAACATTTTCATTACTTTTGATTTATGTTTAATGAATATCACATTACTCAGCCTCGTATAATCATCAGTGAATGTGATGAATTAAAGATCAATGTCACTGTATTTTTGTATCATTGATCTAAAAAAATTAGTATGTATCTACTCAAGTTTCTTTGTGGGCAGGATTTCATAACTCTTGTGAAATTTTTAGTCATCATTCCCTTTGTAATGTTTCAAAAATTTATTGTCTTTCAATATTGATATTTGTTAAATATATCAACACATATCCATTAGAGTTTTTCTTGAAATTATTTTATATAGGTATCCTTATCTTCTGTGCCACAACTTTTATTAATATTTTTGGCTCAAATAGAAAGAATTATGGGGGTATAAAATTTTGAAAATGTTACTACTGGTTCATTCACATCTAGTGATCACTTTTCCTTCATTTATCAATTTTATAAGAGAACTATTTTTCGTGAAAACTAACCCAATGTGTTCTTTTCAAATATTACTCACACTTAATTAGGTATGTCTGATCCCATACACAAATAATATATCTTTAGAATTTATTTTTTTAGATTCAATTTCTATTTATCCAATTCCTTTTATCATTAGTGAAATTTCATTCCCAAAAGTAAATCCATCACCATAAATCTATGAAATATTATTTATTATTTATGAGTCTCTAGTAATGTTTTATGATAATTTACTATCAATAATCTATTATTTTCCCCTCTCATTATCTCTAACATCCAGTTCAATAATAAGTAAAATTTCTAATTTGATACATCTCAATGTATTCTTTCCTTTAACATATTAGTGACCTTGTCCTAGAAGTATGATAATATATTCCTTATCATATTGGAAAAACCAATTAAAACTCCAATATAAATCCTTCAAATAATCAAACTTATATTTTATAGATATCTATGATCAATTTATACTCAAAAATTTCTTCTTCTCAAACTTGATTAATCCTTTTGATGGATATCTCCCCTTTAATTCATGTATTCTAAAATTACACGGGAGAGAAAAATTATACAATCATGTATAATATTTATTCTAAAATACTACATAGAACTAACAGTATTCTTATGCTTCTTTAGATGAATCTTTCCTTATTAATATTTTATCAACTTTCAAGGATAAATAAGGGGTATTTTCAAAGTTTTTCTCAACCTAGACTTTTCTAGATTAGATTTTGGAATGTTTGTTGTTATTTGTAATAGTTTTGACATTATTTTATATAATATGTGTATTTTTTACCTAATATAGTGTATAATACTTCTTTTCACTCAGTTATGCTTCTACCTTTAGTTTAACATTATTATCATAGCCATTTATTATTTTCCATGACTTATCTCATCCATAAGATACATCGACTCAACCATATTTTGATCTTATTTCTTTTAAATTACCTTATTATCAACCTCCCAAAATATCATATCTTACAAAAAAATTTAATATTTATGAATTTAAATTTCCTCATCAAAATAAATTATTTTTTATGTAATTAATCTTGAACCCTCTTCAACATTACAACCTATTTATTAAAATATTTGTTTCTCTTCTTATGCTATGTGATCCTATAAAGAAAAACAATCTATCCAAGACTTTATAATTTGTTCAATATATATTTCATAACCATAATATTCACTAACTGATAATTATTTATGTCTTTTAACATGAGTTATAAAATTAAAAAACTTCTCTATAACTTATTTAGATTGACAACTTTAAGTGGAATAGTCTTCCTTTTCTTTACTTAGCATGATCCTCTTTTTTCTATTTTAATTTTTTTCTTACTCCCCTAATATTTATTAACTTCATAATAAATTCATCCTCACTTTATTCCATATGGTATTTCTTTAGACTCATCATATTTATAATTTTTATTTTTATTTCATGGACAACCAGCTATAAAATGTCCAATTGAACCATATGAAATCAATTTACTGTAATCTTTCCTTTGGAAGTTCTCTTAGAAATTTTTACGTTCTTTGAGATAATGTATATTATCCTCTTGTTTTATTCATCACTTTCCTATTCATTTTCCTACTTACTAGAGAACCTAGATTCCTCTTCCTTGATATTTAGTTTATTTATGGCTTTTAATATCATTTATTTTATATACCTTTTCTAGAAAACAAGATACTTTCTCATATCATGGTTAAGAATATTATTATGCATATTATTTAGATATAATTATTACTTCTTTTAGAGAGATAATATATTTTGATAAATACCATCTATAACATATCTCACTAATTTCTTAATAATAATAGAGTCTTCCAGATTATCTCTAACACCCCCAATGTGACACACTATCTCACTAAACTTGGTAAAATAATCTTCAGTTGTATCATCTTAAACTATTATTATATATTCAAATTTAACCCCCCAAATTTTAAATTTGGAATCTTTTATATTGGGATTTACATAAAATATTTTCATGATATTTTCCCACATCAATTTATCTATTTTGGGCCTCATTACTTTAGTGTAATCTTTATCAAATAAAGAATATAATCTTGCATTATTGGTTTTCTCATCTACTTCCAAATTTATTTTTTCTACAAAGGTCATGGTATAATCTCTCACAAGAGATGGAAATACCACTATAATAGCATCACTAACCTCTTTCCCTATGATATAAAACATATAATCATCTCATTATTCCTTCCATGAAAGTTATTTCTATAAAAATAGAGACTTCCCAGTTATTCATAGAATTCATATTCTCTATTAGAATATGATATCAAAGGGAACTTGGTTATAATTGATACCACTTGAAGTACCTAGGAAAATTATTTTAAAATGATAATTGGGGATGAATTAGTGGTGTTATTTTATAATTTCATACCAAACTAAACCACTATGAATTTTTAGGTCACATTAAATCACTATAAACTCAATCTCACTTGTTATGAAAAAATTAATTTAAAAATCATAGTATATTGGAACTTTTTACATGGTTAGGTCCCAATGTGGGTACCTAATCCTTGATAGGTTTAGTTTGAGTTCAAATATCTAGATTATAATTATAATCTTAAATTGATTAAAAGAGGGTGAAAGTGTTCTTACTTAACTCTTTCAAGGTTTTATATTATTGTATAAGATAAGGGTATTAGGAATTATTGAATATTTACTAAGCAAGAGTAGAAATGGGGAATTGTTTATACTATAACAAATAGTACTCCAACAAGTTTTCTTACTCTTGTTGGGAACAAAATCTCCAGTTTTCATTTAGATTCTTCAACATCAATAGATAACTCCACTTTTAGTGGATGCATATTGAACTATTAGAGTAATATAAGCACAATAGCATAAAAATTAGTCTTCCCTTGTAAATATATAAGAATAGTAAATATGTTCTTGAGATTATGTAAACACAAGTAATTCTTATCCAACATAAGTAGAAAGAATTCATATTATAAAAATAGCTTTACTTTCCTTTATGTCTATGATAAATACAAGTAATGTTCTTGTTTATATTCACTCTTATCTATATTGATATTCTTTATTATGTAAATTTATTAACTCTCATGTTCTAAATACTTGAACAATTTTTATTTCTTTATTCAACCCTTTTATATTAGAATAATCTCATGGATAATATTTTCATAAAAATTTATATAAACTCTCTTTAATTCTGATATGTATAGTATTCCCTTATTTAATGAATTTATGATAAATACTATAATTAATCACAAATAATATCATCAAATATACAAATTTGAAATCACCATCAATTTTAATCCATGATTCTCTAAATTAATATCCATTTACATCATTATAAATTTTGTTTTAGATCAAACCTTTAACCAACAATTGTGATATTAAATAATTTTTTTATATTGAATTATTATCAAATATTATAATATTTTTTACCATGATATGGGGATATCATTTTCAAAAATTACCAAGTATTTATATCTTAAATCAAAATTAAATTATCTTATGAAATCACTAATATCTTATGATAGCTCAAATATCTTACATAGTGGATAAGTATCTTTCAAAAATTTAAATTTCTTGTGAAATTTATAAATATTATACTCAAATATAATATCTTATGTATAGATTAAATGTATTATGTGATTCTAAAATTCCTTACATATTGTAAAAGTTTCTTCAAAAAACCAAATATCATATGAAATTTTCATAAGGTAATAAAGTTATCTATTTTTATTCACAATTTTGTAGATTGAAAATTCCAGACATATTCTACTAGTAATGGAAATTTTTTAAATCCTCTTAAGGTAATCTCTAATAAGTCCAAACTAACACAAATAATATTAAAAAATTCTAAAAATATTTGGATAAAATATAAATCATTTATAATAATTTTTCATTGATTTACACAAGCATGGTTGACTAAAAATATAATCAATTAAAATTACATTGGTCTCTTTAGTGGTTTAAACTCATGTATTTAATGGGATTTGAGGAAAACATATCATGTTTTCTTAAACATATCATGGTTTGATACTATTTTTAATTTTGAAAGAAAATTGGATTATTTTAATTAAGGAATATAAAGTTTTAAGTCAATATATTTTTTATATCACCATTGAATAAAAAAATCCTGATGTGGAATAGGGAACCACATTGTGGTTTGGTCCACATAAACTTAAATATAAATTTTGGTACCCATTTTATTCCCATTCAATCCTTCTTGTTTTCTTATAACAATAAATAATTAAAATCTCTTCATCTTTGATATCATACTGATATTGGTGGATTATTGAATTTTTTTTCTTGATGTGATATAGGGATTAAAACTTATTTTTCTTGGTTCTTCATCCATTTCTAAATTATTTTTTCTTAAGGATTAATGGGCCAGGTAAGATGGTTGAGTTTAATGGGGGTATTTTTATAGGGCGGTTAATAATAAATTCTTAGAGGACCCTCATGATAATGTGTGGATATTAAAAAATTTAACATATATTTTATTGTGAAACAATTGAAGCATCGATTGAGGTAATGGATTTTAACTTCTCTATTTTTTATCTGTTAACAGAATTTGTATAGTTGTGTTCATATAATGATGGATAATTTTAATTAGTCATGTGATAATATATAACTGAAAAAGTAAACCAATTAAATGTATTTTAGGGTGATAATTGAATCAAAATGTCATAACTAAGCAATGTTAACATAGTAATCATTGTAATTTGAGTGGGGGATTATCTTAATGTTATGTTATAAAATTAGAAAATAAATGGGGGTATGTTAAATAGAGAATTATCAAAATATATTTTTGATAAATCATCCACGTATGAGGCTATAGGTATTGTAATTTCTTTAATTATTTTATTTTTTATGAATTTTATGATTATTTTTTGACATGATAGGTTTATAGGAATGGCAGGAGTCATGTGAATATAAGGAAGTGGTGAAAAATTTGGGTTATGGGGTTTGGTAGTGGTTCATTGAATCGTTATCTTAATGAAATTTGGTTGTTATAATAAAACATGGGTATTCTATGTTGAGGTTTGTGGAGGTTATTTTGGATGCTATTTTGTGAGTGTTATAACACTGAAATTAATGGTTATGTATCACTTTATTGTGGTAAATTGATATACTTGTGGAATTATGATATTGATGTTATGTTTTGATGGTGACCATTATTTATAGTTTTATAAGGTAGTTATTGGAGGCATTGATATTCCAAGATAATGATGCAATGTAAAGTATTTGTTATTCCATCCATGAATATAATTGTTGTGTTTATATTTGTAATTCTATATAGTTATTTTTGTTGTTTTAGGTCCCTTATTATGAAGTAAATTCTAATTTAGGATAGATATAACGCTTTAATAGGTTTTCATATAAATTGGCGGTGATTATAGTGTTGGTTTTTGTGGTGTAGTTCTGGATATGTGTACAATACACCAAATGAAAAGTAGTGGATATTATTTGTGTTATTCTTTTTTGTTGTTGTATTCAAATGATAAAATAATATTAAATTTAATTAGTTGAGGATTTAATATATATTTTAACATGATATGTGAGATGTTAGAGGAGGAAATTTTAGAACATAATTGTATACTCACCATGTTATCCTTTATTATTTTTAGATTTATAGGATCATATAGATGGTGGATCTATGTAATGATATTTTGGGCATGATTTGATTAAGATGAAAATAGATGAATATTTTTTTTACATATGTCCTTTGAAATTAACATATATTCTATTGATTTTAGGTTATTTTTTAACAGAATTTTTTATTTTTTATTCATTCCTGTGGATTTTATTTTTCATAACTTTTGTTATAGATGTTTATTGATCTATATTCATAATGGGTAATTACATCCATAAGTTTTATATTATACCTTTGTTTGTAGTCCCACCTCCTGTCTTATTAGAGTCAAGCTTCATGGGTTACACTCAATATAATTATTGTCTCAGGTTGAGTCATGGTGGGGTTGGTTTAAGATAGAGTAGAATTAGAGTGAGTTTTTTATAATGGAATTTGGAGTAGGAAATGATGAGGATCTCATATGTTGGTAACACTATTACATTCCCCAAAAATATTATATAAAATAAACTAGGGAAATTTTCTATGGATGTAAATAGAATATATGGTTCGAAGTGCGGAATATAATTTATTTAAATCATTACTAGGGGAATGTTGTATTGTTAGGGTGGTAGTATAAAAGAGTAAATTCATGAGTCATATCGAATCAGTTCATAGTGATTTCATTTTTGTATAATGAATTCTTATTTATGAATGATCTCAAGTTAGTATGAGTACGAACATACCCATGGTCCATGGGTGAAAATATTCATCTTATTTCAATTATATTCGCTATTCATTGGAATCACAATGTAGTGGAAGATAGGGTATAAAGGATGCTCATGGTTAATCATTAGAGGTTAGACCTATCAGTGAATGATAAGTGGAGAGTTGTTTTATATGTGTTTATACTAAATGGATAATATAAGTATGCAGATTTTCTTTTTAATAAGGGAATGGGTCAGTTACCGATGGAAGTGAATATAGTTTTTTATCTAATTCAGGAAATGAAGCAGCTTTATATTCCAATACTAGTGAGTTTATTGATTGGAGTAGTGAAATAGTTATAGTCCTTATACTTAAGTGATTATGACATATCTATAATAAAGTGGGATGAATTTAGTGATTATTTTAAGGAAGAGAACCTAATAAATAATCATTAATAAAAGTGGTATAAAAAATTATACTTTATCCAACATGCAAATACGTTGCTTATGAATATAGAGTTAAATTTTTGATTTTTTTTATAGAATTTACCTAACCTTTTAACTGATGAAGAATGTATATGTTTCCACATTTATAGGGGATAGTGATATGAGATGTGGTCCTAGGTTAATATATTTAATATATGGATATATTATGAAGAAGTGGTGTAAACATATCATATAGTACATGGAGATTATTTGAATGAATGGAAATAGGAAGATGAGAATCACGTATTACCTTGTGGGAAGTTTCTTATTATACTGGTGATCCAAGAGGCTATTCAACAATAGTTTCATACCTAACTTCCTACAATACATCCTAGAACATCCTATATGAATCATAAATTAAATATAGATGACTGAAAATTATTAGTCCTTTACTTGGTTTATATTTATGTTTTAGAGGATGAAAGAGTCAATTACTGAGAGAATTGTGGGAGTAAAGCTTAAAATTTAGATTTATTAGGAAACCATATTTTTGTTCATTGAAAATTAAAATTTGGTTTTTTTAAATTATTTTTGGTTAGTGATCTCATCCTGATAGAGAGGTCATAATTTTTGGAAAGGAATTTAAGGAGGAATTTATCACTATAAGTATCCGATTATATCTTTTTTTCTATCCATGCCATTATTTGAGAAGAATGGTCATTTATTTTGTTATGGATTAGAGATAGATTTTGGTTTAATCCTTTCCAAAAATAGGGATATACCACATCATGTTTTATCATTGTTCTTAAAAAATGTCATGGTATGATTGGAGGAGATCATGGTTTTAACCCATAGTTTGTAGTGAGTCGAGCAAACCAGATAAGGGTTTCTTGGTCATATCACAGTTTTTATCAGATGATAATTTTTATAGAAAATGGTTATCTAAAATTAAATATTTTAAATTTTTAATATTACATGGTATCTAGATCATATTTGATCAACCCAAAATGTGATATTTTTTATTTACTATACAATGTAATGGTCTGCCAAAAATTAAAATATAAATTCATGTACATATTATTCTATCCTTTACTCTTATTTTATTTTTAACAACCTTCTATCATTAAGAATATCATCCTTAGTGGTTAAAAGTGCCTTTGGTATATCATTGAACACCTATTATCATTATATTGAATCTTGACTATATAAAGGCACTCTTTATATTTTTTCTTTATCCTTCTATATATTTTTACTTTTTAGGTATCGTGCGTAGATACTACTATACTAGAATGGTGCAATATTTAAGAGAGGTTAGTGGATTATAGGTTTATTATATAATCCTTGTAATGATATGGGGAAATTGAAACATTGAATATTTTATTTAGCAATTCATTCTTTAAATCATCAATTAAGGAGAGGAATTCAAACATATCTACTTTCTATGTGCCAAGTGAATTTTTATTGTATGGTTGATGTGGTGATATTTAATTATTTCACATCACATGAAACTATTATATGTAAAATTAATCAATGGTATGTGTTTGGGAGAGTGAGAATTTTTTTGATATAGAATTTTGTATTGTTTTAAATACATAAATTATAGTAATTAGTGTAGTGATTAACTAAAATTAACACTATGATTTCGGAAACATAATAGGGGATAATAAAATTGAAATGTAATAAAACTAGTTTCTTACTATAATACCCTAGGATGAGGCTATTCAAAATATGATTTCATTTTTTTACATATTATTTAATCCTTGAGAAAATTTATTAATATATTCTAAATTAATGAATGCTGGTATTTTTTGAATATAAGGTGGCATAAAACTAGTTGGTTTGTGGGGTTTGAAAAGGGTTTTTTAAAATGGTTAGCCTAAATTCATGTGGGTGTTAGAATAAAAGTTGGGTAGTGTTATCCATAGACTGAGGTGGTTGTTATAGATCTTATGTTTTGTGTATTATTTCACTAATGTTTGGGTTAGGTATTTCTTTCATTGTTGTGATTTTATGCACTTTATTACATAAGTTCTTTTTATGATATTGTGGAATTTTGATAACCTTTCTTGGAAGGTTTATAATTTGAATATAATAGAGATGTAGTATTACCCAATGATGATGCAATTTGAGGTATATGGGATTCTTATCATGGATATAATTTTTTCTTTTATTGCTACATCATTATATAGTTTTTTTTGTTAAAGTTTATAGATCATTTTTATAATGAAAAATAGTTTTTATGGTTTGAGTTAATATCATTAGAGTTATGGATATTAAGAGGTGGTGATTATTCTTATAATGAACTCCTCCTTGGTCATTACATTTTGAGGAATCATTAATTAATATATATCAACGGAATTTGAATTTTGGATCTAGAGAGGCTGATCGTTTTTCATTTTATAATTAAATCATTTAACTTAACAGATTGTGATGATTTCATAGGTATTTATGGTCATGATTTGAGGTTTTAAGGATGGACTAGGGGTTCAGGTAATAAAGAGGTGGATCCGTATCCATACGTAATACTATAGGTGGCACTTGGTACTTGAGGCGGGTTACCAAATACTTATTGAACCTGGGAAGTGAGGGTGAGTCCCTTGAGGACCATAAGGTATGAAGTGGACTTTTAAAGTGTAATTAGTAGGGAAATGTTTAGTACTGGATAAAAATGGTGAATTTTTAATTTTCACCTCATTTATTTTTCCTCTTTATTCTCTGATTTGGGTTTTATTTTCTCTCATTCATGGGGAGGTTTACCTTGGAATCATCTTCATTAGTATCTTCCTCATGTCTTGTCCCTTCAATACAAGTTTATTCCACTAGGGCCATCATCAAAAATAAAATTTTATCCCTCACTTACTTATCATCCTTCCTTATTTTCGTATCTCTTCCTCCCCCTTCTTGTGGATATATAACTCCACTCAAATTTCAATGGGGGTTATGTTTAAAAAAATTACTGTTATGAATATTGATGAGTCTGGGTTGCATGAAGCCATAGGGGTGGCCCAAAATAGAGATATTTGGAGTTGGGTGTGGTTTAGAGATGTAATTCTATAGTAACATGGAATCACATGATGTATACTAGGATTCACAGTGTGATGGGAGGCAGATCTAGGTATCAATTCATAGTCCTGAGGTATGATAAAATGATGGATGGTCTAAAGTGGGAGGACATAGTGTGTATAAAGGTTAATTTGAAATGATTCATGGTTTTTGTTATATTGGTAGTATCCTATATATAAAATTCATAGGTAAGGGTTATTGAGAGGTCACATAACAGTGATTTTTCCATGGAATTATGGTTGGGGTGAAGGAAGAAGTAATGGTAGAGTTTCATAACTTTGTGACTCGGAGTCCAGACATGAGGCCTCTTAGGTATGTTTCATCATGATATGGACACCCTAGGAACACCATGATGGTATTTATCTAGGTGGTTGATCCCTCTACCAAGGGGTGGTATGGACAAAACTCAGACGGGCCATATAGAGACACAAGCCTCACATGAAGGAATTAGGGCATGATTGCCATGGCCACACTATAACCTGATAATTTGATTGTTTCTTTAAAGGGGTAGATTTTGGAATTCAATTTTGACTCATTTAAACTCCATATATCCTTATCCCCAAGATACATGTTATTTTGGCCAAAATTAGATATCCTCTTTATTGTTTTGATCTCCTCCACCCTATTCTCGTTTCAGTTTGATGCATTGTTTGTTTTTGAATGTTTCTCTTGGTAATCATAACAACATCTAAGCCCTATATGTTTGATTTTTTTTTATTTTTTTTCCACATTTACCATTTTTAAAACCAAATTATGAGTTTTTTGGGATATGTTTTGGTCTCTATAATATATTATTGAATCATAGATCATGGATTAGTGAGAATTATATATCAATCTTGAGGTATAAATTCTTTAACATGTTATGACTTTTGTATTAAACTCTATAGACTCACATGTATGTGGGTATGTGTATGTTAGCCCTAGGAAATTATTCCTTTGGTATAAAAATGACAGTTTCAGTCTATATGAATGTGGTTAAACCATCATAAGGTTAATTAAGGTTTTATGTATTAGAAAGGGTGGATTCTTGCCTTAGGTGGGGCAATCCACCTATGTATATATATATATATATATATATATATATTAGGTGATTAGAGGTACAATTACATCAAACACACACACACACACACACACCACACACACATAGGCCTGAAAGGAAGGTCATAGGCCCCCAAGGAATATCCCACACAACCACCCTCTTTATTACATTATAAATATTTTTCCTAAAGGCCTAGTGGGCATGTAGCCAATTATGTGGCCGGTAGGCCCAAATTTTATGGAATAAGGCCCATTCTATGAATAGTACTACTACAGTACCCCCAACTATTATCGTACCACTACAGTACTCGCTACATTAATTGATATAGTACCCGCCACTGATGTAGTACCTGCCACTCCTACAACTATAATGCTCTCCACTACTATAGTGTTTTCGTTGCTATAGTGACTCTATTGAAATAGTACCTACAGTTCCCTTTGCCTATCCGGGTGGATGACATGCACCTCACCACTATGCTCCATAGCCAAGGCGGCACAATATTAAGTGGATAAACAACTCCCTATCGTATCTTGAAGATGTGGGGGGGGGGGGGGGGTGGTTCCACTCCATATATATAGTACCCAATGATATATATTATAGGGGTATCTAAATCTACCTATTTAAAGAATATGGGGGACACACTCCCTAGTTGAAAATGGATTTTTATAACCTCAATATCTCTTGAATGATCAAACATGATCACCACCATCAATCACGTTTCATTGAAAGAATAATCATGATCATAAAACTCTATGCCATATATCTGATTCCAAAACAAAGGAAACTATTGAGTTCTACATTGTAAACCAATCATGAAAGCTTACTTGCAGGCCCAAATATGAGTCCCAAATAAGAATATACTCAAGGTGGATATTACTGAGGAAAATACACAACATGTACCGAGGGTCACATGGAGTGTGATATCACCTAGAAACCAGAGCATTTCCTCACCTACACATGGATCGGATGGCCACATGGAACTACATGGAATTAAAATTTTGTACATGGTATGTCTTGTCTACCTGAGGGCTTCCCATGTCTTCTAGCCTATGCCCATGCACATCTTCCCATGCCAGTATACTTTGGTCATGCCTGTGTACTATGGATACATCTGGGTACTCTTTTCATGTCTAAGTACATAGTCATGCCCATGTAATATAGTTTTCCCTTGTATCTGGCAGTACCCATGCCAGTGTACTCCTAGGGTACACTCTAAGCCTCTAGAACTAGGTCACATTGCGTGTTTGCATCCTACACAATGTATTGATATTTAAGTCCACCAGAAACCTATCCTCCATAGTAAGGAGAATACAAGATCTGTTTTCTCTATTGTACATGATTTGTGTGTAAGGATTTTATATAATATGATGATTTCTTCTTGTGTCTCTCCCATGCCACCTCCACCACAATTTTTACCTTGAATTTCTCCAAGGAGTGCATATATAGGGCTAAATACACATGATCCATACCTAGTGGTTGGATTATGGCCACTTGAATCATGTATGGTTAATTAACTACACAGTGTGTTGTCATGTAACCTCTACCATAGATAAAGAATCATGTTCTAGACTTTGATCAATGTCTTTAACACCCACATCCCTAATTTTAAAATTGTCCATCCATAAAACACTAATCCATACATCATGAATTTTTACACCATTAAAACAGTGTTTTGACCGCGATCGAATCCAGCTTGACAATGTCAAACCATGACCGCATGGGCCAATAGTAAAGAAAATGAAGAACAGTGGGGGAAAATCATAATAACTAGGTGAATTTCCAATTCTGGATGGTTTTATTCCATGCAATGATTATATAATATGAAAACCAATGTGAATTTATCAGTAAAATGAATAAAATAAATGACCAGGATCATGAAAATAATTGAAATCACCAAAAACTAAAGTAGATAAATAATCCCTGATTTTTAAAATAAAACATGGGAGGAAATTAATAAAATAATATACCCTAACTTTAGTTTATATCGATCATTGGTGAAGAAATTTTTTGATGGAAATGAATAAGAAAATCCTATTTGTTCATTTTTTGTATCATGATTCCCCATGATCATTCACCATTGATCCTCGCTCTTGGTTTTCCAAAACCAAAGAATAATGCTTCCCCATCCTCTAAAATTTCTTTTTTATGTATTTAAACTTCATGATTTTACATAACAACACATTTATAGGGGAGTATTTGGGCTTATGTGATAATAAAAATTACTTTAATTAATTAATAAATTAACTTAGCTCACCCACCAACAAATGTCTTCAATGGAATGTCTGATGGTGACAAACTTTGTGTAGTCCCTAGGGTAAACCTTGTATTCTAGACACAACTGTGGTCTCACATTTCCCGTCTATGTTATCAATAAATGGGAAAGATATTTATTCCAAAAAATATGAACACACATGCTATAAAATATAATATTATTTAAATATATTAATTCTGGTGTCTTTTAATACCAAAACACATCACCAAATATGAGGAAAAATACACACACATATATATAGAAATATTCAATGGACAAATCTAGAAAAACTAGAGTCGTTACATGAGATGTTATAAAGGAAGAATAAAAATGAAATGTATTAGTTTCTCTATTAATTATTATACTATGTGAGTTTTGATATGTTGAGATTGATGAATATGTTTTTTCCTCAGTGTAAGATGGGATGGTTTTGGAACTGATACCCAACCTCCCCTAAGTAAGAGGGTTTTTTTGAACTGATGTGTAGCATACCCTGAGTGAGAAGGGAAGTTTTGGGAATTAATATGTAACCTCCCCTAAGTAAGAAGGTATGGTTTGAGAATATATGTGTGAATTTCTTTGAGTAAGTGATTATTATTTAGAAATAAGTGTACGACCTTCCCTAAATAATAGTGGATGTTTTAGAAACTAAAGTTAAACCTCCCCTAAGTGATAGAAGATGGATTAGGAACTGATTTTATATATTACATGGTACTTGATATTGGTTATACCTAATTTGGGGAGATACTAGAAACATTTTTTACAATATTTATGGTTTGACAAGACTCTTTATTTAGTATAGAGCTATAAATGTATGGTTGGGGTTCCTGGTAGCCTATTTAGTGAACGATGACTTGGTTAGAGTTGTATACCAATTATATTTTATTTTTTAGTAAATACACCATCAAATATCTATTATAATTATGATATGTAAATTTTAGTGGTATCATATAAGGTTTATTAATCACACCCTACATGGGAACCCCATTGTGTATACAGAATTAGTATTCAAGGATTTGACCAAGGGTTGGCCTGATGATGGGTTATTGAGAATTTTGAGTTAGAAATGGATTTGATGAAATGATGGGTCATACATTTGGATATTTTTATATTATGACTCAAATATTATTTTATTATTTTTTTCATATTTTTTCCACCATATCTGGGGTTTTTTTTAATTTTCTTATACTGGTAATTTTCTCTCATTTTGATATTACTTGTGATTTTTTATCTATTGTATTATTATCTGTTCATTTATATAGGATATTTATTTTTTATTTTTTTATTTTTGTTTTTTATGGGTTTTACCTGATATCTAGGGAAAAATCTCAACATCACATGTCCTAGGCCCTCACCACTAGCTGACAACCTCTTATGTATGGGGAGGCATGCATGAGGTTGCATGCCTCACCAGATCAAAAATCATTACTTATATTTGAGGCATCACAAGATATATTCTATAATTGATATTTTAGGTAATTCATAGTTAAATCCATCCTTATTTCATTACTTCCTCTTGATTTGTTTAAGGGAGCCTATAGTGAGTGCATTTATTGAGGTTGTTCTCTCCTCTAGTTGGAACTTATTTCTAAGTGATTTGTATAGGATTTTCTTTATTTCAAACCATGATTTAGTGAATCTTAGGTAAGATTAAATTGGGTCTTTGTTATGATTAGTTATTAGTATAAATATAGTGCTCATATACCTAGGATTTGGTTATGTTTGGTTTGTATTTCCATTATGGTCATTTTAGATACATGAAAAATAGATTGTAAATGTTTTTGGACTATGATTTAATAATTAATAAGGGTAATATGGTGTCATTAGAGTATTAATAAATGATCCTCAAGGCTATTTCATTGGTAGGTGGTTCTGAAATATATGAAATTATCTAGGTATTTATTTTCATCCACCTTATTTTATTTTTCATAAAATAATAAATATATATTCTTATTTTTTTCAATGGACATGAATCAATTATTTTTAGTTAATACTCTTATAAAAAAATAAAATAGATTTTCTATGAAATAATTGTTTAATACTTGGAATAATTTTATGAAATTACATTATTTGGTTTTAAAATTTTTGTTTAAATTATTTTTAAAAAAATTATTAGTTTAAGTTTGTTAAGTAATATTATTTGGAAAATATTTATATTTATATCATTTAAATTATGTGTAGTTTTTATATATATTTTATGTCTAAAATTAATTTTCATCACTTCACATTTGGTAAAAATATAAAGTGTAAAATGGATAACATGTTTCTCAATATAATTAATTGATTAGTAATGGATAATTATAGGTAGCATTGATTCATGGAGTTAATAATGTGGTTATGTAGTACTTTAATTCCAAATATCTTATAGGGTTTTTTGAACTTCATATATCTTTAAATTGGTATGTATAAATAATACTTTTGTGTTTAGGAATGCGTGGAATTTTTATACCCAATATTGTTAGAAATATTTTTGAAAAAAATATAAATTGCAAGATAACATTAAAAATTGTTCTTCTTAAATCCCTGTAGACCTATAATAATGATCCGAGTAACTATCAGAGTAAAGTAAATTGAGAAACATGTAGTATGTTCATTTTTAAAAATAATTATCCTTTCTTGTTAAATTAATTTATATATTCAATGAAATCATTGCTTTATACTTTAACATGGATAATTTTTATGTCAAGAAGACTAATATAACTTTGATTAAGAGTTTCATCAATGGAGAGGTGATAAATAGGTAAATTTTCAAATGAAAAGTAATAATTTTATTATAAATATAAATTGGTTTTTTCAATTATGTTTCAAACCAAACTAAATACCTTGTTTTGAAAAGCATATTTAGTTTCTTTTTCACAAAAAGAAAAAGTATTTTTGGAATTTAAAAAAATTAACCCCAATATAGTTTTATAAAACCCGTTCTTTTCCAAATTATGTCAAATACTATGTTATCTAATATATAAGGGTTAAATTAATTTTTTTCATAAAAATTAAAATTAATACTGTGTTTTCCTTAAGGTATAACCATAGTATGCGAATCTATTTTGATAATTAAATTCTATTTTTAAATGAGTATCTAGAATAAATCTTTATACCAGTATGAACAATTTATCTTGGATTCTTTAGGTATGTATTTGTTATGGAAAATATACTACTTAGTGAGTATCCGAATGAATTATGGGGTTAATGTTGTATTTTTTATCAACAGAGTTTTCAATGGAGTTATAAAAAAGGAAAATTCAATGTGCGGTGAAGTTAAGTAATGGATTAAGAATTCAACCACTAAAGATAAAGTGAAGGATGAAAATATATTTCTAGATAAAGGATAATTAATTTTCCATTAAACACCAAAATTAATGAGACTATATAAATTGGAAAAAGAATTTGATAGAACTGACTACAACTTTGTATTGAACCCCCAAATTAGATATTTTTTTGAGTTGGTCTTTATGGATATGAAAATTATTGATTTTTAGTAATATGAACCTTCTAAATTTTTTTAGAATATTGATAAGAAAATATCTAATGGTGATATTGAAGTTATGATTTTTTTGGTGTGATTTAGAAATATTGAAATTAGAGAAACCATTATTGTGTTATTTAGAATGAGGGTTGTTGCAGTCAGTAGAGAAATAGATTTGGATAACAGAAGGAGTGAATAAATTTGAATATGGAGTTATTGAGGTAGTGAAGATACTTCAAATAATCTAAATTTAGTCTCTAAATTATAATAAAATACAATGTAATAAAGATAATTAGGTTAAGAATTAATAATTCTCAAATATATTTGGAGCTATTTTGATGTGATTTGAGTTGATTGAGAAGGACATGTATTGATTTGTTGCGGTTCCATATTGATCGGAGGATATTCTTGAATTAAATGTTTTTGGTTGAAAAATTATTAAGTATAATATCTTACATGTGATTCATAATATTTTCATTCATTTCGTACAATACTTATATATTTTCTTATGGTATTTCAAGAGTACATATGATACTATTTAGTTTGAAAGATATTACATGGTCATATAGAATATTATAATTTTTTCCAAAGATAATTCACCTTTTCAAATGATATTATATTTTTTATATGATATCCAATGAAAATAATATGAAAAATGAAAAAAGGTATTATTTTCATCTTATATTTGATTATACTGTAAGATATATATCATTTTATAAGATAACTGGCCAACTAAATAAGAAGTTTTATTGAAGGAAGTTTGAATTGAAACAAATAAAAGTATCTTACAAAAATAACATTAGATGATTTCCATATAGTAATATATAGGGTATCTTTAAGATATTTGGAAAACCTATAAGAAACATGAAACATGAATGAAGTATGTAAAGTGAATAAGAATTGTTTTATAACTTACATGTCAGACGTTAACATAAAATATCTGGATCTATAGAAGATATTTTGATTCGTATAAGATATATATACCGCAAAAAATATTTTTAGAATGTATGATACTAATAACATATAAAATAATTGAGTTGTGAAAGATATTCAGGATATGAAAATCTTCTTTGCATATGATATCTTCTTCCTATAATATGTTATAATTTTTGAAAAACTAAGAAAATGGGATCTTTTGGAGAACTTTCTGAATCCATATTATATAATGCCCATATTTTTCTTTCAAGATAAGAAAATCATGATTTTATGTATAGATATGTTTAAATATATGAATTGAAGAATATTATGGGAGGTTAAATTAGATATACCACTATTCCATTATATTGTGATTTTTAAATAAGGATATTTGAAAAAATATAGGCAATCAAACTAAATTAACCCTGACACTATTGAAGTTGTAACTACTTTTTTAAAAAATAAAAAAATATTTGGATTAATTCTTGTTAAATTATAAGAATTATACAATAGATATTTTATTTTATAAGAAAAATAAAATTCATAAAATGAGGATATTCCAAATTAAATGAATTTTGAAATAAAATTTAAATATGTATGTGTTTTTTCTTCATAATTTTAAATATCATAAAAGTGGTTTTTGATTAAATAGTAATGATGAGCTAGTTGAAGTGTAACTTTATCTAATTATTAAATGAAATTTTGTATTTATATGTAAAATGCATAGACTCACATGCTATAAGTAAATGTGACTCACTATAAATTTAATTTACTACGTGATTTTCAACATGAGAATGAGGATCCTTTGATGTGTGAGTTTTTGTGGAATGAAATGGAGAAGGATCTTGAGAATATTTTTTAAAATAAATTGGGGATTTATTTTCCTAATAAAAAATCAAAATTAAATAAAATAACAACTCTCCTCATATTTTACTATAGTATGGATGGTTAATTAAAAAGATCATGGGACATATCCATGAATAAGAAGTTGAGAAAAATGAGAGTAGGATCACCATACCAATTTAGTTGATATTTTATATAAAAAATACATATTATATATATTTTGTGATCCATTGACATAAAAAGTATTTAATGAGTGATATAACTAGATAAACACTCGAGATAACTAGAAAAAATTATAGAGAGAAAAAATAGAAGAACCTAATATTGTGATGAGCTAGAATGACATTTTTTTATCATAAAAGAAGAACTATCCAAAAATTTTCTTCTCATAAAGTCTAATGTGTCATTTAAAAAAAGGATAAGTTCATGTGACACCTAGTAATATACAAGTCTAATAATAAAAGAAAATTGAATATAAAGGCTAACATTCATGAAGTTTCTCTAATAATTTATTAGTTGTTGAAGACCCCTGAAATTTTAGTGAGAGAACACTATGAACAAATTCTAAAAATATCTATGAAAAATGGATATAAAGAAGAGACTAGGATTGATGCTGGTATTATTGAATATTAAAATGAATTTAAAGATTTTGATATTGGGAAGTGGATTAGATCAATGTAGTGATATCTAGTATTGAGTGTGAATTTACTCTAAGTGGTTAAATAAAGTTATAGATAAACTAAAAGATACAATATTAAAAACAGTAGGGAGTAATGGATTTCATAAATGAAATATGATAAAAAACCACCTGTGTAATATGTTCATGATGGTTAGGAGGATACAATACTAAAGAAATTGTATTGAATATATAATAATAGTCTTAAATTGGGGACTCGTACATCTAAATCACAACAGGTTGTATATTTATTTTGAGAGATAAAACCTTGTTAAAACATAATGTTGTAGATTTTAATATAATTCTGGCACTATCTGTGGTGTATGTAATTAGGTAGAGATAAATAGATCCATTTACATCGAGAAATATGGTAAAGGTTGAAATACCAAAGGGGTGAAAATTTTATAATTTAATTTATTTAAGGTCATGGGGTTTACAATAAGTGAAACAACACACACACCCTTGGTATAATAGGACTAAAAACACACACACCCATCATTCACTCCCCCCATGTGTGTGTCCATAAGTCTTATAGCAATTTCATGTGGTATCAAATCCATGGTTCTTTTTAACTGGATCTAAATTTTATTTCCTTTGTGTTTTTATCATCTTGATATAAAGTGTATATTTGAAGAGTGCATACAATACCCTTTGATTAGAAGAAAATATATTATTATTCCTATTAATACTAAAATAGAGGTTTCAAATATGACTTAAATAAATATAAAAAATTTAGAATAATTAGTTGATTAATAATGGAAAAGAAAAAATGGTAATCACCACAAGTTAAAAGAAATTATAGGCGTATGTTTTTTATTAAATTTGTTGAATGTGATTCTTCAGATAAATCAATTTCTTGTTGTGATATTCTTATGGACTTAGTTATTTTTATTACGAGATTAAGGGATATTTTAAAATTATCCATAATGAAGTTTTCTCATTCATAATGGATTTTATTAAAAGATTATATGATGAAAAATTATAGTTGGGATTGGAATCTTAAATTTTGGATAAAATCATGATTCAGAAGTTGTAAGTGTGAAAAGATTTCATCAAATAATTAGAAACCAAAGAATAGTTCATGATGTGTTACAAATTAAAGTGAAACATGGTTGAAGAGATACTTTAAAAATAAGTTTTTGAGAAGTCTAAACATGGAAAACGTTTTGAAGAAGGGATCTGTGATCTAGAAGTGACTCATAAAGGCACTCTTGGTGTTAGAGAATCACAGTTGGAAGTTAAATCCAAAAGAATCAAGGATCTTGAAAATTCCCTAAATGAATGTAGCAATATGAAAGTGGTTAAAATTAAAAAGTGAAAAAGGAAATATAGAGTTAGGGTGTAAGTAATTAAAGGATATAAATACTTTCTTTATTTGAAATATCTTGAGATGAATGTAAAGTTGCGAAATCTGGAAAACACCCAAGAAGGATCTTCATAAGTTATTGAAAATAAAAACAATTCCATAAATACTTATAAAAATGAACATTATTATAAGAAGAATAATATTGGTGGAAAGAAGATATTGGAATCATATCATGATCAACATATAACAAGATCATGGAGGAGGGTGTATCATAGCCCAAATAAATATATTTTATCTAAATCTATTTTAACTACAAGTATAGGATTCTAGTAAAATTTTTGACATATCTGGAAGGATAAAAATACTGATAAACCCACCGATGTTCCTAGGGTTTAAATTGTAATGTGTAAGATGAGAAGATCCCTAAATCACACTCAAAAGAATGGTGAGTTAACACAAAAATTAGAAATAAAAAAATCTATCCAAACTACATGTATAAGAAAAATTATGTTTTTTAGCTTTTGATGGTGCTATTTGTGATTTAAGAATAAGATTATTGAATATTGGAAAATAATGTGTGTGATTAGAGAAAATATAATGAATGAATTTATGGGGGGAAATGAAACTTAGAATAATAATGTTGGACTGAGGTAGGCCTCACAGAAGAAGAAGAAGAATCTATCCATGAAAAATATATTTCATTATATTAAAACATATGTGAATATGTATAAATAAGTAGTCACTATTATGATTAGTTCTGATATATACCAGAATATAATATCTCATATATTGAACAAAATATTAGTCCAAAATAGAAATTCAAGCATATGGAAAATGATAATAATTCAACCATGATAATTAAAAATAAAAAGAAAAATGTTGAACAAATAACTCCTAAGAAGTCATAGAATAAAGTTTATCTGGATGTCTCTATAAGTAGAATATTCTTCTACTATATAAAGAGAGGAAACATGATAGTTTATCAAAATATGGTCATGAACATAAAATACAAGGGTAGAAATATGAAATCTAAAATGAAATTAAGCTAAGAGAGAAATATTAAGATTCATTTATCACATCTGGGGGTTTATCCAGGTCCACTAGGATGAAATTCATATGTCACAAGGTCTACTTCAACCTACCCAAGTCATTAATGACTAGGTAATCTAATAAAGCATTCAGGAATATGGGCATGGTCTATGAGGAGTCTAGGTAAAGATACATTGTACCTAACATGATACTAGTCAGGTTCATCATAATTCAATTTTGGGGAAGTCTATGTGGATTATAACCATCATTCTAGAACCAAGAATAAGGACATGGAGAACTAGGATCATGGGGGATTTATTATTTATAATGAATTTTATTATCCCATGAATTATTTCAATGAAAAGTTTGGAAGGAATTATCTAGAATAAAAAATATTGTCTATTAATTATTTAATCGACACATTAGGTGGATAAAAAATGCAGAAAGAGATTTTCGTTTTTTCCCTCAATGAAAACATAAAGAAATGGTTTAATTCATATCTTGATGTTATTATTTATAAATTAGAGTGGTAATGGTTCTATAAATATTATTATCTCATTTTTATGGATTTTTTAGCTTTTATGGATGAAGATAGAAAATGGTCTTTCCAAAACCTATAAATAAATAATTTATCATGTAAATATTTGAGTGTATCCTCTAGATGATATATTAGAAAGATGAGGTGATGTTTCTTAATTTGTTTTGATTTATTGATTCCAATTAGAATTATTTTATGAATTTATTTTGATAGGTTTGTTATGAAGTTTATCAGTCAACATATAAATTTTTTGTTTTTTTAAATAAGAAAAGGACATTGAAGATGAATAACTTATGGGAGAGAAACATAAACATATGAGTAAAATTGGTATTAAAAAACATAAAAATGTGGAGATTTATGTAAAAAATGGATCATGTATTTAATGTAGTTTTTTTTCAATAGATTTTTCAATGGATTTTTATAAATTAAAGTTGACGTGTGGTGAAGTTTGGTGATGGAGTAAGAATTAATCCTCTAAAGAAAAGGTGAAGGATTCCAATTTATTAGTTGGTAAAAGTGAATAAATATTCAATTGAATAAGAAAATTAAGATCATTGGTTATATTAGAAAAGGAATTTGTAAGAGATGGATATTGGTTTGTGAGATGAAATCAAATAAGAAGATTAATTGAGCTATTTGTATGGATATAAAATTATTTATTTTTAGTTGTATGAAAAATATAGAATGGTTTGGAGAAGGTTAAAAGGAATATATATTGGGAATATTCTATTTCTATGTTTATTAGTGTCAGTTATGTAACTTGAAATTAGGGATTAATTTAAGTGTTTCTTAGCGTGAATGTTGTTGTAATCAGTGAATAAATACACTTGTATAATGGATGAAGTAAATTAGTATGATGTTAGAATTATTGAGGTTGGGATAACACTTGAAATATTCTAAATTGAGTACTTAAATTTTGTAAAGGATCATTGAAGATAGAAAATAATGTTTGGTATTTTTCTAACAATACCATATTTATTTGAATATGTTTTCATTTGATTTGAGTTGATTTATAAGGCACTATTTAATGAACCAACCTAGGTCGACTTGACAGGTCACCCAAGGTGGACCGCCACATGGTGAGGTATAAAAAAGATAATGGAAACAAGTATTGAATATAATGAAAAAAATATACAACCAAAGTAAAATATGTAATAAAAAGATACAAAAATATCTATATAACCCAAGCCAAATAGGATAAACCTGAAAAGTATGAATAAAAAAGTCCGACAAGTCTCCATATGATCAATCTTCACCTCCAAACCATCCCAAAATGAAGGAAACATATGAAGAGAGAACCTATAATGCTATGTGATTCCCTTAACTTTTCATATATCCTACTGAATAAGGTTTACAGACACCTAATGTAAAAAGTTGGGTGTGAGCACATAGCCTAGTAGGATACCACCAATGAATCTATATAAAATATAATATCAATAATGCATAAGTTTTAGCATTAAAAAAAATCCATTTCATAAATATTTTTTATAAATAAAACCATTTGTAAATATTTCCTTAATTTTCTATAAATTCATATTATATTCACCAAATCCTAGAATATAATAGGCATAAAATAAAAATAGGTAAATTAAACATGTCTTAAAATATCCATAAAATAGACCATCATGTGATAAACTAGGTATAATGGAAAAACCACACCATTTGGGATATAGTCTATGGGAATACATACTTGAAATAAAAGAAGCGTAAACTAGGCATAAGTGGTTCCAATTGATATTGTGCCCTACCACAATTCATCAATATCACAAAAGTGACCCATAGTGGTTACACAAACATTAGTGTCACCTATGTATATTTCCTAACACACCCAAGTTTTCCAATGTTCCATGTTTTCTCAAAACCATTTCCAAAATGATGATCAAATTTAATTAAAACCCTTTTTTACCAAATAAAATCCATTTTAATGACACCCCAAATGGATCAAGAAGAACATATAAAAATACAAAAATTATCACCAATTTTATAGATTCACCTACCTCAATAATGAAGGAAACATAACTACCTTCAACAACGGGGATAAAAAAACCATAGATCATCCTTCTAAAAAGAAATCATGGTGAAAATACAATGTATTAATAGGAAATAATAATCAATCATGAATCTTAAACACAAACATATCCAACACAATTGTCATGACCAAAGGTAGTGAAGAAGGAGAAAGACCACATACCAGGGATATGTGTTGTAACCACCACATGAAACAAATGTTTGAAAAAGTGATCCCAAAGAATATATATCACCTAAAATCACCCAAAAATATTCATAGGGTTAGATAGGAAATCAATTACACTAAGTGATAAAAAATCAGTAATGATGCATATTTAAAACTATTGGATGTGAGGATTTCATATTGTCAATCCCTTTCATGGAGTGAAATCCCACACATTAAAGTTATTACAAAAAATTAATCACCTCAGAATAAATTAAATATTGATAAATTTTTTCATAGAATTTAAAATTTTCATTGTTGATTAAATTTTCATTCCTTGCACGAGATTCACTATATATTCCCCCACAACATATTCACGTTGTGTAAACCACTCCCAATGTGAATTTTTCTAGTAGGAAGTACTCAACAAATTTTTTTATCAAAAGACTATGAACCAAAACATAGGGTTATATAGTATCAAGGATCACCCTCTAAGTCATTTAAACATTTATACTCTATCTTCATTAATTCAAACAAACATAAATACAAAAAATTTATTTTATTTTTCAATAGAGAGATCTCTTTTCATGAGAAGGCTGCAATTCACCCAAACAAAAAGGGAAACCAAATGAAAAAGGCAAGGAATACCTGAAATAAGGTAATCTAGTGTTACAATCTCTCTACTATAAATGATTTTTTTCTTCAGAAAGTCATAAAGATATTGGAATCGAAAAAAGTGAAGTTCAATTCTACCTCATCAATAAATATTCCTCCCATGTATCTTGGTAATCCCATATGTATTGGCATAGTACATTGACCAATATAATTATTTTATAGTGTAGAATATTCTCCCAGAAATCTCTAATCTAAAATGGTTGCTCAACCATAGTGATATAAGGATCAATATTGATATCCTCCAATTCAATCATATGAGAAGGATCCGGTCGATACCTTCTTATATGGGAAATATGAATCATGTTATGGATGGGATTTGGATGAGGTGGTAATTTTAACTGATAGTCTACCTTTCCCAATCATCCAATGATCTCATAGTGGCCCACAAACCTCGGTGCTAACTTACCCTATTTACCCAACTGATGATGTCCCAAGTGAGGTGAAACTCTAAGAAAGACCCGATCCCCAACCTGAAACTCTAGGATATGGTGACGATAGTCTACATAATATTTATGAAGACTTTATTCCATGATCAATCTATTTCAGATCAACTTCACCCTCTTCTTCCTCTATTGAACAAGACTTATCCCAACTAAGGATATATCTCCCAACTCTTTCCAATATAAAGGAGAACCGCATAGGCCCCCATAAAAGTCCTTGAAGGGTTCCATTTTTATTGATGCCTAATAATTTTTTTATATAATAAATTGACTAAAGGAAATTTTTTTTCTAAATAAACACAAAAATCACTCACAAAATCCTAAATAATATCCTCAAGAACCTGGATATATGTCTTTATTAATCCATCTATCTTAGGATGATATGTTGTGATCAATTACAACCGGGAACCCATAACCTATTGTAAATATTTCTAAAACCTGTATGTGAACCTTAGGTCCTTATAAAAATTAACCATAGTGGGAACCCCATGGAGTATCATAATCAATCAGACTTACAAGTACCTGAGCTATTCCACCTTGGTTTTTTCCTTGATTATTATGAAATGTGACAATTTTATGAGTCACTGAGTGATAACCAAAATAGGATCCTTCCAACTAGGATTCCATGGTAAACTAATGAAAAAATACATATAAGTATCATCCCATTTCCATATCGTAATGGGTAGGGTTTGTAAAAAACTAGCAGGCCACTCGTGTTCCATATTAATTCTCTGAAAAGTAAGACACCATGATAAAAAATCATCAATCGACCATCTTATATCCAACCACAAATACTGACATCTAAAATCTTGATACATCTTGGTAGTACCTAGGTGTAAAAACCAATAATAATAGTGTTCACTATGCATCAAATGCTTCCTTAGGTAAATCAGAACAACCAACCAACTATAGATGCACAAATTATGAAATTATAAATGGAGAATGGTAACATGGACATTCAACCATGTATTATGAATGGTAACATAGACATTAAATTATGAAATTATAAATGGTAACATGGCCATTCAATCATGTATTATAAAATATGAATGGAATCATGGTGATTTAATTATGAAATGATGAATGGTAACATGGAAATTCAATCATGTATCATTAAATATGAAGGGTTACATGAACATTCAATCATGAAATGACAAATGGTAACATGTAAATTCAATCATTTATTATAAAATATTTATGGAAAATGGACATTCAATTATGAAATGATGAATGGTAACACATAAATTCAATCATGTGTTATTAAATATGAGTGGTAACATGGACATTCAATTATATAATGATTAATGGTAACATGGAAATTCAACCATGAATTATGAAAATATGAATGGTAAAAATGGAATTCAATTATGAATTACGAATGGTAATAATGAAATTCGGGTATATGATTTGAGTTCAGGTGTCTTCGAGAACCTAGGTGATATCCGGATAAATAAACAGTAAATGAATAAATGTATACTATTTACTTTATTACTTGTATTTTATAATTTATACAACTATATACACTATATTGATTGGATATTATTTCAGACAGCAAGGTTGGGGGCCTACTGAGTTGTAATCACACCCTACTTGGTCTTCCTGATTGGTACCCGAATAGATATCATGGTTGTAGGAAATGCTAAGGGAAAATTCCCTATATTAGAGGGATTCATTGGAATGGATCATGGATGAGGGAACCAAACACGGTTCAGGACCCAGTTGAGAGTTTACAGAGTCTTTAATTTTGATTTTCATTTTGAAACATGGCACGTACTTTAGCATAGAATATCTACTATTTAATTTTGATATTCTATTTCCATTTTGGGTCATCTAGTGATACTGGTTTATTCATGTTATGTTATATCATTCCATGGTTTTTGATTATTTATTTAAATTATTGTATTGCTATAATAAAGGGAGTATAGACTCCCCTTGACTGATATTAGACCCTCAATTCTAGTTAGAAGCCTCTAGAATGAATGGAAATGATCTTAAGGTCATGTGACAGATAAGATCAGGGAACCAATGTGTGGCACTCTAGTTAGGATGCTACAATAGGGCATGTGTCCCAAATAAATAAATGTGAGATGAAAATTTCTTACCACTTTGGTAATACTTTAAATCATACGACCCATTAAAGAATAAAATAAAATAAATAATTAAATATCTTGAAATGAATTTGATTAATTATATAACATGTCATTGGGGAATTATACCCACCACAAAAAATAAATGAGTTGTTAATATGGTATATGTATTCTAGAAAAAAAATGTGGGGCCCAAAATCTCTTACATTAAGTATCGAATTCCTTCGTACACATTAAAAATTAATATATAATAAATTTAGGTTTATTATAAATCTATTATAGAAATATATATATTTAAATAATACCATAAATGATATACTTATGACCTTTTATTATCTGTTTATTTAAAAGTACTTGTTAAAATTACGTTTCGGGTAATAAGTGCTTTGTTTTTTATGTTTGTTTTTGTTTTCTATTTTTATTCCTTTTATTTTAATCATGGTTACATAATATATAGAATTTAAACCATTATATTAATATAATTTTATTAATTATATATTTATTTAGAGTAATCTATTAAATTTAGAGATAGAAAATAATTACACCGTTCTCAGAGACGGTAGGCCATACGTACATAATGACACTGTTTTCTTTTTATCTATAGATGAAACAAATGAAATAAATGAAATAAATGAAATATAAATAATATATTACCTTTATCTAATAATTCTTATGTCTTATATATATCACATATTTTTATTTAACATATCCTTAACACCTTCCATTTAAAGAATAGTGGAAGAATGAATCACATCGTTATGTGAGGCGATAATCCTCAGTACACAGGAACAACATTATAGAATTCAAATAGAATGTAAATTATTAATATATATGTGTTTTTTTAATTAAAAAGATTAATTATGTCATAAATAACATATAAATTTGTTAAATCCATCATTTTATCCAACTGTGAGATGCGGTGATAGAAAATGAGTTACATTAGTTCAAGAGGCAGTAGTCCTCCGTACACATGATCGAAAATTTCATTTTCCATTCATTGAAATAGGAGATTTAAATAGGTTGTTATATTAACCTTATAATATATAAGTATATATTATATAATTATTTTATTATATTGGATTTAATATAACATGAATGAAGGTGGTAAGTTAATAATTAAAAAGAAAGAGTTTATAGAAAACAATGACATTATCTTAGAATTTTTTTGGATCTCATATTAAGGACCATATGATTGAACTTTTGGGAATAACATAAGATATATAATTTGGATAGGGATGTTTGGGATATATATCTATAAGTTTGTTTGATACAAATGGATTATGTGGTGAGAATAAGTGTGGGGAGGAGGTCCTCTTTTATAATTGAAGTGTAGTGGTATATTTTTAAATACCCAAAACTATTTAATAATGGGAAGTCACTATCATGAAATAATCCTAAAACTTTTTTAAAAAATTATTGGAGGGATTATATTTTCTAAACACACCTACAACACACAAAAAATCACAAGTCTTAAACATGTTGTTCGTTAACTTCTAAGTTTACTCACCTTTACCATTTTAATTTCACTATAGTAACTAGTATATTTTTATTAACCTAGGTAATTTATCCTTTAAGAATAAAATTAAAATAATAATAATAATATATTTTTATCCAATTATTCTAAATATTAAATCTAATTTACTAAATAATGATTTTATGTGTGTTCAAAATTAATTTCAACACATGGGTATGTAACGTGCAAAACCTTGTTTTAACCTTAATTATAGTAAATAATTTTTATTCTTTTTACTAATATTTATGAAAAAAATTAATTTAAAATTATTATATAATATAATCTATTATGATTATAAATATAAAATCAATTTTATCATGTTCAATTTAAAAAATTTACAAAACATAATTTAAAATAAAACCCATAAACGCTATGGATAGATGGTTTTCTAAAGAAAAAATTTTCATAAGTACGAACAATTTTAATCTAAAAAATTTAAAATTATTTTTGATTCAAATAATCTAAATTTGATTAATAAAAAAAATTTTGAACTAATTTTAGTTTGAAAAAAATTCTAAAAAATATGAGACATTTTAAATTCTTTAAATGAAAAGGCATTTTTTATTAAAAATTTGTATTTTCACTATTCATTAAAAAATTATTATTTTTAGAAAATTCTCAAAAATTATACCTAAGATAATTTTAATATGATAATTTCATAATTGATGTTTATTTTTTAAAATAAAGTTTCTAAAATTGTAAAAAATTACTTTTTTATATCTAAACACGATAAGTAATAAAACTGTTTTTTTTGAGAAAACAGTATTTTTGAAACAAATAATAACTTTACTAAAAACTATTTAATTTTCTATCATTTTTTTCATTAAAAAAACCATTATAAATATTTTTTTTATTTTTTTATTATTATTCATATGACCTAGTTTAACGTCTTGGTTATTAGATTTATGTTTAAATAAAAATATTAATAGTATGTTACATCTCATTAAAACTTAGTGTTATGTGTAATACAAGGTATCAAAAAATTAAATTTATTAGAAAACTATATTTCATAAAATCTCGAGCTGTTCGATTATAAACCTATAAAAATGGATTTCACCCTCTAGATTCATCACTACGATACAAACAAATGAGGATACTTTTTCCTCATCATGTCATTAGTATCCCTCATAGCTTACTCAAGATGGTGATTTTGCCACAAAACATTGACCCAGTGAGTGGACTTATTTCATATAACATTCTCTGTATGATCTTGAATATCAATCATTGTTCCCAAAAAATAAATATCATGCTCTAATTTTATGACCTATGAGTTTAGTACATGGGATGAATTATATATTTACTTCCTTAGTAGGGATATATGGAATACATCGTGGACTTGAGAGTGGTTTGGTGGAAGCACACATCAATAGGTTACTATCTCAATATGATAAAAAATTTCAAAGGGACTAATATAACTAGGGATTTGTTTTCACCACTTTTCAAATATCATTACCTTATTCCATGGATAAATTATTAGAAAATTTTTTCACAAACGTCAAATTCTAGATCACATTGGTGATTGTTGGTAAATATTTGTAGTAAATTTGTGATGTCCTTGTGTGTTGCTAAATAACCCCATCCTTTTTTTTCATTTCATCATCTAGATCATGTCCCAATAAATTTCATTCTCCAACTTCATCTCGGTACACTAGAGTTTTATAAATCTTTCCATATAGGTCATCTTATGGAGCGATTTAAGTTCTCACGTGAAATAAATTGTTGTATGAAAACTCAACAAGATGAAGGTATTGATCCCAACCACCATTGATATCCATAGAACAAGATATATATTTATCCTCTAAGGTTTTAATTATTTTCTCAATTTGACCATCTATTTAAGGATGATAAAAAATTCTAAATCTCAACTCTGTATCCAAATATTGATGAATACTTCACGAAAACATCATGTTAAATCTCAAATCTTGATCATACACAATAGAATGTGGTACTCCATACAAGATTACCACTTCCTTAATGTCTATCTTGTAAATATGATCTAGAGATAAATATTATCTGATAGTGATGAAGTGTTCCAAATTATTAATGTGATCAACTAAAAAAAATTTAGAATTATTCCCTTTTGATGTTTTTTGGAGTCCTATGACACAATACATAGATATGTTTTCCCATTTCCATTCATGTATGGATAATGGTTTTAGAATACCCTTATAATTTTGTACCTCATCCTTAACTTTTTGACATACCAATCAATGAGATATGTATTCATCAATATCTATCTTCATGTTTTCACACTAAAAATAATCTTTCACATAGTCTAGTGGTAGGGAATATACCCTTGTCATCATTTGGTTGTGGGTTCAAGCCCCACACCCTTACTAGATGTGATAGGTTATCACCTGGTGTGGGGGTTATCTAATTACAAAAAAATATTAATATAGTTCCTATAATTATCCATAATTTCAATAACCCATAATTACATCAACATAAAAGATAAGACAAACCTTAAAGTTTAACAATACATTTAATCTTATTTCATAAAAAAAAATTCATTCCTCCACAAATAACCTTTTTACTAAAAAATAAACAAAACTGAAGGGTTGTATTTCCATAAATTCCTCCCAGAATATCATAAATCTTGATAAACACCCATCACATAAAAAAAGATATTTCTAAGATTTTTAACATTGATCAAATTTAAACTCATAAACCCCTGACGATTTCTATAAATGTTAATTTAATCATACATGGATTTATACATGATTCAAAAATATTATTACAATTTCTTCATTAAATAATCTATTATATTATAAAATAAACATTTCCATTGGAATCTTGGGTTCATCTGTGCACCGATAAAATATAAAATATGATTTATTTATTACAAAATCCTTGTGGAGGGACATAATAAATTTGAAAAATCCTATAAAATTTCACTAAAAAATAACAAATATCATTTTCATAGGGCTCATTCATACAAACACCAACATGAAATTTCCAACTATAGAGTGGAGGATAATTGTTCCCAAATTATCTTGATTTACTTTCTTTGTGTGATTTCATAACAATTCCATTTTTTAAATTTTCAATAGATGTTGTTTTGGATTATTATCCAAATTAACCTTTAGATTAATTAATTGATTCCTATAATTTCCAAACTCCTTGCAACTAAAGAATTGAAGAGTGGGTGGTTCATTCTATGAGATTTATCTTTGTTGGAATTGTTAGTTAACTTCTTCCCATCAAATTAGTACTCATCTTATTAATGACCTTACTTTTCACACATATAAATTTTATCAGTCCCCTTAATATGATTTCCTCTAAGTTCCCTTACACAATTATATCATGAAGGAAAGATCATCGTTTTATCTCTATGTTTTCTAGAGATTTATTTCAATTAATTCTTTATTTTCTTATCAAACCCATGATATTTATGGGCAATTGTAATATCCATTTAAACTGTTATAGCACATAAAATTATTTATTTGTATATAATAAAGTAAGTTATGGATATCTCCCTTAAAAATATGGTTTTAAGAAACTGAAGAATTGATCAAACTTACATTCAGGTTGGATAACAATACCAGAAGTGTACCTCACAAGTCTTGTAAAATTCTCCTCATAGGAACCATTTAATTCCTCATCTTTATGATTTATCTCATTTAATTCCTTATCAATATTTGTATAAATAATATAAGGAAATTAATTATTAAAAAAATCTCATAAACTCATCCCACTCGATGTAATTAATTTCTACATGTTATCTCACATTTTTAATAATATTACACTATTAATCCACTTCACCATCCAAATGATAGAAAAACAAAATTATTTTTTAGGATCCAAACATTGGAAAATAGAAAATATATTTTCAATAGTATTGATCCATTTCTTGGAAACTATTAGATCAAAAAAAACCAAAATATGGTGGAAAATTCCTCATAAAGGACTCAACAAAATGTTATTCCCTCCTTTTCTCATTTGGAAGTTCAAAATGATTGATATAATGTTTCATGATCATAGAAAAAAGATTTTCCATTCCTACTCCAATAAAATTTGATTTCTATATAGAAAAATCTTTTTATTTTCCATTTTATTCATCATTAACATGTTTCCTTTGGGTTATATCCATTGACTAAAACCAAATAAAATAGTGTACAAAACACTTATCATAGTGGGAAACCACATAATCCTGAAAAACCATTTATAGATTTTCTAAATCATGACATCTTATTTTTAATCTATGACACCTTATGTTTAATGTAGGATCTTCATGGTCATAATCTATTCAAATCTCTCACAATGGTTTCTAAAGTTTTTGAATTTTCAAAAAAATATCCTTTGAGAGTGTAAAACTAGGTGTGTAGAAAGGCCCATTGTCATGCATAAGGTGTTAATCATGTCCTTCTCAGTTCACCCATTTCAGATTTATTATCCCAGGGTAAAACTGTTCTAGATCCATATCCAATTGTAGTATAAAGACATGGATATAATTTCTTGGAAACCACTCACTCAATACTTCAACAAATTTCTAAGACATTTTCCTATACCTTAACTTATCCTTAGAGTTATTCTTAGACATATCCCTAGACATAACCTTAGACATATCCCTAGGGATTTAACTAAAGTTTCTCATTCTAGTTTCCAAATGATAATTAAAACTTGTCTCTGATGGAAACTATAACAAACTAGACATATCATACATAAATATCACATTTTTTTGAAATAAATACTCAATAAATTTTAGAAATACATTCCTGAGGATCTTAAAGGTTTAGTGCCTTTGGACACTGGGTACACAATCTTATTATTTAATCAATGATATTAAACATATATCATAAATATCGCCCCCTTTTATACTCTTCATAAACATACCCTACTTAAAACCTTTCTTCATAGCTCAAGGGAAAGGAAACATAAGAAAGTGTGAGCTAATATTTTCTATAAAGGTAAACATGGGATATATAATTATATTATCATATGAAAGAATTAGATAAGCATAAGTGCATGATATTAGGAACATAAATCAAAATGTTGACAATGAATGTATGATAGATCATAAAAATGAGTCATGACATAGAGCATTATCATTAAAAAATACATGATTCATAAGAGTGTGAAATCATCATAATTAATGAACCAAATTCTCATTTCAAAAAAGTTTCACACCAACATAGGTATATATACCATATAAATTTTCATGTTTGACTGCCAAGACCATTAAACAAAGCTAATTAGGCATCATCACCTATTTCCCATTGTGGATTAATCACATTAACAAGTTTACCATTGTGGGTGAAGCCTAATGGCCTATTTTCTATTATGGATCAAGCCCATAAACATTTTCCCATTTTTATCTAATAAGATATAAAACTTTAAATAATTAATTTTTGGGATATATAGGCATCTCCCATCATTGGTTATAATGTGACCGCCATCCTTGTTTATATCATAGCCATCATCATTGGTTATAATATAACCACCACACTTAGATCAAATGTAACCCCCATCAGACAATTAAAACCATACATAATTGTTCAAAAATAAAATAAATCATTCATAATACCATAGACCATGAAAAAGGGTCTCATAAACATTCCATCATAGCATATAACATTAAAATTAAATCGGTCTCATAATGATCCAATTAATTCATTATTGCATAGCCCATAGAAAATTAATGTTTTTCATAAAAATATCTTCATCATAATAATAAACCATCCAAATAAAGAATAAGGATGGTAAAATTGGATCCTAACCCCAGTAAGAAATTGGTGACACTAAAAGTTTTTATCTTAGATGGAAAATGATTTAGAAAGATCACTTATAACATTTATTAGGGAAAATATCCTTTTCACTTTGAAATAACTTCACTAAAATATAAAAACGTCTAAAATTTTAAAGAAAAATTTTTCTTTGAAAATATACTTTGAAAATTATAATGGAATCTTCATAACATTGGGTGGTCATGACAGTGAAAAATTTTGTTCATTATATACATGTTAAAACAAATATTCATTTCACATTTTCAGTAAAATCCAAAAGGGCCATATTTGGAAAATGATATGAAGATTCCTGTTAAATTATTTTATAAAAATTCAAACATGGGTAAAAATTTCTTTAAAAAAATCATAGGATAATAGAAAACTATTTCTTTAAAAATTTTTTAGAAAACATGGACATGGAAGAAAAATGGTTTTCAATCAAACATAGAAATAAAATTGATGTTTAATGAAAATATATTTTTTAGAATATTGAATACATAAAGAGTTTAAAATAAAATTATAACATGTAATTTTAAAAAATAAACATACTATAATAAAATAAATGAGTTTCCTAATAGTTATATCACAATATGTCATCATTGGAAGGATATCTTAAACAATCCCAATAAATAATGAGACTGTAATATTGAACCCTTTTCATTTTGATATCCATTGAATTGTAAGTCATGTAAAATAAACAGGATTATATAGATATTTATATCCCAAAATTATAATTTTAATTATCATTAAATACATTAATGTTCAGTACATACACCATATGAAAGAAACTAGTGGTTTATATGGCATGTATCCAATAGAAATAAAAGTGAGATGAAAATCCCTAACTACTTTGGTAATATTTAGAATTGTATGAATAAATAAATAATAATATAAAATTTAAAATAAAATATAATTAAAATAAGTAAATACATGATATAACATGTAAAAGGGTAAGTATATACACCCCACAAAATAAATGAGTGGTGAATATGGTATATGTCTCCAGTAAATAAAAGAGTGAGTAGAAATACCTTACTTTAAGTCTCAACTTCCTTCATACACATTAAAAACTATTGTATAATAAATATGATTTTATTATAAATATATTATAGAACCATACTAATTTATATCATACCATATGTGATTTACTTACAACCTTTTATTATCATTTTATCAACAGTTTCTTGTTAAAATCACATTTTCAGTAATAACTGCATTGATTCTCATGCATGTTTTAGTTTAATTTTTTGTTCCTTTTACTTTGATAATGGTTAAATCATATAAATAATGTAAAACATGAAATAAATATCATATATATTCCTTTTATATGTATTTATAATAACCCATTTAAGTTATAATCAAAAAATTAATTACACTATTCATGGAGATGCTAGGTCGTACATACGAATGAACTTTGTTTCCATTTTATCGATAGATGAAAATGAAGGTAAATAATATATTAAAATTTTATAATAATTTTTATGTCATATATATCACATATTTTAATTAATTCTATGCCCATTACCTTCCATGTGAAGTGTAATTGAAGAATGAATCACACTGCTTCGGGAGACGGTAGACCATCATATACGCATGGAAAATTATCATATTCTCACATAATGGAAAGTAAGAAGGTATGTATGATATTATAAATTCGAATGTATATTTATTTTAATGAATATAATATTTTTTTAATTCATAATTATATTAATATGTAATATCCATTTTTGGAAAACAAATTACATCATTTCGTGATACAGTAATCCGTCATTCAACTGATCGATTGTTTTGTTTTCCATTTTATGGAATAGGTGATGGATATAAGTTATAAAATAAAAATAACAAAAAATATGTGTATTTTATATAAAGTATTAATTAAATTGAAATTAACATAACATGGAAGAAGGTTTTAATAGTATAATTAAAAATAAATAGGTTAGTGAAGACAGTTACCTACATTTAGAAAAACATCCTTTGGATCTCTTATTAAGGACCCTATCATTAGTATTTTGGTAATTAATGAAGCAATAGAACATGTATAAGGATGTTGGTGATAATTTTTTTGGGTTTTTTTGATCAAAATGGCTTATATGGTGTGAAGAAGATAGGGGAGGATATCACCTTTTAAAATTGAGGAGTAATATTTTTCAAAATATGAAAAACTATTCAATAATTGGAAGTCACTCTCACAAAATGTGCCTAAAAATTTTATAAATAAAGCCGAGGTTGGATTAAATGTTATATCCACCCCCACCACAAATTTTTTAATCACATTGTTCCTTAACATCTATGTTTACTCACTTTTACTATTTTATTTTTTAATATAGTAAGTAGTATCTTTGTATTTACCAAGGTAATTGAACATTAAAAAATAAAAATAAAATGATAATTATTAGATAATATATAACAAATTATTCTAAATATAATATAAAATTTATTAAATAAGTATCCTATGTGTGGAAAAAATTAATTTCAATACATGCATATTTAACGTATAAAACCATGTTTTAACCTTAACTATGGTAATTATTTTTTTTTATCATTTTTTCTAATATTTATGAAAAAATAATAATTTAGAATTATATAATTTAAATAGTTTTATTACATATATGGAATATATTTTATGAAATTAAATTCATATAATTGGAATAATTTAATTTAAAATAAAATAGGTAGATGCAGAAAAAATGAATTTTCAAAGAGAACATTTTAATAAGTATAGAAATTTTTAATATAAAAAATTAAAATGAATTTGATTCCAATGAAATAAATTAGATTAATAATAACTTTTTTTAACTAATTATAATTTAAAAACTTGTTTAAACAAGATTGATATTTTTAAATTCATTAAACAAAAATCCAGTTTTTAATAAAAATCAGCATTTTTCACTATTCATCAAAAAATTATTATTTTCATAAAATTATTAGAAATTCACCATAAAATAATTTTTAAATATTTATTTTTAAAAATATTTTATTTTTTAAAATAAATTTTTTAAAAGTTTAAAATTTAATTTTTTTCATTTGTTCACAAAAATAAATAAAAACATTTTTTTTGAGAAAACAGTATTTTCAAAACAAATAAAGGATTTTCTAAAAATTCAATACTTTTTTATCAATATGTTTTCTTTTTTAAAAAAATTAGTTAATTTTTTTGAAAAAATTATTCCTATTTATACCACCATGTTTAATTGATAAGTTTTAAAGGTCATGATTAAATAATAATATTAATAGTATATTGCAGTTCATCAAAACTTGGTGTTGCATGTAATGTAAGGTGTAACATCCTGGCCTGACTTACCATTGAATAGGTGGCCAGACCGGTAGGTCACATGGCCTCAAGTGCGTCTCCCCGTACGCTAGAGGCTGTCGACTAGCAGCGAGGGTCTCAGGAGGTGATAGTGGGGAGACTTTACCCTCATATCAAAGTAACACAACAGTATTATCAGATTAAATAATATTCAATAGCGGAAACAGTAAATAATTGAAAGGAAGAAGCAAAAGGTAGGTAATAACCATTTATAAAAGGCGGAAAACACCAGTTTAGAATGCATGCATATACAGTTGATGATACAGTTATGAAAGAAGGAATCAATATAGCATGCTTTACAAACAATACAAAAAGGAAGGACAGAAAACCCCGAAAATGATCCCCTGAGCATCCCAAGCTCCCACTTAGTCCTTTGCTCCTAACTCCTCAGGTAAAATCAGCACAACACACAACCTAGGTCCTGCAAGCAAGAAGGTCTACTTGGGTACCCCAGTGCAATGGCGGCCCGAGTAGGGTGTGAGATATAAATCTTAGTAGGCTGGCACCACCAGTGTCAAACCCAATCCAGACAGTGTATAATAATTAAACAGTGAGTAGGTATATAGAAATAAGTAACCAGAATTACATAAGTAAATAACACTCATCCAGGTTCCCAAGGGACAGCTGACTGTTATACCAGTTTTAGCTCATTGCCGGTAAAGTAACCTGATCATGTCACTATATATATATATATATAAAAGAATTTAGATCATAGATGGCATGGGGTAAGAATGCCTCCCACCCATTAATAAAGAACAATGAGCATGAGGTAGGAATGCCTATCGTTCCTATAAGTCAACTGGAAAGGGGTAAGAATGCCTCCCTTCCATAAATCGAGATTAGCGGGCATGAGGTAAGAATGTCTCTCGTCGCTATAAGTCAACTGGAAAGGGGTAAGAATGACTCCCTTCTATAAATCGAGATTATCACGCATGAGGTAAGAATGCCTCTCGTCCCTATAAGTCAACTAGAAAGGGGAAATAATGCTTCCCTTCCATACACGTATAGAGATCACATCTGGTGCGGGGTAATATGCCTCCCACCCATACTCAGAATAAGTTGGAATGGGGTATGCATGCCTCCCATCTGCAAACACACACTGACGATGGCATGGGGTATGAATGCCTCCCATTCATAAACATACACAGAAGATATCTTGGGGTATGAATGCCTCCCATTCATAAACATACACATTCGCCATCAGTTTTATATCACAATGCATAAGGTAGTACCTCTTATGCATTTCAAGTAAACACATCAAATTTACAATCATCCATAATCACTCATAATCATTATCACAATTACATTAGAATGCATAAGGTAGTACATCTTATGCATTTCAAACAACCATACTATAGTCCCAACCCTTAACACAATCCATATCTATATAAGTGTAAAAGTCACATTCTTCACCATTATATTTAAGGTAAAACATCTTATGCATTTTAATTAGGACACCAACATGGGCTTGGTCACTTCCAACACATCCCATGGGGTAGAGACTTATCTTATAAGTCATTGACTATACACCAACCCATTTCAAAGAGCTATTCATTATATAAAAACTATCACACACACGTCATCTCACTCAATTTTTCTACGCATGTCAAATTGATTCACAGTTTAAGTGTCTTAGTCATTTCAGTTAAAGGTCGTCATTATCTCTTCTAAGTCATTATAACTGTTCTGTTTATATCAAACAAACCACTCAACTTATTAAGGCATGTCAATTACATTCCAAGGGTTCAAGTACAAAGTGAGGTGTTATGGAAGAATAGCATTTTCCCACTTGGGAAAATTTAACAACGAAGAAACAAGCAGCCAAACATTCCATTTAGTAATTATCACAAAGGAAATTCAAAGCAAGAAAGCATAAATGTCTACTTTATAGTCTTTATCTAGAAGACAACACACCTCTGATCGAGGGGTTTTATTATTAAATCGTTAGTTTAGTGACCAAAAAAAACTCTTTTATCTTATTCTTGTAGTTCACACGATTTTCACAGAAGCATTTAATCAGAACTAAAAATTCATAATTAAAATTCTAAGGCAGTGAAATAATAAACTATTTAGTTATTTAATTTAAATTAAAGGGCTAGGAGAGGGACCCTACCTCCAGGTGGATTAATCCGTCCACTCCAGCTCTTGGTGCCTTCTAACTAAGAGTCGCTGCTGCTCCCCCACTGAGAATAGGCACACCTATGCCTAAGCAGGAAAGTCACCTTGACTTTGGCGACTCAAAACCACGCCAAAAACTTCAACGCACTAATAGATAAATACAAGGAACCTTAAAACACTTAATGGAACCATTTTAGGTGCTGTGAAACCAAAAGCGTAACAAAAACCTCACCTCGAACCAAAGACGGAAACCGAAACCACCCAAATCTGCCTCGCCTTCGATGGAGGATGTCAAAACTCGAACCCAAGGGTCCCGAGACAACCTTAGTACAACCCTAGAATAATGGAAAAAAATAAATTAAGAAACCCCCAATACATAGGGTTTGGACAAATCCCACGGGTCAATGGAGAGGCCAAAATCTGACCGGAAAACAAGAGGAGAGGGAAGGAGGGAACTTACTATGGAGGATCGGAGAAGAAACCAAGAGAAAATCCGAAGAAAACGGAGGAAGGAGGAGGCCGTAGGAGGAGGGAGTCACACAGATCAAAGGGGGAGCTCCCTAGGTGCTACGTGTGGGTCTGGAGAGAGAGAGGATGTGAGGGAGGGATTTGTTTTTAAGTTTTTCTTTTATTTTATTTTAAAATTAATAAAATTATTTAAATAGACCAGCCCACACGGTTTGATCCACACAGTTTTCCAAATAGTGCAAAAACTATGCGGCACCCTCTGCCTAAGAGAGATCCCTTGCATGGGCTAGGCGCACGGTTTTGGAAACCGTGCGCAGCCCGTGCGCAATCCACTGCCCCCTTAAATAAGGTCATACAGTTTTCCTACAATGGGCTGCACGGTTTGGTCAAACTGTGCGCAGCCCATGCGCCTTCCTCTTCCTTTTAAAAACCAGCCTCTCTCTCAGGAACAAAGCTCCCGAGACACGTCGAGACACTAAAGAAACTTCACGGTTCTTTTCCCAAGACCAAAACCAAAACAACAAAGCATTCCCACTCTCTTAATTTCGTTCCGAAGCTTAGTCTTAAAAACGGCCCTTTCAGTAATCAAAATGTTCAAATTTCTTTGGGTTTTAGTCCGGTTCAAAACGAGGGTCATTACAACCTTACCACCTTAGAACTTCTCATCCACAAGAAGCCTTCGGGAACAACGTACATATCACCCAACCAACAAGGGTCATAAAGCTTCGTTCAAACAATCACGTTGCATTCACAAATATCCAACACACCCTTAAGCATTCATTAAACCATACGATGCTTAAGCCACCAAAACTCGAGCTAATGCTCGTTTCCCAACCGAAACACCAAGATGGCTCTTCTAGAGCCCATATACCCAGAGACACGAACCCATCATTGTATCACCAAGCATCCAGCCACAAGTACTTCCCACCTTAGATTTTTAACGTTAAGAAACAAACTCCAAACTATGGTTCGGACCACCATTGGAAGTAAATTTCAAAGCATGACGCAAGCGTTCCCACGACAGTCCTAGCGTGATTCGAAACAAATCAAATGGTCGATTCTCCATCGAACTCAAGGCCCAAGTCGATCTATTTGTTCATATTAGGCACCAGCCGACACAAACCGCACTCGCCTCTACCTGACGACATGCCAGAGAACGGTCACTACTGGAAAACTGCACTATACCCACGGTTTTGGGAACCGTGGGATGGAACAGTATCGGGATAGGGGGCCAGGCTATACCCACGGTTTGGAGAAACCATGGGGATAAGATTTCCATAGCATGGTAGGTGCGTGGCCACGCTGGAAAAGTGTTGACCCCACGGTTTGAGAACCTTGGGGATTTAATTTTCAAAAAAATCCGCCAGGGGGATTCGAACTCGGGTAAACACCTGGAAATGGCACCCCACCGACGAACCAAACGAACTATATACTTTATTTTTTATATGTAAATATATCTGCGCATATATATTAATCCAATGTATTTAAATTCTAAAAAAATCACACAGCGGGGTTCGAACCCACGACTCGCGGTAAGTCACGCAGCAGCACGACCAACTGAGCTGGAATTTTTATATGTTATTTATGCTTATATCTCTTTATATATATATATATATATATTAATATTCCATATTTAAATTCAAAAAAGTTCCTGCTGGGTTTTGAACCCTCACCCAGCAAAGATCCTCACGACCGCGGCTAACCGATGAACCAACCGAGCTATATGAATTTTGAAAGATTATATTTATATGTATATAAATATATTAATGTAAAATGTGAAAAAATTATCTTCCCACCAAATATTTTCTGTCTCCCACCTAATTTTATTTCCCCACCATAATGCAGGAAAGCTATACCCACGGTTTTGTAGAACCGTGGGTATAGGTCTTCAAAAAAAAAACCGCAATGCCTACGGTTTTCCAAAACCGTCGGTATAGGTATTTGGAAAATACCCTATACCCACGGTTTTCTTCAAAACCATGGGTATAGGTCTTAAAATAAAACTAAACCCATGGTTTTTGGCACAACCGTGGGTATAGGTTCACCTAGTACCCCTATACCCACGATTTTTTGAAAAACCGTGGGTATAGACCTATTTTCTAGTAGTGGGTATGCCACCGACCGCAGACATTAAACAAGAACCCCGAGTCAATCCATCTCTGGATGATTATTTACAAGAACACCCAGCCTAAACGACCTACATATTTCAAACAGAACCACAATTCCTTTCTCCAAGGCACGTTACGTTTAGCACAAACACGTTCACCGAAGCCTAAACCTAACTTCCGATGACGTTTCCAAGATCAAACCATAAGGGAAACCATGAATCCTGCATGCAATGTCGAAAGAGGACCATCCAATTAAGCCCATCATCTTCTAAGAATTAGTGTAGATAAGACCGACACTCTCTTAGTGCATCTAAGACGATGGACAAGACAGGGGACATGCACGTCACTAAATAGAATACACTAAAAGGTTTGAATGGATTCCAATTAATCATACCAGACTACTGGAAGGAAGAACAGTTGATCCTCAACTGGTCAACTTTAAGAAAGGAACTCAGATTCACCTACTGATACATCCAAACATTTTAAACTCGCATGTCTCATAGGAATTCAGACATGAACAACCCATTTCCAAAGGCATTCCAAGAAACATCCATTCTATGTGAAAGGACACATTTACCAGATTCAACGCGACGTGATCCCAACCCTAGGAGTGTCCTAGTCGCCAAACGGAAAGGTTATATCCTAGCTGAGCACAAGCATGCTAGTACACCAACACTGCAAACAATCATGTGACGCTCCTCTGCCACAATCAAATCACCAAACAAACGAAGAAGATCCAAAACAAGGAAAACAACGTGTCAAAACACACGAGTCATTCGAAAGCCTTCCCGAACATTAGGATGAAACAATTATTTAACACCGGGCCACTCTACTGAGGAGATGACCCAAAGCCGCAACGAAAGTCAAAACCCAATGACCACCCATCCGAACAAGGGTGTCAGTAGAAAAAAAAGTGTCCAACAAGGGACAACGACACCCAAACAACACCTCATGTCAGAAAACCCACGGTATAAGCAAGGAATTAAAACTCTAAGGGTGATACCAACCACGGTATATCCCCTTACGAAGATCAGACGTCGACCCTAATGACGAGTCATGCCAAATAAGTCGCTAGGATCAAAATCCAATCATCAAATCATCGCTAAGAAAACAATGCCCATGGGAAACACCTATGATCCCGTTCCAAGGCAACTCAAAGAGAATCTCAGAACTACCCCTTACACTAGGGTTTCAACGCACCACCAGGATTTCCATTACCAAGCCCTTAACATTTTCCCCATTTAAACTCTAACCATTTAAAAACTTCTACCACACATCAAGAAAACAGGAAAGTTTCATAAAAAATTCCTTTTAAGAACATCAAAAATTCACAGAAATCCTGTCTTTATCAATCAATTGAGAAAAAAAAACCATTTAAACAAAAGGGTGACTTACAAGGGTCCGATTTTATCCATCCAGGGTTCTTCAAAAAGCAACCCTAAAGAAGTTACTCAATTCCTTTTAAAATTCAAATGACCCAACCGGGTTATCTCATACAACACATTCCAACTGACCTACTCAGGTCCAGTTTCACATTTAACAGTTATCCAAAACCTTTTAATTTTGAAATTAGGCAACATTTTCCATTTAATCATTTCACAATACAAAAAGCCTTTACATTTAATACAGGTTGTCATTTCCCAATTCATGAAGGGACCAAACACTTCATGGATTTAAAATTGACTCCCCTTTTTATCAAAACTAGATTCCAACCCAGAATTTAACATGCTCACATACAACGGCCCAAGTATATGGGTGGCCATAAACCAACCTATAAATCTCCCATACACTTTATAAATTGGAATTTGGATCTCCTTTTTAATCAAAACCAATTTAATTTAGCATTTTAATTTCCACATCTTAAAATTTTTATCAAAAGCCCTACAAACGTATTTATATCATTCTCAGAATGGTTTTAATATACAGGTTACCCCTTCCCATTCATTCAAAACCCAGGTAAAACCAAAGAAATACATTCCATCATAAGAAGTAAACACAGAACATGTTATATCATAGAAGTATGGAATATCAATCAAGGCACAGAATCAGATCAGCAGGAAATTACTAATGCAACTACATGGCATGGCACTATGCATGGCATGTTAATTTCCTATGTGCCTAACATGATGCAGGAAATACAGCTTCCTTGCCATATCAGAACAAGGGTAAAATTATTGTAATTTCATAAACCATAAGCAGCTGAAAATAAAACGGTCACTCAAAGTAAAATCATATCAACTATTATAGAAAACAACATGAACAACAGTTCCCAACCCTGGACACTTGGTCATTTCCCGTACGTGGGGTGATCAGTCCGAAGCATGACTATTTTCCATGCACTGTCACATTTATAATATCCTTTCTACTGACCCAAAACAGTAAGTCAAAAAGAAAATAAATACCTCTGATACCACTTTGTAACATCCCGGCCTGACTTACCATCAAACTGATGGCCGGACCGGTAGGTCACATGGCCTCAAGTGCATCTCCCCGCACGCCAAAGGCTTCCAACTAGCAGCGAGTGTCTCAGGAGGTGATAGTGGGGAAACTATACCCTAATATCAGAGTAACACAATGGTATTATCATAGTAAATAATATTCAATTTCAGAAACAGTAAACAATTGAAAGGCAAAATCAAAAGACAGGTAATAACCATTTTATAAAAGGCGGAAAATTCTAGTTTTCAATGCATGCATGTACAAATGATGATACAGTTATAAAATCAGGAATAAATACAGTATGATTTACAAAAAATACAAAAAGAAAGGAAAAAAAATCCCAACGACGATCCCCTGAGCATCCCAAGCTCCCGCTTGGTCCTTTTCTCCTAACTCCTCATGTAAAATCAGCACAACACACAACCTAGGTCCTACAAGCAAGAAGGTCTACATGGGTACCCCAGTGCAATAGAGACCTAAGTAGGGTGTGAGATATAAATCTCAGTAGGTCGGCACCACCGGTGTCAAACCCAATCCATACCATGTATAATAATTAAATAGTGAGCAGGTGTGGAGAAATAAGTAAGCAGAAATACATAAGTAACTAACACCCGTCCATGTTCCCAAGGGACACCTGACTGTTATACTAGTTTCGGCTCGTTGCTGGTAAAGTAACATGATCATGTCACCATATATATATATAAAATCATTTATATCATAGATGGAATGGGGTAATAATGCCTCCCAACCATTAATAAAGAATAGCGGGCATGAGGTAGGAATTCCTCTCATTCCTATAATTCAACTATCAAGGGGTAAGAATGCCTCCCTTCCATAAATCGAGATTAGCGGGATCGAGGTAAGAATGACTCTCATCCTTATAAGTTAACTGGGAATGGGTAAGAATACCTCCCTTCTATAAATCGAGATTAACGGGCATGAGGTAAGAATGCCTCTCGTCCCTATAAGTCAACTGGAAAAGGGTAAGAATGCCTCCCTTCCATACACATATAGAGATCGCATCTGGAGCGGGGTAACATGCCTCCCACCCATACTCAGAATAAGATGGCATGGGGTAGGCATGCCTCCCATCCACAAACATACATAGAAGATGGAATGAGGTATGAATTCCTCCCATTCATAAACATACACAGAAGATAGCATGGGGTATGAATGCCTCCCATTCATAAACATACACATTATCAATCAGTTTTATATCACAATGCATAAGGTAGTACCTCTTATGAATTTCATGTAAACACATCAAATTTACAATCATCCATAATCACTCATAATAATTATCACAATTACATTATAATTCATAAGGCAGTACATCTTATGCATTTAAAACAACCATACTATAGTCCCAAACCTTAACACAATCCATATCTATACAAGTGGAAAAATCACATTCTTCACCATTATATTTTATGTAAAACAATTTATACATTTCAATTAGGACACCGACATGGGATTGGTCACTTCCAACACATCCCATGAGGTAGATACTTATCATGTAAGTCATTGACAATACACCAACCCATTTCAAAGAGCAGTTCATTATATGAAAACTATCACACACATGTCATCTCACTCAATTTGCCTATGCATGGAAAATTGATTCACAGTTCAAGTGTCTTAGCCATTTCAGTTAAAGGTCATCATTATATATTTTAAGTCATTCTATTTGTTCATTTTATCTCAACCTAACCACTCAACTTATTAAGGAATGGCAATTACATTCCAAGGGTTCAAGTGAAAAGTGAGGTGTTATGGCAACATAGCATTTTCCCACTTGGGCAAATTCAAAAAAGAAGAAACAAGAAGCCAAACATGCCATTCAGTAATTATCAAAAAGGCAAGGCAAAGCAGGAAATCATAAATGTCCACTTCCTACTCTTTATCTTTAAGACAGTTCACCTCTAATCAAGGGGTTTTATTATTAAATCGTTAGTTTAGTGACCAAACAACCTCTTTTATCTTATTCCTGCAGTTCACGTGATTTGCATAGAAGCATTTAATCGGAATGAAACTTGCATAATTAAAATTCTAAGTCAATGAAATAATAAAATCTTTACTTATTTACTTTAAATTAAAGGGAATGGAGAAGGACCCTACCTCCAGGTGGATCCATCCATCCGCTATGGCTCTTGGCAATTTCAAACTAAGATCCGCTGCTGCTCCCCCACTGAGCATAGCCACACCTATGACTATGCAGGTGAGTCACCTTTACTTTGGTGACTAAAAACCATGCCAAAACCTTCAACACACTAACAGATAAATACAAGGAACCTTAAAACACTTAAAGGAACCATTCTAGGTGCTGTGAAACCAAAAACGAAACAAAAACCTCACCTCGAACCAAAGCCGGCAACTGAAGCTGCTCGAATCTGCCTCACCTTCAGTGAAAGATGTCGAAACTCAAACCCAAGGGTCCCGATACAACCTTAGTACAACCCTATAATGAAGGAAAAATAGAAATCAAGAAACCACCAATACCTAGGGTTCATCCAAATCCCACGGGTCAACGGAGAGGCCAAAATCCAGCTGGAAAACAAGAGGTGAGGGAAGGAGGGAACTTACCATGGAGGATTGGAGAAGAAACCAAGAGAAAATCCAAAGAAAATGGAGGAAGGAGGAGTCCGTATGAGGAGGGAATCACGCAGCTCAAAGGGGGAGCTCCCTGGGTGCTGCGTGTGGGTTTGGCGAGAGAGGAAGTGAGGGAGGGATTTGATTTTAATTTTTTCTTTTATTTTATTTTAAAATTAATCAAATTATTTAAACATACCGGCCCACACGGTTTTCCAAACCGTGCAAAAACCATGCGACACCCTCTAACTAAGAGAGATCCCTCACACAGTTTGGGAAACCGTGTGCAGCCCGTGCACAATACACTGCCCCCTTAAATAAGGCCGCATGATTTTCCTGAAATGGGCCACACGGTTTGGTCAAACCGTGCACAACCTGTGCGCCTTCCTCTTCCTTTTAAAAACCAGCCTCTCTCTCAAGACCGAAGCTCCTGAGACCCGTCAAGACACTAAGTAAACTTCGCGTGCCTTCTCCCAAGCCCAAAACCAAAACACCAAAGCGTTCCCACTCTCGGAATTCCATTTCTAAGATCGATCTTAAAAACAGACCGTTCAGTAATAAAAAAGTTCAAATTCCTTCGGGTTTTAGTTCTGTTCAAAACGATGGTCATTACACAAGGCATCTAAGAAAATATATTTATTTAAAAAAATATATTTTATAAAATATCAGGGCATTAAATGTGTACCTGTGATTTTTGAGGTTTTTGTGGTCGGTATTTTTTGAGTACTATTATGATATATTTTTTGGTTACGTATTACCTTTGTTATGGTTATTTAACAATATTTATTACTAATAATGTATATTTTTTTATTTTATGCTTTTTTAACCTTTCTAGGAAAACTTTTGATGTGATTCCTAGATGGATGTATTATTCTCTGAAGATAATATGATTTATGGGATTTAATATTTTCACCATAAATATTGTTTTTTTTGTTTTAGCCATTCCAATATACTGTTATGGTTTTCATACTTACATGGTTCTCATTACAATGTGACATCATTTTTCTAGTTAAAGATACTGTCATTTTAGGGTCGGTTAGTATGGGATGATGATTATTGTGTTGGTTGTTATAATTTAGTTTTGGATATATGTATGAGGTGGTATATTACATAAGTTAGATATTATTTTTGTCATTACTGCATACTTTTTTTGTTTAAGTGATTAATAATCCTTGATGTCATTTATTAAGGAACAATTGTGCCTTTTCACAAGAAATCAAAGAGGTCTGAGGAGAAGTTACTAAGTATACTTGTATATTCAACCTATTATTCTTTATTTTTTTTCCATATTTATTAATTCATTTATAGTGATTATCTAATAATTAATAGTTTAGTTATGTGTTGATCTCTCATGGATTAGGTGGAAACATGTTTTTTCAGTTTTATTTTAAGTTGAAAAATATTTGTTTTGGTGTTGGGTTACTTATTGACATACTTTGGAATTAGTTTATTCATCCATGTTGAATTTATTTATCATACATATGGTTTTTTATCACTTGGTTTGTTGGCATACTTTTGAAAATGTAAATGCTTCTCAAAATAAATATTTTATGTCCAATTTACTAGTCTATAATCCCTATACATTTGAAGGTGTGTGATGGGGGGTAACTATTGGACTCATTTTTGGATTTGGATGTTTCATAAAAAGTTTTAGTTATGATATTTAAGGTTTATTTTTAGTGGAATGATATTAATAACTTTATGGTTGAGTTTATTCCCTCGTGACTTGTCAATTAGTATGTTAAATTTGATCAATGAATTATAGTTAGTTTATTGTTGCAATTGGATGTTACTCACTAAAAATTAGAGGATATATTAACAGATTTTGGGAGAATTTTACCTCAATCATTGGAAGGTAATGTCATCATATATTATTTTATAAATTTATTGAGATGTCATATAATTTTTGAGTTATTAAATATTAAAATTTATTAGGAATGATATGGAATATTTATATGTAATAGGTTTTGATTCTACATAGATCTCTAGAGATGGCCATATCTGATCAGAATATTTTCTTTACTTGTGAGTTTATATACAATTATATAATGTTTTGGATATCACTTGTGACTTTTCCCAATGTTTCACCAACAAACATATGATTATATAGAGATGAAATTTCATAAATTAGATGACATGTTATGTGCATGCCTCTTCGATTTTTGAGGTTTCTGGGTGAAGCAAGTTCACTTGGTTGAGTTTACCTATAATCATAGCAACCAATTTTGTATCAAAATGAAACAAATTGACTCATTATATTGGAATCCATATTGATCACATTTTTACTTTTATGATTTTGGGGGATGATAATCATTGGGATTTATTTGGTGTGGATTACAATACATATAGTGTAGGTCCACTAAGAGCTCATGAAAACTAGTTCAGATCTTCATAAGATATATGAAGATAAAAGAAAGGGACTTATTTAGTTCAAGTATTATAATCATTTATTCCTTAATGTTTCTCTGTTTAAAAAAATATATTTTTATTAGAGTAATTAATTATTCCCCTTCGTTTTCATGAATTTTTTATACTCTAGAGAGGATTATTGAGAGGGAATACCAATTTGAACTTGCACCACAGATGGATTTAATTCTTAATGCCTTCCAAAAATATTAGATTTAGAGGTGTATTTATGATGAATTTAATTTCATTGATTGGAATTATTTGGACAATAAGTATGATGCGACATTCCTAGAACAACCCATAGAGATTCTGGATCTGTAAGATATAGTGCTACAAGGAAGTGTAATTCCTTTTGTGTGAGTTTAGGAAGGCATGGTAGTTTAGAGGAATATATAATGGATCTAAATTCAAAAAAATATATTAAGTACCTAGAGATGATTTAAAAATTGATTCTATTAGAGGAGTAATTATTTTAATTTTTGTTTAAGTGATTATTATTTTTTATTTTTTCCTAGGTTTTTATTCAGCCTTTAGTTTGTTAGATTATTAATTAAGAGGCATATCATACAATAGTTTTTAGAGGTATTATATTGGTTCACCAATTTTTTATTTTTATTATCAATGATTAAAATCATTTTATAGGTATCTAATATGGATTCCCAAACATTTATGTTCCATTAATTTTTAAATTTTGTTGTTTTGTATATGAAGGAGTGATTTGGTTGTCAACAATAAAGGATAATCTAGAGATATGGATTTTATGGAAACTAAATCATGGTTAATTGAAAAATACACCATGGTTATCTTTTTATAAATTTTAGTGGGTGATCTTATCAATGCGAAGATAATATAGTTATGGAAAGAGTATTTGAGGATTCATTCATCATAATGAGTAGTAAAATTCATCATGGTTTTCTTCCCCAAAGCATGGTTTAATTAAAAGTAATATTTATCATTATATAGTTCTCAGATATATTTTAGCTAATTACCTACCTAAAATGAGAATATAATATATTTTAGTTTATTACCATGGATATAAAATACATGGTGTAAGTGGATTATCTTTTGGTTTTATCTCATATTTTTATGGGGAGGAGAGGGTGACGTTTCATGGTTTGTAGTCTTTGTTGTCATCTTAATTTGAAATATATTTGGGAAGGAACTATCAGTAATAATTAATAAGTACAAAGGTTTAATTAATCATTGTTTTTGGTTCACTTTTTAATAAACCAAACGAAAAACTAGTTTAGGACACCCTATTATGGTCTCTCGTACCTAAAATTAAGTTTAAATTTAGCTATATCCTTTATTTCTATTTCAACTCTTATTGGTTCCTTATAAAACTAGATAAATAAGATATATCCTTTGGTGATATTAGAATTTTATTTTTGTATTTTAAAGAACCTTATATTGTGTGGTAAAATCTACATGTATCAAAGACACTCTTTCTTGATTCTTCATCCCTCCATCTATTTCATTCCCTTCGAGATTCATGGGTAAACTATGATTTATGAGTGTGTTGGGGGATTAATATGGGTTGATTCATCATAGAATCATTAGATTATTCTTTGGAGAATATAAGTATATTGAAAAAGTAAACATGTATTTTTTGATTTTATTATGGTATCATTGATTGAGTTTGGGGATTTTTACTTGTCTATTTATTATTTATTGAGAGATTTTTTATAGTTTGGAATATGTGGTGATTGATAATTACAATGAATCCAAAGAAACTATATAATATCTAAACTAAATTCAGGAAATTTGTGTGTGTTAATAATTGAATTTAAATGTAATAACAGATCAACAAGAAGATGGTAATTGTGGTAATTAAAATTATGCATAAGTTTAGATTAATTATATGAATGTGGAAAAGGAATGACATCTGAATAGATGGGAAAATAATGAAGTTTATGTTTGATTTATTATAGTAGGGTAGGAATATATATCTTGTGATTTATTTTGTTGTTTTTTGTGAACTCTGATAATTTTTACGGATGTTGTGGGTTTAGAGGAATATTAAGAGTCATGTGAATATAATGATGTGCCAAACATGTTATGTTATGAGTTTTATTGATGGTATGGTACAATGGTTTTACTAAGGACATTTTTATGTTAAAATATATGTTGGGAACTGTTGGATAGGGATATATGGGTTTCCTGTGGCTTCAATGTTATCATTATTGTTTTACGGTAATTTATGGTTTTTCATTATCTTATATTGGTCATTTACAATTTTTTTTGGACTTATGATGTTGATGTTATGTTACAGGAATGTGACATCCATCTTGGTAGGTCTATAAGTTGATTTTTATTGTCGTGTAGTTTCCCCATTAGGGATTCAATGTTATGAGTGTGGTATTTCTACCATGTATATAGTTTTTTTATTTTGGTTGTTTTATTGTTACATATATTTCTGTCTTGTTGTCATATACCCATTTTTTGGTTAATAGTAGTTCTTGTACTTGTTTCTATTGTCTTTAGATATGTGGATAGAATATGGGATAGATTATTATACTGGTGTTGGTAATGTAGTTGTGTCTATGTAGATGAGGACATGGATGAAATGAAATGGAGTGGATTTGTATTTTTAATTAATGATTTATTACATTAAAATATTTATTAATCTAATTTGTCATTCACTAAATTTTCAATATTTCATTTCACATGACACATGAAAGGGTAGAGGAGGAACCTACTGAGTTTACTTATATAATCACTCCATTATTTTTCTTAAATTTAAATGATTATATTAATGGTGGTGTTGAGTAAAAAAAGTTTAGGCACAAGTTGGTCTGGATATAAATATGTGGTATTTTTATTGTTTTTATTATAATTAATAGATAGTGTTTTGGTTTGGGGTAGCTTATTGACGTACTCATGCATGTATTTATTCATTCATGTGAAATTTCATCATCACACTTATGGTTATAGTATTCATTTAGTTTTTTGATCTATATTAAAAAAGGGTAACACCTCCCATATTCTATGTTTTATACCCATGTTTCTAGTTTCCACCCATGCCTTATTGGATGTGGGTTTCTGGGGTTATGATTGAACTCATTTTTTACAATGTATGAGCTCTATATGGGTCAAATCATTCCATACAATCATAGTCCCAAATACAACTTAAGAAGGTTGTGGATTAGGTTGTTCATTTCTTCTCAACTTCAAATGGATCTTATTCACTTAGTTTCAAGAACACACCGAACCTTTCATTCTTAAGAACACATCCATAAAAACCAAATAAATAATTTCAATGTGATGACCTAGTGATTTTACATAGTTCATTATAATGGGATAATCAATGGATAATACCCTGGTAACCTATCAAGGAACAATGGAGATTAAAATGCACTATATATGAATACAAGATTTTATATATAGTTCATTACTATAAAAGGGCCACCATAACATTTTTCAATCCACACATTCCTTCAAATAATAGATAAATATAAATTTTAATACATAGTTCTCTTATAAAATTATCTCCAAAAAAAAATTCCAAATCCAATAAACAATGGTTTTTTCTTTATTCTTTAGACTTCATAAAAAAATACAGATCATTAAAAATATTTTTCTATATGTTTCCTCTCTTGAGAATTTCAAAAATCATTGTTTCTACCCTATTATATAAATATTTTTCGATTAAATTAATCTCTAATATTTCTTTAATATTTTTTTAAAAAAAATTATAAATTCACTAGTCATAAAATTCCACATATTAACACCTTATCATCCTTTAAAATCATCCATGAGTTTTAGATTAATCCCACCAAAATCTATTCATTAAATAATATTTAATATCAAAATGATTATATAATTCATCAAATCATTTAATGATAACTAAAAGAGTGACTTTATTTTCTTCCAATCCCATATATTTTATCATCAAATATGTTATTACGGTGTAATACATAGTCAAAATAGAAATCCATAAATCTCATATCAATTATAATTGTATATTCATTAAAAATATCAAAATAATCTTTAGTTTCAAACTCATTGATGTATAAATTTCCTTATTTTGAAACAACACAAAATTATACAATATCAAATTTTCGTAGCATTTTGTTTCGATGTGATTCAAACTTCTCAACTCTAGACTATTACTCAGTTGTGTTGTGATATAATTATTTATTCCATAGAGAACATTTCTAGAGGTGACTAAAATTATTTATATCAGACTCATATGGTGTAGTTTCATATATCTTGGTGAAACTCATGAAGTTACAGTATGATTTATTCTCTATTCATAAAAACATAAAAACCTTACATGAAGAACATTTACTCCAATGAAATAACCATTACAGTGTTGATAATGATGTTTTAATGTGATTTATGAATCCTTAGTGGGAAAATATCTAATCATTCCAAGGATCTTGAATTTTTATCTAATATTTACACCATGTAAAAAATTTCTTTAAAGATGATTTTTTTTGCATTGGATTAATGATAAACACACTAATTAACATGTATAATTAAGTAACCATGTAATGTACCGGAATTTCTGTATAATTGTTTTTAATTATATGGAATTATTTCGAGACTGCAAAATCTGCCAACGCATGATTCTGAGGCTCGGAGTGCGCGGAATGATCCGTCGAAAAATGTTATGTTTAAAATAGCGTGCATGAGTGGTTTTCTTGAAAAATTGTAATAACTCTTAAATGGGTGCCTAGATTAGAAATCTAAGGGCACCATTTCATTTAGGATAGTGGTTTTACCCATGGTGTGACTTAAGTTTAGTCGGCGGATGCCTCTAGTGAGAAAACCCAAAAACGGAATAATCGTAAATAGAATAATTAAATAAAGTTATTTTATTTTTCAAATGCTTATAACTCATGAATGGTGACTCAGATTAAAAATATGAGACCACTACTGAACTCATGAGGGTATGCTTTATTTAGGAATACCCTAACATTGGCTGGCATAGGCCGAAAGTGGAAGTTAGTTTTTGTCCATAAATAAAATAATTAAGTAACAATTATTTTATGGTTAAAATCCATAACTTCTAAACAGTAACTTGGATTGAAAATCCAAGAGTACCATTGAGTTCGTTGGGATGTTCTTCCCTTAGGCAGAGCCTAACATCGACTGGTGTGGTTCGAGGGTGACTGTTAATAATTTTTTGAACTTTTTTTTGGGTACATTCAGTAAATGCACAGGCGATGTTTTCCATCTTTTGACTCGTTGCACAAATCAAAAATCTGAGATCATTGTTGAATCCGCATCGCCGGGATTCACTTAAGGGAGGCATTACATTGACTGCATTAGTTTGGGTGAAAAAGTTAATTTTGTGGACTTTTGAATGATTAATAAAATAACTTGTTATGTTATTTTATTTATTTTCTTTTTCTCCAACAAATGAGCGGTGATGGCGGGACCAACGATATATCAAGCCAAAAAATGGATTGACTCCTCTTTATTCTTGTAACTGCACTGTTGTAATTAGGAAGGTTTCTTAATTAAATGAATCCCATCAATTTCACATATGTTACTCACCCATCCCTCTTCTATTTATATAGATTTTGGGGAGAGGTATTGGAACAACTTCCCCAAGCAACGAAGATCTGGAAAATTACAATGACGCCAACCACTTGGAGGATGAGACTAGTTTTAGTGAGCAATGACGAGCACCACCGAATCAAAAACCGACGACAACGACGAAAAAGGTTTTGTCGATCGTCATCACCAGACATCTAATCCAGGTAGGGGGTTTATTTTTAAGTTGTCTTTGATAAATTAAATCTCTCTCCCTGTTGTTATCATGTAACATGGAGGGTGCGGGAAAAACGAACAAGGCTCGGACCCTCCACCGTTTTATTCTTGATGTGAACTTCGTGGAACAATTTCCAACTTGACAGAAACTCAAAATAGTGGGTCACGTTATGACGGTGACAATACAGGAGAGCCGTAGGCACAGAAGGCACCAGGAACGGACACCAGAGCATGCTTGATGACCCGCGGAAGAAACCGCTGGTGCGCCATGTCGGCAGTGTCCAACGGTGGCCTGAGGAGACCCGCAACAACAAACCATGGGTGGTGGAAGGTGGAACGCTGGGGCGGCCGAAGGACACCATCCCAAACTGGCCGCGCGGGACAATGGAAACCCCCGCAGGCATTTCCGGTTGAAGCGGTCGCGGTATGAAGGGGAGGTGTGGCACGTGCCACGCCGCATTGGCAAAACCCCATTCGGCCAAACAGCTGACTGTAATTGCAGTGGGGGTAGTTCCCCACTAGGTATCGAATAATACTACCAGCATAAGGCCCGTGGGAAGCAACGATCCACCTATGGGTGGACAGAGCTGATGCGGGTCGGGCCGGACCCGCGACCTAGAGAGCTGGGCCAAACCCAGCTCGGGCCCGCGAACCAAACCGGGCATACCTCGATGGGGTAGACCCAGTGAACTGGGACGACCCTTAATGGGCTAGAGATGGGCGGGGTCAGGTAGACCATGGGTCCCATTACGTTGGGCCAGTCTGACCGAGTCGGACGGGGCCTAGACCCAACCAGTTCCCGAATAAAGAAATACTCGTAACTGAAGAACAAAGTGTCTAATCAACACCCCGTCAGTGTCATTGGGATAAATTTTGGGAAGAGGTACCTTTGGAATATTCTGGAGGGCCTGACCAAGAAGGGCTTGACCAAGGTGCAATCACCCCCATTTCACAAAAAGGGATGTAACTAACAGACCTAACATCTGATTGACGCGCCGTTTATAGAATTAGGACCCTTGTGACTAGGAGGTCCTTTGGAGATACTCTAATTGAGTTTTAATAGAGTTTGATATGCGACCTGGTTTCGATCGACTCCAAATACAACCCAGCCCTTGACACTAAAATACCAATAACTTATAGATCAGGCGTCCTGTTGACACACCGTCTTTTGCGTTGGGACCCTTATGACGTGACAGATCATCAGGTTACTTCTTCATGGGATTTCTTGCTAGTTGAGATACGAATAAAGGATTGAGGAGTGGTTCTCTCAAAATCAAGCATGCTATGAGAGGGAATCTAGTGGCTGATAGTAAGGAAGAAGTTGGAGACAGATCATACGGAGGTTAGTACCGAATGATCCTGTGTGGGTCAGCACCTATCGATCATGTGTGGGTCTAATCCTGTGTGGGTCAACACTCAATTATCCTATGTGGGTCAGCACATACCGATCCGATGTGGGTCAGATCTTATATGGGTCAGTGCTAAATGATCCTGTGTGGGTCAGTGCATACCGATCCACTGTGGGTCAGATCCTATGTGGGTCTTGCAGGGGTAAGTACCTATCGACTCCGGGCAGGTCAGATCCTATGTGGGTCATTATGGGGGTTAGTACCTATCGATATTGTGTGGTTCAGACTCCGTATAGTCAGCAGTAGTGCCTCTTGATAGAATTAGATGATCTAGCTTTGCGACTAACCATCTGTATTTCTATACTTCACTAATACCTGGTTTGATCTAAGACTCTATTTGAGCTGTGTCTATTTCCTTGTGCTTTTTGATTGAGATCATGCTTTTTGGTTTTCCTTTGTGGAATTTTGTGAGACCTTTAGGGGTCTTGAGGTCCCTAATATGTATTGTTATACTCACCCCTGCACGAGCTTCGTCCGCACCTTATCGTGTCTTGTGTAGATGACGAGGAGCTGAGTTGAGGCTTGAGGGAGCTAGGACCAGGCTTTACATGGAAGAGACAGACTGACATGGAGTGTTGTGGAGACAATCTATACCTACCCTTCAGGTAGGATCCTTGGTGGATGATCCTAGAGTTATTTTATCTTTTCAGTTGTACTTGTACTTTTCCGTTGGGCTTGTATTCCAGCTCCTTTAATTTCAGTACACTTTTTACTACAACATATTACTTCAATGTTGCTTCTTGTTGGGTTCTTGGATTGTGTGTTTGTACAGGTTTAAAGTCAATTCCATCCAATTATAGGGATACACCTTTTCTGTGCTAGTCGCCAACCCCTGGCCTATGGAAGGCGGGCTTGGGGTAGTCATGACAAGGGCCCCAAGGGATGGGTTGTGACAAAAAAACTCATTAAATAATCATTATTCACATCAAATGAATTTGAATCTAACATCCCCCTTATTGAATAAAAATTGTTTCAATATTATCCACATTTTAATTGTTCATAAATCTTCATTAAAATAAAATTATACTTTAGTTTTAGGAATTTGAAAATGAAAAATAACAACTCAACCATTACTCAAAGTCTATATGAGAAATTATTGGTATAGAAATGAGTATATAGATTTTTAATTCTATGCCACAATTCATACCTCCATAATTCCATTTTGATAAACCATTTATTAGCTACTAAAACTCACATGACTCCCCAATTATCATGTATCCTTCATTCTATTCTCCATATATTGTATATCTTCTACCTCTTAGGAAAAATTCTCCCCCTCAAGGGTTGATTTCTCATCATTCATTATATTTTCTATTATCCATCGATTGTATCAACCCTATATATTATGCTAAATACAACCCCACCAATGGTATATTTCTCCCCTAGATATTCTAATTCTACTCTAACTCCACATGTTGACCTAATTAACCCTTGATAATTTTTTTTGGATTTCCTTCTATTTTCACTAATTACCCCCACCCTTTGAAAATTAACCCAAAGGGAATGTATTTATAAGAATTTAATAGCCATGTTATTTTGTATATGCATGTTTCGATAAGATACTTGAAAAACTCTTCAAATTGGGGGAGGTGGTCAAACACTAATATTAAACTGATTCATCTCAAAATCTTGTGTCGCTAATAGTATTGTAAATATATCATCCACTTATTGATTTATTGTAGCATAGTCTAATTTCAAAACAGCTTTATCCACCATTTATTCAATGAAATAATACCCGAACTTGATTGAATTTTTGTGTGAGTATTGTACCAGATTCTTCCTCAATTTAATTACATTTTTATTATAATAATAGATCACTATAGGAACATATAATTATATACCATGATCTTCAAATTATTAATTTATCCAAAGTAGCTGGGTACACACCTTCATCCCCAAAATATATTATTCCTTAATCATGTTAAGTGATATAATTTATTTCTACCTGTTCATAGATCAAGTTCACTTTTTACAATAAATAATGCTTATTTATTTATTTATTTTTGATCAAAATTATATTCAACTCAATGAATATCCAAGTAGGCCATCAAATCATATTATTTTCTAGCATTAAACACCAATCCATAATTCAGATTAACTGGGACATAATTCACAATTCTATTCATAGTAGTGTGATTTTATCCTTATGATTACCTTCAAAACAATGAAACAAACAAGTGAAATGGATAATTTTTGAACTTATCATTGTATATTATAAAAATATTCTTATCATCCTTTGATATAAAATTTAATAAACAACCATTCCATCCACATTCTTTAAAAGTTTATATTCAATCACGAATGTGGTAAAAAAAATATTGATATCATGTATCTCAATCATATTTTAGAAACTACATTGAATATTTTTGAAGATATATAAAATTTTATTCCTCATTTTGATTCAAATACAACCTAAGAAAACAATAAATGTTACCGATCATCAACATCTCAAACTTTGAGCTCATCAATTTTATGATTTTAGATCTCTTCCTCCAAAGATGATATCATCAAGATAGAAGAGTAAAATAAATGGAAATTCATTAATTTATTATATAGGTGGTGATAAACACCACCTATCCTAAATTCCATCTTACTCAAATAAGATTCTATTCAAGCACAACATTCCCTTATTAATTTCATAAATCCATCTAAATATTTCTTTAGTTATCAAACCTTTGATTCATAATCACTATTTTAAAAACCCACTGGTTGTTCAATTTCATCTTATTCATTTATAAATCCATTCAATATTTTTGTTTTTATAACCATTTGATAATCTTTTAATCCTATTTCATGTGAAAATATGAAGAAAAGGTTAATTCACTCAAGTCTTTCCACTAGTGTGAGTGTTTATTCCACATATATTCCTTCAATTTTAGAATATCCTTTAAACACTAATCATTCCATTTTTTTGTAAAATATTCCAATTATCTTCATATTTATTCTTAAAAACAAATTTTTTTAAGATATTATGGTAATTTTAACTCTTCACAAGATACCAAGTTTGATTACTCATAATTTGATCAAAATATTACTTTATGGAATCAAACCACGATTCATCTATTATGGAATCATCAAATGAGGAAAACACTACTTGAGATAATAGAGTTTTCACACTGTGGATAAAATAATTGGAAACAATATGGTACACCATAAGGCCTCATGTGAACCTTCCCATATGTAAGAGGTAATCGACTAGTAGTGAGGACCAGAGACATATATTTGGGAGATTATACCCTCTATATAAAATAACCACAAAACATATAAATAATAGAAGTTTCAATAATTAATAAAATAAAATATAGATACATAGAGGTATGGTAACTATATAAATAATGTCACATACAATAATAAAATAGGAAAATTTCAGTTATAAATCAAAAATAATAAGGCCCCATAAGCATTGTTTCAATATAATAAATGATTAGAAGAACATTAGAAAATATTAGAAAAACCAAAAAATGATCTAACTGTATGTATTAGTATCAACTCAGTCCATACCTCACTCCACCTACTCAATCTATTGATATATGGACTTTTCCATTGGTTATATCCAAGATAAAATAAGTTTGTTTGTGCATTAGGGTTATTGTGAAAGGTGTGAGTAACAAAACCCAATATGACACACCCAACACATCGTTATCATAAGTAAACAAATATATTTGGGTAAATGAAAAAAATGAAAAAAATAAAATAAATGACAAGTATGTGTGAAAACATACCAAGCCATCCTATACTAAAAAAGATTCTACAAAACCTAACTATACATAAAGTGATAAATGATTTAGAGGAGGTAATCCTATACTAATTATCTTTAATATCGTAGGAAGATGTTTTTGGATAACATAACACATCCAACCTCTCACATGAGTCAAACTATCCTCTCATGATAAATTCATATATCCACATATCATCTCAATTGATCATATAGAGATGGGTAAGGGGAGGGAATAACACATCCAAAATCTTACATAACTTGAACCAATTCCTTAAGTCATGGTTTCATGGCTATGACACACATAAACCAACCATTATAAAAAAGGGGTTAAATAGAAAATAATATAGACAACATCTCATGCGAGATGAACCAAAACCTCCTCATAAATAAGGCCACGTGGATAAGTCACACATACCATCAGATATGATAGGTATTAAATTCACAAAACACCATTACCTAATATACAAGGGTCAAAACATACTCTAAAAAATCCATCCCATATTATAAACCTAATGTAAGTGGCCCCTAGTTATCCCTCAACTCAACCCAAGTCAAGAATATCATAAAGCCACTAACACACATCAAAAACATCACAATTGAAGGTGGTTTAACACACATAACAAAATTCCATCCATAAATGTAATGACCCTAATTTTTTAAGGTATTTCTTTAGAATATTATATGGATTATTTATGAAGTTAGGTGTTAAGAAGACATGATATTCTGAGGCCCAATGAGCCCAAAATTAATCTTTGAAATATATTAAAAATAACGCATGAACATATTTACTAAAAAAGTGGAATAAATCTTAAAAAAAGGCTCATATTAGAAATCTATGTCCATTGATGAGCTCAGAGCATGGGATTTTCCCTAGGAATTACATAATCTTTGTCAGTGTTGAGAGTTTGGGTAAAAGACATCGTAGGCGTAAATAATAAAATTAGAAAATTTATTTATTTATTTATTACGTGATTCAACAAACTATTATTTTTCTATAAATTTACAGATATGAGAAAATATCAGGGTATTCATCATAACCCTGGTTCCATTAGAGAGAGTGTTGGAGGATTGTTCTCAGATTAACAAACATCCAATCGTGGATCGTCGATCAGTGTGCAGTGGAATTCTAAGACCTCATTAATGATAATGTCACAGATTCATTATTTATTAGTGATCGATATACCATGAGGTTGGATGTTGTTTTATTTATATTTATCCTCAATTTTTATCCTATGATGAATTCAAATCAATCAACAGATAGATTTATTCACAGTTCAATCATATATCAAGTTTTGGTTTTTTCTACTAGGATTATTGTGATAAATTATTTATTTAATTTGGATCTTAATTCATCATTCTAATGGAAAAATATTGAGGCCAAACTGAACATGGCCTAGGATCATTCTTATTTTTCATGTTTATTGGTTTTCATCCACCGTTCATAACACGTTCATTATAGGTGTCTCATTTAATTGGTTGTTTGACCAAAATATTGAGAAATCAATCATTATGCACCCATTTTACTGTGAAACAGATTGATATTACAAATATAGGATTATTATGACATTGGGATATTTCAATGATGGTAAGTATAGTAGATCGTTTTGGATTTGGTCCACCAATTGTGGTTTAGGAATGAGGCTACCATAGGAGTGAATGAAGGGTGATTCATATGAAAATCAGTGGCTATATTCTAGTGAGCGGTGATGAATATACTGATCTAGAATAGATCCATGTTTTCTAGTTTGATTTGTAGCAATATTAGTGATAGGAGGAGTGGGAGAAAATGCATGAAATGACTCCATAGGTTCTTCAAAATCCCAATATACATGTCATGTAATTGGGGAATAACCACTATGTGGTGCCTTGGCTACGAAACTAGGGTTTCTGCGAAGTATATGAGTATCACCTGATATGTGAAAGGTGTCACACATCATGTGAACCTTTCTTAGAGGCTCAGCATGTACCTCAGAGGGCACACAGGCATGACCATGAGTACAAAGGCTCAAAAATGAAGTGTACTCAAACGTGGACACTACTAGGCCAGGTGTACATGGGAAGATCTGTGTACTCAGACGCAGATAGATGTAAACCGATATGGTTAGGAGTAAACATGATTGGACATGTTTTATACTCAAACACGAACATAGGCATGAGTCATGATACATAGGTTAGACCTGACACTGAATGGACACATCGTGCAGTTTCATTACAAGCTGGGTACTCTCTAATGAATGTCTTGGATCCATTTTATTCTACATATTAGAAAATTTATTTTAGAAAAAATTCCATTGATCCTTTTCCTAAGGGTTGTTATGGAATTTCATCCATTGCATAGGATTTTGATCCTATCTCAAGCCGACTATGGTCACCAGGTCTCATGGTCCCTTAGTTGACTCAAACTGGTATGATGATTATGATGATTCCTATCAGCTTGATTATGACTTATGATGTTCTCTAGTTTATTTTCATGATGTCATGATGCTTGCATGACCCCTTCCAACTCCTTGTTGTACTATTTTTTTATTTTTCAATAAGAGGGCTCTGCTCGAATCTTTCGACTAGGATTTTGATCCCCTCCATGGAACCTCAGTTTTGGATAGAGTTTTGGAATCCCTTCCAGAGGCTCGAAGTGAGATCCTATATCCTCACCATTACACTATGTGGGATTATGGGTTTCATCATGAATAATAATACACTACATCAATACCCTACTTAGAGGGTTAATCAATATTGGTTTTTTGTTTAACCCCATGTATCTTGATGTTATCCCCATTTTTTATATAAATCTATTTAGAAATAAAACATGTACTTCTTATGGTGAGTCCAGAAAAGCATGAAATCTCAAAACGATCATCATCAGTGATATTTGAATCATGGTGTGTGTTCTCTCAGACAAGTGTTATGTAGAACCTTCAAGAATGAATACTAGGATGGAGTTATGGTTGTGACTTTACCTTGAGACTATGTATCTATATTGGGTATATCTATATATTCTTATTATATATTCCATTGACATAAACTTGTGATGAGCAGACTATTATTCTTGATGTTATATGCTTAGCGATTTTAGGGTTTCCTACTAGGTATTGTTATACGCACTGCTATTTGGTATTTACCGACACTTTTCAGGCGTTATGAAGATTATTAAACTTTTGATGGATGCTTAGAGGGACCAATACCAATATAATATTAGTGAGAAATACATACCGAGGTGCGTTCCCATGGTTACCTTATCAATAGTCCCCTTTTATACTTTTTTGTTTGTACATGTCTTTTTTTTCTATTAGTGGTATTGTATTTCGACCATTTTTGGCATTACTTGTTATTGTACTCTATTGGTTGGGATTTTATTTTTTATTTATTCATGGTTATTAGTTGTTTACTTTTCAATACTATTTTTTCTTGGATATTTGTTCTTATGTATAGGTACATTTGGTTAAGGCCTTACATGAGTGTGATTTTCTTTCTTAGCACTGTTGTCCAGCCCTTTTCCCATTGAAGTTGGCCATGGGGTAGTCACTTCATAGGCCCCGTAGGGATGGTTCATGATAGAGTGGTATCATAGGGATGATCTACCATATGAATGAAGTCTGTGAGATTGGTTTGGGGCACATGCGTTATGTGTTTTGAGTTCAGATCTCAGAATATAGACTTTAGGGTTGGTGTGAAGGTTGATATATCTATACACCTAGAATCTTACAATCTATTATTTTAATTGTTACATGTAAAAACTAGTTGTAGGGAAAAATTGGTGCATGAATACTATATGAATGGTTTGTTCTTCCCATGTCCTCCTAGAGTCATCCCTCCAGATAAAATCATTGACTATGGTAAATATTGTTTATTTTAGGATGCCTCCACAATTTTTTATTTCTATAATTATATAGTAGCATCGAGATTGTGATCCCCTAATTGATTATGCTTTGATATAGGGACATGTTCAAGAGGCAGTACCTCCAGGTGGCACACCAGTCTTACCACCACCAATCGAGTATAATATGGTACTTGAAGTACCCACAAATTAGGTATGTAGGATGAGGATGCTTTGTGAGTTTCAACATTATAAACCCCTCATATTTCATGCTGAGCCTGAACCACATGCTTATGGGGACTGGATTGAGGTAGTGATGTGAGTATTCTCTCTTTTCATAACACCTATAGGCCAGATGGTTGTTCTATAAGTGAGCCTTCTTCACAGATCTATGGGATGATGGTGGGGATTAGTGACCTATTCATATGATGAGGAAACTATAAAATGGTCATAGTTAGAGTTAATTTTTTATATTAGTTCTATCCAGCTATGTTGAGGATTGTGTGCAACAAGGGGCTTATATAACTTCATCAGGGCAGTATGATTGTTACTCAGCATTCACCGAGCTTTACCAACCTCTCTTGATACTTTATGGATATGGTACATGATCAGTTATTATGGTCTTAGAAATTTGAGAGAGGTATATACATAGAAATATGATCTATCATGATACCTCTATGAATTCATATGTATACTAGGGATCTAGATCATTTTTTGGGTGTTGAGAGTCTCCTGGATGAGAAAAATCAGATAGCTGGCACTGGCAGTGGGCACATGGGAGTTGGGACTTCAATGGTAGTAATCTGAGGGCATACATAGGGGCCTAGACATATAGTAAATTTTATGAGGTGATTCAATGATATATTTTCTATGGTTTAGGGATCAAATTATGGATCTAGTTAGCCTATAGAGAGGTTGTTCTACTCTTGCGATGGTCAGGGACATCTTTCATGATAATTTATTACCCTTCATACATTTGATAGGGAGATAGTGGATGGGAAACCTTGTAAGAGGAAGTGGTAGAAGAAGGTAATTATATGGGGATGAATATGAGGTATAGGAGATAAGAGAGTAGCTTGATGGGGATGATGTTATGGCTTGTTGCAACCACAACCCCTAGGTTGTTCACACAAGACTTAGGGAGTTGGGGGGATAGGGGGAGCATTGCTGCAAGTAGTTGAGTCTTTTGACCCAGAGGATCCAATGATGATACGATATATGATCTCTATCTTTTTAACCCTTTATAAAGTATTTATAGAAACATGTGTGAGTCATTAATTTTTATACACTTATCCTTTTTGTGAATTAGTGATTCTGGTTGAGCCTTTGGATCGACCATTGTGCTTGGAGACACCTACTGGAGGTGACTCAGTGATCCCAAACTTTTTCCAATAGTGTGAACTGAATCTTGTAGGTGAGAGTTTATTTTGGAATCTCTTTGTAGTAGTGATGAGGCCTTACAATGTCATATTAGGTAAGGACTGGTTATCCACTATTCATGTGATGATATTCTAATTCAGTTGGAGCATGCTATGTTTCTACAATGATGAGTTGAGGTTTCACTATGTTGGTGAGAAGGAAACCTAGACAGAATCAGATAGACTCATGTGTTGGATGGTGAAACCTATTACTTTTCATTTGTCTATAATGTCCCTTGGTGTGGCCGATGCTATGCATTTTATGTTCCCTCAAGTGGTGGCATAGTATGCAGAAGTCATTCCTGAAGACATTTTAGGATTACCACCCCACCGATGCATAGAATTATTCATTTATATATAGCATAGGTTGTACTCGATATCTATACCATCATATCATATATTTCATGAAGATCTTCACAAGCTAACAATACAATTGTTTTAATTAAAAATAAAGTCTTTATTAGGCATAATGTTTAACACTGGGAAATTCTATTTTTGTTCACCAAGAAGGTGGAAGATAAATTCAGGTTGTGCGTAGATTACCATAAACTAAACCAGGTGACCATGAAGAACAATCTTCTACTAATAATGATCGATGAACTCTTTAATTAGTTTTTTTGGGCATGATGGTTCTCAAAATTTGACCATAGATCAATCTATCACCCATTGCGAGTATGAGATGAGGATATCCCAAAGAAAAAATTTTAAATTTCATTATAGTCACTATGAGTACTTGGTGATTCTATTCAACAAGATGAATTCCCAAGAAGTGGTCATGGGAATAATGAACCATTTATTTCAACATTTCATAGACCAGTTCTCAATTGTCATCATCGATGATAATATAGTGTACTCGGTGTTTGAGGAGTAGCTGGTGAGACACTTGATGATAGTCTTGGATGTACTCTAAGAAAAACAAAATTTATAAGAACCACTTGAAGTTCTAGTTTTGGATTCAGGAGGTCCACTTTTTGGGACATGTTATTCCAGTAGATAGTGTAGCATTAGACCCGACAAAAGTCAATGTAGTGTTAGCTTGAGAGCCACCCATGAGAATGATGAAGGTGCACAGATTCCTTGGGATGGAAGGCTATTATCCGAGATTCATATCGAATTTTTCCAAGATATCATATCCCTTGACATCATTGACATAAAAGGGTCAACCTTTCATGTGTAAAAATATGTTCTATCAAGGATTCTAGGAGTTGCGGTAGATATTGACGAGCACTCCCATCTTGTGATTTCCAGAGGAGGGTTTCGAGTATGTAGTGTTATGTGATGCATATTGGGATTGGTTGTATTACGATGTATAGGTAAGAAGTGATTTCCTATGGTTTAATCAAGTTGAGACCACATCAGCAGAACTATAGGACCATGACCTCGAGGTAGAGATGGTAGTATTTTCACTGAAGATGTAACTACACTGCCTTATCAGTGAGCAATCTATCATCTATCATGAATACGAAATTCTCAAGTATATAATATCTCAAAATGATCTTAACATGATATAGAGACGATGGATAGAGTTCCTCTAGGATTATAAGTTCAAGAATATCTATACTCTTAATAAGGGGAACAAGGTTGTAGATGCCCTTAGTAAGAGATCTTGTTCTCAGTTGTTGAGCGAAGTATCAGACCAGTTGGACTCATTAAAGTTATCCTTTTTGGATGTGGATGGAGTATAGTACCTCTAGTATATTTTTGTTTCCCCTTCACTTTTATAGAGAGTTAGGTAGGAAAATCATGAGAATAATAACAGTGAGACCATATGTACTCAGATATCCATTAAAAATACTAATGAAATATTTTATAAAGGTGGGGGGAATGTTGTTCATTTCATTAGATACATGATGGTACCAATGATTTTTCATTAGGAAGTTATGGAATAGTTTTATAAATCTCACTTGGTGGTACATATGAGTGTGGAAAGGATATACCAAGACATTTGACACCAATTTTGGTGGCTCAGGATAAAGAAGGGAACTACAGAGTTTTCCCCTGGATGCCTTAATTCTCAAAAAGGGGAGGCTGTGCACCCTGATCTAGTGGGTTTAGATCATCCACTTGAGATTCCATAGTAGAAGTCATATGGGATATTTAAAGAATAATTTATGGGGTTACCACATACATATAGGGTACACAATTCCATCTGGGTGATCATAGATTGACTCACAAAGTCTTACCACTTCTTTACTATTCGAGAGATAATTCCTGTAAAAGAAATTGGGATTATTTCACCTGAAAGAGTTAGTTAGATTCCATGGAGTTCCCTCGACGATCATTTTTATCATGATTCTCGCAACACATATTTCTTATATACTGAATTCAAGAAGGCCTTAGGGACTTAGTTTCATTTGAGCATATCATTTCACCCCCATACTGACGTCCATATTGAGCATACCATTTAGTTTCTAGAGGATATGTTGTGTGCTTTCATAATGGACAATGGCTATAGTTGAGAGGATCACATACCATTGTTTTATTTTTCATAAAAAAAAACTACCATTACACCATCAGTATGTAAAAATTTGAGTCTTTGTATAGGAGACCCTTTAGGTCACCGCTATGCTTGGAATGACCCCAGAGAGTCAACACCCTTGTGCCCAAATTTTCTACAAGACACTATAGAGAGTGTGAAGAAAATACAAGAGAAGATGAGGACTACAATGAGATGTCATAATTCATATGTGGAAAAAATATGATGTCCTTAGGAGTTAAAGGAGGGAGAATAAGTTTATTAGGGGTCTCACATAAATGTAGGTTTTGGAGGTTTTTATAGGGTGACAATCTACCTTCAAGATTATTTTTCCCTTTCCAAATACTATACAGAGTTGGAAAGATGGCCTAAAACTTATTTGTACTTCCGTAGTTAGACTGGGTACACGACATCTTTCACATGTCACAACTAAGGATTTATTTTCACATCCTGTTTTATTTTTATCAAATAGGGTGTGTAGAGACCCGTATCTTATCGTACATGGACATTACATTACTTTTGCGGAATACTTAGTACATAACAAAAACACACACGTAAGGATCGTAATAGTTTAGTGTCTTTGGAAACTCGGAACGTATTCTTCTAATCGTGGTGAAAGATCTTCAATATCTCCCATAAAGATCTTCCCTTTTTTTTACCTAAAAACCTTTCTTTATATCCTGGGGAAAAGAAAACATAAAAGGGTGAGCTCAAATGCTCAGTAAGGGTAAACAAAAGAAATATCAATCACATCATATACATAAGAACATAGCTTTTGGAAATCTTAACCTGCAAAAGAGCTCATAATATCATAACATGGGATAAATCATAGAAGTGAAAATGAAATCATAACTTAAAACATTACTCATTGTGGCATACACACATAATCATAGAGAATCATTTCTTGTTAGTCAAGACTCATTGCCAAGACTATCTTAGTGGACAAAGTCCCTTTCTGAATCGAGTAATCCTCGTTTCAGTCCTGTTTCACTGAACCGGTATAACCTACCATTCCAGCCATGTCTATCTCATGAGATATGAAATCTTTACCCAATGCATTGGAGGGAGATATAGGTCCCACCCATCTCTTAATGAATCCTTTCTTATGTGTGCCACAAAATCATAAATCATACATCATTGCATAACCCATGTAATAAAAATGGGATTCTTAAACAACATGACATCATAAAACCATTCATAAAGGAATTCATAAACATAATTCCATCACAACATAGTCAAATAAATGTAAAAATATGGATAGAAACAGAACCCTTTATTGTCTTATATGGAAAATAATTTTGATAAAACACTTGAATTGAATTCTTGAGGAAAATATCCTTTCTTCTTCAAAATCAATTTCTTTTCACAAAACATCATGAAATTTTAAAAGAAAGAGATTTTATTGAAAATAGTCATGAAATCTTTTAGAGGAAGCTTCATGAAAATAAGGCTTTATAAAACAGTATAAATCCGTTCGTGCCGTATAAGTTAAAAAAAAACATTCTTCGTACTTTTGTCAGAAAAGTCAAAAAGTACCTCGTATGGAAAAACGACAAAAGATTCCTTTCATATTCTTTACTAAAAACTCACCTAAGGGTAAAATTGGATTTAAACTATTGCAAGTGGATGGAAACAATATTACATATTGAGGGAACAAGGATGTGGATGATAAAATACACCCCAGTAAATACTTACGAATAAACAATCTCGAATAAAAAATGAGATTGTGATATTTCCCTTACCTTAGGTCCAATTTGCTTCGTATGTGTCCGAACCTCCTGTATAATGATTTAAATAATGTCATTGACTTATTACAGAATCATATTCATTGTTATGATATCATATATGGTTCACTTATGACATTATATTACCCGTTCTTTTGTAAATTCCATGTTAAAGAAGCGTTTTGGGTAAAATCGTTTCATTTATCGTAGGTGTTTTGACTTGTTGTTCTTGACATCATTATTACTTATATCATGATTTACTTACTTCCAGAATATAAAATATGATTTATATATCATATATATTCAGTATATATATATATATAATAGATAGATAAATAAAATTAAAAACACCGTTCATGGAGACGGTAGTCCGTACGTACGCATGAACGCTGTTTTTCTTTCCTTATTGTCTTGAAATGGAAGTAAGTAGATGACATACATATGTATATATATACATAAATCCAGTAGATTTATAATGTCATATATTTCATTATTATTTCTTATATATACATTATAATTATTCTTAAATGGTTAACATGGAGAATGAATCTCATCGCGTCGTGGAGACGGTAGTCCGTACGTACGCACGAGCGATGATATCATTTCTATAAATATTGAATTGAATTGGAGTGGATCATACAATATATCAGAATCAATATGATGTTGTAATAACTATGTATAGTTATTCTTTACACCATTATACTCATCCATGTAAGGTGGTGGTGGAAAATAGATTACACCACGGCGTGGAGACGGTATTCCGTACGTACGCACGCGCGGTGATTTCTTTTTCCGTAGGATGGATAGATGGTGAAATAGGGTTGTTTCATACTTATAATAACATATCAGTATATGAGTGATACTGATGTTATTACTTCATAATGAAACAACCTAAGAAGAAGAAGTGGAAGAAGAAATAAAGATGAAAGAATTGGTAACGGTAATTACCTCTTCTTTGAAGTTCCTCTTTGAGACCTCCTCTTAGGGCACTAGAATTGGTCTTTGAGGAAGACCAGAACCTCTAGGATGTTGCTAGGGAAGTGGAGAAGAGATTTTGGCAGGGGTTGGCCGAGCTTGAGTGCTCAAATTGGTGTGAGGAGGAGGGGGAGGAGGTGTCCTTTTATAGGGGAGGAGAGGGGCACCTTAGGAATATCTCAAAATATTATTTTATATTAAAGTCAAAATCGGTTTATAATGGTTCCAAAGGGTCTTATTTCGAAGCTAAAGTGGGGATGGGTCGAAATCCTATCAACCAATAGAATTTAGACAAGTTTAGGATATTATTTTAACCTTATCAATTAGATTTAACTCTAAGTTAAATAATTTAACTTTTACCATGTCTTTTTGTTTTCTTTCACTATATGGTTAATACACTTACTATAACATGCCAAACGAACCCAAAATTGTTTATTATTAATATATATATCATTATCTAAGTCATTTTTCCGAACCTTAGATTTTTAGGAATACAATAACAATTAATAATATAATATTTGATTTAAAAACTATTTTGTGTCAATTTTGACACTATTTGATATATGATTTTTTTGAAAGTCATAACAGAATTAAATGTTCGAACCAAGTTGATTAAATCAACATTAATATATCATATTAACCTAGAAAATTAGTGTAATTCATAAAAAATCTCAAATTACATTTATTTTGGTGTTTATAACATCAATTATGTCAATATTTCATTAATAAGATAATTACTGCATCATCGTTGTGTCATAAATAAATTAAATTATTTGATGCCTAAAAATTACAAATAAAATAACATCATGTAGGAAATCTTTTTAGCTTTCTAATGAATATTTACAATCGAATTTATCTTATGTATAACCCCATATTAAAAATGATTTACTTATTAAAATTTGATTTTAACTATTTTAACCTTTCTTTAAATAAATTAATAATAAATGTCCTAATCTAATCCAAGTGGGCCTAAATGGTCATATTTTATTCCTAAGTTTGTTTTTGGTCGAATTACACTTTTCCAATAGAATTAGGACATGTGTTAGGGTAATAGTAATATCATATTTACCCTTAGTTACCCTATTTACTATTAACCGCGGTAAAAAAAAGTAAAAAGTTACTATTCACCAAAAAATTATTTTCATCTCATTGAACCACATTTTAGTCCTTGATATTAACCGTGTCTCTCGGATTTTCGAAATTCCATTCACAGAAGCGGTAAAATTACGTTTTATGCAAAATTCAGTTTTTAACCTACCACTTAGTGGTTTCACTATTCATCAAAAATTGATGTTTTTTCAGAACAATGCCAAAATTTCATCCCAAGCTATATTTCATATTCCGAATTCAAAAATGAAGTCTATTTTACCAAATTCATAACATAAAAGTTGCATTAATTAATTTTATAATTAAATCCCGCTGTTAAAACAAATAGCGTGTTTTTAAGAAACAATATCTATCAAAAGATTGACACTTGTTTATGTCTAGTTTAAATGTGAAATTACATCCAATGACCAACATTGTATTAAATTGTAAAAATATATTCTAAATATACTTTAAAACCACTCAAATTAATGATTTATCACTATTAATTATTTCGATTAAAAAAGTTGTTTTTAATTATAATTTAGTAATTTTCACTATTCATCAGAATATGAAAGTTATCCGAAAAGTACCAAAATTTCACCTTAGGCTAAATTCGATACTCCAAATCCAAAAATAAAGTTCATTTTGAAAAATAATATTTACTGGATTTCAAAAAGTGGTTATTACTATTCATAACGGCTAGTTTTAATAATATTTTTATAGCATATCGTTGTTTAGTGAAACTCAGTATTGCGTATTACAAACGCTATCGAGGAAGGTCGCGATTGCGTGTAATGCAAGGCAAGTCAAGGATGTGTGTTGTGAAAGCTCCTTTTGGTGTAGCGTACAACACAAGACATTATTAAAAAGAATATTTTTTTTTATAAAATCTTGGGCTGTTACATTCTACCCCCCTTAAAATGAATTTCGCCCTCGAAATTCGTCGGGGTTATAAATGGTTTACTATTCGAAAGTTTCTTTAATAGAAACCCACATCGTAAAAAGGAATATCAAAACCAATATTTAAAAAACAAAAGTATGAAACCTAACGGTTACCCAAATAAACTAATCATTGGGTTTCCACATAGGTGAAAATATGGATATGGAAGAGAAATCTAACCATCATGTTCTGATGGAGAGTGGTAGAGAACATGGCTATGGAAAATCCAGTAATCTCAAATCCATAGATTTGTGATGATATAAGGTACCATCTGATTCATCCGGTATAGGATCACTAGGACAACATTTTTGGTTTTCAAGATCATTTCCCCTAAAGTTGAAAATTTGAATTAAAATAAATACTTACTTTATTTTGGTACAATCTCACTGTTGTTCGTGCCTTGAACAATTTCCACTTCATCTCTTAAATAAATGAAGTTGAATTTGTTATTCGTGAAGTGTTAGCAGATCATGTGATAGAATGACGGGTCATTCCATCTGTCTCAAACAAAAGGTTAGCAAAAGTTATTAAATATACATAAGTCATTCTATAGTGAGATTAATCACATATGGTTCCTAAAATGGACTTATACTTCATATATCATACTGCTTAATATAATAAAACTAGTTTCTACTAAACAGGGACTTCCTGTAGGCTAGTGGTAGGCGATAAAGGCCAGTCGCACTTCGGTTGTGGGTTCGATTCCTACAGCCTTGTCCGAAGCGATGGGCTGTCGCCCGTCCTGCAGGTTGTCCCTTTTTCTAAAACTACGTTACTATAACATCCCATCAATAATATCGAAAATCTTCTATCCTTAAACAATACTAACTTATGTCCAACATAATCCAGTCTAATCTTTAGGCTTATACATAATACTGTAGTCCACTCTCATAATATAGTGACAACGATTACCAGAGATTTAATACTGTCATTGATCCCCACATATCATAAGATATGTCTTGTTGGTCACCTTCCAAACACTCAAAGTCCTTAATCGTGTATTCTCTTGAATACCTTAGTGAAAACATGAGTGCAGTTAAAAGTTAACACTTTCCACATACCAAAATCCTCAAAATTCTATATACTCAAACCATGATATCACTTAGTCCTTATATTAATCATGAGCTCATGAATACTATTAAACATTTCATTTTCTCGTCTTCATTATGCGCATATCATCTTATTTCCAAAAAAAATCTCAATCACTTTGAATACCACATCAATAAATATTGCAATACTCAATGATACAACATTATTTTGGAATCCCATTACATAAACACTTAATCATTCCACCACATTGTTGTCGTATTCAACATTGCCAATAGTGATCGCATGTGATTTCCCTTTGTCCTTTGCCTTCAGTGGTTGCTCATGTTGATCATCACTAACCCTTGTATTAGGGCAATTATTAGCATAATGCCCCATTTCCTTGCACTTGAAGCATTGAAGTGTTGGCGGTGCGTTCTCTGCAGTGTTTGATTTATCATTAGAAACCCTTTTTCTATTACTTCGACACTCAGCTGCTCGATGACCTTCTTTTCCACACTTAAAACATTTTCTAGTCCCTTTTAGACAATCTCCACCATGCTTCTTTCCACACTTTGTGCATAAGGAAACATTCATCTTCTTTTCACCATTATTCTGAGATTTCTCCTTGAACTCCATCTTTCGTTTCTTGTCAAAACCTTGAGATGGATATGTAACACCAACTTCCATTTCTACCTTGATAGCACAACGCACAATTTCTTCATAGCTACTGAAGTCTCTTATAGCTAATGCCCTTCGAAGACTTGGTTTTAAGCCACTGAAAAATCGATCAACTTTACTTTCAGGTTGGATGATAATTCCAGAAGCATACCTTGCAAGTCTTGTAAAATTTGCTTCATAGGTACCAACAGATTCATCGTCCCTTTGCTTCAGTTCAAGAAACTCTTTCTCCATCTTTGTTCGAAGAATACGAGGGAAGTACTTATTGAAAAATAAGTTCTTGAACTCGTCCCATTCCATAGACTCAATTTCATCCCTTTGCCTTGTATTCTTAATAAGATTCCACCATTGATCAGCATCTCCTTCCAAACGATACACTGCTAGGATGACTTTATCATGTTCAGAACATTGAAGAACTGAAAATATCTTTTCAGTAGTACTGATCCATTGTTCAGCCACAAGTGGATCAGAAGACCCACTGAAAGAAGGTGGACGTTGCCTCATGAAGGACTCAATAGAATATTGTTCCCTTCTCTGCTCATTTGGAAGTCCAGAATGATTCATAGCTTGTGTAAGTATAGCAATAAGATTTTGCACTCCATCTCCCATAACATTTGTTTGTTCAGGAGGGCAATCATTGCATTGTCCATTGCATTGATCAACACGGTTCCTTCGGGTTCCAGCCATCGTCTAAAACCCATAAAGAATAGTGTGAGAGGCAAAAATCATGCTAGGGAAAACAACATAATAAAGGGGGAGTACCTTCAATATCCAACATCTTAGGTTTAATTCTATGATCGTTAGCGTAATTCTATTACTATAACCTATACGTATACTTAACCTTAGAGACATCCCTAGACATACCTTAGAAATATCTCTAGGGATCTCACTAACGTTTTCGCATCCTAGTTTCCAAAGGTTGACTAAACCTTTCCTCTGATACCAACTGTAGAGACCCGTATCTTATCGTACATGGACATTACATTACTTTTGCGGAATACTTAGTACATAACAAAAACACACACGTAAGGATCGTAATAGTTTAGTGTCTTTGGAAACTCGGAACGTATTCTTCTAATCGTGGTGAAAGATCTTCAATATCTCCCATAAAGATCTTCCCTTTTTTTTACCTAAAAACCTTTCTTTATATCCTGGGGAAAAGAAAACATAAAAGGGTGAGCTCAAATGCTCAGTAAGGGTAAACAAAAGAAATATCAATCACATCATATACATAAGAACATAGCTTTTGGAAATCTTAACCTGCAAAAGAGCTCATAATATCGTAACATGGGATAAATCATAGAAGTGAAAATGAAATCATAACTTAAAACATTACTCATTGTGGCATACACACATAATCATAGAGAATCATTTCTTGTTAGTCAAGACTCATTGCCAAGACTATCTTAGTGGACAAAGTCCCTTTCTGAATCGAGTAATCCTCGTTTCAGTCCTGTTTCACTGAACCGGTATAACCTACCATTCCAGCCATGTCTATCTCATGAGATATGAAATCTTTACCCAATGCATTGGAGGGAGATATAGGTCCCACCCATCTCTTAATGAATCCTTTCTTATGTGTGCCACAAAATCATAAATCATACATCATTGCATAACCCATGTAATAAAAATGGGATTCTTAAACAACATGACATCATAAAACCATTCATAAAGGAATTCATAAACATAATTCCATCACAACATAGTCAAATCAATGTAAAAATATGGATAGAAACAGAACCCTTTATTGTCTTATATGGAAAATAATTTTGATAAAACACTTGAATTGAATTCTTGAGGAAAATATCCTTTCTTCTTCAAAATCAATTTCTTTTCACAAAACATCATGCAATTTTAAAAGAAAGAGATTTTATTGAAAATAGTCATGAAATCTTTTAGAGGACGCTTCATGAAAATAAGGCTTTATAAAACAGTATAAATCCGTTCGTGCCGTATAAGTTAAAAAAAACATTCTTCGTACTTTTGTCGGAAAAGTCAAAAAGTACCTCGTACGGAAAAACGACAAAAGATTACTTTCATATTCTTTACTAAAAACTCACCTAAGGGTAAAATTGGATTTAAACTATTGCAAGTGGATGGAAACAATATTAAATATTTAGGGAACATGGATGTGGATGATAAAATACACCCCAGTAAATACTTACGAATAAACGATCTCGAATAAAAAATGAGATTGTGATATTTCCCTTACCTTAGGTCCAATTTGCTTCGTATGTGTCCGAACCTCCTGTATAATGATTTAAATAATGTCATTGACTTATTACAGAATCATATTCATTGTTATGATATCATATATGGTTCACTTATGACATTATATTACCCGTTCTTTTGTAAATTCCATGTTAAAGAAGCGTTTTGGGTAAAATCGTTTCATTTATCGTAGGTGTTTTGACTTGTTATTCTTGACATCATTATTACTTATATCATGATTTACTTACTTCCAGAATATAAAATATGATTTATATATCATATATATTCAGTATATATATATATATAATAGATAGATAAATAAAATGAAAAACACCGTTCATGGAGACGGTAGTCCGTACGTACGCATGAACGCTGTTTTTCTTTCCTTATTGTCTTGAAATGGAAGTAAGTAGATGACATACATATGTATATATATACATAAATCCAGTAGCTTTATAATGTCATATATTTCATTATTATTTCTTATATATACATTATAATTATTCTTAAATGGTTAACATGAAGAATGAATCTCATCGCGTCGTGGAGACGGTAGTCCGTACGTACGCACGAGCGATGATATCATTTCTATAAATATTGAATTGAATTGGAGTGGATCATACAATATATCAGAATCAATATGATGTTGTAATAACTATGTATAGTTATTCTTTACACCATTATACTCATCCATGTAAGGTGGTGGTGGAAAATAGATTACACCACGGCGTGGAGACGGTATTCCGTACGTACGCACGCGCGGTGATTTCTTTTTCCGTAGGATGGATAGATGGTGAAATAGGGTTTTTTCATACTTATAATAACATATCAGTATATGAGTGATACTGATGTTATTACTTCATAATGAAACAACCTAAGAAGAATAAGTGGAAGAAGAAATAAAGATGAAAGAATTGGTAACGGTAATTACCTCTTCTTTGAAGTGCCTCTTTGAGACCTCCTCTTAGGGCACTAGAATTGGTCTTTGAGGAAGACCAGAACCTCTAGGATGTTTCTAGGGAAGTGGAGAAGAGATTTTGGCAGGGGTTGGCCGAGCTTGAGTGCTCAAATTGGTGTGAGGAGGAGGGGGAGGAGGTGTCCTTTTATAGGGGAGGAGAGGGGCACCTTAGGAATATCTCAAAATATTATTTTATATTAAAGTCAAAATCGGTTTATAATGGTTCCAAAGGGTCTTATTTAGAAGATAAAGTGGGGATGGGTCGAAATCCTATCAACCAATAGAATTTAGACAAGTTTAGGATATTATTTTAACCTTATCAATTAGATTTAACTCTAAGTTAAATAATTTAACTTTTACCATGTCTTTTTGTTTTCTTTCACTATATGGTTAATACACTTACTATAACATGCCAAACGAACCCAAAATTGTTTATTATTAATATATATATCCTTATCTAAGTCATTTGTCCGAACCTTAGATTTTTAGGAATACAATAACAATTAATAATATAATATTTGATTTAAAAACTATTTTGTGTCAATTTTGACACTATTTGATATATGATTTTTGTGAAAGTCATAACAGAATTAAATGTTCGAACCAAGTTGATTAAATCAACATTAATATATCATAGTAACCTAGAAAATTAGTTTAATTCATAAAAAATCTCAAATTACATTTATTTTGGTGTTTATAACATCAATTATGTCAATATTTCATTAATAAGATAATTACTGCATCATTGTTGTGTCATAAATAAATTAAATTATTTGATGTCTAAAAATTACAAATAAAATACCATCATCTAGGAAATCTTTTTAGATTTCTAATGAATATTTACAATCGAATTTATCTTATGTATAACCCCATATTAAAAATGATTTACTTATTAAACTTTGATTTTAACTATTTTAACCTTTCTTTAAATAAATTAATAATAAATGTCCTAATCTAATCCAAGTGGGCCTAAATGGTCATATTTTATTCCTAAGTTTGTTTTTGGTCGAATTACACTTGTCCAATAGAATTAGGACATGTGTTAGGGTAATAGTAATATCATATTTACCCTTAGTTACCCTATTTACTATTAACCGCGGTAAAAAAAAAGTAAAAAGTTACTATTCACCAAAAAATTATTTTCATCTCATTGAACCACATTTTAGTCCTTGATATTAACCGTGTCTCTCGGATTTTCGAAATTCCATTCACAGAAGCGGTAAAATTACGTTTTATGCAAAATTCAGTTTTTAACCTACCACTTAGTGGTTTCACTATTCATCAAAAATTGATGTTTTTCAGAACAATGCCAAAATTTCATCCCAAGCTATATTTCATATTCCGAATTCAAAAATGAAGTCTATTTTACCAAATTCATAACATAAAAGTTGCATTAATTAATTTTATAATTAAATCCCGCTGTTAAAACAAATAGCGTGTTTTTAAGAAACAATATCTATCAAAAGATTGACACTTGTTTATGTCTAGTTTAAATGTGAAATTACATCCAATGACCAACATTGTATTAAATTGTAAAAATATATTCTAAATATACTTTAAAACCACTCAAATTAATGATTTATCACTATTAATTATTTCGATTAAAAAAGTTGTTTTTAATTATAATTTAGTAATTTTCACTATTCATCAGAATATGAAAGTTATCCGAAAAGTACCAAAATTTCACCTTAGGCTAAATTCGATACTCCAAATCCAAAAATAAAGTTCATTTTGAAAAATAAGATTTACTGGATTTCAAAAAGTGGTTATTACTATTCATAATGGCTAGTTTTAATAATATTTTTATAGCATATCGTTGTTTAGTGAAACTCAGTATTGCGTATTACAAACGCTATCGAGGAAGGTCGCGATTGCGTGTAATGCAAGGCAAGTCAAGGATGTGTGTTGTGCAAGCTCCTTTTGGTGTAACGTACAACACAAGACATTATTAAAAAGAATATTTTTTTTATAAAATCTTGGGCTGTTACAGGGTGAGTTGGGGATACATTTTAAGAGTACCCAGTGGATATTGATGATCTATAGGATAGGATTCTCCATGGGTGACTGATTACTTTAGTGAATTTCTTATGGAAGCATAAGAATCTTTAGGAGTGTTCCTGAGAGAGGGACACCCAGATGTGTTCTCAATACCCACAAATTTTTTGTATCCATTTTTTTGAATTCTATGATGTAAATCCCTAAGGTGGAGAGAATGTAATGAATTGATTTTTCCATGTATTTATTTAGAATATTATATGAATTAGTTTATGAGATAGGCACTGATATGACATGAGATTTTGAGGCCAAGTGAGTCCAGAATTAAATTTTAAAATATTTTTAATATCATGCATGCACATTTTTAGTGAAATAGTGGAATAATACTTAAATGGATGCTTGAATCAGAAATATATGGACACCTTTTATCTCATTTCATGGGATTTACACTAGGTGCGACATAATATTTTTTGACACAGAGAATTTGGGTAAAATCTATCACATGCATAAATAATAAAATAAATTAATAAATTTATTTATTTTATTAGGTGATGCAATGAACAATTGTTTGTCTATAAATATATGGCTATGAAAAAATATCACAGATATCCACATAAACTAAGAGATTTTGAAAATATCATTAAAGTATCATTATCATATGAACATCCACAGTATCATGGATCATTGATCGGTGTGCATCTCAATTCTAGGATCTCACCAATGACAATTATGTCAATTAATTATTCATCAGTGATAAATCCACCTTAAGGTAGGATGTTTTTTATTTATATTTATACCTACTTTTTATCCTATCGATAGAACGAATCAATTGACCAATAGATAAATTCGAAGGTAAATTGAAATGAGGTTGTGGGTTTTTTATATAGGGATTACTGAGAGAAATTTCTTATTTGATTTAGATATTCTTTTTCATTATAACAAAAATGTATTGAGGTCCAACTGAACACAATTGATTTTAATTCCTTCTTTTCATGTTTCTTAGTTTTCTCCCACCATTCTTCATGAATTTATCATTATTGTTTCATTTTATCAATGGTTCAATCAAAATACCAATAAATCTATCCTTACAAACCCATTTCTTGGTATAATGGATTAATATTTTTGACCTGAGATCGATAAGATGTAGTGATCATGAAACAATGGAAATGGTAGTAGATTAGATTGGATTTGGGGCCACTGGTTTAAATTTTAGTGTAAATATACTAGGAGGAGCGATGAAAGGTTTATTTTCATACAAATTAGTAGCTAGATTCTGGTGAATGGAGGAGATGAGACTCATCTATAATTGATTCATGTTTTTTGGAATGTTTCATGGATGGATAATAGACCAAAGGAGTGGGAATAAACACATGAATGACTCTAAATACTATATAAAATCCTCATATACACAGCAAGTAATTTGGGAATACAAATTGTGTGGGGCCGTGATTGTGGTGCTAGGGTATCATGGAGGAGATAATTATCAAAATACATGTCAAACATGTCACATGATGTGTGATACTTATTTGGATTTGGGAGTATTCCTTGGATGGTAAATATAAAAAGATATTAGTACACCGGATTAGAACCAACATGTAATCTGACACAGACACAACCATACTGAGTGTACACAAGAATTGTTGTGTACCCTAACACAACTAGATGTACAGGGAAATTTTCTGGAGAACACAGGCTCAGACACACTGTGTAATTGGACACTAACATGAGCATGGTCCATGATAAATAGGTAGGACCTAGTGCTGATGGAACATGCCACATACTTCTAGGAAATTCCATGTACTCTCTAAATAATGGCTTGGAGCCATTGTCCTCTTCAGTCTAGAAAAGTTTATTTAGGGTACGTTCCATTGATCCTTTCCTTGAGGGTTACTAAAAAATTGTGAGAAATTCATAGTACAGTGATTCACTTTGAGGAACTTTAGTCTTGTATATATTTTTGTAATCCCTTCAGGAGGCCCTATGTGAGATCCTATATCATCATCATTTCTGTAAGTGGGGTTCTTGGCATCGTCGGGACCAATACTACAAAAGATTCAATACCATATTTATTGGGTTAATCCAGATTAGGTTTTTGGAATACCCGATGCATCTAGAAGTGATCCCCATTCTATGTATTGTTCTCTTTAGACTTATAGTGTGTACTTCTTATTGTGATACCCAACAATAACTACCTCTTATAAGGAAGTCATCAGTTCTATCTTACTAATGGAGTGTGTTCTCCTAGAAGAGTTCTATGTAGAACCTTTGAATAATAATCCCATGATAGAATTATAGTTTTGGATTTATCTTGAGACTACATGTCTACGTTGAGTATATTAGAATATTCATGTTCTATATTACATTTTCATATACCTATAATGAGATAACTTTTATTTTTGATGTTTTATTCTTAGTGATTTCGGGGTTTCTTACTTGGTATTGTTATACTCACTCCTGCATGGGCGTTTCTAAGACTTATTGTGTCTTATGAAGATGACCACCCTTTTGATGGAGTCCTAGAGGGACCAGGACCTTGTGGAACTTTTTAAACTGAAGAAAATAATGTTTGTTCCTGTGGATACCTTGATAGTAGTCCCTTAATATAATTTTAGGTTATAAATGTCTTATATTTTTATCAGTGGGATTGTATTTAAACATTTTTTCATTACAATACTTATTATCATACTCTGATGGATGAGATTTTAGATATATGCATTCATGGTTATTAGCTGTTTACATTTAAAAATTGTGTGGGATTACAGATAAGTCTGCATTTGTGTGTGTGTGTGTGTGTGTTTGTGTGTCTGTGTGTGTGTGTTTGTGTGTGTGTTTGTGTATGTATAGGTACATTAGGATAATTCCTTCCACGTGTGTGATATTCCTACTCGATATTGGTTACTATCCACTGGCCTATTGGAGGTGGTCTTTGGGTAGTCACAAAACGATCCCCAATAGGACGGGTCTTGAAAATAGATTTTACTAATGCCACCACTAGGCCAAAGTAACTTACTTTTTTTATAAATACACTGGGTGTATATCCCTACCTCAAACCACACTATATGATATTATTCCATCATACCAAATACATTTTCTCTATATATTCCCTAAAAAGGGGCAAATTCTTGCAATTTATATTCACCTGGTCACTTTGATACCTAAAGCATACCAATATAAAAAAATATGCAAGTATACATGATATACTATATAAAAGAAATATAAATACCAAAACAGGGTATGGAATTAGTACCATAAACTTAAGGTAGATATTTTTATAAGCCATGTTACTCAATTCAAGAATAATCCATTAAAATTTTAGAACATGAAAAAATAGTAATTAGGGATTACACATAGGGGAAGAGAAACAATGATATAAATCTTTATCTATGGATCTCAAGGTGTTATGCATACAAAATGGGGATGATCGTAACTAATAAAATTTCAATAGAACGTGAAAAAAGGAAGGGATAACATTGAGAATAAAGAAGGGGAGAAATGGTGTGTGGGTCACATTGGTTCCAGGAATTAGGATATTTGGGTATTATATCACTTTTTTACCCAATTAATAATTTAAATTTAAAAAAACTTTGGATAGAAATCATTGTAGTAGGGCCGCACTAGCCATAGTGCACTATCATTGTTTTAGGTATCATTATATTTTTTTACATAATTCATGGTGCACCACTCCTCACCATAATAACTCTAAAACATATAGGACATACTTTCTAGTGGGAACCCTACACTCTATGAAACAATGATCATTTATATTCTATAGGGCTTGATAAATCAAGGGGGTCTATCACAACATGAAAAGAAGGCTAACTTAATAATTTTCTAGATAACAGAGAAAAAACCATTATTATATCTTGACCAGCCCAAAAATTGGTATCTTCATATTAGTTTGTACCACACAACATCATAATTCTTAGAGTTGTGCCCTAATCTCCTACCAGTTATAAAATTTCACCCAAAACTACATCTAAATTCCCATTTCCTGACATATATCCACCAACAAAAATACCCAATAGCCAAAATACATTAAAATATACATCATTTAATATAATTTAAATAAAACACAACTTAAAATTTATGGGGTGTTACAAAGTAACCCACTAAGGGCCTCTCATCCCCAATAGGCATATCTAGGGCTCGTAGTTGAATAACATTATCCACTGACTCCATGCATTAGACTCAACTCTCAGGTATATTCCTGGACATTTGTATATTTCCACAACACTTAGACACTAGTAATTTTCTCTCTTGATAGAAACTTCTTTCTCTGGTATATGATACGCATTGTGTGAACCTCAAATGAAACAAATACCTCAAATATAGCATTATTATTTCCAATCAAATTCATAAGATATGACTCAAATTTATAGATGTACAAAACGTGAAATATTTCATCAATGTACTGATTTCATAAAGGAAGAGACGCCTATTTTTCCACATCCCCAATATTTTCCACAATCCCAAACAGACTAAACCATAATTTCGTAAGATTCCACTTATTCCACATCTGATGATAACCTAACCGAGGATATACCGATAAGAATAAATGATCAACAAAGGAAGAAATTATAGGTAATCACATCTAGTTAACATATGAACTAATCTAACTCTGAGTGATAACCAACTACTACATAATCAACTACAGTAGATCAGTAGACTCTATCACTAATATTATCTTGATAACCACCCAATCATATGCCTCAAACCAACACAAGGGTGTTTGAAATAGTCAATCATATAAGTCCCCATCAAAGGCAATTTATATTAAAGATTAAAAGTTTCTATTATAAAAAAAATGTTCAAAGGGAAAATGATCATCTCATTTTACCTATAAATTGATCACACATTACCTATGAATAATCTCTATAATATGGATTGTCCTCTCAATATACCCATAGGTCTATGAGTGATATGTTTTAATAAGCTTCATTTTTCACCCCATAAACTTCTATAATATCTTTAAGATGATCAACATGAAATTAACATTCTTATCTTATTCTAAACAAATATTTTTAATGAGAAACTATATTATATACCATACATAAAATTTTCAAAATTCCACCACCAAATTTGTCTCTTGGATAGGAAAGAAATTTTCCACATTTATTGGATATTTTACTATGACACATACTATATCACATCCCATCAATTTCCATGGAATACTCATAATCAGATCCATGGTCACCTCATCTTACTTACAACTGAGCACCAAAAGGGTTTGAAGTAAGACACCCAATCATTAGTGCTCCACCATAATCCTCTTATAAGTGAGGAAATGTGCTACAAATTTCATAACATTCTTAATTTTTCTATGGAACTACACACTAATCCTAATATAATAGTAAATCATAGACATCCATGGGTACACATCCCAATATGAGGCATGAGAGTCTCTCATCAACTCCTTCCTTATGAAAGTAGGGACCACAAAATGTACCATTGATATCATTTCCTAATCCTTAACCTATGATCATATTGTTAATGGTTATTCTATAATAATTTATCCCACATTACAAGATAATCAAATTAAGTCATCAAGAAGTAATTTACTCGATCAACCAATGAGGAGGTAATGACCAATGGAGAAAAGGTCACATCCTCTTATCTCTCTTACATATCAATCTGCTAGTTCTTGGGTAATATTATTGGTTTCCACTCTTTTCTAGTTTCTCGAACTACCTACTCTAACATATTACTACTAAGAGAATATACAATAACTTTCCCTTTTTTGATGGAATTCTCATTCTCAAAATCAAAGGCCTTTGGGTACATGACAAAACACCTCTACCTCAAAGTCAAGTCTCACTAGGAGAAAATATATTATAATATTTTATGATATATGTTTACAAGAAACCTCCCACTAAATAGGTAATGGTACCTTGACTTGAATATTTTTAATAAAAACATTTTTATCCAAATCATGGGTATGGTAGTTCCACTCATGGGATCATAACTACTGAGACCTATAAGTTACACCCAATCACCCTGTATTAAAAAATACCTTAGAACAACCCCATATGTATAATAATAAATAGTATAACACATCCCCATGTTAAAAAAAATTAGAATTGTAGTCGATGTAAATATCTATTTATACACCTAAAATTATACTACACACCAATAATCCCACTCGAATTTCTCCCATTTTATCCAAATATATTATAGGCACTTCCAAGTGAGATATATCTAAAATAAAACACCTATAATATCTTTCTAGGTGAATAAAATCCATAATCTTTAACACATTCATAAAATAGCCCAAAAGTTACTACCTACACCGTCTATGGATCCACTGGAATACCCACCTCAATAGCAATGTCACCAAGGAATAATACCTCATAAAATTAGAAGTGAATCTTTTAAAACGTTTCATATAGTTGATGTGAATGAATATTTATCAATACAATATTTTGTTACCTGAAATTAAAATTCCATGTTCAATAATATACAAGGATATTATTAGTGGAAATCATAATGAAAGCTGCATGGAGAGGTCAAGAATCATGTTAATGAAATCCATGAACACTATTGAAGTATTATACAAACCAAATAGAATTTTTAGATACTAAAATTTACAATAACTACTATTAAACTTCATATATAGTATATCTTATTCTTAAAACTTTAAATAATGAAAACATAATTATATATCAATATTAGAGAACCACTTGGATCCCCTCAAATGGTAAAAAGATCCTCTATTTTGCGGTAATGGATATTGGTTTTCAATGTGAACATGTTTAAATTATGGTATTCTATAAAAAACCTAAAACTATCATATCTGTTCATATAAATAAAAATAGCATCACCCCAAAGAGAGATAATTAAGTGAATTAAAACTTTCACCTAATGATACTTGAGTTACACATTCACCTCTCTCTACTTGACCAGTACCATGTGATAAGAAGGTAATCATATAGGCTTTACTCACAACACAATATATAACATGAAATATATCTATCTATCAACGGTAACTCTAAGAAACCATCAGAAATATCATTCAAGAAATGGAACAACACTGAAGTAAAATTTTATGTTACCATCACCTGATCTATAAAAAAAATACCTTCCACCTACTTTGTAATGGACTATATCTGACAATGGTTTGGTCCCACTATACTAGCATCCAAATCCCATTCAAATATGAGAAAAAACTCTCATACAATAAGTGAAGTAAAATATACATGCCTCTAATAGAAATCAATGTGATCCCAAAATCTTGTTATCTAATTCAACCCAAAGATAATGAAAAAAATCACCATATCTAAAAGTATGAAATCCAATAGGTGTAGGTATCCCCTAACCCCTATGACATACCATAAAAATATATAAATGTGATCTAATATCTTTCATAAAGGATTATCAAGATCCAATATACCAGTTAAGACCTCCACCACTAACCCCAAACCAGATACGACATAGGTATAAATAAAATAATGAGATTTTTCTTGTAACAAATTGGGAAATATATAACATTGAAGTAAGAAAAACCATAAATATTAAAATCAAAGGACCTTCCACTCCACTAGTTGGAAAATGGTTCAAATCATAAGATCATCCTATCTCAGGTTGACAACCATGAACTCATGATACCTAACTCATCTAAGGAATTGATCTATGAGGCATATATAAAAACTTCTACCATCTATACCCTTATATAACATGATGGACCAACCACCTAGAAAAATAAATAATATCTATCTAATGTCACCATAAACATGCTCAATAATACTTAATTTACCCAAACCCTCCTCTTGAACCCTACTAAAGAATAATCATTTAGAAACACTGGATATTCACTATCCTTTTATAAGCTTAAAAATCTATTTGGTAGCTATTATAATAACTAAGGTAATTTCTTGGCTTCCCAAAATGATAAAAACCCATTGAGCACCCCCTAGAGGGATATAATAAAGAACCTATTTCCTAGTCTAAAAACCACTAACTACCATGGAAAATCTCATACAACCTTATATTATTTCCAAGGGAAGAGTAATCATTAGAACTTCCTACAAGTCAACCACCCAGGATGCTAAATATAGGAAGGGATCCTACTCCATTGTAAGCCACCAAACCTTTATCAATGGTAAGATCCATGATAATCATAGTTTATTAGAACATCAGTTTGAAAATTTTGACATGGTCAAAGGAATATTTAAAACCCATGGAACTTATGAGAAACATTTCCCAATATAAATGGTAAAAATGAAGAAACTCAATGAAATGGTTAGTGTTATCCATCACAAACATCTCTCTATATTGAAGATCCATAAACTCTGAATCCTAATAAGACTTCAATGACTCAAGGAAAAAAATTTGAAATAGAGGCCTTGGAATTCTTTTCATGATAGTCCCCCATGTATTCTAACCTAAACCATAACACCCCACCTTGTATTGGTTGGGACTTAAAGCATAAAAGATTCAAACTTCACCCACCACCCATCAGGCATCTCTGGTAGATAAAAAGATGTCTTCTATAATATTGATCTAATACTTGATACCTTGAGGAATACCCATTCCTAGGAAAGTTAGAGGCTGATACATCTAAAAATATCAAGTGAAGTATACCAAGGTAGATCTATCTAGATAGTCACCTCCTCCTCCAACTGAAACTACATAGAATACCCCTATATGTGAGGCCTCATCCATATAATCCCCAAATATCCTTAGAGTCATTGTAAACCATTCCCACATGGACTTCTAGAGGAATGAAAGGATCAATCTTATACATAGGGATATCCTCATCTCTATCCTTGTGTTACAATATATGATATCACGGAAGAACCATTTTTACCCCCTTAATAGGTACACCCTAAGGGTCCAATATAAGAGGAAATATAATGCCACTATTCGCTTCTAAAATAAGTATTATAACCATATCATCATCACTTTTAAGTTATCCATAATCATATAAAAAATAATCAAAATCCTTAGGATCAATTAATTAGATTCCATAAATAATGTACTCAGGAATACATGAAATTTATTATTATTGGTATTTAATTAATTTAATCCTTTAATATTCATATATAATTAGGCACATGATATGTGAACTTTGGGGTTGAATCAAGATGTATGAACCCACACACTATTTACACCCTAATAAATTTGAAAAACTAAAAAAACTATAAAGTCATAATATCATTGTAAGAATAACATGAAACTGTAACAAAACAACCAATAAAATATATCTTACTACATTGGTAACCAAAATTTATACTATAAAGGTGTTCTCAAGAAACAATTATAAATTCCCACAATAGTCTCTACTATCCAATCTATAATCTATTAATCCTCATAATAAATTAAATAAAAGTTTCCCTAATAACATTCTCTAATCACCAGGACCAGTTCACTTGAATAGATTCAGTGTACCCCAAGGCCTTATATTAACGTCCCCATATATAAGAGGCTAATGACTACAGAAGAGGGCCTAAGACATACATTGGGGAGACTTGTCCCCAAATATTATATAACCACTAATGATACAAATAATGAAAGTTTAAATAAATAATCAAATAAAATATGGAATCAAAATGGTAATAGAACAATGTTGGTAATGTCACATGCTATAAAAAATGGAAATATGTCAGTCACACACCAACAATAAGTAAATACCCAAAAGGTAGTCAATATATACAATGATCAAATAATTCAAAAAATAGTGGAAAAACTACAAAATGAACCAAAGTTATATTTTGGTATCACCTCAATCCATACCACACTCGACATGATCAAGCTCCTGACATGGGGCCCTTTCCCTCCACTGGATCCCTTGAAAAAAAGTCTAGACATGAACTAGGATTCTCATGTAGAGTGTAAGTAATAAAACCTAGAAAGACACCACTAAAGCATATTTGGAATAATTTAATCAAATATATAAGAGTAAATGAACTAGTGAAAAATAATTAAATAAATTAAAATTCAATCATTCATAATTTTTGAGTCACCATGTTCTAACATATCTTCTATGAACCCTAACCAAACCTAATGTTATCTACTCTATAAGTATGATGGAATCCTTTACCAAAAATCTTTTATATAATAAGAAGTGATCTTAGGATTGTTAACATAAAAACCACTAACATAGCTCAAACCATACCCAGAGGGTAAAATCCAATAACCATATATATTATCCACTTATCACATAAAAAGTGATCTATTTAGGAAATTACATATCCAACATCCCATTCAAGACAAAACAAGACCCCATGGTAGGGTCTCATCGATATGTCACAAATAAATAAAGAATTATAAGAAATTGTCTAATAATAGTATCACATAGACAACCTCCCATATGAGTCAAACCAAAACATACTTAGAGGTAATTCCCAATTGTTGAGCCACATATACCATCAAATAATTTTAGTATCAATGTCACCAACCAACAATACAAAATACACTTGGGTTAACATAAGATATAATAATCCATTCATCATCATAAACATCATGGATATTTCAAAATTTCTGTCCCACAACTATGCCCATGTCAAGATTCACATACTATCTATTCTCATGCATTAATACCTTCACAATTAAAGGTAATCAACATCCATACCAAAATTACATCTAATAAGATCAATGACACCCCCACCAAGCTAAGGAGGAACATTGAAACCCTACCTCAAGCCACCCAAAAAGATATGATTCCATAAAACTTAATCCATTTTTCAAATATATTAAATAAAATGGGTTGGTTTTAGAAATTTAACACACCTATTCACTTTGATACCTAAAAAGAACATTATCTAGAAAAATGAATGTTCCTATAAGCATAACAGACCATATAACCACATACAAATGCTAAAATATGGTAATTAATTTCTACCCCAAGCTTAAGGGAGATAAATCTCCAATTCATGCCACCCAAAACAAGATCAATCCACTATAATATAAAACATGAGAAAAATATATAATTTAGGGATTACACATTTGGGGAAGATAAAAATAGAGTACAACCATGTCTTAGGGCTCCTATGGTGTTATACTTACCAAATGAGGATGATAACAACAAACCACAATTCAATATCCTAGGAAACAAATAAAGGAGAACATAGAGAATCAATGAGGGAGGTATCAAGGTTTTTTGGATCACACATGGTCAAGGGATGAGGATATTAGGTTTTTTATATTTTTTACACCATTTAAAAATAACAATAAAAAAATCTCAAGGAGTTATTTCATGTGTGGTCCCATTATCCATGGTGAAACACACCTATTTAGGTGTATTATTCTTGCATGACCACCAGGTCATAGTGCAACAACATCACCAAAGTACCACCTAGAAAAAGAGGTCACCCTTTATAGAATGACCTTATAATCCATGGTTAAGTAAACCAATTTATTCTAGAGGGTTTGATTATTCATGGTGATCCATTAAAACATAACTTAAAGCTTAATTCTGCAATTACCTGGATCAAGGAAAAAATGAAACCACTATATTATGACTAGACTTGACTTCAGAATATCCATATCAGGAAGGACCACACAACATGACAACCCCGAAAATTATTCCACGATACCCTACATGATATAGAAGTTCATCATAGAACCATAACCCACTCATCAATCACATCCCAAGACATTTATAATAATTCCAATATCCTAGAATAAACAAAATAAAAATTATTTAACACAATTTAAAAAAAAGAAACTTGAAATTAAAGGAAAATTGAAAAAGTAGTTTTTCTACATTCCTCATCCATCGTGTCTAAGTCAGAGTAGAGTTTTCACCAATAATATTAGACTTATCAATTTTATATATGTTTTCTTCACACATGATTCAATGGTTTACTCACTTGAGCAGTGAATATTTCCTCCAATTCAGCTGTAGGATCCTTGTAATTTATTTAAGTTTTAGGTACTCCAGAATATATATAAAATTCAAGTTCTTCATTATAAATTTCAATAAAATATGAATTTATTTTATTAGTTCCCACTTTAACTACAATCACATTTATATTATTTATTTACAAAATCATAGTTATCTACTTGTTAAAACATTTATATGTTGAACTCATATTTAAGTAACTTAAGAGTATAATTTCATCGACCACATAACCATAATTCCCATTATTCCCTTCCTTGTTTCGGGTATATCAATCACTTACAAACTACATAAAATGATAAATATTGTATTCACTCAATGAATCATTTTATACAGTTTCTTCTCTTCTATGGGAATTAAAACATTCTGATTTTGTGTTTACACCACTACTTGCGCCACTTCCTTTGAATAATTTCATGAAATAGAACTTTTTTAATAGAAATGTATTTTCATTGTTGTTCATAATCCAATTATTCCTATAAACCACACCATTTTTTTAGAGTTCTCACATATGATGCCTCATGATTAATGATATATTTCTCTAAGTAATTTTCTAAAACAATAAATGTATACTCCATTATATTATCAATATGAAGAACTTCGATTGAACTTACAGTTTCATATTTGGATTATTTTTAAAATATTTTCATACTATCCACCATCTCAATATTTCTTTGCACAAATATAATTTTACTTAACCTTATATAGTCACCAAAAATGATGATAAGGTACCATTTTCTTCAAGATTTGAGGTGTTCATTAGAATACAAACATCAGTCTGTATCAAGTAAGAAAAATTTGAGTCCATTTTATTTTTTTCTATATAAATTCCAAACCATATTTCTTATCATGAAAGTATAAGTTTCCTTTTTCTAGTCACACTTGAGATTATAAATTTCTATATATACTTTAACATTGACAATTTTCCATACTTTTGAGATAAATGTGGTTGAGTCTTGAAAGCCATAAGGCAGTCTCCTCTTCCACCATGTGTAATAAAGCATTCTCCTTACTATCACAGTAATATTGTTTTTTATTTATTCTAATTCCATTAATTGATGGATTTTAAACATTAATTTTATTATGACACCCATTTAATTGGATATAAGTTAGTGTCCCAAATCATATCATTAACATATTCTCAAAATAATGTATCAAAGTCGATCTATAAAGGGAACTTATGTATTTATTCAATTCATCCACATAAAAAATAATTTTTATAATTCCTTTATCTTTATTGTATTATAAATACTGAATTGAACTATATTATCAATAGAACATTTCACAATCTTAAAAATATTCATATTTCATGTCAGGTTGGATGATAATTCCCTATCAAGGATACATGTTCTGCTATTATTTATACCCTTTAGTGAAATATTTGATAGTGCATACTTCTACCTTATTTTTATCTACCATCCTTGAGATATCCTATTGTGTTATGATATATAAGGGTCTCTCATCATTTGTTTCATCATTATAAGAAAATTAATCTAAACCTTTATCTAATCGTTACAAATTATTTCCTAATGGAATTAAAATTTTCAATCATCTTTCTATCCTCATTATAATTTTATAGAAGTTATTTTAATACCTTTTTTTGTTTACAATCAACATCATTATGTCTATGTTTAGAGCAAAAAATCCAATACCTATAAAAATATTTTTTGTCTATAGGGTAAAGTATATGTTCTCATTCTCCTTTTTTCCACTCTAGGTGTTTTTTATTTAAATAAATATTTAGCTTCCTCATATTAAGTCTTTTTTTTATCCTATATTTCTATAGAATTGACCCTTTAATTTGGAAAATTCATTTTATCATTATATCTATATGTTTATAGCCTTTGAATAACTATTTGGTGTTTGATAATCCCTTGATGATTGAGATATATCTCTATAATGTTCTTCCTTTATATATATAACTTTCTATCATAATTTTAAATGATTCACCTTCAAAACTGTTAGGTCTACTAAGTCAAATACCCTAAGAGGGGAGGGGGGTGAATCATGGTATGAAATATTAAAACTACTACCCATTTAGATCTTGTTTTTTCATTAAACAAAAAAATTCTCTCTTTCTCCCATAACAATTTATGAATAGAAATTAAATCATGCATAGGACACAATTATTTTACTTGGTTAACCCTCCATGGGCTAAATCAAAGGAGAATACAATTACGACGTGTCAATGTACCAAATTAAATAAATATCACTTCTAATTACAAATTTTAAGATAGTTCACATCTATGTCCAAGATCAGTACCTTTACAAGTTTTAGGGACTTCTCAATGAATTCCTAAGGGTCACTCTCTATGTCTCTTCCTCTCACTCACTACTAGTGAGAAGGATCACCATATTCCTTTTCCTTTACTCACTGATCTTGGAAAAGGTCCACTCATAGTTTATGGACTTGTAGGTCCCTTAATTTTCAGGAAATCACACATCCTAAATTATAGGTAGATGCGCTGTTGAAGTCTCTTTTTCACCCATAGATGAAATACACTTTTCTGAATACTGTTAGGTTAGCAGAAATCACTTTTGTGGACTGTTTAAGTCCCCTTCATAAACCACCTGCTTCTTATGAAAATCATGTAGTGAATATTTTTCATGGACCAACTATTCCACAAACTTATTTTGATTCCACTAACACATACTGCCTCTGCGTACTACCTCCACGAATAGCCTCTGCGTACCATTTCTGTATACTACTTCCACATATCGATTCCTCTTCGGCAAAATTTCTTCTTCCACAGATTGATTCTTCTATAGGTTACCTTCTTTCTTTTTTTACTATAGATATCTTTAAACACCCTTTCATGGAATCAAATTCATGAACAACTTCACCCTTCACAGAATCCTTCTAATGAACTTCTTTCAGGCTTGAATGAATTTATGGAGAAAATATGTTTTCTCATAAAAATTGATCGAAGTAATGATAGGATCAGAACTCATTGAGTAGAGAAATAGATCCAAAAAATCTGATAATATGAGATTTACCAATCCTTCAATGTTTTAATACCATTACCACATACCAATCATATTCCATGAACCATAATTATCCCACAAACCATTTTACCTATGCGGTCCATGTACCGCTTCTCTTCCATCGTAGAGGCCAAAATTACCAAATTTATTTCACAAACAATATCCTTCAAGGCTTTACAAATCTACAGTAAACCATATTAATTCCCACAAACTGTTTCCATGAACTGTTTTCCATATACAAACCACGATCCTCCCTGCATATTGTTTTCCTTACGCGTACAATTCCGTGAACCGTTTTCCATTTATGATCATTTAGCTTTATCAAAAAACACAATCACACCCAAAACATACCTAAAGGTCACATTGAGGGATTTTTTCCAAATAAAAACCTCTTAAGAATATACCCATACTATGGGGACTTTGATCATTCTGTACATTTTCAATAATTTACATTCCTTTATTATCCCTTTTTTTAAAATTATCCTCTAAGAACATTTCAGAAAATTTCATTTTCCCTAGAGCTTCATTTTTTATTTTAGTTTATTGTTTATTAACTAATGTTATCACTTATTAATAAAGATTTTAAATATACTTTTCTCACAATTTTATACAAGTATAAAGGTCAATAATTACATTATATTGATCATAAATATTCATATTAAAATCCATAAATTCCCTTGAATTTCTTTTTTCAACACTTTTATAGTCTACTACCTTCATTAACCAAGTTATTTGAGCATAAATTTGGTCAACATAATTTGATGATTCATTAAAAATTAAACCAATCCACTTATTCTACTTTCTTTAAATATTAATTGATGATACTTGAAATTGAGACATGTTTTTGACAACATTTATTTGATATGTAGATGATTTTATTTCAAAAATTTTATTTTATTTTAATATTCTAAATCTAGTTCATTTTTTTATAAATTTTTTAAATAATTTAATATTTTTGTGAAAATAAACGGTTTTGGTGTTCAATTATTCAATTTTTCGTGATTGAAATTTATTATAATTTTTAATTTTATTGAAATTTTTAGTTATTTTCTATTGAAATAATATTTTGGAATTTATTTTCATGGATTTTGGGTTTAGAAATTTAATTATTTTAAATTCCAAGTTTTTATTTTAACATCATTTGTTAAAACATTCAATTTTAATTCAATGTTGAATTCTAGAATACCATGTCTAAATTGTATATTATAGATTTTAATTTTTCATTTTGAATTAATTTTTTACATTAGTGACTAAATTCTATGGATTTTCGGTACCTAAGTAAAGGTAATTTCACTCATGAAGACCTATGTAAGTGTAATATTGAGAATTCAACATCTATACAAAAGTTATGGACCTTGCATCAACTATATGTGCTAGATATTTCTGATGTTATGACTGAACTATAGAATGGAAAATTTATAATTTTAGACCTATATAAGGGTAGTTTTAAGGATAAATAATGGACACTTAAGAATTGGGGAAAGGTAGCTCTGCATTTCTTTAAGATCTACAAATTTTATATTTTTCATGTGAGAAAATAAATGTATACATCCAAATCCATATAAGGGTTACCCCTACATGCATGTGATCTATTGAAAGGTGTTGTGCATGATTTTAAAATTATAGCGAGCCCTAAATATCAGATTCAATAATTTTAAGGAATTGAGGTCAATCCATTATAGAAAAACATATAAGAACTACAGAATATTATCAAGAAAGTGAAACCAAATAAAAAAGGGTACATGTTGGATATTATATTTTTGGGCTTGGTGAAGCTCAAGTAACAAAGTGAATATAGTGAAATGTAACCCAAAACACATGGAATGTTGTCATTTTAGACTAGTCGTTTTAATTATGAATTATTGGATATGAGTCATGAAGTTGGAGTCATTGTGTACCAAAATTCGAAAGTATAACACCTACGCATTGGATAAATGATATAATAAATCAAACAATCGATGTTCAATAATAAAAGGAATCAGAATTAAGAGAAAAGAGGTGAATCAAGGTGAATCAATATCTAGGGATGAAACTGGATCTCTTTGACAGAGAATACCCTTATTCTTCTCTTATCTACTTTAATTGTTTAATATGTATAACCTATTTATTGTTGATTCATAAATAATTATTCGATGAATGTTTATTGGGGGAAATAATTTTTTTTCTTAAATAATTTACTTTGTTCATTTTATTTCTTCTGGGATGCTTCTCCATTTTTTCTCTTCCAACCAATTATTTCCAAACCAAAAAAATAAATACCCATTGATTTTGATCACATTTTATTCTATTATTAATAAATTATTATAAAGAATATTTGAAAATAGATGATTGAAAAGTTTTTATGTGAATAAAGATAGATTAAAAATTGATCTTGGTTGGACCAATTTACCCATTATCACCCACTAAGGATACTCAATAGTCAAAAAAATATAGAGAGATCCCTATTGAGAAAATACCCTATTAAAAATTGGGTTGGATTAATTCTCAAGTTGGTTCTCTGGACTACCCTTTATTATTGAATGAAGTAATATCCTTTCTAAAGGAATACAATTGGAATTTCCCCAGAATCATTTATTTCCAAATTGTTTTTTGTTTTATTATTCAAGTTTTCATTTTTAATTACTTTTATTCATCATACAACTATTATATTATATCATGTTTCACATCACCACACAACCATAGAACCTTATTTTTCTTTTTGTGTTACATTTTTTTTGTTTTCAAGGATTTCACATAAAATACCTTTTGTGTAAGACCACCTTTTACTACTATATTAGTGTTATGTGGGAAAAAATAAATAATAAATTTCACATGTTTTAACAATTTTCCAGTCAATTTATTCCACAATTTCTTGGAAAGGTATGTGTGGCCAAGAAAATATAAAAAATTCAAAAAATACAAAACATTTGTTCAAAAAAATATATTAAAAAAGAAATAGATTCTATTTCATGAGCAGAAGATAAATATTACAAGAATTAGTTCACATTTATCCTAAAATATAAAACAATATAAGTTATTTTAAGAATAAGACTTTGGTGAAAATAGAAAACTAAAGGGATAACCCATGTAAAATGAACAATATTTCCAAACAGGCCTCGTTGATCATCATTATTAAAGACATATAATGAAGGATTTTCATCTTTATCAAGTGTTAGAAAACCCATCTTGAACTAAGAATAACACCTATTCCTAATAATTCTTAACTGAACCACTCACACATGTCATTGTTTCTCATATTTAATTAAATACCAATTTATGATTTTCTATCTTTCAATAGGATATTATATATTATAGTTCAGAAACATCAAATTCAAGGGTTAAATGAAAAAAATTTAAAATGAGTATCTTCCTTTTTTGATTAAATGATGATTATATGAACTAGTTTCTTGCATTAGTTAAAAACATCATTGAAACAAAAAACAAAACTATGAATCATTTTTTATAAAATTTTACCCTAATACAAATAAATGAGAGTTTATAAAAAACGTCACCATATTTTATCAAGAGGATAAAGAGAGATACCATGAGGCATTGGATAGATTTAGAGGATTACTCTAGAAATTTATATATCACCACCATCTTTACCATTTTATTGTAGATCCATTTTATGAAGGATTTTTACCATTAGGTCAAAACATGGTGGACCAATATACTGGAATTTATTACAAAGACAAGATTAATGAGGAGCATAAAATAATTTATAACACACTTGACTATAATTCAAAACAAAAATGTTCTATGATAAGAAGAGCTGATAGGGGAGAGTAAACCACTAAATCGATGCTATAAATTCCTGCTCAAATTTCTAAAATAAAAGACATAAAATAGTCCTTGAGTAATCAAAATTACAGATGAATTTTAAACAAAATATTAACCCATATTAAAGACTAAATACATATATATCAATTCCATTAATGTGGAATATTTGAAATCTCTAGAAAATATTGTCCAAATTTTTAAATGTTAGAAAATTAATTATGAAATTATATTTTTAGGTATATTTATAGGATGTACGGTTTAGATGACACATTGTTTTACAATTACAACCAAGGGTGTAATATCCACCCTAATTGTTTTTAGAGATAGAAAGGAATGATAAAAAAACACCTCATGGATTCCAATGGAATCCCAAAAAATAATTTCAAAATCAACCTAGATTTAAAACCACTAATTCCCAATAGAATACAGAAGGTCCCATGAATTAAATTTTAAATAGGATTGATAATAGAGAGGGAAAGAAAAAATATCAATACAAATATAAAAATCCTAATCAAATTCTTGAATAGAAAATATTGAGATGAAAATGGTAAAACTTTCTTAGGAAATGTGCACATGAGATAAAGGGAAGCATCCATGCCCATCTAAAATGAAATCTCAAGAAAATTACATGGTTTTCACTACAAGGAGTAGTTTAAAATATCATAAATAAGAAATAAATAAACCAAGTATAGTCCAATTTGAAAATTTAAAGGAATATGAAAACCAGATTCATGAATTTACAAAATATATATATCAAGATATGACTAAATAAATTGAGATAAACTCTATTGTTCTACCTAAAAATAAGAAGAAAACTTTATAAAAGTGAAGAATAATAAATGGAAAAAAGATTGAGGAATAACCTAAATAGATTCATAATGTTTTGAATAATATGGAACCAAACTTCCCTTTCTATAAAATAATTTAAAATAATAACAATAAACCTTAACTACTCATATTTTTTAAGAAATTTAAAAAGTTTTACAATAATTAATAATATATTCAATATTTATTATAAGTTCTATCATATATGATTGTAGGAGTGTTGTGATGCAGTAATGAATAGAATACTCCATATTCTCAAAAATATTGGAAGTATTTTCATCTCATTCACTATTCAAAATAGTTTATAGTTCAATTGCCTTTGCAACCTTAGAGCTAGCATAAATCTTATTCTTTAATCACTATTCTTATATTTAGGAGTGGGAGACCTATTTCCCATAATGTATCTCTTAAAAATATCTGACCACACAATTTTACATCCCATAGTCCCAGTGGATGATTTTATTATTGGAGTTGAAATAAAATTACCTACTGATATTTCTATCCTAATTATGGGGTGTGATACGAAATTCACTATCATTATTGGTAGGATAATAATTTTAACTAGGGGAGAAGTTATCAATGTTTTTATAGTGAAATTAATATTCATTTTGGGTGAGAAAGTAAAGGGGTTTAATTTTTTTTTGAGATATGCTAGGTATCTCCAAAAAAATTGATGAATATTATCGAGATGTGTTACTGGAATTTAAATAGCCTTTTGATGAAGAATAATAATAATTTTTAATAATTATTGATGATATTAATAAGAAACATATACCTTCTATAACTTTTATATTAATCAGTTCAAGTAAGTAAAATGATCCATTTTATAACTATGAGGGTGATTTTTTCCCAAAATTGACATATTTTCTGAGGAAATCATCCTTAAAAAAATTTAGAATCTTAATGTGAGGATTTTTTCATTATAGATAACAGTGATGCCAATGATTTCTTTATCACCCATTCAATAGTTAATAATCACATTAAATACTAGGTCCACTTATACCCAATAGTCTACATTCCATATAAGAAAATCAATAATTAGATATTAAACCACTTACACCTCACTTGAAATAATCATTTATAGGTTAGAGTTTTTCATTACTATATATTATATATTATAATTAAGGTAAAACCAATAAAAAAGGGTGTTGGATATTTTTAAAAGGTAAATGTCAACCATAAGATACACCATAGCTGACTTCAAAGGGAATATAGCTTCATTCTACAAACACCGGATACCAATGGATCCTGGTCATAAGCCAAGGGTTGATGGATAATTATGTTTAAATCTAAATATAAAATAAGTTTTGAGAGAATAAGTGATAAATATCTTTAATGGTGGGATTATTTATCCCATTTCTATCAAATCTTATGTCATCATGGTCTATTGGTTCCAAATAAGGTAGGTGTAATTGTAGTGACTAATGAAAGACAAGAGAAAATATATGTTTGAAATGAAACTAATAGGAACATTTGTATTGATTTTTGGTATCTCAACTTATGTAGTAGAAAAGTACATTTTAATATTCCATTTTTGTACAGAATTATTTAGAGGATAGATATGAATGAATTAATCTGTTTTATTAATGGCTATTGTTGTTTATAATAGATCCCTATAACGTGAGAAAATATGAATAAGACTATATTAACATGCCCCTTTGGGACATTTTCTTACCAATGAATTCCTTTTTGACTATGCATTTCTTCAACTACCTTTTAAAATTGTATAGTGGAAATTTTCTCAGACATGATTGTACATATTATTATGGTCTTTATGGATGACTTTTTTACATCGTGAAGAACATTTTAAGGCCAATTGAAAAATCTAACACTAATTTTTGAAATGTTTTAATTGTCCAATATCAATCTATACTGGAAAAAATTCCAAATCATGGCCACTAAAGGCATTGTTATTGTAAATAAGTTCTCAAGGAGGGGAATATATGTGGAAAATTATAAGATATATTTGATTTAAAATTTCCCCTTCTATAAAATTTTAAATGGGTTAATATATTTCTATATTATATTGGTTTCTATAATAGATATATTAACTATTTATATTTAATCATAAATCCTATTTTTATGATATTGGTTATGGATACAAAATTCATTTTTAATGATAAATTTTTAGAGTCTTTCAATATTTCTAGTGAAAAGAACAACTATGCACCCATCATCGCTATCCTATATTAGAAGCTACCTGTTGATTTAATATTTTATGATAGTGATCTTACTGTCGGGGTTGTTTTAGGGAATAAGAAAGGGAAAATAATTAATGTAGTGTATTAATCTTGTATAAAACTAGATGATGCCCAAAATAATTATAACACAAATAAGAATGAGTTGTTATAATTTTTTTACATAGAAATGTTTATACATTACATAACTAGATATAAAGTCATTATTTTTACAATTTATGTTTCCCTAAATTACTTGATTTCTTAAGAAATATGAAAAAACAATATTGATGAGATAAATCCTTTGATTCGAAAAATTTAATTTAGAGATTAGATATAAGAACATAGTTAATAATTTAGTGGTTTCCCAATACCCAAAATGATGACCCATGGGAGATAAATTTTATTTTCATTGATGAAAAAAATATTGAATTCTTAGTTAAAAATACTTCTTAGTATGAAGAATTTGAAAATTTATTTTTCATAGGGGTGATGCCTATGGATGATACACATAATCAGTGAAATAAATTAATTTCAAAGTTGAATTACTACTTTTATGATGACCCAATTCTATTTAAAAAATTATTTGATGGGTTTTTAAGGAGATGTGTGCCTGAGGAGGAAATTTTACCCATCCCAGTGAACTATAATTATTTACCTTGAGGAGGACACCTTGTGGGATAAAGAACTACCAAAAAGTGATTCAAGAAGTTTTTGATTTTCCCACACAATTTAGTGGTTTTTCAATCCTTCTTGTTGGTTTTGATAAATTATAAAGTATGGAAAATATTGATAGAAAAAGCGAGCTTCCTAAAAAGATAATTTTAGAAGTTTAAATCTTTGATTTTTTGGGGATATATTTCATGGGGCCTTTTCTATCTTCCCCTGGAAATGAGTACATTTTTTATTATTTTTGAAAATTTGTCCGAAGGGGATGATCATATATATTTTCAAAATAATAAAGCATACAGTGTGGTTAAATTCTAAAAAATAATATATTTTTCTTATAAATTTGGGGTTCCCAATGACTTTATCACAATAAATACAGTTGGTTTGAAAAAATATAAATTCAAATATTTAATGGTAAAATATGTATGTGTGCACAAAAATAGCACTACATAATGACCCTAATATTGTGGTTAAGTCATGGTTTTAAATAGGTTTCTTAAATAGGTTTTTGAAAAAAGAATGTGTGGATCATTAAAGGATTGTTCATTAATGTTAAATGAGGCATAGTGGGCCTATATTAATATCATTAATATTCCCATATCAATGTTTCCTTAAAAACTAATCTTTGGGAAGTTATTTAATTTACCTATAGATCTTCGATATATGTACTTTTCAAAAGTAAAGTCCCTATATTTTAATTTTAAATCAACTTAAGAGAAGATATTTCAAGGTATGTGTGTTCTAGAGAAGATAAGAAGTGAATTATATGATAATTATATTATATATAAATAAATAAAAAAAATCCTTTCATGACTCCATCATTATGGATAGAAACATTAAGGTTAGTTATATTGTGTTTCTATTTAATTCTAGACTTAGTTTTTTTCAAGAAAATTAAAGACCAAATGGAATATTACTTTTACCATTATATGAGTTGTTTTTCTTGTAGATATGTAGTTAGTGGGAGTATAGAATAAACCCTTAATTTTTTATCATCAATGGGATAAACACTACATTGAGGGGAAACCAAATGTTCTTCCTGCTATCTCTTTTCTTGAAAACTCATCTTCCACCAAGTCTAACCGAGGACTTTAAACTCATGCTTCATGGAAATCAACCCATGGTCTCTATTACTATTTTACTTTAATTAAATATAAATAAAACTTATTTTATGTATGCCTTGTAATTATTTTATTCTCCAACTATTTGTTAGGAAATTATCCTTCTATTTAGAATCAACATAAATTTAAATCCTTGTGATAGGAGTGGAACTATGTGTACCTCCTCTACAAAATCCTATAATTGACTACAAGATTAAAATGGCCAATTTTGATTCAATATAATGTAATAATTTACTACTTGCCTTGATTTTAATTGACCACATGATTAAAGTGAGTACAAAAATGAGTCAATCGACTATAATAAGGTAGGACTTGTCGTGATCTAAATCAACTGAAAGTGTTAAGGGAATAATATAGGTGATTTTATCAAAAAAAATATGTAAAGTAATAACTTTGATAAATCATGATCTGATAGACCATAAGAAGGAAGGGGAATTTACAAGTTTTAAGAGGCAGCCAACAACATATAGAAGAGTCGATAAACTATTCCAATATATGATCGACTTTGAGATTCAACTATCAACCATGAGAATGAGATTCATGATGAAACTAAATAAATAAAAATACATTAAATATTCACCTATATTTTTTATATGTTACGAAATTTAACTGATGGAATTTAATGATAAATGTTTTCAAATTTTAGGTATCAAAAAATTGATCAAACTAAGGGCTCTTACATAAAGTAATGGGGAATGTTTACCTAGAAAAACTTCAAATATTAGGAAATACTCTCTATTTAGTAAATGAGATTTTAAATTATATAATTTATCATTTACTTATTATTGTTTTTATGGGGTAGTTTATGATAATTTTATGTTGTCTAAAGCCTTCCCACTTCATAAAACCAAGTTAGGGTGAGTTTTTTTGAATTTTATGATTCTATTTTCATGTTAATATTAGTAAAAAATGTTTATATGGTATGTTTTACTTAATCCTTGTATATGAAGATAAATTGAAACAAAAAATTATATCTAATCTTAACACTTTGTAAACTTTTTTGAACTATTTACAAATTCTATAATGTTTTTGGAAGTGATTTTACTTGAGGTGGATTTTTTTTAAAAAATATTACTTTCTGAGATATATGGTAAATATTTTTGTCTATAAATTTAATAAAAATAATGTAATTCATGAAATATGTTTTGGATATACTGAAATTTATGGTAAAATTTCATTTTAAAATTCCTTATGACAATTAAACTTCATTTATAACTTTTGAATTGAATAATTCTTCATAACGAATTCATTTTACATGTTTTCTCTGTCTCAAGTTTCAAAATTGAGGATAATGTTGAGTTATATATATGTGGGAGAGGTTTTTCTTATGTTGATATTTATATCATTGATCACACATCAAGTTACTCTAATTTTTTTTTCCCACTTTTCAGTTTTCAAGATTTAATTTTCTTTTTTAATGGTTAAGAATTTTTCTCAATCACGAGGACTATTTTTTCTACATATATGGATTAATAAATTCATTTTTCAAATGTATTTAATATATTAAATTAGTTTTAATTTACTCTTAAAGAAAAATTGATACATGTTTTCAACATCATTTATTTGATATTTTGATGAAACTATATCAATTTTTTTTTGTAAATATAAGATCTCTATTATTTCATTATGGTAAGACAATTTTTAATTTCAATTTAAATTCATGTTTTTGACCTATTATGAATGCCTAATGAGGTCACATGAGTTTTGGGGATGTTTGGTGCGTGTTCAAATCTTGGAGTCTAGGTTTTTGGAAAAGGTGGCTAGGCCTCACAGTTAGTAGAAACCATGAGACCCAGGCTTCATAGTTTTAGTAAACTATGTGGGGTTTGAAAAAGTATAGAAAAGAGTATGGGGTTTACCCTAACCATATACCCAGGGCTTCACGCCCATTCATGAAGATCTACTATTTTTTAAAGAGGTGTGAAAAATGGTTTGCTAATGGTTTCACAAAATTTATGCATGAAACTTTTAGGTTCCGTATTAATACAATGAGGGGAGTTGGTGCCCAGTGAGGCTAAACCATGCAACCCAGTTAAAAAGTGGTAAATGAATATTTTTCCTCATGTAATCAAATGTTTAAAACTGTTTCTCATTTCTTTTTTCCAAATATTAGGAGAAATAGTTTTCACATATAATGAGATCCTAAGCTAGGCTTGGATCCCATTTTTCAATTTGTAATAAAATTCAAGAGTTCCTTACCTCATTAGATCTGCACTAGTGAGTTCTTCAATCAACTTTCACATTTTTTTTAATTTTTCTTTATACCTCTGGAGTTATATTTATGCAACATAATATGCCCTATTTCTTGGGTTTTCGTGTGTTTATCCTTTTTCTCCTATTCCGAAATGAATCATAGGTTGATATTGGATGAATGTTCTACAAAAAGTATATGGTAGGTGGTATATACCTTTCCATTAAAGTGTTTTATTTTATATACCCTATTCACATTATTCTTCAATCCAAATCATCGAGTGTTTCCACAAAAATTAAATGAATGACTTCATAAAATTTTTTGGGACATGTTTAGGATTCCTACTAGTACCGTTATAAAGGTGGTGGTATTTCACCTCAACCCATTCTAGATTTGAGGTTTATTTATATGTTTTCCCATATTATAACACCCCACTAGGTGTGTGTGAGCTCACAAATTTCTTAGAATGCCTAAATGATAATTTAATGAGACTTTAGGAGATGTATTATGATTCATTTCCCATGTTATTACATGTTTTTTAAATGGTTAAATGTTTAAATGATAAATGATGAAATGAGATGGATAAACTCATGGATTGTGAATAATTATTAAATGGGGTATTAATTGTGACGATGAATCGATAATGGTAGTGGATTTCATAGAAATTTATACTTCTTGTATCCTAATTCCATTGGATTCCATGAACATTTATACTACATGGATATTGATTATAGTAGTGTATTACTTTGACATTTTTACTAATAGGATGTGGATTCCATATAATTCCATGGACATTTATACTCTATGGATCTAGTTAACATTGATTCCAAGAAAATTTATACTAATTGGATCTAGATTTCTTAGAACAACTTGGACATGCTCCATAGAAATGCTTCGTGGACATAATACATGAGATCCACATATGTAATTACAAAGTTTATATGGAGATGCTTCTAGGACTTGAGGGGATTCCTTGGTCATTTATGCCTTGGATCCCGCCCATAAAGGTCTAATATAATGAGGTTTCCTTGACCTTTATACCTTAGATCTGGGCCTCTCTGTCCTGAAACATAATTACACAACATAGGATATTGTGGGTACATTATCATGATATATTTTTCCCTTTATTTATGGGTGATCAATTATTTTTTTAGGGATCCATGTTTGGATAGACAAGGTCAAATATAATTTTGAAACATTAATTTTATTACTATTATACTTGTGATATACTGCACAGTACTTCCTTGTTGATATATAAAGTAGAATTTTTATAAACACCACTGGTGGTGTACTACTGAGTGTTATCTCACACCTTAATAGAGACACCATTGAATACTTGGACAAACTTCATGGATGTAGGTAAGGATCAGGGAAAAAACCCATTATATGATTCATAGTTTGATCATTTCTTAGGAGAAGGAGAGAAAAAGGATAATCTATGATCATGAAGGTAGCTAGAGATAGTTTCTTTCTTGGTTTCATTTGTATTTTGATACAAGTATTATATTGGATTCATACCTTAATGTATTTATCCCATTTATATATAGAGACATGAATTTTCATTGTATTGTATATTGAACTGCTTATTTAATTTATTATTACTGTTTATTTTTGAATATTTATTACATATATTTGATTTATATTTTTCTTATGCTTATTGATTAATATGATTACACTACTATGATACACTCTAATTGTACCATCCCGGTTCTGGTAGCTACCCAGAGGAACCCCATACCTGGTTGTTCACATGGCCTCAAGCGCATTTCCCCGAATGCCAAAGGTTGCTGATTAGCAGCGAGGGCCTAGGGTGTGATAGTGGGGAAACTATGACCACATTGGCAGAGTACACTATGGAAGTAAACAACACATACAATGGTGGAAGCAGTAAATATCCAACAATAGTAAATAGCGGAAGACTGGAATAATAAAAAACTAGAGAACACACACCCATATATATGAAATGATGCATGATACATATGTATTGGAAAGCGTCCAAACAAGTCACCATGTTGGAAATAAAAACAGTGCTAAAAAAAAGTACAAAAGAAAGATAAACAGCTCCTCAGCATCGCAAACCATTGCCTGGTCCCATGCTCTATAGCTCCATAACAAGTTAAGTACATGAAGTAGAAGGGAACTTTCCCTTATCTAAACCTACAATAATATAATTTGTTTGGTCCCAAAATCATGACCCAAACATGGTGTGAGACTAAATCCCAGTAGGCAACAACCTGAAGATCTGTGCCTAATAGTCAGTGAGTATATGGCAGGTATAAGTACAATAAACAGTAAACAGTAATAAGATAGTGATCAGTAGTAAACATTCCTTAGATCAATATCAAGAAACAATGAAGCAAACAGCTAAACTACAAACAGGTAACCCTCTGGGAATTTCTCACAGCCATCCCCTATAGTCCTACCTAAAGAGTAAAAGGAAACCTCTAGGAAGCACACTCGATCTAACCCCTCTGGTTCTGGATAGGAATTTAATAAGAATCTCTGAGGTAGCACTCACAGTATATCCCCTTATAGTCAAAGGGAAATAAAGACTCTCTGAGGAAGCTCACAAAATCTATTCTCCACATAGTCTAAGGTTTTCAGGGACTCTCTGAGGAATCTCACATGTCAATTCCCCTGATAGCCCCAAGGACTAGGACTCTCTGAGGAAGCTCACTCGGTCAATTCCCCTTATAGACCAGGTCTTTCAATAAAAACAAAGACTCTCTGAGGAATCTCACGAAGTTAATCCACTTATAGTCTAAAGTAATCAATAAATCTCCGAGGAAGCTCACTAAGTCATTTTCCCTTATAGCCCGAGGTGGTTCTAGGATCTATGAGGATGCTCACTCGATCAATCACCCCTTATAGCCTACTACAACAGGTTCTCACGGCCCTGTGTAGGTCAATGAGCGTAGCCGTGTAATATAGCCAAAGTAATCCTACAGAACTACTTGGCTAAACAATCTAAAGCATAACAAGCATGTCATAAAATACAACTCTCCATCCTACAACAATAGGCATGGAAAACAGGCAAAGTAGCCAAAGATAAATCGGACCAAACGGTCGTAAAAAAACAATACATGGGATAAACAAATCCATAGCATAGTAATCAACCCAATTCATATCCAAATTACCTCTACACATGCATACAATCATGGTAGGAAATTAACAAGGGTAAAACAGAAACACACAATACCCTGTTCAAAGGTATTGGTGGGATATGCACATAATACTCAAAGACATCAAACGGAAAGGCACAAACCACCTCCCTCGGGGTTAGGATATCAATTTACTTGAACCATGAAGCTTAAATCTCCTTGGAACATCATATATCTATGAAAACGTCTAAAATTTTCAACCCACAATAACATAGAAAAGAAGAGGAATTGGAAAACAAGGCTCACGAAGAAAGGAGAACTCACCGATGTTATTCTAACCTAATCAACAGTGTTCTAATCAGAGGACGAATGGAGGCTTAGGGTCTCATTGAATATCCATAGTTGCTCGGTGCTATTGGATGAATGAAACCTTGAGGAGGTGTGTTCTATCCATCAAACGCAACCCCGGTGCGTTTAATGAAAAAAACAAAATACACAGCATGTACTTTTGGAGTACACAACATATACTTTCTATTTCTATACTCCGTATTAAGTGGCCTCCAAGTCAATTCCATAGGGCTGTGTGTGTGGATACTACACGTCTAGCACACGACCTACTGCGGTAAGAAAGTACACGAAGTGTACTCATAAAGTACATGACGTTGACTTATAAAATTTCTAGAGATTCATCTTTTCTCCAAAAATGACCAGAAAGGGAAACCATACCCTAAAGTAAGGTTTGGGTTCTTACACTAATTATGAGGGTATAGTCTCCTCACTACAATACCTTATACCCTCATTGATAGTTGGTAACCTCTAGTGTACGGAGAGGCATGCTTGAGGCTATGTGACCCACCAGATTGGGAAATCATTTAGTGGATTCCTGGTCTAGACATTAAAAATTGATAACAAAGGAGTTTTTTTTCTTTATTTACTAATTTGAGTTAATAGATAGTATATTATAAATGAATTAGAATTTGGTAATGAGCTGTTCTTGAGAGTATCTAACCCACATATAGGAAAAATTCAAATTTTCTAGGATGGTATATGTTGTTTTATATTTTTCCTATTATAGATGATTTGATTCCATTGTTGGGTGACACACTTGATGTTTTATTATCCTTATGATTATGGATTTTACCATTGCTTGGTGATATGGGGGAATTCCATCTCTTGGATTATATTAAGAAACTTACAAGTTTCAAATTCCATGAATATTACATGCCATATAGGATTCATTGCTTGATTGCATGGATTTATTATGTGTCCCTTGTGTTGTATAATTATTATTGACTGACATTCTTACAGGAAAATGAAAAATATAATTGATACTTAGAGTATTTGTTATAACCCAAATAGTTTTTTCCTATATAAGATATAAAAGAAACCCTAAGCAGTCAATTATGGAACATTGAGTCATGGAACATTAGATTGATTGACTTGAATGTGTTATGGTTTAGATTAAATGGATGTCACATTACAGTTTATAAAGTGTTTGGGCCATTATAGATTGGAAGTGGTGATCCATTTAGTTCATCTATTTAAGGATAATGGTAATGCGATATGAATTTAAATGAAATTGAAAATTATGAAATGGAAAGGTCAATGCTAAATGGATTTTTTAATTGAACTGGGTAGTCTATAAACTAGTACATTTTCTGTGAAAGAGATAACATGACCTAGACTTGAATTTAAAGTGGGTTGTAGGCAGTGTCTCTTGTTCTCCTTATGATTTTTTCTTTTTCCTAGTCCTGGATTTAGGAGAGAGAATTGGGTTTTGACTTTCTTATATGAAGGATTTTACCTATCCAATTATTTTATCTATTATATTGACTTTATTTTCTCTTTTATAAGGTGTGTTCATAGAATTATAGTGACATGCCACCACGACGACCTCCAGTAATGTACCAGGAGTGTGGTGATGACCATGATCTGAAGGTGGTGGTGTGTGAGCCTCTAGTAGAACCTCCAGTAGTGCCCCTTGAGTCTCATAAAATTGTAGTAGATACAGGAACTGATTCCCAATTCCATGATGGTTTCTTTTTCTTTATGCAGATCCTTTAGGAAGGCCAATAGACTGCCATTTCTATAGAAGAACTTACACATGTGTTTCAGTAGTAATATTCACCCAATTTTTCTAGTGATTATGTTCCATAGGCTACTTAACTGCAGATTGAGACTACTTTAGTGATATATGGGAATTTAGAGACACATCTTGAGTGGAGAGTGAATCTCAAGACATATATGCTTCATGGAGAAGCTAAGCGATGTTAAAAGATTTTAAAAAATGATGATATTCTTTGGATTTGGTTTGGAGGGATTTAAAATCATCTTTTTATGGTTAATTATTTCTTAGGACCCTATAAGTAGATAATTATAGTGATTTTATTCTCCTAGAACAAGGTACAATGAGCGTTAGGAAGTATTCATCATGCTTCACATAACTTTAGTGTTTTTCACCAATTTATATAGATGATGATCCATCTAGGGAGATATTCTTTGAGGAATTTATAAAGCATGCCATTCGATAACATGTAAACATTTTTTGGATAAATACTATTACAGATATAGTGAACCCATTACTTATTACTGAACAAAACTTGAGGGGTGCTAGGGTTGTAGAGTAGGGTTGTTCAACCACTCGACCTAGGGGTTCAGTGCCGGCTGGAATAAAGATCCATTTTGAAGATTCTCATGAGTGGAATAATATCCATAGTGCGAGTAATGGTATTTTCATCTTCTTTAATTAGTTTTGGAGAGGTGGCATATGATGAGTCAGTAAGATAGAGACCCATTCTAGTGTTGATCATGCCGTAGAATGGGGTACATATAGAATTTTTGTTGGAAATTTCCTCCAGATATCAGTGGCAGGGGATAAAATACGAATCTTGGTTTATGAGTTGGATTCACTACTCTACATCAAGCTAGGAGCTAGATTATTTTCATTTGTTCAGACTAAGGTGGTGGTGATGGCCAAGGAAGCCATGCACTAGTTGTACCATGATAGTAGAGTGGGCGTGCTTTGGGTAGTGAGGTAGTTTCACATGGACATGGTTCAGGACATATATATTATATATAGCCTACAAATAAGGAGTAGAGTATCTTTCCATCTATAGTGGAAGGTACAATATTGGTAGCCACTAATCTAGTATCTTCTATTTTCGATATAGGTGTTTCTCATTGATTATTATCTTTACCTATTGTGGAGATCCTTGGGATTACTATTAAATTTTATGATGGCATCATGATACTAAATACTTTATTAGAGATCAGATCAGAGAGTGTACACTAGTTTATAGAATTCCCCCAAGAGATAGGTTGGTGTCACTTCATATGTGATTTTTTCGGCCTCAATATGGCATAGTTTGATGTCATACATGGAATGGATTGGATATTTTTTTTATTCCCATGTCAATTTCTATCGACAGAGGGTGACCTTCATGTCACTAGAGGGTAGAGGTTTTATTCACAAGGTAGAATAGGATGTCCATGCGAGTCATGTAGGAACCAAGCATCTTAGTCTAGGTGGGATCAAAACCCATATTTCTATTTTATATCAAGATGGTCATTGATTATACCGGGAATGTTTCCCTCCAATGGTTGATCATTTCTAATACATTTTACTAGAATATTTTTCTAGTTTAAATCCTAAGAGAGAGGTGGAGTTCTCTATTGAGTTTTTCTAGGAGCCACATCAGTATTCATTTCTCATAATATGATGGCTAATATCGAGTTGTAGGAACTCAAGTGATAGCTTGAGCATTGGGGGACAAAGGGGTTTATATGTCCCATTGATTATTTGTTGGATTTAATGATCATTTTTGTGTAAAAGGAAGATGGAACCCTAATTCTATGTGTGGATTTCTGAATATTGAACCATTTGATGGTCAAGAACCAGTATCCATTGAAATGGATAAATGATATCTTTATCTAGGTCCAAATAGATATGGTATTCTCAAATATTAAATTTATTCTTGGTTATTATTCGATGTTTTTTTGACCTACAAATATAATTCATGCATTTTTTCTTAGCTGGTAGGGTCTATATGCATTTATGGTTTCACCATTTAGTCTCATGAACTTGCCAGTAGTTTTTATGGATCTAATTAACTGTTTTTTTCATCCATATCTGGATTCATTTGTAGTGGTATTCATGGATGATATCTTCATGTATTATCACAATCAAAACATATATTCCAAACATCTTGAAATAATTTTGGATAAAATGATATTGAATCATTTATATTCTAATATAATAGAGTTCCACTTATGGATAGATAAGATTCATTTCCTAGGTATTATTATCTCAGAGATAGATGTATCAGTTGACCCAAAAAAGGTGAGAGTGGTAGTTTCCTAGGAGAATCCCATGAAAATCTTTTACGGATAGTGATTATTGGGGATAGATGGATATTAAAGTCACTTCATTCAGGACTTAACACTCTTAGAAGCACCTCTTCTGAGCTTGACTAAGAATAGAGTGATATTTGTATAGTCAGAAACCTATGAGATGTACTTTCATGAGATGAAGGGAGACTAAATTAAATTCCATGATATATTATTCTGGAGCCAGGCAGGAGCTTGACTATTTTTTTAAAACATAAGATATTGGGATGGGAGAAATTTTGATGCAGGAGGAGAGAATCCTGAAATGAAGGCCTCATCTGTTGAGGCCACACGATAGTAACTACCTAGTTCATGATCTCAAGTCAGGCATTGTTGTACATTCCTTACACCATTAGACACATTATTTATAGGGAGATAATTTTTTAGTGTACATGGACCACAAAATCCTCAGAGTATATATTTACAGATCATGAATTGAATCTGAGGCAGTGAGGGTGGGTTGAGTACCTATAATCTTTTAACATCAATTTTGCCTACATGATCAAAATAAGGAAATTTTGTCACTGATGCACTGAGAAGGTGGAATCAGATACATGCAGTTTAAGAGTCCCGTAGTCGGTGGCATATTACAGACTTACTCTATGATATACACTAAGATCTATAGGATATTTTCAACAAGAATTTTCTCTCATAAACAGTAGTGATGTTTTGTCTTCTGAATATAGTGATGATGAAACAACCATGTGATGATGAGGGACTAGTCCTATGAGAGAGTATAGAAGGTGAGGAACCACCTCATGGTTAGTTGATTGGTAAGAATGAAATTCTACATATTCATGGGTTTTTTTGGCTTCTAGAAAACATATGCATGGAGATGATGTGGGATTTTCATACCTCAACATGGGAAGTACATCTTGAAATTACCAATATGTATCAAGATATTCATTTCTAGTATTGGTGGGTGATAATAAAATGTGATATATCTATTTTTTTCATTAGTAGTTCCAACATTCATTAGGTGAAGGTGTAACACTAGCAACTAGTAGGTATTTTTCAAGAGTTTTCCATTCTTGAGTGGAAATGGAATGACATTGTGATGGATTTTTTTGACCGGGTTTCGGAGGTCATCTCAAGTTAGTGATGTTGTATAGGGTTTTGTGGATTAGATCATGAATTTCACCTATTTGATTCCTATAAGGGAGACCTTCTTAGTAGAAGATATTACGAGATTTTATATCAATGATATTGCATTCCTTCAAGGGTTTCCTCACACTGCTGAATCAAATCGGGATGCCTGGTTTATATATTGGTTTTGGAAAGGATTATAGAGGGTGTTTTGTACATGGGTGATATTTTACACAACATACCACCCTCAGACTGATGTAAAGTCAGAGTGTCCTATAAAGGTTCTAGAGAACATTATTAGGGCATGCATCTTTTATTTAGGTGGATCATGTGAGAGGAATATACCTCTAATTTAATTCACCTCCAATAATAACTATATGGTGACTCTAAATATGGAATCATATGAGGATTTATATATTAGGTCATGCCAGTCACCTCTGTGCATTATAGAGGTAGGAGACGTAGCGCTGCTCAGACCGTGTCTCATGTAAGAGACATCAGAGTAGGTCTAGTTGATCAGAAAATTGATGGATATTGCTCTATTAAGACAAAAATCCTATACCAATCACCATCTATGATATCTAGAGATCAAGGCTGGGGATCATTTCCTTTATGTACCTCTCTTATTTTAGGACACAAAAATATTAGGAGATAGGTTAAGATTTCAACAGAATATATTAGGCTGTTCAAGATTCTGAAGAGATTCAGGATAGTTTCTAGTCATTTATAGTTTCCACAAAGGTACAGATCCATGCATGATGTTTTCCATGTATCATAGTTATGCTATTAACACTTAGAACTATCTCATACTCTTCATCTGGAGGAGTTTGAGATACAGTTTAGCGCATCCTTTGAGGAGAATCCTATTTGTAATGTTGATTAGAGCATGAAGGATCTCATTGGATGGCCAGTTCCTCTAGTATATGTGCTATATAATCACAACTGTGTATAAGATGATACCTTGGAGATTGAGGTTTCTGTACATTCTCATCAAATAGAGTTATTCTTAGTATATGCTTGACCACCCTTGGAATGAAAATTTAGGGATGCATTTTTCTAAGGGGGAATATTGTAAGATCATGATTTTTTCCTCGAGGTATGGATCTTTTTAATTATAGTTTAGTCGCAGGAGTTTGGGGGGGGGGGGGGGTGTCTGGGGCTTGTTTAGAGCCCTAAGCCTAGGTTTTTGGAAAATGTGTCTAGACCGTAAAATTTGTAGAAACCATGTCACCCAGGCCAGAAAATTTTATTAAACCGTGAAGGGTTGGAAAGAGTGAAGAAAAGGGTGTTTGATTTTCCCTAACCGTTCACCTAGGTCTTCATTTCCATACAATAATCATTGATGTTTTTAGAAAATGTGTGCAATAGATTTTGAGCATGGTTTTCCTATTTGTGTGAGTGAATCATTTAGGCTCCCTATTAATAAAGTGAGGGGTTCATAGTTGGCATAAAGTTTGGAAAACTATGTTTCTAAACCATGAGGCCCTATTAAAAGGTGAACAAATCATTCATGTTCCCTATTAAGAAAGTGAGGGGTTCATAGTTGGCATACAGTTTAGAAAACTATGTGGACAAACCATGAGGCCCTATTAAAAGGTGGGAACTGACCATTTTCCCTTGTATATTTCAATATTTAAACCTCTTTATTGTTTCTTGTTTCCAATAAAAATTGGAGCCCTTTTTCTCGTTGATATCTCTCTATCAAATTTTTGTGTTTCATATACATTGTTTTCATTTTGGTTCTCACAGAACCTTCAAATATTTCCCCTCTATTTAAATGAATGAATTGAGGAATTTTTTGGGGTCTTATTTAGGATTACCACTATAACCATTATAATATTTTAGTTCTTTCACCACAACTTGTGCCAACTCTAAGGTGTGTTTAAAATTTTTCCCATGTTATACCACCCCATTGGTTGTGTGTGATCTCACCAATTTTAGTGGAAGACTAAATTAGAATTTAATGAAACTTTAGGAGAGGGTTATACCTCTTTTCCTTGTGATTTCATAATGTTTAAATGATTAAATGTTGAAATGGTAATTGTGGAAATGGGTCTGATGAACTCATGGATATGAATGATTACGAAATGGAATATGAATTGTTATGATGAATTGATAATGGTAGTGGATTCCATGGACATTTCTAAACCTTTGACCTGATTCCACTTGATTCCATGGACATTTCTACCTCATGGATCCTGATTATTTTAATAGATTACATCAAAATTTATAATCCTAGGATCCTAATTCCATTGGATTGCATGGAAATTTATACTCCATTGATTTAGTTTACATTGGAATCCAAATATATTGATACTCCTTTGATCCATCTTTCTTGGACCACATTGGATATACTCCATGTACATGCTCCTTGGTCTCCTCTCAAGTCATTACCGAGTTTCTAAGAAGAGACTATTAGGACACTATGAGATTCCATGGGCATTTATACTATGGATCCAACCCATATGGCTTTGACACAATGTGGATTCCTTGATCTTTATACCTTGTATATAGACATTTAATGATTGATACTTGATTACACTATAGATAATACTGTGTATTCTTTATCATGACATACCGTTTCCCTTTGTTAATGGGTGTTTGACTATTATTCATAGGGATCCATGTTTGGATGTACAATATCACATCTACTTTTGAAACTTCACATTTATTAATGTTATACCTGTGATATACTACACATTACTTCATTTTTTGCACACAAACTGGAATTTTATAGACACCATTGTTAGTGTATTACTATGTGTTATCTCATACTTTATTTGAGATATTATAGGGTACCTATAAAAAATTTATTTATGCAGTTATGGACTGAGGAAAATTCCCATATTACGATGCTTGATTTGTTTATTTCTTACAATTAGAAGAGCATAGGACTGATCTATTCTCGTTATTCATGCTAGAGATAGTTCATTTTTTTTCTTTTGTATTCTTATACGTGTACTAAATTGGATGTCTGTTGTAATGTGTTACCTACCTTTTTGTACAGAGACATGATATACTCATCATATTTTATATTAAACTTATTCTATCTTTTATTATTTATGTTAATGTATGGAAATTTATCTTCTAGCATTAATTTGTATTATTCTTCTTATTGATTTAACCAATTACACCGTTGTGGTATACTCTGATTATGAGTGTATAATCTCCCCACTATACCATCTTAGAACTTCCCTGCTACTCAGATGCATCTGGAATATGGGGAGGTTCACTTGAGGCCATGTAACCCATTGTCTTGGGGCACTATTAATGGCTTATAAGTTGGGATGTTATGATTAATAATATTTTTATTCTAGTTCATTTTCTTCCAAACGTGTAATTCATTACAGATTTTAATGAAAATATATGTTTTTATGTTAAATTGTTCAATTATTGTTCATTTAATTTTATTATGTTTCAAAAATAATTTTTTTATTTTTTTAGAAATTATAATTGAAATGTTATTTTGAAATTTATTTTCTTAGATTTTGGGTTTGGGAATTTAATTATTTCAAATTGCATGTTTTTATTTTAATATCATTTGTTAGAACATTAATTTTTTATTCAATTATGAACCGTTTAATACCATGCATTAATTTTATCTTATATAGTGTAATTTCATATTTTTAATTGATTATTTTAATTAATGTTTCAATTTTTATCATTTTATGTACCTCAAAATATTTAATTTCACTCATAAATACATACATAATGGTATAGATGAGAATTCAACATATATATATAAGGGTAATTCCCCAAGAATTAAATCTTTATAAAGGTAGTTTTGAGATTATGAATGACCTAAAAATATGTAAATCTTGAATTTTATACCTACAAAGGGTTAGTTATAAGTCTATAGAAGGGTCATTTATGCCCCATTAAAAGGTAACTCTTCATTATATTAAGATATATAAAGGTCATATTTTACCTATGAATGGATAACTACATCAATCCAAATCCATGGAAGGGTAACCCCATGAAAATGTGAGAAATTTAAAGTTTCAATGATGTATTTTTCAATTATAGAGAGTACTAAATCTCAAATATAATAAAAAGAAAATAATTAATCTTGATATTATTTAGGACAACATAAGTAAACTCCCAATGATTTCAAAGTAAGAAAAACTGAATTAATAATTACTTATAGATGTTATGATATTCGAGGAATTGTATAATATCAAGTCAAAGGTTGAATACAATGAATAGTAGCACATGAAATGAGTAGTTGAGTTATTGAAGACTGTTGGTGTTGACTATGAGATGCAGGATATTAGTTATGAAGCTGGAGTTGGAATGTTCTTATATTCAATAGTAGAATAATTTAAAATGAGAGAAATTTTTTAATCAATTATAAATCGACTATCATAGTAATTGACGGTATGAGAACATAATATAATCAAGAAAAATCAATATATGGGGAAGGAACTAGAGAACATATATATAGAATTCCCTTATTATTCTCCTATTTTTTTATTATTTTCTATAAAACTCTTAAGTAATATTGATTCAAACATGATTGTTTGCTAAAAAATTTTCTAGGGAGAAAATTTTTCAATATTAATTTTTTTTTATTGTAATTTAATTTTTATTTAGTAATTTTTTCTTTATTCATTTATCTCTTACATGAAATTATTTCTAAACCTTCAAGAATAATTACTCATTAATCTTGATAAAAATTTTCTTCAACTATTAATAAATTATTCTAAAAAATTTAATAATGGATATTGAATTTATTGATAAGTATACTATGATCGATGAGAAATTAATCTTGGTGGGACCAATTTCTCCATTTTCAATAACTAATAATACTCAGTAGTATACAAACTACTAATAATTCCTAGTTCAAAAATACCCATATCAATATTAGGGATAAATTCATTCTTGAAATGGTTCCCTAGATTACCTTTTATTGCTGAATGAAGTTGTATCATTTCTAAAGGTATAAAAAGAAAACTTCTATAAGATAATTCATTTGTAATTAAATTTTTTAGTTTCTTATTCCAATTTTTATTTCCATCTAATTTGGTTCATTATTTTTCTATTTAGTTATTTCATATTGCACATCTCTACTTAAACATTGAACATTATGTAGCTTTTTCTATTATTTTCTTGATATTTTTTTTATTTTCATAGATTCCTCACAAACTTCCCTGTGGGTTTGGACAATTATTTATTTTGTGATATTTTTAATTTGAGAAAAAAAATCAATTTGACTTGTCTCAATAATAATATTCTCATCAAAATCCTGAAGAGTGCCTTCAAGTTCAACTTTCATATTGATAACTACCTTTAGTTGATTTTCTAATTCATTATTACAAAATGAATTTTTCAAATTTTTTTTATCATATCATCCATTAAATTTGATTCAAAATACATTTCACCTTCTTTATGACAGAATTCATTTTCCTCTTTTTCCTTGTTCACATGGAGTTTCGGTTGAAAACTCCTTCCAAACATATTTCTAGATTCTATGTTTCATTTTAGGTAATACTTCCATTTCTATTTTTATGGGTAATCATATTTTGTATCTACTTAAAACTTCTTGGGAAATCATTAAAATATATTCCCAACCATTTCATAATTAAATTATATCTATGGTGTCATTCCTTTGAATCTTCATGTTCTATATTTGAACTTTATTGATACAAGTCATAAGAATCCATCATTTATTTCCTCTTTAAAATCTTTTTCTTCTTTAATATCAAGTTCACCCAAGTCCTTAGGATCCATATCCTTTGATTAATATACCGATTCAACTTTTTTATTCACTTGCATCTCCAAATCTACAATTTTTATGTGAGTAAAATATCAAATGATAGATCGATAATATTTGATTCTTTAAGTGTTTTGACTTTTAGATCATGAAAAGGTGGAAATATCCATATAATTTTCTTCATGATGTCTATATACTTCATTTCATCATAAATATTTTTAATAATAGCAACATTATCAATCATTTTGTTGAAGGATCTATAATTTAAAAAAAATATATATTCAAATCATCAAAATTATTGTAAAGAACCTGTAACCTTTCCTTTGTCACATTTTTTTAGCTTTATAAATGTTTTCTATTTTTTTCAAATAACATTAGTGGAATTACAACTCATAACCTTTATATAGATCACATTTTGTAATGATTCTGTAAGAACAATTTTATTCCATTTTAGGAGCATTTATAAATTTTTTTCCACTTCAACCACATATATATATATATATATTGCATCAATCGATTATATTTTATGAATGGATGTAGTGAAAACATCAAGTGTTAGATACCATTGATGTGATACCATTGAATTATTCTATAACAAGTAATTCCATGAAATGAAGATGGAAAATCCTTTCACATTAATAAAATTATTTATATTAATGATATTTCTTAAAAATATTCCTAAAAATATCCTTCTGCCTTAGATGCCACTTTTTGTAACCATAGTCCCAAAAGAACCCTAAGAGGGGTTGTATTGTGGGGTTAAATTCTTTTCATCTTCAAATAGATCACATTAAAAAAAATTGAGAACACATTGAACCTGTCACGTTTTTGTGAAAGTTTTACATATAACCAATAAAAAAAGTCTTTCACAAGAAAATATCTAAAAATAATAATCCAAACCAATCAGGGAGGTTGTTTTCCTTTTTTCTCCTTCCATCATCAACAAATACATATCCTTAATATTATTATTCTCTAACTCCCCACTCATGAGAATTCTATTTTCAAAAACTACACTCTATATTATAATCCTTTATCAATACAAAAAGTGTCTTATCTTCATTTAATATTCTTCATACAAAACACAAAAATTCATCCCTCATCAAATGGTAAATTTTAATACTTGATTATCCCCTAAAAGAATTAAAATGTGTTAAAATTATCCCACTATATGTTATTAAATTTTAAAATATTTTAATTTTTAATTAAGGATATAGATCATCAAATCATGGTGGTACAAGTTTCATTCTGCTGTTATTTCACTCAAATTCAATACATTACACCATAACAAAAGTTATTATGGCTTAATAATATGTAAAAACTAGATCCATGAATCTTAGGTCAACCTTTATTTTTTATTCCTTAATAATTTAAGTATCATCTTTTAAATACTCATGGATCCAAACCCCACTGTATTGTGATGTAAATAATTTTTTTTTCATGCAAGATTCCAAATAAACGTTCAAATTGTTACTTCCTTCAGTTGTTCCATGATCAAAACTTTTTTTCATGAACTAGACAGAGATTTATCTAACTCATAACCCAACCTGAATTTCCATAAGGCTTGAAGGGCATTTCCAATCCCTAAGGACTGTTAAGAATCACCTTGGAATCACAAAAACACTTTTGGGGGTGATTTTTCCCAAATAGAGATACTATAATGGAATAAATTAAATACAAGATCCAAAATAAATAAACTAGAAAATAGGTCATAACCAACTTATATTATCCCAAAAATTTTCATATTCATAGACAACATCCATTAAAAGGATATATTAGAAAAAAATAGGAACAAAACTAAAAAAACAAACAAAACAACTTGAGAAGAGCCCAAACCATCACAATAAAACCTATGGTTTTTCACTAGTACCTAACACACCCTATTCCAGCCATAAATAACAAGAACAGTCTAATTTAGAACCTAGAACCAATAATATATAGTCATGAGATATAATTCCTAGAAGGACACCATAAAACATCGAAACTATGAAATATGTTTCATAAGGTAATTCATGAACTCTAGTTTGATAATAAAATACCAAAAAATAGACTTATACAAAATTACATATAATAAAATCCAAACATATCCATAATATCCATATAAAAAATTTCACTTTGTTTTGAAAAACCAAACACATGTGTTTTAAAAATGAAGCCACGTGCTTAATATTTTTCACAACCACACACACCCATTTTGATATATTTAAAAATTAACACTTGTTTTATTAATATGAAACATATACCATTTTAAAACATTTCATTGGATGAAGTCATTTAACAAGCCTTACACCCAGTTATTAAATCAATTTAAATCACTCATAAAAAACATCCTTTAAATCCAAAAAAGGTTTGTCGTACCCATCTTATAAAACTCATTCTCAAAGAAAAATAACTCACACCCACACTGGTCTCATATATAGAGTAACCACCAAAAAATATAAGAATATAAAAATGAATTATAAACCAGGAATGTGCCAATAATGAATTCTGTGAAAATGATAAAATCAAGAATAAGATCATACTTCCCTCAATCACTAACCAACCAAGAAATCAAATGTTTCATGGGATATACCCTTGTAATATTAAAATATCAATAATCTTACCATATATGGGTGTAACCTACTAAACCTTCTACTAGTATGCACCAAATTCTATCTCGTCATCTTGGTATCCCACACAAGTATCGAAATGATGATAAAACCCATATATCCCTTGTGCCTATAATTAATGGTGGGAATTTAGCTGCGTGTGAACCAACTAAAAGAACAATATAGATCTTCAACTTAGTTCCAAATATCCCCTGACCAATAAGGTAGTATGGAATAAGAACAAAAAATACATGTATACCCATAATTCATAACGATAACTTAGCTCATCCAAAACACACAATTATATGAATCTCCATATCGTCAAATAGAATAAATTAAAGGCATAACAATCACATTCCCATATAATGAGAGAAATCAAGCACGACATAGTGATGAAAAAACCACATAAAGGGTATAAAAGAAAGGGGGAATCTAGAGGTTTCAATTACATACACCATTTAAAACCAAAGTTCCAAATGGTCCTTTAACACCAAAACATAGCTCTAAATTATGAGACCTTTCCCATTATATAAAACAATTTCCAATTTTTTTTTAAAATGATAGGAAAACCCCAATAGTTTAAAACCTTTCTAAGTCACACATACACATTGGAAATATTCTTTGAAAATCTAACACACGGACTGATGCCTTCATTTTCATCAAAATATTTCACAAAAAAAAAACTTAAAACATTTTAATAGGTTCTATGAGACTATATATTTCATCAAAAAAAATTCAAATCTACCCTTGAAAATGAATTCCTCTTTAGAAACCAAATCAAGGGAAAAGTCCATCCAATTCTATTAAATTTTTTACAATAAGCCTCCATGGTATTTTTTTCAAGGAGTAAACCACACACACATTTCAAATCACTAATTGAAAACCATAACATAACCACCGATTAAACCATTTTGAGGTCAACACCTCATTTCAAAATAAAATTACATTTAAAATATTTTCTTTCACACATTGAAAACCCAAATAAGGTTAAAAACATTTTTTCATCATGAAAACCATTTCAATGAAAACTATAGGCATTTTACAATATGTTTTCACATTAAAAAAATCTAATTTAAAACATGAAAATGAGGGGTTTATATACAAAACCAACTATTCTAAGATCAAAGAATCAAAAAATGGTTTCAAATAACCAACAGATATCATATATATGAATATATACTTTCATAAAAAGGTAATTTCAAAATCACAATCAAATTATAATTCCAAAATAAAACAATTGAAAAAAAAATTCTACCTCAAAGAGAGGATAACATAGATAAAGAACGTCGAAAATCATCGCCATTAATAGAGACCACACCCACAGGATAAGAAATAGTGTCTGACACCACTATACACCAAAAAACCCCATTATAAGATCCACCAAGAATCCTAAAATCAATCCATATGATAAATATGGTTCGTGGAGGAAGTGAAACCCAAGAGGGAAGTGAATGAGAAGAAAGGAGGGAAAGTGGGGAATAAATCACAAAAAATATCTTGAAAACCACCAATGGATAGAGACAATAAAGCTGGGAGGAATGTGGAACTCATCAAAGGTCTCCAAATGGTCAGACGAATCATGTGGGGAAGAAGAGGGGTGGAATCCATCTTATTTTAGATGGAAAAAATGGGAAAATACAAAAAATTTAAACACATGGATATGCTGCATAATTTAGCCACACAATTTTCCAAACCATCCTCTAACCATGCTCTAGACACTACCTAGGACATGAAACACCTATAAATGTTTATCCTAAGAGGCTACATGGTTTGGAAAAAATGCGTGCCTCATTCCAAAATAACCCCAATCCACACACGGACTCCTAGGGTTCCCTATATGGTTTGAAAACTATGAAGAATCCATGATCAATGGTTCTGTAAATAAATATCCAAACCACATACTTTCCACATAGTTTAAAAAACTATTCTTAAGTTTTTTTCCACACCACATACACACTAATGACCTCATACAATTTCTCATAGGGGCCACATATTTTGGACCCAACAGTGTGCAAATAATGCGAAAAAATACTTCCTAATTAAAAAATGAACTAAAAGGTCTCCTCATTAATGGTGGGAACATGGTTTCCCCATAACTGTGAAGCTTAACCTTGAACAATAGTAAAACATAAAAAATTACCAAGTTATTGAGTTTAACTTCCAAATAAACTAAACCATAGCCTCCCCTTGACAATTTAACCCAAAAAGAACAACATCGTGACATGAGGTGTGTCACATACTCTACATCATACAAATTTTATCCTAGAAAGTACAGTAAAAATAAATGACCAAATGAAAATAGAATTTAAAAAAATAACATAACCAAAGGAAGCACTCAAGACTGCTCAAACTCTAGTCCAACAACTAAAAGTATCAAGAATGATCAAACTAATAAACCCTAATAAATAAAAGGTCTCTCAACCCAAGTGAAATGAGGGCCCCAAAAAATGTTTTACGATGCATGGGAGAACTCAAATTGTCTCCCCAACATTTATAGTTCCTCTAAAATGGTCTCATAACCATTTAAATTTCATATAAAATCATGGAACTAAATAAATTATATGGATAAACACATCCCCAAAAAATGAACTACCATGAGAGATACATACACTCTAAAAAAACTCTTCCAAACCCTAGTAAGAGAGAAAACACACAAGTATCCTCAAAAGAACAAAAATATATCTCAACTTAGGTCATGACACACATGGATAACCAAATATCAAGAACTAGATCACCCTTACATAGTGCATCCCAAGAAAGGCCTATATCTATAAATCGGTTAGTATGTCATGCTCAACTAGTGTATCTCACACCCTAGTAACCCCATCCTACACCGTAAGTCATCTCTTAAGTATAAGAAACAAGAACTACAAGGATCAACCAAAATAAAATGGAAATCCCACTACCATAAAGAAGTATTTTCCTAAACAAATGTGGGTCAACAAAATAGAACCCACAACCCAACAACAAAACATACAAGAGGGAGAGGGAGAGAGGGGGGGAAAATACCATAATTGAAAAAAATTCAATAAACCAACATTCAAACCATACATAAAAACATCCCAAAAGGGTAAAAAATTCAAAAAAAAACCCAACCAAAACCACTTAAGTTCCAATGATATATTCATAACCACCAAGAAAAAAAGTTTTTAAAAAATTCAATAAAAACCATACATAAAAGATAAAATCCAAGAGATATTCCAGAAACTGAGAATACAATGATTTTGGAGATGACCCATAGGCCAAAACATAGGAAAACTAGAGATTAAAAATTTCTTTATTCTCTTTCACAACCTTTTCCAGAACCACTGAATGAACACCTCCCTAAAAAAATTCAACAAGCTTTCAACAAGTCTCACCCATTATGATTCAAGTGTGCTGATAGATTTTAGGATCACCTCACTCTCTTCCAACTAAATATTTATTTCCAATATTGATGTTAGTTCTAAATCCTCTACTCCATTGGGAGTATGGTAAGGAACTGTAAATTGATATTTGTTTACCATTCTAGGTAAAAATAACAATATGGGCATGAAACACCTCAGGTCATGTCCCTAAAAAGAAACAAAATGATTCTACCCTAAGATGGGAATCAAAACCACAATAACCAACCCCAAATGAGGCACACCATAATCAAATAAAAATAAAATTTTCTTTTGGAAACAACCATTTCATAAAAGAATTTTAAAGCCACCTTTCACCAAGGTGTAAATTTTAAAACCAATCAAACATAAGATTTAAAACAAAACCTCCTTGGTGGGAAAAAAATCTCCTAAACATGGAAAGCCACAAAATTAATTTAAAAATTCCATTTCCTATTAGAAAAAATAATTCAAAATTCTTAAGAAACCTGTTTACATTTTTCAAAACACTTCCAAACTTGTTTAAAAAAACCTAGCTTTTAACATCTCATTTTACAAAAAACCACAAGGGAAACAAAAAATTTGACAAACTATTCACAAAACAATGTTGGATAATAATTTTTTTCACAAAACCATTTTACTTTATAAAACAAGGTATTAAAAGTCATGTGCACACAAGGCACTAAAAAATAATCAAAACAAGGATCACAAGAACCAAATCCCAAAAGGGGAAACAAAACACTCCCCATTCCACCTCCAACAAGTGAAAACCACTTTTATAGAAATATGAAATCAAGAGGAGTCCAAATTGGAAAAACTAAGAGAATAGTGTTATGAATACCTTTACAAAAAAAATTTGAGAGACTGAGTTTAATCCATGGAACACACCTTACATAGAGGACTAACCTGACCACACAAGCACCGCATGATTTCCTAGGCTGTCTGAGCCACTGTGCGGCTCAAACTTCTTTTAACATCACCCCAAATCTAAAGAGAGATCTCAAATACCAAAAACATAATAAAAGGGGTTATAAGACACATAAAACACATCAGAATCATTTGAAATAGATAAAAATAAAAATCAAATCCACAATTTTAAAGCCAATAACCCTTAACATCTTGAGGATCAGGATAAATAAGAGCTTGCTAGACTCTCTGTACCCTTACCTCTTAAGATTCAACAACCTTATCCTTATTTATACAAAAAAAACTAAAATAATAAGGGGATATCAAAAATATTAGGTTCCTACTAATGGTAAACCAAATATCTAATACCATTTTTCAAAAAACCAAATTGGACTACCATCCGAACTAATAACCGACTCAATTCACCACAATGCCCGAAGGGCGTTCTTGATCCCCAAAGGCTGGGGGAAAGAATTTAGGCATCATAAAAACTCCACTAAGAATTATTTCACCTAAATTGAGATACTAAAATAACATAATGTAAATAAATGTACCAAAATAAATAGACAATCCAAATTGGTCACAACCAACTACCATGATCCAACCCATTTTCATATACATAAACAACATTCATAACAATGATAAAATAGGGAATAACAAAAAAACCTAAAATTAAATCAATAAAAAACCAACATGATCCAAGAACAAACCATCACTGTGCAATCTAAAATTTCTCACCACCAACAACTCACCCCAATTTAGCTTCAAAAAATAAGAAGGATCAAATTGAGAAATTGGGACCTAAAATTTATAATCATAAAATAAAAATACTAGTAGGTCACTAAAATCCTTAAATACTATGAAATATATTTCATAATAAAATTAATCCATTCTAGTTTGAAAATAAAAAAAAATTATTTTCAAATATAACATATAAGAAAAAGAAAATATGTCCTTAATAACCATATTAAATATTTCACTTTATTTTATAAAACCAAACACACATGTTTTGAAAAAAAAGCCACCAACCTTATCCATTTCACAACCACACTCACCTATTTACATTTATTAAAAAAAACTTTTTTTATTAAAATGAAATTGATACCATTTTAAAATGTTTTACTGGATGAATCCATTTAATAAGACATATACCCATTTGAATGTCACATTAAATCATTCATATATAAGATACATTATATCCAAAAATATGTTTTTCACACCCATAATTGAAAAATATTTTTCAAATTAAAATAACTCACACCAACACGGGTCACACATAACAAGCCCTCTCCATACATCAAAAACATATAAAAATGAAAAATAAACAAAGAAGGTTCCCCATAATCAATAGAGGTGAAATGATACAATCAAGAAATATATCAAACTCCCATCCATTACCAACCAAAAAAGTAAACGAATGTGTCATGGGCTCTACCATAGGAATCCTAATATACAAAGCATCGAACTGTATTAGGATATAATCTCCCGAACTAGATACCAATATGAACGAAAGTCTATCTGGACATCCTGAAAGCCGAAACAAGTATCACAATGATGAAAAACCCCAACCTAGAAATTGTTCCTAGAAAAAATGGTGGGAAATTAACAACATATCAATCAAATAGTGGAAAAACTAGATCCTATTATTTGTACCTAGAATCCCATGACCAATAAGTTTGAGGAATATAAAAAAATAATCCATGTCTACCCAAAGGGAATAAAAAAACCCTCACCTATAACTCTCAATGATGTGAATCTCCATATACACACATTTAAAACACTCATGAAACAATAATAAAATTCCCACACAAGGGAATAAAGAAGAAAAAAATGTGATTACAAACCCACATGAAGGGTAAACAAGAAAGGGGAAATCAATGGGTTTTATTCATATACACAATTTAAAACCAAAGTTCTAAATGGGACTTTAAGAACAAAAATTGACTCAGAATGTCAGTCCCTTTCCCATTTCATAAAAAAAATTTAGTCACAATTTGGATAATGATGCAAAACACCCAAGAATTTAAAACATTTTAAATTAATCCTTATATAGGGGATATCTTCTGTGAAAATATAAAACATGTTTGAAAGCCTTAATTTCCATGTTACCTTTTAAAAAACACCACTTAATTTTTTTTAACAGGTTCAATGAAACCACCCTTTTATCAAACACATTCCAAAGATACCCTTCAACAAGGGACATCCTTTTTGGAATCCAAACTAAGGTAAAAAGGCCATCCACTTCTATTTAACCATTTAAAATAATCCACCATGTTATTTTATCAAGGATTAATCCACAAACACATTTCAAATTACTATTTTAAATCCACAATACAACCCCTTTTAAACTACTTTGAGGTCAATAAGTCATTAAAAAATCAAATTCACTTTAAAATATTGGTTTTCACTCATTAAACACTAAAATTAGGTCAAATACCAGTTTATATCATGAAAATAATTTCAAATATCCCCAAAAGAATTCAAAAAATATTATTTCATTAAAACACCCCATTTCAAACATGAAAACAAGGGATTTACACAGAAAAGAAACTATTCTAAGATCAATGCATCAATAAATGATTTAAAATCACAAATGGATATCATATATATATTTCTAATATTATAAAAATAGAATTTAGAAAGAACATGAACATTAGAATTTTAAAATAAAATAATTGAATAATAACACCTACCTAAAAGAGAGGAGAACTAAGATGAAGCACCTTGAAACTCATCACCTTCAATGGAGACCTCTCCTATAGGATAATAAACAGTGTATATAACCCCTATACAATAAAAACCCCATCATTAGATCCGTTAAGAACACCATTATCATTCCATATGATTACTTGGGTTAATGGGGGAAGTTAAATCCAATCTAAGAGATAGGGAGAAGAAAAAAGGAGGGAAATAAAGGAACAAATGACCTAAAAAATCTTGGAAACCACCAATGGAAGTTAAAGAATCAAGGGAGGAGGAAGATGGTACTCTTCAAAGGTATACCATGGTTTGGAAAAATCATGTGGGGAAGAAGAGGGGTGAAAGACCTATTATTTCATAAGGAAAAAATTGAAAAACCTTAAATTTTTTAAAACTTATACATGGCACACAATTTTAAAAAACGTGCACCAACCATGCACTCAAAACATCCAGGTCTATGAACCACCTTAGACTGTTTCTCCTAAGAGGTTACATAGTTTTAAAAAATTGTTTCCCTGGTTATAGAATCACCCCAAGACTCACACAACCTCCTGGGGTTCCCCATATAGTTTGACAAACCATATAGAAGACTTGATAAATGTTTCTATCAAAAACTAGATCCAAAATAGACACTTTTCGCACAGTTTAAATTTTTGTGCACAAGTCATGCTCCACACCATAGATAAACCAAGGACTCTACAAAATTTCTCTTAAGCGACATATAGTTTTGAATTAATAGTATACAACCTGAATTGAAAAACTTGTGCAGTTCAAAATGAAAAAAAGGTTCTACATTAAGGGAGGTAGTATAGTTTCCCATTAACTATGTACCCTAAATTTTCGTGGTAGTAAAACCTAAAACATTCCAAAGTTTATATCGATAAATCCATAGAAACTCAACCCGAGATTCTACTTCACCCTAGAACACCAAAATAACAAAACTATAACATGGGGGTGTCACACTTTTCATATATTGGAATTTTTTCAATTTAAGTGAGATATAATTATTTACACTACAAAAAAAATTATAGAGGGTTATTGAAGTTTTTATATCCATGTCATTCTGGTGTAGTTTCAAAAAACACATCGCTACGATTTAGATTTTGGAATTATTTTTTCTTCAATCGTAAAACCATAAAACAATTATATGAATATCATTTACTTTAATCTGGTAAGAATTATGGGGGGAATAATCACATTGTACTATGGTTTATCCTCAATAAAATCATAACAAAAAAATCAATGTCTTTTATATTTTTCTTATGCTCCATACTATTTTAAGAATGACTTCAAACACACTATTTATAACCTTGGATTAATAATAACCAAAATAATTAATATCAATAATTAAAAACCAAATCTTCAAATCATCATTACTTATTTCAAGTGAGTTAGTATTCACCCACCCTCTTAAATAATAGACATCATTAAAATATCATGATAAGTGGATCTAGTTAGGTTGAAAGCAGAAGGTCACTAACATGGATTAGACCCATTAGTGTGTGTGGATTGGTATAGGGAAATAGGAATTTTGTGATTTCTAAGAGATTTTGGATAACCATATTTTCTATCTTTATTTTTAATAGTTTTTTTATTTTTATGTGATATTTTATTCTTAATAACATATTTTTATAAAATATCACAAATATAGTGAACGTTTTTGTGCTGATAATTATAATGAAGGGAGACGCAATTATTATGGTTTCATTTTCTTTAATGATAATTTTTTTTCATATATTTATTTATTATTTATTACATATATTTACTTTTATTTTAACGGAAAATATTTATTGATTAACAAATTTTCTTTAAAGTATAAAGATAATGATTCATATTTTTTTCTTGTTCTTGAAATTAGATTGAGTTATTATAGTTTAAATAAGGGTTTCAATAACTTTATTCATTTAGTAAATTCTAAAACCAATTTTCAGTAACAAAATTAAATATAAAAATAAGAGAACAAACACTTTAACATAGTTTATTCTAAAATATTTTTGACAAAAACTTCTTATTCATTAAAATATTGCAAATATTATTACTTCAGGATTCAAGATATATAATTAATTACAAACTTTTTTCCTTTATAATTATTTATATTTAGTTATTAAAGTCAAATTTCATTTGTTTATAAAATTATTTTCTTTGTATTTTCTTCCAAACATTCAATTTTAAGTACTACTCTAAGAATCATTTTTTTTGGGATTAATTCTTGATTGACCGGTTACTATGTTTTTATAGTTTTGTGAATTTGAAAGCATTAATATAACTTTTTAAATATTTACTATATACATGAAATTAATGATGCATCACAGGATTTAATTTTTTTCTCCATATTTGTCACATAACAAGTTTAACATTGAATAATCTATGATTTAATAGACTATGATAATTATTTTCTGATTTTTTATTCTTATGTTATTTTATTTGTTTCGATTATTATTTATTCTATTAATTTAAATAATATTCTTTTAATTAAAATAATTAAACATGATACTTTTTTATTCTGGAATAAAATTTTCTGTATATAATCTTCTTATAGAAATGAATTTGAATAGATAAAACTAGGAATAAACGTAGTTAGTGTTTATCAAAGTCAGGAAGTGAAACATACCATAAAAAATAGAGAATTGAGGTAATGAACATTAATGGATTGTATTATACATTCAAGTGTTTTGGTATAATCATGTATATTAGTTCCACCATGTTCTATAAATACTTATAAGATAATTTCAATGATCATACAAATGATTGAAGAAATCAATTCAATCATTGGATTACTATAAAAAGATATAATTACATATATTGGATGTTTTAATCAATTTTTAGGTATTTCAATTTTCCAGAATCTCCAATAATTTTGTAAGCTTATACTTTTTCAAATTTTCATAGAGATACAAATTCAAAGAATGGATTCAAAGAGTTGTTCCACATTCCATTATTACATGGGATAAAATTGAAATAAATTTCGAAAAAAGATATTATCCTCCCATGAAATCAATGATCCTTCATGTTGATATTTAAAATTTCAATGATTTTGACATTTAATTAATATATCAATCACATGAGAGGATTTATGACTTTTTAAGGAAATTTTCCCATAATGGACTTGAAATGTGGTCAACAATATAAATGTTTTTATTGATCCTTATTTGTGCCTATTTTATTGTTTGTCATTGGGTTTCAATGGTTAGAAATAAATATGGAACATTCATTAATATAAATATATTGAGGAATAATTAATGTGAAATATTCTTGGATGTTTCATTTGATAACCCAATATTGAAGGAGGAGATCCTAATAAATTTTCAATTTTATAAATCTAATTAATATTGGAAGAAACATCATGGAAGTTGGTGATTATTGTTTATGTTATTTGTATAACAAAAAGGTATATTTACTTCCTTTTGAAGTTGTAAAAAATTTATAAAAATTTAAGAGATATTGGTAAATGGAATATAATGATAAGTATTATGCTTAATGTAATCACCATTATACAATAGTAATAAGTTAGTTTTTAAGGAATATTGATAAATTAGATTAAATAGATATTATTAAAGAAGTAATAAGACTACCTATAGTGAATAAGATCCATCATTTGAGTACCAAATATGAAAACTACTAAATTTGATAAATTAGACTATTGAGGTGTTTTTTAGATAAATTTTGAAGTTCTTGATAAGGCCTTGGACCAAAATAAATATGTTCAAAAGTTTTTTAAGGGATTTCTAGAATTGTATATATGTATATGACTTTAGGAGGTGTCATGTTTGAATTTATATATAGATTAAGACTTTAATAAATTCTTTTATAAGACTTTGGGATAGTGTATAAATTTACGAGACACCACATATGACTTTGATCCTTCATATGACTTCTACACACATGATACTTCAAGATTATAACTTTTTAATGAGCATGAGACTTTTCTATATGACTTTTATGACTTTCTGATTTGTGTACAACTTCATGATTTATAGAATTTTGGGAATTCTGTTATTTAAAAAATAATTTTCCAAAATTTATGTTATGAATAAGAAAATATTATAGAAAGATATATGGTCTATTATTTAATGTTTAAAACACCATGAAGATATGTCTAACCATAATACAATATTTAAATAAAAAACATTGAGGTTTAGGAGATCATAGTTCAATATATTCTTAGATTTTAAAATGACGTTATTTGAAAATCATTTTGTAGATCAAAATGTATAATTAAACAATTTCATTCCATATAAGTTATTATTTAATTATATAAATATCACAAAAATATTTATCATGATTATAATAGGATGATAATAGATAAAAATTATGGATAAGGAATCCATGACCATAGTTATTTCAGGCATGAATTATGTATATATTTAAATATTGTTTTAATTAAATATTGGTTTCTAGTATAGAAGGAAATGATGTATAGAATTATAGAATGTTTGGAAAATACAATGATATTGAAATTTTAAATATATTTCAAAAGGTTTTAGAAAGGGAAGTAGTTTATTATATAAATTCAAAATGATAAGGATTCAAAAAATTTGATGGAGGTCTACGAACCAGATGCTAATAATTCTGAAGTCTTTAATTATCATGATTCATTTTAATTAAAAATTATGAATTAAAATTATTTTTATGAATACAAATAATTAATTAATATCATTAATATAGTAACACAAATATATTATTCTATATATATATATATATATCTTGTTTTTGAAGAAATTTGTTAAAGATCCAATATTATACTAACCAAAAAATATTTATATTAATAAAGGCATGAGATTTGACCAAGTATATAATTTGAAAAATCTGTGTTTTGAAGAGAAGAGAGAAAAAATCCACTATAGTTCCATTGTACCAAATAATAATTAAATAATAATAGGGAATAATTTAAGGTTGTATAATCCTATTTTTCATAGAGATAAGTATTTTTGTTATGAAACAGATATTATATGGATTTTTTATTGTAGATAAAAATTAACATTTTTGTGTATTTCTATTTTCATGTATAGAAGACTAAGAATGAATAGTAAGATTAGTCTATTTCTATAAATAAAAATATGGGGGTGACTGAACTATTGTGTATAAAAATATAAAAAAATAGGTTCTTTCATGTTGTTATGAAAGTTAGAGAATAATAGAAATAATACTTATGTAGATAAAAAACATATAGATTCAATATTGGTGAAAGGCTTTTATTTTATTCTAAAAAAATATCATGTTAAGGCAAGGGATGTACTTTTGTGTGAGATTAATTAAACCATAATATTGATAAAATAAAACACGAGATTAAAAAATAATCCAAAATCATTTGTAGCTCACAGGTAGATACTAATTGGTTGTGTGATCTTGGGTTCTTTTAGTTCACACTATGGGTTATCCATTTTTTAAGGTGAACCTTGTATATTATTTTCCTTTCTATATGGGTGTGTTCAGATGTGCATTATAAAATAATGAAGCTTAGAAGATATAATAAGAGAATCATTCATCTTAAAAATAAAAGATGTAAAAAATAAAAGGGGTTAAAAGTATATATTTTTTCTTCTAAATTCATATACACTAATTCACCCCTAGTGTTGCATACATCTCTAATTGATCCTGTTAGTTAGTATCAAAGTATTGATCACCACTGATTAGATTTAATATTTTTAAGTTTTTTTCTTTTAAAGATTTTAGTTAATTTTATAATTTATAAGGAAGTTTATATTTTAGATGTTTTCAAAATAGATTTATATCCAAACCCATGTTGAAAAATCATATTTTAATATTATTTTTATAAATATAATAATTCTTTATTTAGACAATGTTGAAGAGAATACAAGAGAATAATAGATTAAAGAAGATGTCCCACTTCTCCATAAATGAAGATGAGTTTGTTTCTCAATGCAATGAAAGTGAAATGGATATATTTAACCAAATTGGAGAAAAAGGGTAGTTCGGTATAACACCAAGGAAATGAAAAAGTATTTTACCCCAAGAGGATTAAGGGATTAAAGTGATCCTAGGGTATATGAGATTTATTATATAAATATGTCCTCATGGAGACCCATGAATTAGTTGTGTGGATCACATTTCTTTATGCTTTCAAGAAATATTAGTTAATGTATTAAAAAATATGTTTCACTATTATGTTGACGAATTTGTTTCTTTGATATGTGGAATTTTTTAATGTGGTCATAATGAAATTATCTATCTCTAGGAGTAGTCAAAATAATTTGAGAAGGATTTGGAGGAAATGATCTTATCTTGTGTGAAGATCTAAAGAAAAATTAGATCATGTTAAAATCATATAGATTATAACACCATGGGGTGGGGTGAATTAGGTTATAATAAATTCTTACTTATATTAGGATCTTGTTTTCTCACATTGAGGAACACATTTATATCTCTATTTCTTTCCCCATAATGGGTGATTAAATCATATAATAACATAGTAGTTTACCCTTACTATCCTTTTTCTATGGAGCATGACTAGTAATGCACATGTGAAAAAATTCACTAAAATCTCACTGCTTAATAGAAATTTCATAGTATCCATACTTACCCTCTTGGTTTACTACCACAAAAACATTGAATTCATTGATCTACCTCAACAAGGAACTCAATGCTATGTTTTTTTATCTTCCTTCTTCACAAGAACATGATATGAACATACACCTATAATGGTGTCTCTTTTCAGGAAAAAAATTTTATTTTCATCATGGATGAGACTCCTAGAATTCCATCTTGAACCTTGAAACTTTCAAATGAAATATGTAAAAGAACATATGGAGATCTTCTATAGAAAAAATCATCGACTCCTGTTTTTCTCTCTATAAGATTTATTTTCCAAAAAAACCTACATTTTTTATATCAATCCATTGATTATGATTTATCCCTCAATGAATTTTTTTATGTTTCCCCTATGATTAATGGAGTCATCGTGCACCATGAAATAAAAATTAACCACCAAGGGTTCACACTTATATCACCATATGCCTAAAATAGTCAGCGTACTAAAAACTGCTAGGTTATGATGTGGTATTAGTTGATATGGTATAACACCTTTTATTTTATTGTGTGGCCTTCATTTCAATGTAACAAATACGAGAACCCCCATTTTCTCTACACCATGGTTAAAAACAATGCATTATGGAGACCCATTATTGACCATATCAACATCTTCAAGAGAAATAAATCCCCTTATATAGAAATATAAGATTTCGAAACATATTTATATAATATTTTTTACATTAATATCCATTAATAAAAATAAAAGGATCAATAAAGCCTAGTGTATTTTCCAGAAAGGGTTAATAATGCATAGAGAGAAAAATAACACATGAATCCTTATTTTATTCTCCATAATGGGATCCTAAATCCATATAATCTATAAAAAATTCAATGGATAACCTTGGTAATACATAAAATAAAGGGGAGAGATAAAATCCTTATATTGGAATAAACATGATATAAAAACATAACATATGAGTCAAAGCTACAACACGATACTTAAATGAGAAGGCTCATGAGTAATCACATGAGAGAATAACATAAAGAACAAAATATCATAATATCATATAAATATATGAAATTTTGAAACAACATAAAACATTCTATATAAATGAATCAAGGCTAACCGCCTAGACAAAAATCAAATGGTCAAAAAAGTCCCATAATGGATTAGGTTTTCTCCTTAATCCCATACATGATGTCACATGAGACTAGAGATTAACCCAATGCATTGGAGTTCTATTTTTGTGCACCCATCATAATATATTCATGATTATGTGTTCCAAAAAAAGTAAATCAATCATAAGGAATAAATATTAGAATTACCCTTAGAGAGAAATGGGTTGCATAATCTTTCATAATATCATAATCAAAATAAATTTCTTAAAAAGGTATTTGAAAAATGAACATAACACATGTAGAACTTCATAAAAGTGAGAATAAAATAGGTATATATTTGGGATATATATATATATATTACTAATTAATAATAATCCTCTAATATTAATGAGATATAAAATGATTTATAGAGTTAAAGGTTGTAACCCAAGGAAAATATTGTCTTGAAGAGATACTTTATTCAAAATCTAAAATTTTCATAAATATTGAACAAAAAAATTCCATGAAAATAACCTTGGAAACATGTAAAGGAATATTTAAATCATTGACCAGTCATGATGGATGGAAATTCTATTCATGTTGTGAAAGTTAAAAGAAAACAATCGTTTACACTTTTGGAATGAAATTCAAAATTTACCTCATTTATAAAATGATAGAAAAATTCTATTTAAACCATTTAGTAAAAACAAAAGTAGTGGTAAAAACATATTTAATTAATCCAATTCGAATATTAAAAACATTATTTAATACTTTTCAAGTAAAGTATATACATGTGAGAGAAATATTTAGAAAATAAATCTTAAAACAACTTAAAACAAGGTTTTTAATGTAAACTATGCCCAACAAAATGCCATAAAAATATTCCATTTTAAAATCATTATAAATGGAGTATAATAAGTTTAAACATATCCACAAGGATCCATTTAATCATAAATACGAAATTTCTAAAAACATTTAGAAGAAAATGGACATGAAAGAAGAATAGTGAGAAGGGAAACTTTGAAAGAGGATTTTTAAAATAAATTCCCTTACCAATATGGAAACTTTTGAATCGTAAGCCCCATGAAAGAGTTAATTTAAAAACTTAAAATATCATGAATATAAAGAAGTTAATGATGTAAAAAAGTCAAATAAGATATATATTGTAATGACCCTAACCCTAGTTTCCCAGATCCAGTGCCTTATTTTATAACAATGGCATAGAAACAAGGAAGTCATATCTCGAAGGAATGAATAGTTTAGTAGCATTGAAAATCTAGATACATATATAATAGCTTCATTACAACATGAAATGTAGTATAACATAGTAACTTTATTGGAAATTCCAATAAACTTATGCAATATCCTCGCAAATCATTCATAATATACATCTTTACATCCTAGGGAAAAGAAAAAACAATAAAGGGGTGAGCTTAGATGATCATTAAGGGAAATTAATATAGTGGAAGCATAAATATAAAGCATGGGGAATAACTAAAAGTACACTTACCATTAAAACATAAACTTGAGCATAAAATGAAAGGAATTAAAAATTGAAGATGATATAATAAAACATAACTATGGATATTATACTAGACGAATAATAACATTGAAAATAAATTACTTGTTTAATAATGAGGTAATTCATAATGACAGGCATCAAAATCATACCTTCAAGGCCTCATCCAAGACATCATACATAATGGGTAAAAACCTAGGCTAGTTTGTCTCACGAGACCTACTGATGCATCGAAAGGCTATAAAGGGTCCCACCTATCACCTACTAAGTCCAATGAATTCCTTATATGAATGAGGATAACATAAAAAACAAAACCATATGACATGTAAATAAATTTCCCTAAACTATAAACATAATCACTAACCATTATGAGAAGTATGGTGAATAGTGTCAGGATAGCTCATCCACAACCAAAATGATCTCGAACCATTTAATAAAATATGGTGGATGATAAACATAATATATAAACCTCAATAAAACATAAAATTCATATTTTTTTTTTGAAATAGATGAAAATTATCTAATAAAATCATCGATGGATTCTTGAAAGAAATAACCTTTTTACATTGTAAAGAAGAGTTATTTTGGAAAATTCATTTTTATTTTTCATGATTTTCTATATAAAACTAGAAATTGAAAAATATAATTTCCTATGAAAAGAGTAATTATTTTATAAAAAATATGGTTTCTTAAAAAATATTATGGTTTCTACTTAAAAATGGGTAAAATCTCAAGATGTTCCCTTTAACTAGGCTTATATATCGGGAAGAATTGAGAAGGGAACCTCATAAAAAATGTAATTCTCATAAAAAAAGAAGAAATGATATGAATAAATGGGGTTTCAATATATAAAAATAATTTAGAACACGTATATAAAACTAATTAATAATCAAATTGGTGTATAGAGGAAGAAATCATAACCCGAATGAAAATGAAGGTTTAGGGAGAAAACCCTTACCTTATGTCCAAATGTGTTCTGAAATTGACCATAAAATCTTGGATAATCAAATTAAATCCATTAATTAATTAATTGAGAACCTAATATACATTTATTTTATTTTTTATAATGTTATTAAGTTCCTTTGCGGACTTTTTTATGAGTTATCAAATATAATTTTATTGGTCGAGAGCATTCATTTCCTTGGTTTTCACGATTGGTATACTTGTATATGAGTAATGAAGTTCATGAAAAATAGGTATAATTATCCAAAATTTAAATTAAATTTTATTAAGAAAAAAATATTTAATTGGTATTATTTATTTTTATTTTTCCTTATATGAGGATGAATCATTATATATCATCTTAATGATAATCGTTTAGCTTAATTTTAGCAGTTTTTCGATCACAGTGAACTAGTTTTGTTCTATTATTTATTATCATGTATATAAAATGGTTATAGACCCTTAAATAAAATATTATAAATATTTTATAATCTGATTCAAACATAAGAATGGATTCATGACCAACCTTGAAGGATAAATTAAATAATGAAAGTTCGTCATCCACAAAGGTTCTAAATTGGTACCTTTGGGACAATGATTTCGATTTTAAAACAAAATAGAGTGAGAGTAAGAAGGTTGATAATGAATATTAAATTAAAATTTTATAATTCTAGTATATATATCATACTGAATATATCATGATAATTTGGATAGAGAAGATGAGGATATGATAAGAAAAGAAAATAAATTGAAATGAAATAAAAAGAAAAAGGAAGAGGGTTTTCCTGTTGAATTATCCACCTTGAGAACCTCCTTAGGGAAATGGGTTTTGGTATTTTGGTAAGACCAAGAGATCCTATATGTGGGGTAGAGACTATGGAATAGTATTTGGGTATAATTTTTACAAGATTAATGGCTTAGTGTTGTGAGGAGAAGAGGGGGTTAGGGGTTGTATTTATAGTGGTGGAGAGGGGTGATTTGTCATTATTTTTTTCAATATTTTATTATTTTGATCAAGAAAATAAATGGTGTTGATTATTATGACTAAATAATTTAATAAGTGCATTTGAGTTTGAAACAATGTTTCTTACATCATCCATGACCCAAGGAATAGTTTATTTAGCTTTCAATGTATTTATACTGTAAATTACCGTATTTTATTATTCACTAAAAATTCAATTATTCTGAAAAAATAACAAAATATCACCCTAACAATTTTTCGATGTGAAGAATTAAAAACGAAATCCATTTTCTGAAAATATTTTTTTAAATAAGAGATATTTAATTTTTAATTGAAAATATTATTTACTCGAAAAATACAGTTTTAAACTTTTAACTAAATTAGTACACTTTCATAAATTAACTAATATCATATAAAATTATCCTAAAATCATAAGACAAAAAATATTAATCTATGAATAATTTTTATTAAAATAAAATTTCTTTTAAATGATTTTATTAATTATAATATTTTAATTAAATATTTATGACTTACATAAATACCAACACTTAAATATTAATTTTTAGAATATTCATTTACTTAAAATATGATATATTTATATCATAATTTCATTTATAAGATGATTTTTTTTATAAGTTCATTGGTGAGGTCTCTATTCTATTAGCTAGTTTACCATTCATAAGGTTAACAATACTATTCCTAAGGGTATGTTACCATTTTATCATAATAGTTTCATTAACTTATATAAACACATATTATTTCATTCATTCTTCATTTATGATGTTTGTATTGTGTTCTATAAGTGATTTTATATGATCTATAATATATGAAATAAACATTTGAAAGGAAATTTCATTGATATAGTTCTCGGTTGTTACATTCTCACATGTTACAAAAATTTTATTCTCAAAATTTCTAGATTTTTACCCCATAAATATATTTTGATAGTTCTTAATCATAAGCCCCTTAGAATCCCACATTGCCTCTTCAATTTTATGATTTTTACAAGTACCTTTACCAGAAGAGTCACCAGATTCCTCAACACCCATTCTTTAGTGTCCAGAATCTTTATAGGCTCTACACAGTTAGATAACTATGGTTCTAATTATATTCATTCATAAGTGAGTACATGTGTTTGTTATGACATGTACTTCCTTAAAAATGAGATTTGGAACACATTGTGTACCTTATAAAAGAAAGGTAAAATTTCCAAATGATAATCCATAGCTCTGATTCTATGCATAATTTAAAAAGGACCAATATACCTAGGGCTCATATTCCCATTCTTCGTAAATATTATAACACGCTTCCATGGATATAGTTTTAAGAAAACATGATCTACCCCTTGAAATTCCAAATCCTTTGACAATCATCATATATATTTTTTCTACTTTGATCTGGTTTGATATGGGTTTTAATAGTATTTACCTTTTTTATTGTTTCCTCCACAACCTATGGTCCTACAATCTCTCTTTCACCAACTTCATCCTAACAAGTGGGTGTACAAAATCTCTTTCCGTACAATGCTTCATATGGTGCCACTTGAATACTTGAATGAAAACTATTATTATGGAAAAACAATACCAAAACAAAATATTGATCACACATACATTGAATGTCAAGGAACCATGATTGCAACATTTTTTCAAAAGTTTGGATCATCTTTTCTAAATTTTCGTCAGTTTGAGGGTGATAAGAAGTACTCAAATTAAGTTTAGTATCCAATGCTTTCTAGATAATTTTCCAAAATTTAGAAGTAAATCATGGATCAATATCACACAAAATTGAGAGATTTTATCCATGAAGTCTTAAAAATTCATTAATATAGAGTCGTTCAAGGAACTCTAGTGTGTTATCCTCCCTTTTTACGAAGAAATGTGCAGATTTTCTAAATCAATCTACAATCACACATATTGAATCATTCTTTTTTGAATTTTTTGGAAATTGAGTGACAAAGTACAAAGTGATTTCATCCCATTTCTATGTAGGAATTTGATGGGGTTGCATGGCACCTCAACTATTTTGTCTTTCATCCTTCACCTATTGATAGACAAAACATCTTGATAAATAATCAGCAATTTCTCACTTCATATTATCCCACCAGAAATGTTTCATCAGATTTCTATACTGCTTAGTGCTTACAAGGGGTATGGAGAAATTTGATCTATGGGCATCATCAAATAACTCTTTTTTAGCTGGGGTATATAGGGAACAAATAGCATCCTCCCAATTTTCATAATTTCATCCTCACACACAAGGTTTGGAAACTTCCCATCATTCACATATTTATATTTCTTTTGAATATTCTCTTCATTACAATGAGAACATTTAATTCTTTCAAATAAAGATGGTTGGGAAACTAGTTGAAAAAGTAATGATGTTTCACTTTCCTTTATAATTCCAATTTTCATATTTTCTATATCCATGTAGACATGATATTTATCAATCCTCATTTTGTTCAGAACTCTATGATCCTTCCTACTCAAAGAATATGCTACCTTATTTTCCTTCCCTGGGTGGTAGTGTATTGAGAAATCACAATCCTTGAGTATCTTAATCCATCACCTATTCTTCATGTCGAGTTCTTATGTGAAAAGATATATTTTGATCTCTTGTGATCTCAATATATCTCATATATTTTTCCATAAAGGCAGTCTCTATATATCTTTAGAGAAAAAATTAAATATTCTAAATCAAGATCATAAGTTAGATAGTGTTTTTCAAGATTTTTTAACTACCTCAATGCATAGGCAATAAATATTTTATTCTGTATAAGGACACAACCAAGTAATTTTTTTGATGAATCACTATAAATCATTAATCCACCATTTCCCGATAGTGGAGTCAAGATAAGATTATTCAATAATCTCATCTTCAATTTTTCAAAACATTATTCAAATCCTTCTTTCCACACAAAAATAACACCTTAATCTGTAAGATTGGATTACAGGTTAGCTAATCAAGTGATGTTTTAAATGAAATTCCAATAATAACTTTCTAAACCAATAAAACTACATACCTAGGTTATGTTTGTTTGTGTAGTCCATTCCTAAACATCCTTTGTATTTAAAGGTTCAACTAAGATTCTATCCTAATAGACCATATATCTAAGAAAAGAAACTATTTGAATCTGGAATTAAAAATTTATAAACTTCCCGTATAACTCATTTCTTCTAAGATTCTTTAGAACAATGCACATGTGATTCTCATGATCTATGTAGATTTTATATTTTACCAAGATATCATCAATAAATACCCAAAAAAATCATCAAAATATTCTTCGAAAACTCTATTCATTAGATCTATGAAAATATAGGGGGTATTATTCAGTGGAAAAGTAATTATTATAAAATCATAATGCACATACCTAGTTCGCAATGCGGTCTTTGGAATATCTTCCTTCCTCACATGCAACTGATGATATCCAGATCATAGGTCAATCTATGAAAAATATTGGTCTCTATGAAGTTGATAAAATAAATCATTAATGTGAGAAATATAATATTAGTTCTTTACCATAATAGGATTGAATTCTATATAGTCAATACATAACCTCATAGACCTATCCTTCTTCTTGAAAAAGAGAACATGGGCTCGTCATAGAGAAATACTAGGGAAAATAAATCCTTTATCACTCAATTACTCTAGTTGTTTCATTAGTTCCACTAATTCCACTAGGCCTATTATATAATGAGTCTTTGATATAGGCCTTTCAACATGAATTAAATTAATAAAAAATTCAATTTTCTTCTCTGGAGGATGTCTAGGTAAATCCTATGGAAATAAATCAATGTATTCTTACACAATTGGAAAATCCTAGGTTTTAAGATTTATTTTCTCACCTACTGATATCGTTTTCTCTTCCTCTCTAAGAATTTTATTCAGAAGAGATACTAGTGGTGGATCTAGATCAGAATCATATGGTGATGTTTCTTCTATAAAGATAAGAGACTCTATATCAATCTCAAAAATTGTAATTTCATTATTCTTGAAATAGATTTTTTCATTATAATTTCATATCCAATCCAAAAAAATAATTATATCAAATTCAATCATAGGTACGATGATAATTTCATAAACCAAAGCACATTTATGTGTCATAAAGGGGAGTGATTGAAACGTATTTATTGCAATGATACTTACCTTATGAGTTTTGATTGACAACTCCTTCATTACATCAAATATCTAATTTTCTTGGAAAACATGGAAGATAGAAAAGAATTTGATTACCCTGAATCAAATTAATAATTGGATAAGTTTGATAAAATGATTAAATTACCTACCACCATATCATTAGGAACTTTGACCACAGTATTTGTGACCGTATAAGTTTGTGAATATTTCCTTGGCCATATTTGGGGAAAGTTTCCTTGATGTATAGAACAATCATTTGAATAATGTACCATCTATTTTAAATTATAGCATTTAAAATTGAGAGATTATTTCTTTCCATTGAAATCATTGGATTTTTAGCCTTTTTCTCTACACCTGTAAAAAATGCCCACACCCTTCAAGAAAGTGTTGGGTTGTGTCTTTCTAAAATTAACACAGGATGGAAAATAAACTCTTACCTTATTCCCCTTTTCTTTATTTCCTTTTCTGGAGTGTTCATAAGACCTATTATTCTCTTATTTTACATTGAATTCATATAAATTATAGAATTATATTTCTTTCTTGATAGCATATGAGACCATATCTTCATACGATGAGAAATTTTTGGAGACTAGTTCCCTTCAGATTAATGGTTTCAAACCATCAAAGAATCAATCATTCTTGATCCTCAGATTACATATGTAGTCCACAACATGCCTTTATAACATTGTAAAGTTGGATTCATACTTGATAGCATTTTCAAAATCATTTTCCCTTAGATTCAAGAATTTCCTTTCAATATCCACTCATTGTTCATGAGGAAATTATTTTTCTAGAAAAATTTCCAAAATATACCTCCATTCCATACATGTAATTTCTTCTTCCTCCATTGTGTTTTGGATTATTGGTAAACGTTAATCCAGATCACACAATGGATGATAAAATTCCATGATAAACATATCTCTTTAATTACTTCTAAAAGAGAGGAATATATTCTCTAAGGAACTAATCCACTACTTAGATACAAATGGATTTATAGTCCCATTGAGTTATAGAGGTTTTAGTAAAGACCCAACCCCAGTTTCCCAAATCCAGTGCCTTATTTTATTATGTTAGAATATAAAAAAAGAAATATGCATCCAGAAAGACCGTGTAGTTTAGTATCATTGGAGACAAGATACATATAGATGTTCAACATTACAACTTGAAACGAAAAAAAAAACATATAAATTCCTTCAACAACATCCATAACTCCTAGGTTAGTTTTTCATGTCATTCACAATAAAAATATTCATGTCCTGAGAAAAAGAAACATAAGAAAGGGATGAACTCAAATTCTCCTTAAGGGTAAGAAATAAAGTAGAAGATATCATAAACATAAACATAAGGCAAGTTGAATAACTAAAAACACATGCCTTTAACAATAAAATTTAACACATTATGGTAGGAATAAGAGTTGAATAAATAATTCCACAGTTAAACATAATCATGGGTATTATACTAGTCTAATAACCACATGAAACTTCAATATTATTTTCATAATGAGGGAATTAAAAATGTGGGACATCATAACCATACCATCAAGGCCTCGTTCCAAGAGCATAAATAACCATTTTTCAAGGCCTTGTGCCAAGACTGTAGTTTGTCTCATGAGACATACCGATGCACCGAGGGGATATAGGAGGCCCCAAATGACACTTAATATGTAAAATATACTCTTAATATGAATTTGGATAAACATAAAAAACATATACATTCATATTGAAACTAATATATGAAATGTAAATAACTTTCCCCGACTATTAAGCATAAACACTAACCATTCAGAGTAATTTGGTGAATGGTTTTAAGATAGAACATCCACAACCAAACTAATCCTAAAAAATTAAATTAAATATGGTATATGATATCATAAAATATTAATCCTAATAATACATAAGAATCAACAAGAGTGTTAAAATATATGAAGATACTCTTATAAAATCTTCAAGTAATTCTTAACATAAATACTCTTTTACTTTGAAAAGAAAAGTTATTTTGAAAAAATATTTGTATAAAACTCTAAGTGAAGTAATATATTATAATTATAATAAAATGCGTGATTTTATAAAGATAATGGTTTACAAAAATTTATTATGTATTTCCCTTGAAAATAGATAAGAATTTTAGAAATTCCATTGAAAAGATATTTTTTTATTGGGAAGGATTTTTCAAAGATCATTTTAAAACATATAACTCCCCATAAATGAAAGTTGGATTATGGTTGGTATAAATATATTGAAAATAATAATATAATATATGAGGAGTAAAAATGAATAAATAATGATTTAATTTAGGTAAGTAGAGAATAAGAATAACCTGAATGAAAATGGAGGTTTCGGTAGAAAACCCCTTACCTTAAGTCTAATTGTTCCACTCTTGAAATTATGGTCCTAGAATATAAAATTAGACCCATTAGTTACTTATTTAATATCCTATTAGACATTTATTATTTTATAATAATTTTTTTATTTCATATATGTCCTTATAGATAAGTTATAATATTGAATTCTGTCGTTTTGAAGTGTTCATTTTCTCGATTTTCATAACCAGTTCACATGTTTTTAAGTAATTGAGTTCGTGTGGAATGGATGTAAATCTACATAATTAAATTTACATATTATTTATGAACATCCATAGGTGATATTGGTAATTTATATCATTGTTTATATAGAATGATGATGAACCATTAGATGAAATATTAATGACAATCACTTAGATTATTTTAGCGGTATTTTGATTATTAAGATCTAGTTTGGTCATATGATTTAATGTTATGTACATATATTGGTTCTTAAATAATAAAGAGGTTATAATAAATATATTATATCCCAGTTCAACCATAAAAATGGTTTCATGACCAATATTGAATGGGAAATGTAATAAAAAACCCCGTCGTCCATGAAGGTTGTAAATTTGCATCTCACAGACGATGATTTCATTTATAATATAAAAGTAAGAGAGAGTAAGGATATTGATGATGGTTCATCCATTACCATGATATAATTATAGTATATAGATGATAATAGAGCTATCATGGTCATTTGTCTAGAGGAGTTTAGGAGATAACAATAATAAAGAAGAACTTGTAATGAAATTGAAAGAAATAGAATTTGAATTTACATCATGAATCCTCCTCCTTGAGAATCTCTTTGAGGGAAGGGGGTTTTGTTCTTTTGGAAAGAAAAGGATCTCCTGTACATGGGGGTGATTAGGTAAGGGTATTTGGGCCGAACATTGATGAGTTTTCATGTCTTAGAGAAGTGAATAGGAGAGGGGGTAGGGGAGGGGGTTATAGTGGAGGAGAGGAGGGTTTTCCCATTATTTTACTATTTATTTTATTATTTTTCTCAAAAAACAAATAGTTTCAATCAATGTGACCCATAATAGTAATATGTGCATGTGATTTTGAACCAAGTGGGATTACGTCTGCCTTAAATCACTTATAACACAATAAATCATGCATTTAGCATTTATCGTAAACTATTATATTTTACTATTCACCCTAAATTCAAGTATTTTACAAAAATTCACCCTAACCATTTTTTGATGTGTAAAGATCATAAATGAACTCAATTTTTAAAAATAATTTTCTAAATATGATTAATTTAATTTTTAAATAAAACCATAATTTATTTGAAAAATAACAATTGTAAAATAATAATTCGTTTATATCACTTTGAAAAATTAGTCAAGATATCATTATGAAAATAAAATAATAATTGATTTAATATTCATAAAGTTCATATTACTATTCATAAGGGTATTTTACCATTCACCAAAAATTAAGTTTTCTTTATCATACTCTAAATATCTTACTGAACGAAAATGTGTATGTCAGTTTTTCAAAATTCAAAACACAGAGGTGGAAAATTATGTTTACTGGACAGGTTATAACAAAGTGGTGTTTTGTAGATACTTAGTGTTTTGTGAATTAAATTTATTTACAAAATAGTGGGTTTTAAAGTTTTTTTGCATAAAGCGACATAATATTTCAACTCTACTTTGTGTATCGGGATGCTCCATATGGGCGAGGTTATTGTTCATTACCTGAGTCAGCTATCCCAATATAGTTATAAGTTTCTCTTTACGAGTTGAAGATCCAATATCGACATCATTACATTTAATATGATGGAAATCCATACATGGGATACATGTGTTGATAGAGACTTAATTACTTCCACCAGGTTCCATTTCTAAATAATGGAATACACTAGATTAGGTTATAGATCGTAATTTATAATCACAAAATAGAAAAAAATTAAAAACAAATTGATGTTTTATGCATAGATAATCTCAAATTCATAAAATTAATTTCCTTGGAGACATATTTAATTTTAAATACTTTATAATGGTTTGTAAATAAAATTTGAATTTTCCTTAGAATATGCCTTGAGCATGTCAAACTAGGTGCATAGTAAGGCCAGTTTTCATGTACTAGGTTACCTGGAGTCTTTCCCAGAACACCTTTTCAGAGTTTTTACTCCTAGTTACATCTATTCCAGAACCACATCCACTTGTATTATCTATACTGGGATGTATTTATAGGAATAACCACATAATATATTACTTACTAAAATTCTAGGATTGCATCCTATTCTTATACACAAAGTTTATCTAATAGTTATATTCCATAATATATGATTTCTAAATATTGTTTCCTAGGATTCTACTGAAATTCCTATGATACAAACTATAAAGAACCCAACCCCTATTTCCCATAGTTGGTTCATTATTTTATCACATTGGAATATAAACAAGGAAGTCGTATCCTGGAGGAATAAATAGTTTAGTTGCATTGGAAAACTAGATACATACATAATTGTTCCATTAAAACTTTAAATAAAGTACAATATAGTAACTATATTGGAAACACTAATTAACATCCATATTTTTCTCACAATTCATTCATAATATAAATATTCTCATCTTGGGGTAAAATAAAACATAATAAAGGGGTGATATCAGATGTTTAGTAAGGGTAAGTAATATAACAGAAGCATAAATAGAAAGCATGGTGAATAACTAAAAGTACACATGCCATTAAAACATAAACTTGAGCATAAAATGACATGAATTAAAAAAATGATAATGCTATAATAAATCATTACCATGGATATTATACGGGTCAAATAATATCCTGGAAAATAAATTACTAGTTTCATAATGAGATAATTAATAATTCCAGATATCATAATCATACTTCCAGGACCTCGTCCAGAACACCATACATAATTGGTAAAAACCTAGGCTAGTTTGTCTCATGAGACCTACCAATGCATCGAGGGGATATACCGGGCCCCAAAAATCATTTACTAAGTCCAATTAATTCATCATATGAATGGGGATAACATCAAAAACATATACATATGACATGTAAATAAATTTCCCCAAACTGTAAACATAATCACTAACCATTCCGAGTAGTATGGTGAATAATGTCAAGATAGCTCATCCACAGACAAATTGTTCTTAAACCATTTAATAAAATATTTTGGATTATGAACATAATATATAAACCTAAAAAACATAAAATTAATATTATGTTTCTAAATAAATGAAAGTACACCAATAAAATCATCAATGATTTTTTTAGAGAAATACCCTTTTTTACTTTGCAAAGAAGAGTTATTTTTAGAAAATTCATTTCTATTTTTCATGATTGTTTGTATAAAACTAGTAATGAACACATATAATTTTCCATGAAAAAAATAATTATTTTATAAAAATAATGGTGTCTTAAATTATATCATATTTGGTACTTGAAAATGGGTAAGAAATGGTTATGTTTCCTTTAATCGGGATTGGGTATCAAAAAAAAATTGAGAAGGGAACCTTATAAAACATGTAATTCTCATAAAAAAAAGCTTAAATTATATGGATACATGTAGATGAAATTCATAAAAATTATTTAGAATAAGTATATAAAAATAATAAAAAATGAAATTGTTGTATAGAGGAAAATATCATAACCTGAATGAAAATGAAGGTTTGGGAGTAAAACTCTTACCTTATATTCGATTGTGTTCTGAACATAACCTTAACATTACAAATAATCAAATTAAATCATTTAATTAATTAACTATGAAACTCCTCTACCTCTATTGGTTTTTTTTAATTTTATTATGTTCATTTATGGCCTTTTTATGAGTTATTTGATATAACTTTTTTCTTGGGAGTGTTTGTTTCCTTGGTTTTCATAATTGGTATACTTGTATACAAGTAATGAAGTTCATGTCAAATGAGTATAATTATATAGTATTTGAATTAAATGTTATTAAATAAACAATAAGTGTAATTTGTATTATTTATTATTATTATTTCATAAATTAGTATGAATCATTAGATAACATGTTAATGATAATCATTTAACATAATTTTCACAGTGTTTCGATCACAATGAACTAGTTTTGTTCTATTATTTTAAATCATGTATATAAAATGGTTCAAAAACCTCAAATAAGATATAATACATATTTTATAGTATATTTAAACCAAATAAATTGTTTAATAACCATGCATGAAGGATAAAATAAAGAATGAAAGTTCGTCATCCATGAAGGTTGTAAATCGACACCTTATTGATGATGTTTTCATTTTTTTAAAAAAATAGGGAGATACTATGGAGATTGATAATGGATATTCCATTAAAATGATATAATTATATTATATATATGATACTATAGATATAATGATCACTTGTACAGAGGATGTTTGGATATGATAATAAAATAAAATAAATTGAAATAAAAATAAAAGAAAAAGGAAGGGGGTTTACTTCTTGAATTATCCTCTTATAGAACCTCCCTAGGGAAAGCAATATTGGTATTTTGTTAAGAAAAAGTTATATTGTACATGAGGGAGATACTAGGGAAGATAATTTGATATAAGTTTGACAATCTTCAAGACTTAGAGTTTTGAGGAGAAGAGGGGTTGAGGGGTGATATTTATAGTGGGAGAGAGGGGTGATTTCTCATTATTTTAATCATTATTTTATTATTTTTCTCAATAAAATCAATAGTGTTTATTCTTATGACTAAATATAGTAATAAGTACATGTGAGTTATAACCAAGGTTTTTTATAACTTACATGACTCAATAAATAGTGCATTTAGCTTATAATGTATTTATAATGTACATTACCATATTTTACTATTTATGAAAATTCAAGTATTCCCGAAAAATACCAAAACATAAACCTAACTCTTTTTAAAATTTATAGTTAAAAAATGAATTCCATTTTATGAAAATAATTTTCTAATTATGATAAATATAATTTTTATTGAAATCATTATTTAATCAAAAAATACAGTTTTAAATTTATAACTAATTTTATAAAACATTACAAAATTAACAAGGGTGTCAAAAAATTATATTAAAATAATAAGACAAAAAATATTTATTTATAAAGATTTTTTTTAAAATTAATTTTATTTTAAATCATTTCATTAATTATAATATTTTAATTAAATATTTATGACTTACAAAGATACCAATAGTTAAATATTATTTTTTAAAATATTTATTTACATACATTGTGATATAATTATATCATAATTTCATTTAGAAGATGTAGAAGTTTTATTTATACTTTCATTTCTGATGTTACTAGTCTATTGGATGGTTTACTATTCATAAGTGTCATATTACTATTCTTAAGGGCATGTTTCTATTTTAGCAGTATAAGTTCCTTAACTTCTTGATATACCTCTTATTTAATTCGTTCTTCATTTATGATGTTTTTATTATGTCCTATAAGTGAATTTATATGATCTATACTATATTAAATAAACATATTAAATGAAATTTCATTGATTGAGTTCTGGTTCTTCACATATAAACACTACAAAATAGGAACAAGTGGTGAATATGACCAAAGTATCCTAGAAATAAAAGTGAGACTAGAAATCCCATATGGTTTAAGAAAATCATTAATGAAAATCATATGAAAGAGGGGGATATTGAATTTTAATATATAATATAATGAATAAGAATAATACATGACTATAAATATTCAATTTTTAGTATATATTTCATTTAAAATAAATTAGGTTTATAAAAGAACATGTGTCTCAAGGAAGGATGTTTTGAGATGAAAACCCTTACCTTGAGTCCATATTTGTCATGTATGTCCTTTATATCCAATATAATGAACTTTTATAATTTATTTGTTTTCTTATGAATATTTTTCAATTTTATTACCTTATACATAAAACATTTTCTCTATTTACTTTAATGACTTATTTAACATCTTAATGAGTTATGTCCATGTTGAGTCTTTTGAGGACATTTAGTTCACAAATTCAAAATAGAATCAGTGTGTCGAATATAGTTAAATGGTACATTTTTTTGATAAAATCCAAAATAATAACAATTACCTAATTATTATTTCTAAAAATAAATTATACTTTTAAAATGAACCACAAAATATGGTCATGAAAAATGAACTATGTTACAATCTTTGAGACAGAAGGTCTCTTATAAGCATGAGTAACATTTTTTTCAACTATCATGATAGAAAGAAGGATTTTTTTTCAATTTTTCTATAATTATCATTATATAAAAATATTATATTATTTATTTAAATAAACATACATATACCATCCATGTTATGCGGTAGTAAAAACAAACCACGTCGCTTTGTGAGGTGGTAATCCGTTGTACACATGAACGATATTATAATTTTTTAATGGATGGTACTGTAAAAATTTAAATGATGTATTAATTTTAAAGGATTATTAATATTTCATGAAAATCAGATATGCAAATTAAATTCGTCATCACAAGTAGTTATGATAGTCGATGATTCACAAATAATTACATCTGTTCAGGAGATGGTAGTCTATCTTACACAGAAACGATGGCTTCATTTCCCATTTGATTGAAGAAGAGATGGAAAAAAGTTATTAACATGACATAATAGAATATAAGTATATGGTCAACACTAATTTTATTATATTATCATTATTTAATATTATTTTATATAGGTGAAAGAATAAAGAAAATAAAAATGTTTGGTTATGAATGATACCTCTTTTTCAGACCAACTCTTTATGATTATACCTAAATCCTTGAAAGATTGCGTGTATGATCAAAATAAGAGATCTAAGACATGGTATAGGAAGTAAAGAAGTCATTTGGAAAGGTATTGGTGAAACCCATTTTATTTTTAAGTATGTAAACTATTGTATTAGAGGTTCCCTTTTCTATGTTAGAGGGAGTGGAATTTTTGAAAATACCCAAAACTATTCAATAATGGGATGTAACCCGGATGAAAAGTTCCTATAAAATTGATAAATAATGGATTAGAGGGTGAATATAGCTGATAAAACCATTCCCTATTCAAAAAGAAACATGTTTTAAACAATTTAGGCCATTACCCAACCCTTATAGCGGCTCGAGCCACAACTTCCCCATATCGGGGCTCGAGACGCAACTACCCCATGCCCAAGTCCATAGGACATGGGGTGGTGGAAAGCACTAGAGGACATATCATAAATGGGAGGCCTTTTCCTAATTTACCTGTATGAGAACACTGGAACATCTCAATTCAAAAATAAAGAGGAATAACAATAAGATGCAACAACTATTTTTTAAAACAAGCATGAAAAACCTCTAGGGTGTACAAGCGTATGACAGAGTAAAATGGAAAAGTAAAAAAGGAAAAACACACACCCAACTAGAATGTTGTCCTAACCTGAAAAACTGGAAATTAAAATGGTTAGAGAGCCCATCTTTTAATATAAAATCTATGAACCCCATACATGGTCCAATGCCCCAAGTATCCCTAATATCCTCTGAAGTCATTGCTGACCTATCTGTCATCTGTATAAGACATGAAATGTGCGGGAATAGCCTATGTAGGGGTGAGTATATACATAAGGATTAGGAAACACTAAAATATGAAATGGTGTAGTAAGAGAAACATTAGGAATAAGAAGATAGTAGATAGTAAATAGTGAACAGATCAACCCAAAGGAAGAAGGTAACCTCATTCAACCATAGGGAGATCAACTCATCATGTAGGAGTACTACACATCACATCTCTACCACCCATAGAAAGAGAGTATAAAATTCTATCAATATGGATATATATATATGATTAGTGAAAGAAACCCAAATGATAGAGAAATGTTTCTCTATATTACATCCCATCCCAGGAAAAGAGTTGTCATCAATTCTAGAACTCCATCATTGATTCCCAATAGAAAACATCCATGTCAATCCTTAGCTCTCCACTATTCCACATAGTCATGAAGTCACAATATCTAGGTAAAGGAATTATTCCCTACTACAACACAAGGGTTCCACTTTGATGGTTGATGACTTTTTCCTATACTAGTTGGAGGGTTCCAATCTAGTTTTGAGGACCCATGCATAGCCTAGATGGAGGATGCCACTTAGAAGGTAGAGGACATATTCACTGTCCCACAGGAGGGTGCCACTATAGGAATCGAGGACCCATGCCCATCCTATATAGAGGGTTCCACTCAGAAGGTCCATGACCCAGGTACTATATCCATGAGATGGTGACACTCTAGTCATTGATGACTCATTCCCATCCAGGATAGAGGGTTCCACTAAAAAGGTCTATGGTGTTCCTACCTAATCACTGCCATCATTGAGCACTTCATAAATAAGAGCTACACCCAAAATATGTAGAATCGTATCCCAAAATCCACAATGAAGTTCACCATCACATTCTATGTGAAAGAACACTTAGTATTAGCACTCATGACCGAAAATCTGAGTCAAAAAGAGGGAGATACAAGAGGTTTAAGTTTCTTCAAAATAAAACTTGGGGTAGATGGTTTATAGGGGACCCACTTCATGTGTGGTCTCACTATTTCTCCTAGATGTTTCCTCTATAGCATGGAACTTCCATCCCATGTTCAAGTACAAAATTTTTAGGTGGAATAAATTATGTGTCCAAGATAGTTTTATTCATGTTCTTGTGTCCATGTTTGTGTATTCATCCCATGTTTGTGTACTTTTCTACAAAGAGTGCCTCTTCAAACGGGGTTCCACCCATGTCTCTATTCATTCTCACGTACTTCAGTACATGACATGTTCCTAGAATTTATTATACTCATGTACTACCATAGTACATGCTGAGTATGCCAACAGAAGTTAACATGGTGTGTGGGGGTCCACACGATTTCTGGGGGTCCCACACAACATGTGATACTTATAAATCACTACAACCCTAGCCTCTATGGTTAGGGCCTCACATGATGTGTGTTATTTGAACTGCACAATGTGTATTAAATATTTTTCTAGAACATTAGATCCATTATTCATACACCAGATTTGATGTTTCCTTCTTTGGATCAAGCCTCACTTCTTCCTAAAAAATGTGGATCTAACTTCGACCAGTGGATTCAAGTGGTCCAGTGGCCAGAAATCGGTATCTGGTTCTTCCTGTGTGAACCCATAGGCACAATATCATTACATCTCCATTCTTGATTCCAATCATCAAATTAATCAACCACATCCCAACAATATTTTATTTCCATCCCTTATTCAGTATTCAATTCACCGCACGTGATTCTTCTGTGAATTCAGGTGCCCAATCGGGCTTAGTATCACAAGGGAATGTCGAGCCACTACCCCATATCCCAATGGTGAATAATACAAAGATAATTTTGGATGAAGCCATAAAAAATAAGTATTTACTGATTATTTACAAGTCTTCTTGGTCAACAATCATGAATGGGGATATCTAGGGTTATAATGCAATTGAATAACCAATTTAATTTCAAATTAGCAGGTGCATGAAATTGTCAACAATTATTGTAGATCAAAGAAATGGATGGATCTTGCTTAATAATTTAATCAAAATGGGATAAAACCAAAAATAAGGAGTTTTAATTGGATATTGGATCTTTTTTCATCATGGAAAACACTCAAAAACAATTGAGAGTAGTCATTTTGTTTGCTGTGATTTGATCTGCTTCGATCTAGAAATTCATCATCATCTGATATCAATTTTCCAAACGAAGGAAGAAGAGTGCTCTAGATTCTCCTAGTATTTATGCAGCTAAACCTAGAAAAATCACCACAATAATGTATTTAAAAGAAAATTATTCTATTACTTTAATGATTTAATTAAATTTATAATTCAATTAATCAACTAAACGTACCATCAATAATTGGCTTATCCAAAGGCCCCACATCGACCTATTTTAGGTCACAACTGGAATACAAATTTCATTCTAAGCTCAATCATGGTCTCTTATTTATGATTTGAGATTACATTTAATATATATCCCATTTTCTTTATGAAACTATATCTGTGTAATATAATATATATTTAATATTTATATAAAATTAATTTTTTTCACACCATTCTTTGGAATTGAACATAATCTCAGTTACTAGCTCTGAAAATACATATAGAAATATCTCAAAGTATTAAAAGGAAAAAAACAAGGTCTCTACATCATGTTCTTAATCAGGATTCTCATCCTCGAGAAGTAAAAGTATAAAAAAATTATTAGGATACTAAGCCTGCTTCTGACTCCTCTACTCCCATTAGCTCTTCTGAACAATCACATGCTTCCACAATACACAAACCATTGGGGATTGTCCATCCACATTGGGTTCTCTCCTGTTGATCCACGATCACCGCCAAGTTCTCCATAAAAGGAGCTCTATCTTTGTTTTCTAGATACCCGCATCCAATCACATGCATATGTTCATGCTCATATATCTTTAGCTGCAACACATGGAAGATGGCGTTCACCCTCTTCAGCTATGGGGGTAGTTCATGGTGTTAAATAGCCTCACCAATCCTCTGCATGATCTCAAATAGCTAGATAAATTTTAGGGATAACTTGTCTCCCTGATTGAACCTCTGTAATCCTCATCATGAAGAGGCTATCAGGAAACATGGTTTCCTACTCAAAATCTAAGGGCCTATGAAGGTTATATTCTTAATATTTCTAGATTTTATGGTCTATCCCCATTCTTTCATGGATGACCTATAACTTCTACATCATCTCCTACCTGAACTATGGACCCATGATGGACGTATCACTAATCTATTTATAGAACAATGGTGACCTGTAGGGTCTCCCATAGAGGGCCTCAAAATGTTTCATGCTAATAGTAGTGTGGTAGCTATTATTTTACGCAAATTATACCAAGGAAAAGTGATCCTCCCAACTCTGGATGAAGATTAACATGCAAGCCCTCATCATATCCTATTACACTTGGATATTGTGCTCGGTTTTCCAATCTATCTAGGGGTGTAAGGTCGTACTCATCCTCATCTGAGTCCTGAATTCCTCATGAAGTCCTATAAACAATCTATAAATGAACCACACATGAAAATCCAAGACAATCATTGGGGGAACCCCATAAAGGTGAAAAATATCCCATACATATATCTTCCATAAAATCACTACCAAACTCTTCTCCCTAATAACAAGGAAGTGCGTTGAATTTTTTATTTGATAAAATATCACCCAGATGGTGTCATGGCCCTTTTTTCCCCATGAAATCCCTATCACAAATTCCATAGATATACTGTCCCACATTCACTTCAAGATATTAAGGTTCTACAAAAAACCTACCATAACTTGGTTCCCAGCCTTTACCTACTTATAGTTGAGGCACTAAGGGAAGAAATAAGCCACACTCCATCTCATTATATACCACCAAAAACTCTACTGATGGTCTCTGTACAACTTCCCCTCATTGGTATGTTCACCTAAATGAGAAATGTTGGACTTCTGCATCACTTCCTCCTGCATCATGAATGAGACCAATGTTCATCCCTGAAAATGATGAAATGATTCCCTCCTTGAAATTATTCATCTATTGTATCTCCTATGGATATCTAATTAGAAAATACCTCATTATAAATGTCTCCCAACTGAGACTCTCTAATATGATTTATATGTAGAGGATTCAACACTATCAACTATAAGATAGTTGTACATCTTAATCAACTAGGGCCATATTTAAGGAATCCAGCTGCTCCAAAGCCTCATACACCAAGAGATCTGAGGACATTTTACTAAGGTAATCTTATAAAACATTTACCTTCACCAAATTATAGACTATCTTGATTTCATATTTCTTTAATAACTCTAACTAGAAATGTTGTCTCAAGTTTAAGTCTATATACATTAAGACATACCTAATACTATGATGGTCTAAGTAAATAAAAAAGTGATCTCCCAAAAGATAGTTCATCCACATTCTTAGGGAAAAGACTACAACTTCCATATATAGGTAATGAGTCACATTGTTCAGTTTATGGGTTCTTAATTTCCTCGAACCATATGGAAAACCTCCTATTTCTACATAAAAATGATGTCGATCCCAAATCTTGAGGCATCACAATACAACACATACACCATCACCTCCTCTAATAGTCTCAACATAGAATTACTATTATTTGTTGACCTCAACTCCTTGAAGGTTCTCTAAAACTACTGAGTCTAGGTAAAAGTATTATCTTTCAATGTCATGGTAGTCAAAGAGGCTTCAATATTCGATATTTCTACCACAAACCCCTTGTCACACCCAACCAAGCTAAGAAAACGTTTCACCTATAACATGATCTTGGTTGCATCCCAAGAAATAATTATATCGATATTCACTAGGTCCACAACTAAACCATGCTCAAAAAATGACATTCCCCATAAATAAAACCTCGTGAATCTAGTTTTGAAACATTAGGATATTATAATAAATCTGGTTCTCTCGAATTAAATTTAGAACTATTCTCAAGTGCTCTTTAGGATCCTCCCCCGATGCAATGTAGGAGAGTATTTCAATAATTAAGATAACCACAAACTAGTCCAATTATGGATGGAATTTCTAGATTATGAAAGTCCTAAACATTGTAGGGGCATTAATCACACTAAATATGATCACTAGGAACTCATAGTGTCTGTAGAGACATTAGAATGATTGCTTTTGAATATTAGCCTCATGAACCCTCAAATGGAGGTAGTCGGGTCTGATATTGATAAAAGAGCACTATATATCACCTCGTAATTTTTCAAAGAGTTCATAAATCATAAATAAGGGATATTATTTATTTATTGTGTCTTTATTTGGGTAATGATAATCTACAAAAATTCACAAGATCATGTCTGTCTTTTTCGTGAATAACACTAGGGTTTCCTAGGGGGCACACTTGGTCTGATGAAACCCTTCCCTAAATGGTACTCCAATTTCAAATATAACTCCCACTAATCGGTATGGACAATCCGATATTCCACAAAAGTTATCAGAGTGTTCTTGGGACACAGTTCGAAACACAACTCCCTATCCAACTTTAGAGGTAGTACCATAACATCCTCAGGGAAGACATCCATATTATCCACTACAACTGAAGGAATGCAGATGCCTGAAGAGCCTAATAAAAAAAGGATACACTCTATAACTGATGGGTCATGGGATGAATCCTCCTTCTATCCAAACTCACTTGTTCTACCATGAGATCTCTATCGCCCATAAAGGTGAATATCATCCCATTGGTGCGAAGGAATCTGACTCATCTCTGGTGATAATCAATCCGGGATCAAACCATGGACAACCAATACATACCCAAGATGATGTGATAGGGTTCCATCATGAAAAAAAGGTACCATATAAACCAATCTCCATAAAAAAATATCTCTCACTTCCGGCTGATAAAAGATACAGAAGAAGCATTCACTATAAGAACCTCAAGACAAAGCTACTGGGTAATACCTCTATTGGGAGATCTAGATCTCTCCCCAGAAGTATAAATATTAAGGAATGAATAGAACCTATGTCTAATAATATTTAATAAAGATTATAAAAATACACAGATCATACCTGTAATCATCTCACATGTCACGGGGTCATAAGTCTCTATAGTCTATAGTTATCTATGACCCCAACCTCTAGATCCTTGATCCTGACATGGGCCACTTGGTGGTGTTAGTCGAAGGATCTCATGGCCTCATCAACCTCACATATCCCCTCCTCATCTCATTGCTCCTCCAGATCCTGTGATAGATCCTTCTCCCTGGTGACTACCCTACTCTAATATGGGAGATCCCTGATCATGATATTGTCTCAATCATGGGGATCCATCAAATAATTGCCTATGCTCCTCAACAAGAATGGTAATGTTGTCTCATGATACATGACCTTGACCATAAAAATCATATATCCACCCCTATCTGGCTAATCTGGCCCTCTATACATCCCATGACCATGTTCCCGAGCTTGATCCTAAGAAGACCTCCTATAATGAGATTTTGTTGGCTGATGTCTACCAGTGGATACTGATGACTAAACTATTTGATGCTCAGTACTAGCTCTATCTACCTTGAATCCCTCTGATAGGAATTAGTCTATAACTAGTTCCCTCTCCAACACCCCAACATAGGTTGGAATTCACAAGGGAACCATGATGGCCCAGATCTTTCAGTGGAGTCCCTGCTCAAACATCCATGCTCGAAAGTAGTCATCTCAGATCATATCAAGGGAGCAACTTATAAGGTATGTGAACCACACCACATACTCATACACTATCATTCGTCCTTCTAATAGGTCGAAAAATTCTTGAATCCAAAATAAGAACAAGAATGTGGGGAAATAAACATCATAGAACAAGTACTAGAATTCGAGTTGTAAGAGTGTCAAATCATCATGCATCGAGTAACAAGACTCCATATGTGCCGAGATGTTCCTTGGAAAAGGATAAATGACAGCATAAACACATGATACATTGGTTCTTGGATAATACTAATGTTATAGCACACCAACTATATCCAATCTTCCACATTCCAGGGATCTGGATTTCCATGGAACCTTAGTAGCCTCTGGCGCTAGGAACTCACAGAGTGTGATAAGCCTGAAGAAATACTCACCCTGCTTTACTGGGACAATATAAATCACAAAATGTGGAATTGCTACTACCTATCCACCTGGAAGAATAATATTGAGGGACTGACCCTAAACAGAGGCCTCATCACTCATCAGATCATCATCACAATCTGTTACTGTTAACCTGGCTGGCTATGATTATAGAGACATCCAAAAATTTTAATCAATACATACGATGGTCAATGAGAATATATTCATAACAATGGAGAGATAAATAAATATGTACAGTCAATGATTCAATATTATATGATGCATTTACCAATGATCCCAATAACTAATGTCTCGGTATGCCCAGTCGTCAAGGTGGTTGTCAAGGTCTTGATGAATGGATATGTCGGCCACCTGAACCATCACTGGATTCCCTGACCTATGTTTCGCACTTGAGAAACATTGAATCTTTTACCCTAAGTTCCAAAAAAATAACCATAAGGGGATAAATACAAGCATAATTCCAAGGAATGAACTGATCTAATATCAATTTGTCACCATCTGACCTTAACTGAGGTTCGAGATGAAACTTCCCCTAACCCCCTCCATAGAATAGGGGTGGAAACAAGCGATGAAAGGAATATCCTAAATGGGAGGCCTTTTCTGAATGTACATGTACGCACACACCCTACCATATTAATGAATAAGTGTAGAGGAATAATAAAAAGATGAAATCATTAGAATGAAAACCATGCATGAAAAACCTCTAGGGTGTACAAGAGTATCAAAGTGTTAAATAAAAAAGTAAAATGGGAAAAAACACATGCCTAAATGAAAAGATGTCCCAACCTGAAATACTGGAAAGCAAAATGGTGATAGAGACCAAGTCCTAATATTCAAGCTACAACCACCATATACAGTCCGATACACCAAGTATCTCAAAGCACTTTTAGAGTCACCGCTGACCTATCCATCATCTGTATAAGACGCTAAACATGTGGGAATATACCGTGGAGGGGAGAGTATATAGATACCCAGTTGGATGTCTCGAATGATGAAAGGGGATAAGTAAGAGACAAAATAGGAATGGAAAGAAAATGGGTAGTAAACAACAAATAGATCAGCCCAATCTAACAAGGTAACCTCATCCAACCATAGGGAGCTCAATACATCATGGAGGTAGACTACACATCATATCTCTTCCACCCCTATCAAGATAGTAGAAAAGTCCATCAGCATGGATACAAATATATATATTATCAGTAAAAGAAACCCAAATGAGAGAAAAGGGGATCTCTTTATCAAAGCCTAGCCCAGGATAAGGTCCTCCATCAGTTCCATAAGTCCATCAAAGATGCCCAGTAGAAAAAATCCATATCAAGCCTCACCTCGCTAATGCACCACACAGTTGAGGGGACATAATCTCTAGGTAGAGGTCTCATGCCCTATAATAATAGGAGGGTTCCACTATAATGGCTGAGGGCCCATGGATAACTTAGTTGTAGGGTTCCACTCTAGTCATTGAGGACCCATTCCTAGTCCAGCTTGAGGATTCCACTCGGAAGGTCAAAGACCCATGCCCTTCCCCGCAGGAAGGCGCCACACTAGTCATTGATGACCCATTACTTGCTCGATTGGAGGGTGATAGTAAGATGGTCGATGACCCCTGACCTATCTCAATAGTAGGGTTCCACTCTAGTCATCGAGGAACCATGTCCAGCCTGACTAGAGGGTTCCACTCAAAAGGTCTCTTATGACCTTTTGAGGTCACTGCTTTTTTCAAGCATTGCCTAAATAAGATTCACTCCCAAAACATATCACATAGTATCCCAAAATCCACAAAAGAGGGAACCATTGCATTATATGTCAAAAAAATTCAGTATATGATACTCTCTGTCCAAAATTTGAGTCCAAATGAAGGATATATGATAGGTTAAGTTTCCTAAAAACGAAACTAGGGGTACACGACATGTAGGCATCTCACATAGTATTTTCTACCACTATTTATCCTAGTCATGTCCTCACCAGCACATGACTTCCTGCACTGTAGAAGTACATGAAATGCCAGTGGACTATACAGTGCGTCCAAGCTATATGGGGTCAATCTGTGTTCTCTGGACCAAGTCTATATATTCATCCTGTCCCCATGTACTTTGGCACATGATGTGAATCTTCACACAGGGTGATGCCTACATCTTTGGCCAGGCCCAAGTAGTTATTCACACGGTATGTGCTTGGCCATGCCTAGGCCCGTGTACTCTCAGAGTATATGCTGAGTCTTCCATCACAAGGTCACATGGAATGGGGGGGTCCTAAAAATCATGTGATAATTATAAATCACTGATACCCTAGCTGCTAAAGCTAGGGACAAACATGTTGTGTGTTCTTCAAACTACACAATGTGTAATTAGATTATTATTTTTTCAGAACACAAAATATGTTCTCTGCATACTAGATATGGAATTTATGCCTTTAGATCTATCCTCGTTTCTTCTAAAAAATGATGGATCTAACTCCAGCCGGTGGATTCCGGCCATCTGGTGGCCGGAAATCGGTACCCGGTTTTTCCCTTGTCAACTCGTATGCATGCCGTTATGCCTCAATGTCAGGAAATTTCTGTTCTTGATTCCAATGATTGAATAGATCACCAAAATTTGACAAACCCTATATTTATATCCCTAATTTAGTGTTCTATTCTCCTCATGTGATTCCACTACGAATCTGGTGGTCTAATCAGGCTCGGTATCACCCAGCAACATCGAGCCATGGTCTAATATCCCAATTGTAGAGAACACGAAGAAATTCGGGGATAAAGGCATCAAAAAGAAAGGTTTATTAATTTCTTGCAAGTCTTATTGGACAAAAATCACTATGAAAAAATTCAATAATTGTGACAGGTTATTTGCGGCGGGGAGGGGTCTCTCCACAAAAAAGTAGTTTTTTGCGTCGGGAACATGCCTTTCATCGCAAAAGGTTTGGCGCGCACTACATGCCAAACTACATGTAGGGTATTTTCGACGAGATATATATCCCGTCCCAAATACTATTTCAAGAGGTGGGTATTTGCGATGGGAAATAACTCATGTTGCAAATACTATGTCTGCAGGGCGGAATTTGTGATGGCACCCAACTCAAATAACTTTTTTAACCACCACCCCTACTAAATAGGGGGTCAGTGTTTTCAATGGATCCCATCGCAAATAATATAACATATAAAAACCCTCATCTTTTTTTTTTCATTTCACACCTTTCTCAATTCCTATTTCTCTCTAATCTTTCATATTTCTCTGAAAAAAAATTCAATGTTGAAAATTTCAAATCTGAGAGATTTTGAAGCGTTGCTGCAAGCAAAAGATTCTACATTAAGGTATTTATCTATTGCTTTTATTTTTTAGTTAATTTATTTAATTTTAAGTTAGTTATAATTATTGTTAAATAGCGACATTTAAATTAAAATAGAATTAGATAGTTTTATTTTGCATTATTTATTACCAAATGTGTTATTTCATTAGTAATAAATACATATAAATTGTAATAATTAGCAGTAATTAGTAATAAATAAGAATAAATAGGAATTATTAGAAATTAATACTAAAATTTAGTAATAAATAGTAATAAATCGTAATAAATTGTAATAAATCAAAATAAATAGTAATAATAAGGAATAAATAGTAATAATTTGGAATAATTAATATTAGGTTGTAATAAATAGGCATAATTAGGAATAGTTAGTAATAAATAGAGTTAAATAGTAATAAATTGTAATAAATAGTAATAAATAGCGGTAATTAGTAATAAATAGTAATAAATAGCTGTAATTAGTAATAAATAGTTGTAAATATAATAAATTAGAATAAATTGGAATAAATTGGAATAAATAGTAATAATAAGATGTAAATACCAATAATTAGGAATAATTAATAATAATTAGGAATAATTAACAATAATTAGTAATAATTAGGAATAATTAGCGGTAATTAGGAATAATTAGTAATAATCAACAGTAATTAGTAATAAATAGAGGTAAATAGTAATAATTAGCAGCAAATAGAAATAATTAGGAATTATTAGGAATAACTAGTAGTAAATTAAAATAAATAGAGGTAATTAAAAATAATTAGTAATAATTAGTAATAATTAGTAATAATTAGAGGTAAAGAACTCCCAATAAAAATGAATTTTATCATATGGAATATTTGGAATCAAGCTATTTCTACGGATGAAAACGTGTAAGGTAAAGGTGTCTTTTTTGGCTTCTTGGTTCTTCAACTGCTCTACTTATAACAGGGAATCTAGGGTTTATTTATTTTTAGAAAGTGAATGGGCTAGAACCGTATGGCTATTGTTGGGTTTCATAGTATGTCTAAGTGGCAGTTTTCTTCTGATTTTCTAAGTGAATGGATACAATATGTTTGTACACATGATCCAAATATTTAGGTTCATGTTCTGATATTAGTTGTTGTCTCCTGGTCCCTCACAGAAGCTCACAACACGTCTTGGTAGGGTATCTGTCGTTCCTCTAATTACCTTCAGATCTGCATGAGGATGTTGATTGTTCAATTAGGTTTGCTTATCAAAGGATGATGTAATTCTTCTCTCCTAAACAGTTTTCTTCTAGATTTTCAGTGACTGTGGGGGCTCCTCAACCTTTGCAAGGACATTAGATTCAATGGATTCCACCATGCAGAGGCTTTAAACTAAATACTGATGGATCCTTCATAGCCGGACTAATAAGGGGATGTGGTATGGTGAGAGACGACCATGGATTGGTTATGGTGCTGATAATGAATTTGGTGCAAAGGTTAGATCTTTTCTCACCAGTATGAATATTTGTGATAGGTTTAATATTGCGGTTGATGAAATTGAATTGGATTGAAAAACCCTCTTTCAGATTCTCCAAGGGACTAAAGACCCGCCTTGGGATTTGGTGTATTATGTGAGGAAGAGCAAGTTATGTATTAGATAGGGCAACACTATTGGGCATGTTTGGGGAGAGTGGAATTTTGTGGTAGATGGGTTAGCTCGTGCAGGTAGAGCAGATGGGGATCTAATTTTTTATTGTACCATTGGCTCCTTACCCCTCGATTGTAAGCGAACCATAAAAGGCAACGCCTTGGGGTTGCATCACTTCAAGCCCCCTTGACCTTTTTCATTATTGTTTAGTAAGTTGTGTTTGTTTGTCTCATTATTTCTTCTTAATAAAAAATTTAATTTTTATTCAGCAATAATTTGTAGTAATTAGTAATAATTATGAATAATTAGTAATAAATAGTAGTAAATAGTAATAACTAGCAATAATTAGTAATAAATAGTTGTAATTAGTATTAAATAGTAATAAATAGATGTAATTAGTAATAAATAATGGTAAATAGTAATAAACAAGAATAAATAAATATACACAGGAATCAATAGTAATAAATTGGAATAAATCGTAATAAATTGGAATGAATAGTAATAAATTGGAAATTATAATAATAATTAGAAATAAATAGTAATAATTATGAATAATTAATAATAACTTGTAATAAATAGAAATAATTAATAATAATTTTAATAAATAAAAAAATTAATATTAATTGAGAATAAATAAGAATAATTAATAATAATTAGGAATAAATAGGAATAATTAGGAATAATTAGTAATAATTTGGGATAAATAGGAATAATCAGGAACAATTAGTAATAATTAGGAATAATTATTAGTAATTAGTGGTAATTTGTCTTAATTAGGTGTAATTAGACATAATTAGTAATAATTAGGAATAATTGGTAGTAATTTATAATAATTAGTAGTAATGAGGAATAATTAGTAATAATTACCGACAATTAGCAACACTGAGTAATAAATAGTAATAATTAGAAATAATTAGTGGTATATAGTAATAAATAGTAATAATTAGTGGTAATTAGTAATAAATAGTAATAAATAGTAATAATTAGCGGTAAATAGTAATAAATAGTAACAAATAGCAGTAAACAAAAATATATTGAAATAAATAGTAATAAATATGAACAAAAAGTAATAAATTGGAATAAATAGCAATAATTAGAAATAAATGGTAATAATTAAAAATATTTAGGAATATTTAGGAATAATTAAGAATAATTAGGAATAATTAGGAATAATTAGTGGTTTTTAGCAGTAATTAGGAGTAATTAGGTATAATTAGGCATAATTAGGATTAATTAGGCATAATTAGGAATAATTAGTAATAATTGGTATAATTAGTAATAATTAGGAATAATTAGCAGTAATTAAGAAAAATTGGTAAAAATTAGTAATAATTAGAAATATATATTGATAAATAATAATAAACAGTGGTAAATAGTAATAAATAGTAATAGTTACAAATAGTTAGTAAAAATTAGGAATAATTCAGAATAGTTAGAAATAATTAGGAATAATTATGAATAAATAGTCATGTTTTATTTTTGAAAAGCGGTACAATTTACAGTAGATTGACGACATCCCTTTTACCTAAAAACTCCACTCTTGGCAATTTTATCTGATTGAAATCACAATAAAAAATCTTATTCGACGTACAAATATCTATTTTCATATTCACGAGAATGGAGGGAAGCATAGCGATGCCTCACTACTCTCCATTCTCATGCATGCCAAAATGGATAACTATACATTGGAATAGATTTTTCATACTGATTTTAGTTAGAGAAAGTTGCAAGGAGACGAGATGACGGGAATAAGATGTAACACCCAGATATTTTATGAGATATATTATTTTTAATTTATTTTATTTCTTGTGATGTATACCACACCATGATTAGCTTGCGCTATATGCAATACCATATTAGCTTGTTGTATACAAAACACTATTATTGTCTTCTATTACACACAATTTCAGGTTCTATTGATAAATTTTGTTTCACGCAAGACCATGTATAAGTGATAACTAAATATTATAACCTAATCATTATAATAGAGGGTATGAATAGTATTAACTTCCTTCTAAAAAACTATTTAAATGAAAATAAGTGAGTCTATAAAATAATTAAATCACACTATAGATTTTCTTAGTGAAATTGTATGTAATATATTTAATTTAATGTTTTAAATTCACCTTATATGTTTTATAAATATTATATAAGAACAAATTCAATTTTTTGTATAAAAGATGTATTTTTCAAAAAATACATTTTTATAGCCTTTTAAGGAAAAAACCTTTTAAAATCTAGTTTTTAATAATTTTATAAGTTCTATTTGGAATAATAAAACTCATATTTGGAATAGGGACATCAAAATTTACCTTTTTTGAAATTTTTTTATTTTTCTGATGGAATTCATATTTTAATGGATAGTGAAAAATACTGCATTTTAATACAAAAAAAACTTTTCATATAATTTATTTTTATAGTTATATTATCCTTTTAATTGGTCTAAAAGGGTAATTGAATTTTTTTAACATTTAATCCAATATTCTCCATTGGTAGTAATTTGATATTTAAATTTGACATAAACACATGTTAATCTTTTGATAGTTTTTACATCTTAAAAACCCACTTTCTAGTTTTAAAAAAGGGAATTAATTTTAAATTAATTAATATAACATCTGTGTTATGAATATTGAAAAATGGATTTCATATTTACAATCAGTGGGTCCAAATTATGTTAATATGATACTTTTTTTATTATGAATAATAACTACAATAATTTTTATTTACCACAGTTAAAGTTAAATTGGGTGAATTAGGGTAACAAACAATATGATAAGGACAATAAAATTTACCTAACACCTACCAAATTCCTAATTGATGAATAAAAGTAAACCCATATCACAAGAGGGTATGAATTTCTTCATGTAATGGACTTTTTTCCATGAAAAGGATGTAATTATTATTAAAACAAAAGAAAGTAACCACATGTCACTCTCTTATCTATTATAAGTATAATAATTTTAATGTGGTGAAAAACTTGATTAAACATATAATATAAAAAGTCTACATAAATCTAATGAAATTATCTACATAATGGTAATTTATTTTGAAGTTTTAGAGATAAAATAATTACCATAAATATTGACAAAATTGTGATATAATAATTATTTTATTAAAATAAATATCAAATAAATGAATTTATAAATACTAAAATATATATTATTTGAGAGAATTGATGGAATCCAAGAATTTTATGGATTAATGTGACATGTTGGTGATAATTTCCATAATTGTTTTCTAACTTGTCTTGCTGTTATGATATTTTTAGAATGTCAACAAATAAATAGTGTCAAAATTGACACTATTTGTATTTTAGATTATAAAATAGTTTATTAAATGTTATAAAATTCCTAAAAATATTTTAGTCAAAAATATGGTTAGGATATGTTAATACCTCAATTTTTCCAAGTAATTTTTTTTAAATATATGAAAATATTACGAGTCCGCGAAAATTGACGGAGCGTGATTCCGAGGCCTGGTGTGCCCGAATTGAATTTATGAACATTTTTTCAGGTATGTTCAATAAATTCATGAGCGGCGTTTTGTAACATTTGAACCTATGCTTGGAATTGAAAGATGAAGACACCGTTGAACTCGCAGCACTGATATTTTCTTAAGAAGACCTTCACCTCAACTGCGGTAGGTCAAGGGTGGAGGATAGTTTTTTTTTCGGATTTTCATGGGAGAAGAAATATAAAATAAATAACTTTTTATTTTTCTTTATTGAAACCTCCATTTTGAATCATAGTGGTAGGGACCACCCGAACTCCCCATTAATGTCAGGAAACCCTTAGAATTCCCCAATTAAGGTGCCAACATTAATTGAATTAATAAACTTAACTCAATTAAAGTTGGCTCCTCACCTCTCGTGTTGGGAGATTGTAGGAAAAGAAGATAATTGGGAGAGACTTTGGAAAAGCATCCTTCAATGAAGAACCTCCTCCAATGTAGAAAGAACCTCTGATGAGGACGACACATGATCTCGAATTAGGAGCGTGTTTTGGGAGCGACGGATGTCGGTGTCTTCATCTTATTCCTCATGCCAACTCCAAAGAATGAACGAGGTAGGGGGTTTATTTTTGAGATATGATAATTATCTTTTTGTTGATTCTTCATATTCTAAATTCTCAATGATTATGTCCAAACGAACATGGAAATAGATATACCAAAATACCATGATCTTTTCTATTTTTTCTTCATGTGTTATTCGTGCGTTCTTCAACACCAAATAATTAAGCGCGCTAAAAACATAATTTTTTGTTGAGCGCGACATATGGACATGGTGATCTCGACCCAAGGATAATGAATAAGTAGTCATAAAATTTTTTAGGCTTAGAACAAAGCTGCAGTGACCCACAGAAGAGGAGTTTGGTTGGAAACTGGCCGACCGCGATTCAAGTAGGTGATGCACCAAGAGGGCGGACGACACCTGTCCGACCACGTTTTTGTGTAAGCGGTGCACCTAGAGGGCTTCCAACAGCTGGCAGTCCACATGGAGGCTGGGCGACACGCGTCAATCCCACCGGTCGAGGAGGAGGTCGCGACTGCTTAGCTGCGGCAGTCCACCCGGAGGGCGGACCGCACCGGATGGATGTGGGAGGACAGAGGCGTTGTCTCGCCTCTGGAAGGGGGAGTCAGTCAGTCTTCTATCCGGCTACATGACACCAAGTAGGACCCGCTCCGGTGGGTCCCGCATGCTAGCAGGCGGCACCCTCGTGTTGGCTAAGCTGAACGGTCCAATGGACCATTCGGAATACTGGGGTGCGCCTCCCCCCGGTAGCTGCTACTGTGGGTCCCATCACGAAAGACCTTGTAGGAATCCAAATCTTTATTTTAGGTATGTTTTCTTTTTCTGGTCGTTTTTGAGGAAAAGTGGTTTTTTCGGGAAATTTTTGAATTACACGTCGTGTACTTTATGAGTACAAGCCGTGTACTCGGTTACCATAGGTAGTCGTGTGCTGGCCCTATAACGGCCATGAACATGGCCATGTGGGGGTGACCTGGAGGCCGCCTAAATAAGAGCATGGAAATAGCGAGTACACACGATGAAATTCAAAAGTAAATGTTGTGTACATTTTTTTTTCATTAAATGCACTGGGGTCACGTTTAATCGCCAAAAATATCTCCTTCTATGTCTCATTCGACCGAGAGCTTCATACAGCTGCAGATCTTCAATGAACCCCCGAGCAAGCATCCATCTTCCGAATCGAACACCGTCGGTTGTGTTGGAATCGACTCAATGATTCTCTCTTCTCCTAGAGCATCATCTTCTATTATATCCTCTTTCGTGAGTTATTATGGGTTTAACTTTTTATACGTTTTCATAGATCTATGACGTTTTAAGGTGATTCAAGACTCTAGGTTCAAGTATATTGATTTCACAACGCCAAGGTAGGTGGTTTGTGCCTTTATGTTGAAGTTCATTGAGTTTTATGTGCAAATTTTCCCAATACCCATGAACGGGGTATTGTGTGTTTACTGTTTTATCCCTATTGTTTTCATTATATTATTGTATGCTTGAGTAAATGATAATTGATTGTGAATAGGGTGAATTGTTGTGCTTTGGATGTGTTTCCCAGGTATGTATTACCTATTTTAACCCTTTGGGTCCAGTCTGCCAATTAGGCAGCTGTTTACTTTCTCATGCCTAGTATTGTAGGAAGGTGTGACTATTGTTCTGTTATGCTGTTATGCTATAGAATTCTTGACAAGTAGTTCTTGAGGGCTACCTTGACTGATACACACTGCGACACTTTCTTGACTTACATAGGGTTGTGTGAACCTAATGTATAGACCATAGGGAGAATGGATGTAAGGGCTTATCCAGAGTGTCTTTCCTAGTTACGATGTGAGACCGCATGGGGAATTGATGTTGAGTGCTTCCTCAGAGAGTCTTTAGTTCCTCGACATGGTCCACAGGGGGAATGTGACATAAGTGATTCCCTAGAAAACCTTTAGTTACGATACAAGACTGTAGGGGGAATTGATGATGAGTGCTTCCTCAGAGAGTTTATGCTTAAGCTGAACCAGAGGGGTTAGACTGAGTGTACTGATCAAAGGGTTGCTTGTGCTTGTTAGGTAGGACCAGAGGGGATAGGGTGTGGTACTTCCCATAGAGTTACCTTTTTGTTAGCTGTTTGCTTGCATTACTAGGTAGCACCTGAGGGGATAAGCTGTGGGTACTTCCTAGAGGGTTACTTGTTTGGGTTTATCTGCTTGGTTAGATGTTTCTTGATATTGAAATTGTGTACTATTTACTATTGAGTACTTTTCTATTTACTGTTTCCCGTACTTTTACCTACCATATACACAATGACTGTTAGGAACAGATATCGTGGAGGTTGCCTACTGGTATTTAGTCTCACACCCAGTTTGGGTCATGCTTTTGGGCCCAAACAGATTATATTTTTGCAGGTATAGACAAGGGAAAGCACCCTTCTACTTCAGGTACATGACATGCTGGGGAGCTAGAGAGCACGAGACCAAGATTAGGATTGTGATGCTGTGGGGATGATTAATATTTTTATTATGCACTTGTTTTAGTACTGTATTTCAGCATTGTTCTTTGTATTGTTTCTTTCCAAGACATACATATCATGCATCATTTTATATATGTGCTCTAGTTTATTCTATCAGTCTCCTGCTATTTATTTTTGTATGATATTATTACTACTTTTGCTCTTGTATTTATTTTTTTACATTCACTATGTACTCTACCAATGAGGGCATAGTTTCCCCACTATCACACCCAAGGCCCTCGCTGCTAGTCGGCAACCTCTGGCGTTTAGGGAAATTCACTTGAGGCCATGTGACCAACCGGGCACGGGGCACCTCTGGGTAGCTTCCAGAACTGGGATGTTACAATGTGGTATTAGAGGAATTCTTTTCTTATTGACTTACTCTTTGGGGCCTATAGCTAGGGATAATACAAAATAAGTACTTGGTAATAAGCTGTGCCCTAGAGTAGCTAGCCCGTGTACAGGGAAAATCCAATCTACCTCGTTTATTTCAATTTTTCTAGTTTTTCTATTTTATAGTTGATTTGATTTCACCATTGGGTGATCCACATGTTTTGTGCTATTACCATTGATGTTATTTAGGTTCTATTTCTATCACAACCCGACGAGATGAGGGTATTCCATCTCATGCATCATATAGGAACTTTCTAGAAATCACATGTCATGCATTCTTGCCATGCCATCTAGGGTGCATTAGAAATTTCATGTTGTTGTGATAGATGTTGTGTAGAATGTGCGTGTTTTTGTTACATGTGCCTTGATAAAATATCTGCAGTTTGATAGGGTATTGTTTGTGTATGGTTCTGTATGAATGAACGACAAACTTTGGTTCTTGAGGTGTTATGGGCCCTCATGGACTGGAAAATGGTGATCATTGACTTTTTTACCTTTTTATAACATGTATATGATACCAAGATTTGATTCTTGAGGAGTATGGGCCCTCACAGATCAGAATTTTTCACCTTCAATGTTCGTTTCAATGTTTTTTTGGGTTCCAGAGTAGTTTTCGAAACATACTGTCTGGAAAAACCATGAATACATGCTGTGTAGTTTTCACTACATGCCTTGTGTTCTTCTATTTGGGAAGAAATTGTTTTTCTTAAGTACACGCCCTGTAATTTATGTACACGCCGTGTAGTATCTAACTGTGTCGTAGGCTATGTGGACAGAGACATGGGATAGGGAAATTCTTGTGGGAAAACTCCATGTACCAGTTGTACACGCTGTGTGGTGTTGACCCTATTTCTTCCCATATGACTAAGGACACAGACGGATAAATCTTCGATTATACACACCGTTCCAGGCTTGAACACGCAATTTAGTGTAATCATAGGACCTGACTATGTAGGTAACAACACCGGTCAGTGGGGTCTCTTTCTACACACACCGTGTACACCTGAAACACTCCGTGTAGTGTGAGTTGTGTACCCGACCGTGTAACTAACGACACGGGTCGGTGAAGCTCGTCTAGTACACACCATGTTTTCCTTGAACATGCGATGTAGTCTTGTCTTAGGAGAGCCATGTGTCTTAACTCTGTAGAAGGATTGGGGCAGGGGAACAAGATTCAGGTACATGCCGTGTGTTATGAAAACACACCATGTGTGTGGGGTAATACATGACCTAGGTTGGAAAAAGTACACGCCCATGTGAATTACTTAAGGGAACACGCCGTGTAGGGTTTATACATGCCATGTAGTCATGTTTTGTAAAACCTAAATGTTTTATTTCTCTTGTTCCCTTATTACAATTCTATGTTTTAGTCCCTGTTAATCTTGATCTAAGTTGTACGTTTGACCTTGCAGAGTCATGGCACCGAGATATCCTCCGATTGTCCACCAGTTACAGGGCAGTGATCAGACGCCAGATACAGCTGATCAGGGACTTCCCGAAAATCCTTATATTGTGCCTGTTTTGGCTCCAGAAGTTATACTTGATACTAGTGTTGATGCTCAGTTGAGGGAAGGCTTCATGAGGATGACACAAACTTTTCGGGGAGCACCGCCTCCTTCCCCATTGATGGTAGATTTGACGTGGATTTTTCAGCAGCAGCAGCCTCCTACTTTCTCAGGGGAAGGAGGACCTCAGGCTGCAGAGTCATGGCTAGAAGCCATGCTGAAAATCCTTGAGCATCTAGAGATTCCTCCAGAGAGGAGGGTCAATATCTCTACCTATATTCTTTGGGACTCCACAAAGAGGTGGTGGGATGTGATATAACAGGCAGGACGCCAGCAGGTTATGGAGTGGGATGAGTTTCAGCACATCTTCTGTTATTACTTCTATCTGGAGACCCTGAGGGCCAATCGAGCCTTGGAGTTTATGAGTCTGGAGTAGGGTACTCTTTTTATTATGGATTATTCCTCACACTTTACCAAGAGGCAGTGCTTCACACCTATTCCGGGAGGTGATCCGTTATTCCTGATATGGAAGTTCAAGGATGGTATGAGGCTCAACATCCCTTCATAGGTGAATATCTTTAGGTTGACTTCCATCACTTCTATTGTCAACCAGACACTGATCATGGAGTACAATCCGAGGGATTCTGGAGTTGTGAGCCAGGGTGGTTTGACATCTGAAGTTAGCATCCCTCCTACTGATAGTAGGAAGCACCGCAGGGAGTCTTCGCTTGGTGATCCAAAGAGGCAAGACACATATTCTGGTAGCCAGGTGGTGTGATACCAGTGCAGAAAGAGAGGGAATATGAGGCCACATTTCCCGAATGACCCAGTGGAGTGCCGATCATGCGGAAAGATGGGTCACCTTCAGCACTTCTGTCAAATATTCTCACCATTAGCTAGTGATAGGGGTTCTTCTATGACTCCGCGTTCGGGAGCATCACTGCCAGTTTCTCACCAATCTAGGAATTGGAGTTCTTTTGTCCATTCAGGATGAGGTGGATGTTCTGGTCTTGGTGGTCAGTCATTGGTCTTTCAGCGACAATAGAGTGGATCAGCTCAGAGTGGCCAGGTAGGGTCACATGGTCATGGAGCAGGACAGAACTTTATAGCATAGTAGACCTTGCAGGACCAGGATCCCAGAAATTCTACAGTTCAAGGTATGATCCTCATTGCCTCAGCTTTATGTTCATATCTTTTCAATATAGGGGAATCCCACAGCTTTATATCTGTTTCTATTGCGGAGAGGCTTGGGATTTGTATCTTTTCTTCTACGGATATTTTGATTCTAGACACTCTGTTGGGGACTAGAACGGCTAGTGTACGTCAGTGCAGGGAGTTCCCTCTAGAGGTTGGTGGGTGTCACTTCTAATGGGACCTCTATGTCCTAGAGATGACCAACTATGATGTCATTCTTAGAATGGACTAGTTATTTCCTTTCCAGGAATTCTTTAACTGTTATCATCACAGGGTGTGTTTCACATCATCAGAGGGCATATCGTTTCTTCATAAGGGAGAGTGGGATTTCAAAGCGAGCAGAGTGGGTCGAGAGCATCATGGGTTATGAGGAGTTACAGCCCAGATTGCATGTTTATAACTGGATGACCAGGGCACTTCACAGTTATACTCTCCTTTAGTGGTGGATCGTTTCAGGGATGTCTTCCTAGAGGAATTTTTAGGTTTGCCTCCGGAGCGAGAGGTGGAATTTTCTATTGATCTCGTTCCAGGAGCAGCACCTGTGTCTATTCCTCCTTATAGGATGACTAAACCAGAGTTGTAGGAGCTCAAGAAGTAGTTGGAGAAGTTGCAAGAAAATGGTTTCATTTGACCCAGTATTTCTCCTTGGGGTTCGCCTGTCCTGTTTGTGAAGAAGGAAGAAGGCACCCTCAGGCTTTTTGTGGATTATCTGAAGTTGAACCAGTTGATGTTTAAGAACTGATATCCTTTACCAAGGATTGATGATATCTTTGATCATCTTTGAGGAGCCTGGGTGTTCTCAAAAATTGATGTGAGGTCCGGTTATCATCAGTTTCACGTTAGACCATCTGATATACCTCTCACAACCTTTCGGAGCATGTATGGTCTATACGAGTGTATGGTTATGCTATTAGGTCTCATGAACACACCTGCAGTATTCAAGGCACTGATGAACCGAGTATTCCATCCATACTTGGACTCTTTCATGGTTGTATTCATGGATGATATCTTGGTGTAATCTCATTCTCGAAAAGACCATGCTACCCATCTTGAGATCACTCTGAGTACACTTAGAGTGCATCCGTTGTATGCTATGATCTCAAAATTCCACTTTTGGATGGATTAGATATACTTCCTGGGTCATGTTATCTCAGAGACAAGAGTTTCAGTAGACCAAGAGACTGTGAGAGCAGTAGCTTCCTGGGAGTAGCTGAATAATGTATTTGAGGTTCAGAGTTTTCTAGGGTTGGATGGATACTACATACATTTCATTCATGACTTTTTATGCATAGCAGCATAACTGACGAGTCTGACTAGGAAGGGTAAAAATTTATTATGGTCAGATTCTTATGAGTCAGCCTTTCAAGAGCTGAAAGGGAGGTTGGATTCAGCACCGATACTAGTATTTCCAAAGCCGGGAAAGAGCTATACTTTTTATTGTGATACTTCAGGTATCGGGATAGGAGTTGTGAATATGCAAGGAGATAGAGTCATTGCGTACGAGTCTCAGCAGTTGAGACCACATGAGAGGAACTACCCGACGCATGATCTCGAGTTATCTGTGGTTGTTCATGCCTTAAGTTGTTGGAGACATTATCTTCTGGGAGATCATTTTGTAGTTTTCAACGACCAAAAAAGTCTCAAGTACATCTTCACTCATCATGATCTGAATTTGAGGCAGTGATGGTGGGTTGAGTACCTTAATTCCTTTGACTTTGAGCTTGTCTACATGCATGGGAAAGACAACACATTGGATGATGAATTGAGCAGGAGGAATCAGATACAAGTAGTTCAGGAGGCTAGCAGTGAGTGGAAGCTTATGGTCCTGTTCTCTAAGATGCATATGGAGGTGCACAACAGACATGGGCAGAATTTCCTTTCTTCTATTGCTATTACCTCTACCCTTCTTGATCGAGAATGAATGAGGCGACTATCAGATTCTGAAAGCCTAGTCTGGAAGAAAAGTGTGTCCGGAGAGGACCCTGTTTCTGGATGGAACACATGCTGGGATGAGATCTTGCATTTCTAGGGGCGCGTATGAGTGCTAACAGACATACGCAGACAGATGATGCAGAACTCTCATTCCTCAGTTTGGGCAGTTCATCCTGGTGTCACTAAGATGTATCGTGATATACAATGTTAGTATTGGTGGAAGGGTATGAAGAGAGACATTGCAAGTTTTTTCATGAGGTACTCCACCTGTCAGTAGGTGAAGGTAGAGCATCAGCGACCTGCTGGGCTTTTGCAGTTGTTACCCATTCCCGAGTGAAAGTGGAATGATGTCGCAATGTATTTTGAAATAGGGTTGCCGAGGTCGCCTCGAGGGAATGATGCAAAATGGGTTGTCATTGAAAAACATATAAAGGTTTCTCACTTCTTTTCAATCAAGGATACCTTTAGTGTTGATGAGCTGGGACGGTTGTACATCCATGAGATTGTACGTTGGCATAGATTTCCACACTCCATTATTTCAGATAGGGATGCACATTTTACTTATCTGGTATGGCTGGGGCTACATAAAGCTTTGGGTACACAGGTGATTTTGAGCACAACGTACCACCCTCAGACTAATGCCCAGTCTGAGCATACGATTCAGGTTCTTGAGGACATGCTACAAGCATGCATCCTGGATTTTGGAGGTTATTGGGAGAAGCATATTCCTCTTGTGGAGTTTTCTTACAACAATAGTTTTCAATCAACTATTCATATGGAGCCTTATGAGGCTTTGTAAGGTAGACCATGCTGATCATCCTTATGCTGGCTAGAGGCAGGAGAGACAACTTTTCTAGGACCTCTTCTTGCTCAGGAGACCACATAGTAGATAGAGTTGATTCGGAAGAGGATGGATACTGCATAGTCTCGACAGAAGTCTTATGCTGATCAGCAGAGATGACCTATTGAGTTCGAGGTCGGGGATCAGGTTTTCTTGCGTGTCACACAGAGGTTGGGACACAAGAGGATTAGGAGATAGGGTATGCTTTCGCTGAGGTATGTCTAGCCATTTGAGGTGTTGGAGAGAGTTGGGATAGTTTCCTATTGGTTGCAGTTACCTTAGAGGTACCGATCTATGCACAACAACTTCCACATTTCTTAGCTATGATATTACTTTTTAGACCCATATCATGTTTTCCTACTAGAAGAGGTTGAGTTGGAAGTGGATGCATCATTCGAGGAGCATCCTATCCAGATTTTCAATCGCAGTATAAAGGTTCTTTGTGGCTGGTCTATTTCTCTGGTACGAGTGCTATGGCAGCACAAGCGAGTACAAGACGAGACTTGGGAGAGTAAGGCTGATGAATGAGCGCAGTGGCTAGAGTTGTTCGGAGTTTCTTCTTCAACACCACCTTGCTAGGGAAATTCATGGATGAATTTATTTAAGGGGGAAAGTTTATAAGAACCCGGATCTTCTTTTCAGTTTTGTTTTCCTTTTCTGGTCGTTTTTGAGGAAAAGATGTTTTGATGGAAATTTTCAAAGTACAGGTCATATACTTTATGAGTACACGCTATGTACCTAGTTACCAAAGGTAGGCATGTGCTGGCCGTGCAGCGGCCATGCACAGAGCCATGTGGGGGTGACCTGGAGGCCGCCTAAAGCGGATTATGAAAATGGTGAGTACACACGGTGTACTTCAAAAGTACACGCCGTGTACTTCAAAAGTACACTCCATGTACTTTCTTCTTTTTCATTAAATTCACCGGGGTCGCGTCTAATCACCAGAAATCTCTTCTTCTAGTTCTCATTCGACTGAGAGCTCCGTACGATTGTAGATATTCGATGAACCCCCAAGTGAGCGTTCATCCTCCGAATCAAACACTGTCGGTTGTGTTGGAACCACATCAGTGAGTTCTCTATTCTCATAGAGCATCATCTTATATTTTCTCATATTTCGTGAGTTATCTCGGGTTTAATGTTTTATACGTTTTCATAGATCTACAGAATTATAAGGAGATTAAATCCTTGAGGATCAAGTATATTGATTTACCAATGCCATGTTCAGTGTTTTGTTCCTTTCTGTTGAAATTATTTGAGTTTTATGTGCAAATTTTTCAAATACCCAAGTACAGGGTGTTGTGCATTTACCGTTTTATCCCTATTTTTTCCTGCTATGCTTTTATTCTTGAGTAGATGATAATTAATTGTGAATAGGGTGAATTTATGTGCTTTGGATGTGTTTCCCATGCATGTTTTTCCTATTTTGACCCTTTGGGTCTAGTTTGCCAATTAGGCAACTGTTTACTTTCCCATGCCAAGTATTGTTGGATGGTGTGATTTTTGTTCTGTTATGATATTATGTTATAGGATGATAGCTAAGTAGTTCTTCAGGGTTACCTTGGCCGATATGTGCTAAGACACTTTCTTGACTTATATAGGGCTGTGTGAACCTGATTTATAGACCATAGGGTGAATGGATGTAAGGACTTTTCCAGAGTGTCTTTCCTAGTTATGATGTGAGACCACATGGGGAATTGAAATTGAGTTCTTCCTCAGAGAGTATGTAGTTCCTCAACATGGGCCATAGAGGGAATGTGGCATAAGTGATTCCCTAGAGAGCCTTTAGTTATAATACGAGACTATAGGGGGAATTAACGACGAGTGCTTCCTCAGAGAGTCTATGCTTAAGATGAACCATAGGGGTTAGACTGAGTGTACTTCCCAGAGGGTTGCTTGTACTTGTTAGGTAGGACCAGAGGGGATAGACTATGGGTACTTCCCTAAGGGTTAACTTTCTGTTAGCTTCTTTCTTGCATTGCTAGGTAATACCAATGGGGATAGGTTTTGGGCACTTCCCATAAGTTTACAAGTTTGTGTTTATTTTCTTGGTTAGTTATTTCTTGATATTAAAACTTTGGATTGTTTACTGTTGAGTATTTTCCTTTTTACTGTTTCCTGTACTTTTACCTGCCATATACTCATTGACTGTTCGACACAAATCTCTTGGGGGTTTCCTACTGGGATTTAGTCTCATGCCCTGTTTGGGCCATGATATTGGGACCAAAAAGATTATATTGTTGCCGGTATAGAAAAGGGAAAGTGCCATTCTACTTCAGGTACTTGACATCCTGTGGAGATGGAGAGCACGAGACCAAGCGTAGGCTTGCGATGCTATGGATATAATTACTATTTTTCTTTTGTACATGGTTTAGTAATGTATTTTAGCATTGTTCCTTGTTTCACTTCTTTCCTAGATATTCATATCATGCATCATTTTATATATGTGCTCTAGTTTATTCTATCAGTCTTCCTCTGTTTATTTTTTTATGATATTATTACTGCTTCTGCTCTTGTATATATTTGTTTACTTCCACTATTTACTCTGCCAAGGAGGGAATAGTTTCTCCACAATAACACCCAATTCCCTCACTGCTAGTTGGAAGCCTCTGAATTTCAGGGAAATGTGATTGAGTCCATGTGACCAACCGGGTGCGGGGCACCTCTAGGTGGCTTCTGGAACCGGGACGTTACATACCACACCCATCCAAGCGGGCCGAGCCCCATGGGCCATGCCAATTAGGCTGCGCCCTGTGGGTCGGGCTGCCCCCTTTTCATGCTAGGACAATCCGTGGCCCAACGGGCCAAGTCCTCCGTAGTCCAGCCCATCTGAGCTAGACCCGGGTCGGACCAGACCCGAGCCTATCTGGGCCGAGATACGACTTTGTGGCCATATCTTGAGAACTAGGAATCCGTTTCATGAAACGTATGTGATACCAGAGTCCTTGGATCATGATGGTTCTTTTGGTATAATTCAATTTATTATTGGATAAATTTGGTGAATGGATGGGTTGGATCGATCCTGAATCCAATCAGGACCTCGAGACTAAAAGGCTAATAACTTATAGACCGGGCGTCCGATTGACACGCCACGCCATCTATCGCGTTAGGTCCCATATGACGCGATGGCCTTCACGAGACTTCTTTGTGAAAATTCAAGGTAGTTGAAGTATCGACCAATGGATTGAGGAGGGGAACCTCCTGGCATCAAGTATGCTTAGTGAGGGAACCCTGTGGCTGACTGTACTTGAGGAGTCTTCAGATCCTGTGTGGGTCATCTTCAGATCCTGTGTGGGTTAGTGCTCAACGATCCCATGTGGGTCAGCACATACTGATCCTGTGTGGGTCATCTCCAGATCCTATGTGGGTCATTTTCAAATCCTATGTGGTTTATCTTCGATCCTATGTGGGTCAACCACAGATCTTCTCAACGAATTAAGATGATCTAGCAATACACCTAATCATCTAAACTTCCATACATAAGATATACCTAGTGTGAGTTGAGTCTTTACCCTTGTGGTACACTTCTGTGTGGTGATAACTTCATCGTATTCTTCTACATGGCATTAACTTTGTGGTACTTACCTTCGTGGTGTTACCTGTGTGGTACTTCTATCTACATGGTGTTACCTGTGTGGTACTTCTACATTTGTGGTGTTCACTTTGTGGTATACTTCCCTCACATGTGAGATGAGTATATATATTGATAACTTCGGTATATGTATGAGCATATAACTAAGTAGTGTTGATGACTATTTCTTCTTGGTTTATCCTTTGTGGATTTTGCGAGACCTTCGGGGGACTTCGGTTCCCTACTGAGTATCGTTATACACACCCCTACACGGGATACACCCGCACATTGCTGTGTCTTGTGCAGACGAAAAATAGCATTGGTCGAGGTTGAGGGTGACAAGACTGGAGGCTTCTCGGAGGTAGACCATTAGACAATACATACCGTAGAGGCGATCATTCGTGAGCTATACCCACCCTTCTGGTATGGTCCTTAGTGGGTGTTCATAGGATCTGTTTTCAGTTTTACTTGTACTTTCCGGTTGGGCTTTTATTCCGGCCCCCATTACTTACTATACACACCATGTTAACTATATAGTTTATTTTTTTTTCTTGTATCTTGTTATGTGATTGGATTGTGTGATTTTATAGGTTTAAAGGTAATGCCTTTTCGGTTTTAGGGATATGCCTTTCCGGTGCTAGTCGCCAGCCCCTAGCCTATGAAAGGCAGGCTTGGGGTAGTCATGGCATGGGCCCTGGGGGATGGGTCATGACAAATTGGTATCAGAGGAGTTGGTTCTATGTAAGAAATTGGACTCTGATCTTTTAATTGGTAATATTGTTATGTGTAATGAGTTTGGTTTTCAGTTTGGGGAATCTAGTGTTGGTGAGGTGGCTGACGTATCCATACAACAGGACTCTGACTTCTGATTTCAGACTCAGTGCTTGAAAACACTTATTCCATGTGTGTTTTGAAATGTTTTCTTTGTGATCACTTTGATTCATCTCACTAGGTATAACTTAATGACCTTGGTGAAAATGTTTCCTTCCTGGATGTCTCCACGAAGACAACCAGGCAGGGTTCCGGATAGAGTACGTGATGACAACCCACAAGGAAATGAGGCTTCGGTGCAGGCCCCCCTTTCGGCAGGTGTACCATTGAGTGGTGTACCAGCAGCACCAATACCTATTGGATATCCTATTCCATCAGCCCAAGCAGCAGAGGGTGCATGCCGGTTAAGCGTGTTTCACAAGTTTCAGCACTAGTGGCCACCAAGGTTTTAGGGCGAGACAAATCCACAGGCGGCTGAGGACTGGCTGGAGGCTGTGGTTATAGTTTTTCTAATGGAAGGGACACCAGTTGATCTCATGGTGATCCTTTCCTCCAGTCTTCTTCAGGAAGAAGCAGGCAGATAGTAGAGCTTGATGCTCCAGGTTCATGACGAGGTCACTCTCATCTGGGAGGACTTCCAGAGACTTTTTAGGATACAGTTTATCACAGTGACCTTACGCTCAGTGCGTATACAGGAGCTTCTCCACTTGCAGTTTGGAAGCATGACCATGGCTCAATATTCAGTGAGGTTCACTAACCTTTCATGCAACTCCATTGACATGGTTCAAGACCCTTTCTTTAGGGCCCGAAGCTTCTAGAAGGGGCTCAAATGATAGATTAGAGCTTCAATGATTTCTCTCAGCATCCTGATGTAGGAGGTGGTGTCAGAGAGAGCACTCTTAGTAGAGATTTTTCTTGCTGAGCAGTCACTGGTAGTGAGGCCCACCACTTTATGTCATGTAGCAGAGTCATCAACAGCTACTAGCAAACAGATGAAGCAGAGGGAATGGTGGATGATCTCCAGATACAGGGTCAGTCATGCGGGGCTCTCAAGACAGACCAAGACATGCAAGGAGCATTCAATGTTACTCATGCAGTGGGAATGGTCACATGGCTCGTGACTACTCAACCCGCCATACAGATTACCAGTAGATGGTCGAAGGACTGCCTGGGCAGAGGTGACCATTCGATTAGGGAGGTCCGCAGACAGTAGGTAGTCATGGCAGTGGAGCTGGCCTTGCAGCAGGTGGTGGGCGGCCATTTGAGGTTCTACCGCCACCACCTATAGGTGGTCCACCCCAAACATAGGGAGCATGTGGAATGGGATGAGCTCAGCTCTAGGAAACTGAGGCTTACGACCACGAAACTACATATATGATTCAAGTTATGATCTATTGTCTACTCCACCTTACCTACAGTACTTATAGACACAGGTTCCAGTCACTCTTTTATTACAATAAACCTTGTTCGGAGCTTAGATATTTGTATGGAGTCTTTGGCTCAATCCTCACAGCTAAATAATCTTACAAGAGAGGATTCTATGATTACACACTGGTGCCAGAAGTGTGAGCTTACTCTAGGAGGCGATAGCTTCAACTGGGATCTTCTAGTAGCAACATCGAGAACTTAGAACGTTATATTAGGTATGGATTGGTGATCTACAATCCATACTTAGATCGACTGTTTTTGGCACAAAGTTTGGTGTGTTCGTGAGGATGGGACCTGGTTTTCCTTCACCGGCATGAAGGGAACCTTTGCAGCATAGGATGGACTTACCCGGAGGAGGAGGATTCCTATCATCTGTAGATAGTTATTGACACACTCCGAGAGAACCATATTTTTGGTAAGCTCTCAAAGTCCCTATTCTAGATCTGAGAGGTTCAATTTATGGTACACGCCATCTCGGAAGCTGGATTTGCGGTAGATCCTGTGAAGACTGAGGCTGTTCTTTCTTGGGTTCCACCCAGGAGTGTGACGAAGGTGCAAAGTTTCTCAGGTTTGGTCGGTTACTACTTGAGGTTTGTGCCTGACTTTTCCAGAGATGTGACACCCTTATCAACATTGATAAAGAAGGGGAAACCCTTCATGTGGTCAGAGAAATGCCATTGGAGTTTCCAGGAGCTGAGGCGGAGACTAACGAGTGCCCCCATCTTGAGGCTACCGGAGGAGGGTGTTGGGTACGTAGTCTACTGCGACGCATCAGGGACCTGACTCGGATGTGTCTGGATGCAGGAGCGAGCAGTGATCGTGTATAGTTCTTGACAGTTGAGAAACAATGAGTAGAACTATGCTACCCATGACCTAGAGTTAGTAGTTGTGGTCTTCGCCTTGAAGATGTGGTGACATTACTTGATGGTAGAAGGTTTTACAGTATACTCTGATCATAAGAGTCTCAGGTTTATCTTCTCTCAGAAGGACCTGAACCTGAGACAATGGTGTTGTATTGAGTTCCTCCTAGACTATGACTTCAAGAAAGTCTATACTCCTGAGAAGGGGACCATAGTAGCAGATGAACTCAATAGGAGATCTGGTATACCGTTGTTGAGTGAGGTGACGAAGCAGCTAGCCAATTTTCAGATATCCTACATGAATCGTGATGGAGTAGCTTATCTTCAGTCTCTGACAGTCACTCCCCCAATCCTTTAGTGAGTCAGGGAGGCATAGCTTGGGGACACTAATTGTGAGGCTTTACGTGTTCAGATATCCACATGACATGCACCTGATGGATTTTCTAAATGTGGGGAGAACATCATCCTCTTTAGAGGGAGTACAATGGTACCAGTGGCGCTTTGGGAGGAAGTGTTGAGGGAGTTCCATACATCCCCTCTAGCGGTACATCCAAGAGTGGTGAAGATGTACCAAGACCTTTAGCGTCATCACTGGTGGTCGAGAATAAAGAAATCAGTGGCAGAGTTTGTCTCATGGTTCCTCACTTTTCAGCAAGTGAATGCAGGGCATCAGGTTCCAGAATTATTTTTTCATCAACTAGAGGTGCTAGAGTGGAATTGGGATGCAATTTACATGGACTTCATGGCATGACTTCCACGCACATACAAGGGTCATGACTCTATCTGGGTGATCGTTGATCGACTCACCATGCCAGCCCACTTCCTACCTATCAAAAAGTAGGGATCAGTAGAGGTCTTGGGATGCCTCTATGTATATGAGATTGTACGGCTTCATGAGTGAATTTGACGATTGTATCCGATTGTGATGCACATTTTACTTCTCGGCTATGGAAGTGGTTGTAATAGGCATTCAGGACACAGTTTTGGTTGAGCAATTCCATCCATCCTTAGAAGGATGGGAAAACAGAGCAGATCATTTAGACCCTTGAGGAAATGTTGTGTGCTTGCATCCTTGATTTCAACCATAGCAGGGAGGATCACTTTTCACATGGTGGAGTTCGCATATAACAACAATTATCACTCCACTATCATTATAGAACCATTCAAGGCATTTTACGGTTGACCTTGCTGTTCACATCTATGATGGACTGTCCTAGGGGAGTTAGCACTCATGGGATGAGATATGGTATGAGCTACCATGAAGAAGGTGCAGATAATCTAGTAGCGGATGAAGACAACACAGAGCAAGTAGATGTCGTATGCTGACAGTAGATGAAGACCTCTTGAGTTCAAGGTTTGTGACCATGTATTCCTATAGTTCTCACCTTGATGAGGTTTACAGAGATTTGGTTGGGGCGGAAAGTTATCTTCGAGGTTCATCAGACCCTTCCAGGTCCTCAGTAGAGTTGGTGAGGTGGCGTACCACCTAACCCTTCCCCCTCAATTGCACTGGGTTCACGGAATTTTCCACGCATCCCAGCTGAGGAGATTCATACATGATCCTTCGCACATCATTGACTAGGGAGAAATGGACATCGATGATGGGGAGACATTTTCAAAGGCTCCAGTAGAGATTGAGGATCCACATGAGAGAGTACTTCAGGGGTGATCGATACCTCTGGTGCACGTATGATGACAGCACGAGATCCTCCAAGAGAGCACATGATACCGAGAGGCTCAGATTCATGCTCAGTACCCCCACTTGTTTCCCTAGTTTGTGTTATGGATTTTGGAAATGAAAAACCCTAAGCTGGGGAGAATGTAATGACCCAGATTTTTCCATGTAATTTATTTTAAATATATAGAAATATTATGAGTCCGTGAAAATTGATGGTGTGTGATTCTGAGGCCCGGTGTTCCTAGAATGAATTTATGAACATTTTTTCCAGTACGTTCATTGAATGCATGAGAAACATTTTGTAACTTTTGAATCGGTGCTAAAAATTGAAATCAGTGGACACCGTTGAACTCGTAGTGCCAATAATCGCTTAAAGAGACCTTCACTTTAACCGCAGTAGGTCGAGGGTGGAAGATAGTTTTTTGGATTTTTGTGGGAGAAGAAAAATAAAATTAATAACTTTTTATTTTTCTTTCTTGAAACCTCAATTTTGAATCTTAGTGGTGGGGACCACCCGAACTCCCCTTCAATGTGAGGAAACCCTTAGAATTCCCCCAATTAATGTGCCAACATTAATTGAATTAATAAACATAACTAAATTAAAGTTTGCTCCCCACCTCTCGTGGTGGGGGATCATTGGAAAAGATGAGAATTAGGAGAGCCTTTGGAAAGAGAATCCTCCAATGAAGAACCTCCTCCAACGAAGAATGAACCTCCAACGAGGATGATGCACGAGCTTGGATCAGGAGTGTGTTGTGGGAGCGACGAACGCCAGTGTCTTCATCTTCTTCCTCATGCCAACTCCAACAAATGAATGAGGTAGGAGGTTTATTTTGAGATATGATAATTATATTTTTTTGATTCTTTATATTCTCAATTCTCAACGACGATGGACAAATGAACACGGCCATCAATCAGCCAAAATACCATGATCTTTTCTATTTTTTCTTTTCGAGTTCTTCATGTGTTATTCAATTCCAAATAATTAAGTGCACTAAAAACACAATTTTTTGTTGAGTGTGACATATGGACATGGAGATCTTGACCTGAGGATTGTGAATATTCAGTCATCATATTTTTCAGGCTTAGAATGAAGCTACGGTGACCCACAGAAGAAGAGGGCGACTGACAACCAGCCGACCACGGTTCGAGAAGGCGGTGCACCCGGAGGGCGACCGACACCCGACTGAAAGAGGTTTTAAGTAGGCGACATACCAGGAGGGAGGTCGAAACCCGGCCAACTGCATGGAGGTAGGGCGATGCACATCTACACTGCCGGTCGAGGATGAGGTTGCAACTGCTTAGTTGCGGTGGTGCACTTGGAGGGCGGCCGGCACCTTGTTGGAAATGGGAGGACAGGGGCAACGTCACACTGATCGAATGGGGAGCTAGCCGGTATTCCGGCTGGCCGCATTAAGCCAAGAAGTACTCGCTTTGGCAGGCCCCGTGTGCTAGAAGGTGGCTCAATGTGTCGCCGCTGTGTTGGACAAGACGAACGGTCCAATGGACCATTTGGACTACCAGGGGGGTTTTCCCCCCTAGGTAGCGGCTAGGATGGGTCCGGACATGGCAGGCCCCACCCGACCTAGTGGTCTAAGACCCGCGGGCCGCGCTAAGCAGGCCATGCGAACCGAGCCGTGCCCAGTGGGCCGGGTTTCCCTCTTTGTGGGCCGAGCCGGGCCCGCCGCAGTCCTGTCAATCCGAGCCAGACCTGGGTTGGCCTGGGTCAACCAAAACCGGGTTGGTTGGCCCATGCCGGCTCAGGCCAGGAGAGTTCGACTGGGTCAGACTGGACCCTGGCCTATCTGGACCCAGATACACCCTTTTGGCTATATCATGAGAATCAGGCATCCGTTTGATGAACCGTCTACGATTACAAAATCCTTGGATCGTGATGGTCCTTTTGGTATATTCCACTAGGGTTTTGGATAAAGATCGAGTATGGACAGGTAGGATCGAACCCGATTCTAACCGGGCCCTCGGGACTAAAATGCTAGTAACTTACAGACCGAGAGTCTGATAGAGGTGTCGTCTGATGCATTGGGTCCCATATGACATGACATAACTTCATGATACTTATTCGTGGGACTTCTTGGCAGTTGAAGTATTGACCGATGGCTTGAGGAGAAAAACCTATCGGAATCAAGCATGCTTAGTGCAGAAACCCTGTGTCTGACAGTACTTGAGGTGTCTTCATATCCTATGTGGGTCATCTTTGGATCCTGTGTGGGTCAGCACTCAGCGATCCTGTGTGGTTCAGTGTATACTGATCCTGTGTGGTTCATCTATAAATCATGTGTGGGTCATTTTCAGATCCTGAGTGGGTTATCTTCAATCCTGTGTGGGTCAATAATAGAGCATCTCAATGAAGTAAGATGATCTTGCAATACAGTTATTCATCTAAACTTATGTACATAAGTTATACCTGGTTTGAGCTGAGTCTTTACCTTTATGGTACACTTTTTTGTGGTGATACCTTCATGGTATTTTTTTTGTGTGGTGTTACCTTTGTGGTACTTACCTTTGTGGTGTTACCTGTGTGGTACTTCTATCTACGGGGTGTTACCTGTGTGGAACTTCTACCTTCGTGGTGTTACCTTTGTGTTATACTTCCATCACATGTGATATGAGTATATATACAGTTTTGATGACTATTTCTTTGTGGTTTATCCTTTGTATATTCTGACAGACCTTCTGGGGTCTCGGGGTCCCTACTGAGTATCGTTATACTCACCCCTGCACGGGCTATGCCCGCACCAGGATGTGTCCTGTGCAGATGATGGCCATCATTGATTGAGGATGAGGGCTCCAGGACTAGAGGATGCTTAGAGGTGGACCATTAGATGATATGTATAGCAGAGACTGTCATTCGTGAGTTGTACCAACCCTTCAGGTAGGATCCTTGTCAAGTGTTCACAGGAGCTGTTTTCAGTTTTACTTGTACATTCTATGTGGGCTTGTATTTTAGCCCCCTTTAATTACTGTACACACCATCTTTACTATATAGATTATTTTTTGCTTTTGTCTTGCTATGTTTTTGGTTTGTGTGAGTTTACAAGTTTAAAGGCAATGCCTTTCTGATTTTAGGGATATGCCTTTCCGGTGCTAGTCACCAACCCCTGGCCTATGGAAGGTGGGCTTGGGGTAGTCACCGTACAGGACCTAGGGGATGGGTCATGATAGGATAAGTCCAAATATGTCATAAATGGATCTTTTTGGGTCTTTTTACATGTTATGTTAATTAAATAAACCCAAAAGTGTAAATAATAAAATATCATGGTATGATTAAAAAGGGAAAAATAAGGGTTAAACCAAAATAATAAGGACAAAAAAAAAATTCAGAACAGGTAAAAAAATTATTGGATGATTTCATTTCAACCCAAAATCATCTTATCTTCAAAAAAATGAGTTTTGGACAATTTTAAATAGAAAATTAATTTATAATAAAATATTATTTAAAGATATTCCTAAAGTTCCCCTAACCTCTCCTATAAAAGAGAACCTCTAAATCTTTTTTAATAACATCTCTAAATCCCTTTTTCTCACCCAAAACCTATCCATTTCCTCTCCCAAATTCCCTAACATAATAATAGAGTCCAAAATTTGGGCATAAATAAATCTTAGTGAGACCTTTTGTTCAAATCAAAAGGAGATACTTGAAAATGAGGTAATTGTTTTATCACCTCTTTCAAAATTATTTTCTTCTTCTACATACTCTTATTATGTTGTTTCCATAATAAAGTAATAAATCAAGTATATTATAAATGATAAGATGTTACAATAATTATTATAAAACCTTATAACTCCTTTTATCCATCCTATTAATAACAATATGACCATGCATGTGTACGTACGACTTACCGCCTCCACGTTGTGGTGTAAATTATTATTCAACAAAACTTAAATTGGATGAGTATAATGATGATTATAATGGATGTAAATAATTAATATAACATGATATTTATTCTTTATAATTAATATACCATCCAATTTCATACCATTTAACCATCAAGGGAATGATATCATTGCTCGTGCATACGTACAACTTACCCTCTCCACAACGTGATGAGATTCATTATCCACGTTAACTCTTCAAGAATAATTATAAAGTATATATAACAAATAAGATTGAAATATATGACATAATAATGCTACAAATTTTATATATATAAATATATTTCATTTACTTTATTCCATTCAATTCAATAAGGAAACATAGAAAACATCCATGCGTACGTACAACCTACCGTCTCCATGAACGTTGTATTTCATTTCATTTATTTATCTGTTATATATATTTATATACTGAATATTTATGATATATAAATCATGTTTTATATTCTAGAAGTAATTAAATCACTATATAAGTAATAAGATCCAGAATAAAAATTCCAAACATGTACGATTAATAAAACGATTATTACCCAAAACGTTGCTTTAACATGGAAACGATAAATAAACATGTAATATAAAATATAAATTGAATCATATGTGATATCATATATATTATTATTGTTCTATTACATGTTAATATTATGTTTAAACCAACTGTACATAAGTTTCAAAAACATACAGATAAAATCAAAACTAAGGTAAGAGATACTTTTACAATCTCATTTATATCTGAGATTGTTTATATGTTAATATTTACTAGGGTATATTTATCGTACACATCTATGTTTCATAATTATGTAATATTGTTTTTATTATTCGATAATTTTTTAAAGTTAATTTTACCCTTTGGTGAATTTTTATTAAATGGTATGGAAGGAATCTTTTGTCGTTATTCGATTTGAGGTACTTTTTGAATTTTCCAGCAAAAGTATGAGGATTTTTTTTTAAATTATACGGAATGAAATGATTCTTACGTATTATTAATGCCTTATTTCCATGAATATTCTTCTACAATATTTAAATTCAATTTTCATCTAAATTATTTTCTTATAAAATTGAATGACATTTTTGAGATAATAAATTTGTTTTGAAGAAGAAATGATACTTTCCTCAAGAATTAAGTTCAAGTGTTTTATCAAAATTATTTTCCATCTAGGATGTCACTATTTAAAAAGGATTATTTTTCTATCCCTATTATTACTATGATTTGATTGTTTTAATGGTGGAATGATATTTTATATGGATTATGTTATGATGGAATGATGTTTAGAAAACACTTTTTATTTCATGGGTTATGATATAATGAATGATTTATGTTTTTCTGGAACATGTAAGAATGATTTCACTATGAGATGGGTGGGACCTATATCTCTCCCCAATTTATTGGGAAAATATTTATATATAATGATATAGACATGGATGCAACAACAAGTAAATTTGGTTTAGTAATGTAGGGTTGGAATGACAAGTAAATCCAGTTTAGTAATACATGGCTAGAACCACAAGTATTCCCGATTCAGTAATGGAATTTGTCCACTATGATGGTCTTAGAAGCAATTCCTTGGATACTATAGAAATCATATTAAGTTCTTATTTTCATTCCACAATTCATTTTTTATGCCAATACTATTTTATCATGGTTCACGTTCCTTTATGATCTATGCCTTACGTAATTCTAAGATTTATTTCATGACTCAAGATTTTGTTTTTTTAAAATTAATGTTCATGTTTTTATATTATTATGTTTGTGTTTACCCTTAATGAGCATTTTAGATCACCCTTTTTATTTTTTCCTTTCCCCATTATATAAAGAAAGGTTTTAGGTAGGAAAAATAATGGGGAAGATCTTCATGGGAGATGTTGAAGATCTTTCACCAAGCTAGAAGAATGTGTTTTGAGTTTTCAAAGACACTAAACTAAATTGGTCTTCGGGCATCTATTTGTGAAATGTATTATGTATTCCGCAAAATAAATGTAATATCCATGTATGTAAATCTTGGGTCTTTAAATAATAGTCACTTCCAATCTTCTATAAACTGTGTCACCAATCACAAATTGAATTTGGAGCATGTTTGGTGCCTTCCTATTTATTTATATAATTATTAATAATTAGAAATAAATTTTAATAAAAAGAAATAAATAAGAATTAATAGGAATTAATAGTTATAATTAAGAATAATTATTGATATATGGGAATAAATAGTGGTAATTAGGAATAATTTGTGATAATTATAATTAATTAGTTATAATTAGTAATAATTAGTGATAATTAGGAATAGATCGACATACATAGTGATAATTAGGGATAATTAGTAATAATTTGTAATAATTAGTAATATATTAATTAATATGAATAAGTAGAAAAAATTAACTTTAATTAGTAATAAATAATTGTAATTATGAATCCTTTGGAATCATTAGAATTTTTTTTTGATTTTTTTTACTATATCAAAGAATTCAAAAAAACAAATTACTTTATATTTTTTATAGAAATATTGTACAAGTAAGCCAAAAATAATCATTATTTAGATTATCACAATTGGATAAATCAGCAAAGGAATCAAAACGATTCTGGTTTAAATATTGAATATATTGAAGGTGTTGAAACATTATTATCATTTTCATCATAAAAAACATAATCTATTTTAGAAGGGAAAATTAAGTATCTACGTAAAAAATATGATCCGAGGAAATATTACACATTTGAAAATGTTGTAGGTCATCTATTTCATTTTGGTTTTCAAATAGATCACATTTTTTAGTATAAACATGGTGAACATAGTTCCAGATAAGATACTAATAATTTGGTTCCAGATCCATCGTAGTTTCAAAATTTAGAACATGATACAAAAGGTTCGTCTTTTCAAGAAACTACAACTCAAGATGATATTTATTTAACTCTTGAGTTGGAACCATCTCAACTTTATGAGTTGTTGAGGTCCACTAAGGATGCCTTATATCCTAGTTGCAAGATAATAAAATTTAAAGTGGTTGAAAAAATTATGGCTTTTAAATAAGATAAAGTAATTTTAAATAGTTGTTTTGATAAGATATTATCTTCGGTTAAAACCACATTTCCTAAAGGAAATGTGTTGATAATAAATTTCAATGAGAGTATGAGGGTAGTTTGTAATCTTGGGCATAGTTATCTAAATATTAATGCATGTTTAAAATATTTCATCATATATTATGGTGAAAATGAGTGGTTGGATAATTTTCCCACATGTGGAAAATCGAAGTATAAAGAGGATCAACTAGGAAGTCTAGATTGATTCCTATAAAACAATTGATATATTTCTCACTTACACCCAAATTATAGCATTTTTTTATGTCTCAGGACATAGCGACATTGATTTCATGGCATAAAACCAATATTTCAACCAATAAAAGGTTAAATCATGCCTCTAATGGTGATTCATGGAAACATTTTGACCAAGTGAATCCATTATTTTCTTAAGAAGCCCAAAACATGTGATTTGGTCTTTATACTAATGGTTTCTTCCCATTTGGTCCTTACGATAGTCAGTATTTTTGTTGTTATATCTTTATAACTCTGTAAAATTTAGCTTCTTTGATATAGATGAAGGAGCAATATATCTTTTTGACCTTTTTAATTATAGGAAATCCTAAAAGGAATATTGATGTTTATTTAAAGCAATTGATTGATGACATAAATTCATCATGGAGTAATGGTTTTAGTATATATGATGTTCTTGCGAAACAAAATTTCATACTGAAAGCCATGTTGATGTGGAAAATTAGTGACTTCCCAACATATGACATGTTATCTTGCTGAAGTACACAAGGTCCAAAATCATGTTTTTACCGTATGAGAGACAAAAAAGCGTTTATTCCCATGAAAGGGAAAAAGCATCATTTTTTCAAATGTCATAACGGATTCCTTCCTACCGATCATCCGTTTTGAAGGAAAAAATATCATTTCAGAAATGGCACAATTGAAAGAGATAGACCTTAAATAATGATCTCAGGTACATAGTTAAAATCAATTGTCTCTTAATTATCTGCCATTACATTTGGACAAACAATAATCCAACAAACAATTGATGGTTTGAGAAAGAACAAAATTGGATAAAACATGGAATTTTTTGTGATATACCATAATGGTCTGATTTGTTGGTTCAACACATATTAGATATCATTCATATTGAGAATAAAATTTTTGTTAATTTATTTCATACAGTTTGGATACACCAGATAAGACCAAATATAATGTAAAGTCACACCTAGATCTTTTCCAAACATGCAGATGACTATAATTTAAACTATTTGAAAATGTTAGATCATAGAAGATAATGAATCCAAAATTATCCTATATAGTGTAAAAATAAAATTGATTATTATTTTGTTAGTGCATTACAAATTTGAGACTTCCAAATGGTTATGTTTTTAATTTTGAAAGATGTGTCCAAAATGGTCATATTATCCGATTAAAAATTCTGGAATGTCATGTTATAATGGAAAAACTTCTATCAATTAGTTTATAAGGTTTTTTGAATTATATTATTTGGAATGAGAAAAAAATATCATATTTTTTTAGACATTTGTGTGGTTACAAGAGGCTTTGATGCACTAAGAAGACTGTAAAAATATGTTGTCTTTAATTTAATGTAAACTGGAAACAAATATTCCCACCAACATTATTTGACTCAATGAAATATTTGATATTAGAATTTATACATGAAGAAAAATTTGGAGGTCCTTTACAGTTTTGATATATGTTCCCATTTGAGAGATGCATACAGAAATTGAAGAAAAAAAGTATGTAACAAAGCATCAGTTGAAGGCTCAATTGCAGAAGCTTATTTACAGGAGAAAATTTCTTTGTTTTTTCTCATTATTTTTAATCTGTATATCCCTCAAAACCCAAACATATGTACTGTAATGAGGTAAATGTTGATGATGAAATGATCAATAAATCATCAGTTTTTAACCATACAAAACTTGGATTTGGTGGAGTTTATGAAGGATGGATTTCATATGATGAACATCACAGAGCTTATATATACCTTCTACTCAACTGTGAAGAAATGAAACAATTTGTACAATGAGTGATCCTAACACCTATTCTATAATATTTTTCATTGTAAATTAATATTATTTTATTTTTAGGTTATATGATTATCTTATTAAGGAAAAAATTCCATAAATTACTTCAGATGCTCTTAAAAAACATCAGCAAAATAATTTTTCATACTTGTTTCAAAAACTGGTTATTTATGGTTTAACATATAAAATAAATTTATTACTTTTTATATTGTAAATTTATTTACAAATTTTTAGGTATCTCAACATGCTAATAAAATTGATAATCTATTGTGTGTATTGAGTAACCCATCATAAAAAATGGTTAAATCATATAATGCATATGTGATGAATGGTTTTTGATTTCATACACATTCTTTTGGGGAATAAAAAATAATGAATAGTGGTGTTTTTTGAGAGTATTGCATCATAGAGAAACTGAAATTTAATTTTATGGCTTGCTGGAAGAAATTATTGAAATGTGTTATTCATGATATAATTACATAACAATGTTTAAATATCAATGGTTGAATAATGTGAGAGGCTTGCGTGTTAATCTGATCCATGGAATCATTGATATTAATTATAAAATTATTCTTGCAGTAAATTAACCATTTTTATTGGATCATCAGAAAAATAAAATTTATTATGAAAATTAATGTTCTACTTCAAGAGAGTTTGGTGATTGGTAGAGCATAATAAAAATGAAATAATGGTAAAATCAGTTTAGTCAATGTGAATGTGGTTCCTCTAAAGTTCAATGATTTGATTTTTTTAAATAGAATGCTCCAAATCCATCTTTCTCACAATGATAAATGAATATCGATGATGAATCCCCAAATTTATGTTTTTATGGTGACGATAATGTTAATGATGTTACAAATGAATTTAAAATAACAATAGATAATGAAACTGAAACTCATATGGAAATTAATGATGTTGAGGAGGAATATAAAGATATTGACACTATCATATATGAATATGAGGATAAAGATGAATATTGTCACAATTAAATGAAATTTATAATAATAATATATATATGTATATATATAATAGTTTTTTTCAACTATTTGATAACAATAGTAATTTCTTGTTTTAGATGGATGAGGATCTATTTTGTTAGTTGCAGGAGGCTGATCTACCTAATGATGTGCAAGATGTTGGATCATATGACCCTCAGAGTGCTAGCAGTTTAGGGAGGACTTAGAGGATGAGTGGTCTTGTGCAATTGATGGTTCTAGACCAAATCCTAGAGAGATGTCCACATCTTGGATTTGATACATGCATGTAGAGGTATGTTTACCTGTGTATTTTAGTTAGTTTTCATTAATTATCCTAAATTTATTTATATACTAATTTTTTGATTATTTGTTATTTTTTATCACAGATTTACACATATATCTTTTGGACAGGGGAGTGCTATATTGCAAAATTATTTTTCTATGGAATGGGTTAAATAGGATTAAATTTCCATAGATGTTCTGCACTACATGTTTGATCATTGTCTAGTATGTATAAAAATATTATTTACTTTTAAAGTTATTTAATTAATAAATTGATATTGTTAATTTATCGTAGGTTTTATTGAATCCCATCGATGAGTGAATGGGTGGATCTATCTGGAAGGTATGTGAGGGTTGTATGTGTGAGAATTGCTATCAGTTTTTTTATAAATGGAGTAGGATAACAACGAAGAAACTAGGAGTCATAGAGTTTGATTAGTCATACTGTAGCCACCAACATGATTACATTTCATCTTAGGTTTGTGATGGATTCTATTCACACTGGAGGGGTGGCTGTTTTCAAAGGAGATTATTAGTAGGTCGACAAAACTGGGGGATACAAGAGTTGACACATCGAGATTGTAGTTGCTTATTCAGTATACATAGGAGACATATGGTAAGTACCTTTTCTAATTAATTTATATAACTTTAAATTTAAAATGTTTATTTTATATTAATATTGGTAGTAAAAAAAACCTAATATTATGGAGTTTGATGTTTATAGAAGGATGTATGGTGATTCGATCATCAGAGAGATTAGAGGTGATCGCCAACACCATATTGTGGTCAGTATAATTTCATTGGTTTTTTAAAATTAACAAAAAATAATAATTTAACTATTTTAATTTAAAATATCAACTGAAGGAGTTATATGAGGCTATGACATCTCAGACGTAGATTGAGAGTCTGTCCGAGACCGATGATCAGACTAGTAAAGCCAGATTTCATGTGGCAACATGGATGCATGCGACCCAATATGTCTTCGAGAAAGACTAAGTTGTGGGTATCGTCTATCGATTAATACCTGAGAGTTATTATGGTATCACTATTATTTCAGCATGCAACTCGAGAGGAGCTCATGGAGAGTCATCATCATCATCTACACGGTATCAAAAGTAGCTACGAGCTCAGGGTGAACTTATAGAATATATGTTTTTGGAGTAGCAAGAGCTGTAAGAATAGCAGTAGTAGTATCAGGAGGAAATGTGTTGATGGTAGTAGCAGCAACACAACTAGACGATGAAGTACATGCAACTTCTGACTCATTGTTTAGGGATGGAGTTTCCTCCTCCACCTCCTCATGCTCATCCTGAAGTCCCTCACCTCAGTTATGTATTTATTTTTTATGATAACATATTTCAATGTTATTTTTTTGTAATATTAACTATTAACATATCTACACAGTGTATTTTTATATTATTATGAATATTTCATTGTGTATTATTTTATTATTTAGTTAATCTTTTTATTTAATCACATTTTTTTAATTTTTTAATATTTTTTTTAATTTTTTATTTTTACGAATATTGAGGTTTTTATTATTTTATCAATTTTTATTATTTAACTAATTTTAATATTATTATTTCATTAATATCATTAATAATAATAATAATATTATTATTATTATTATATTAATAGTATTTATATTAGTATTATTATTATTAATATCATTTTATTATTTTATATTATTTTATTATTTAACAAATATTAATATTAATATTTTATTAATATTAATATTAATATTAATATATATTTTTATTATATTAATATAATAATAATAATTATAATATGATTATTATTTTCTAATTTTTTTATTAATATATTTTTATTCAATTTTATTATTTTAATTTTTTAATGTTATTTGTGATGGGCATGTCGCAAATATTATTTGCGACGGGCTATCCCAACAAGGTTTTCTCTAAAAAAAATCAGGAATAATATTGGTGATGAGACCTCACAATATGTTTTTTAAAAACGTGGGGAATTTATTTGCAATGAGACCACTTCCAATCACAAATAGTTTTTTATGACATGTTATCGTGAAAAAAAATTATTTACGACACCCTTTTTTGTAATGGGTCATTTGCGATGGGATCCGATCAAAAAGGATCTATAAAAAATAAACCAATTTCTAGTAGTAAATCATGAATGGAGTTACACGGGGTTAGAAAGAAATTGAATAAACAATTTAATTTCAGATATGCATGTGCCTGCAATTGTCCACAATTCGAGTAGATCAAAGGAAGGGATTGGTCTTTCTCAATAATTTAATTAAATGGGGTGAAACCAAAAATAAAAAGTCTTAATTAGATATTAGATCATTTTTCATTGAGTAATGTGCTTTCAAATGATTGAGAGGAGTCATTGCATTTACTGCGCTTCGATCTGCTTTGATCTAGAGATTCATTGTCGTCTAATCTCGATTAACCAATTGGATGAGAAAGAACGTTCTGGATTCTACTAGGGTTTATGTGTATAACCTAGAGAAAATTTCAATAACAATTTATATAAAGGAAACTTTTTTCATTAATTTAATTATTTAACTAAATTAATAATTTAATTAATCCACTAAACACATTTCCAATGACTTACATATCTGAACACCCCGCACTGACGTATTTTACGTTGCACATATGGTAAAAATAGATTTCCAAATTCAACTATTTTCTACAATTTCCGATCAAAGGTTTATTTTAAGTGTTATCCTATTTTCCTTAAGAAACTGTGTGCATGTAATCAAAAATAAATTTTATATTTTTATGAAATTAATTTTATATTTTTATAAAATTAATTCTGGAAATATCAGACTTCGGAATCGCACGCCATCTCATTGCCTGACTCCAAAAATATATATATGAATATTTCATTGTATTACAAGGGAAAAATTGATCTCTATAAATTATTTTATTTACCTCCAAGGTTGCTCAATTTTTCTATTAAGTTTTTCTCCATGGTGAGTATTTTTTTTACTATATTTACTATTCATTATGACTATAATTTATGCTCACATTATTACCTAATATTAATTTTGTGTTTCAAAATATGGAATTGATTTTTTCAAATTAAAAACAAAAAAGTGATAGAATTTAATTTAATATTAAACTTGAAAAATGTGCTAAAAAATGTTTTTTAAAGAAATTCAATTTTCAAGAAATATAGGATCTTATATTAACTCTATAACTAGAAATCATAATTATATGAATTTAAATTAATATAAATATATAAATAATATATTAATTTAATTTAAATAATTTATTAATATGTCTGCTTTTAATTAATTGAAATGGGTAGGCTTTAATCACTTAAATATAGTTAAAATAAAACTGTGTTTTAAGCCTGAAAATAATATTTTACCAAAATCATGAAAATTACTGAATAAATTAAAATAAATTATATTATTATAAAAAAATGGTTAATATATAACTTTCAAATCAAATCCAAAATATATTTTGACTTTTAAATTACATTATTTAATGAAATGAAATGATAGTATTTGACAATTCCATAATTTTCATTATTTACGGAAAAATTATTCTTGTCCAAAAAAAACAAAAAAAAATCACCTAACAATTTTTGATATGTTGATTTAAAAAATGATATTAATTTTATAAAATAAAATTTATAAAATTTATGGAAATCATTTATAACATTTTCTCACAAAAATAATTATAACTCATTTTTGAAGGATATGTGTTTTTTGTTGAATAAAATTCCTCTATTACAAATTGAGTGCTTACTTTTTAAGAATTTATCAGTAAATTTATATTGAGTATGAAATTTTATATATTTTATATAGCATTTAGTTCTTACCATACTGTTAATTTTAATATCTATGTTATTAATTTAATTTTATAATATTTTAATATTATATCAAGGTTTTTTAATCCCAATGTGTTGTGTTATATACACTATCAAACATAGAGTTATTTGGAATTATCAATGTATTAAACCTTCAATCTTTTCATAACATTTTATAATTTTTGGGAGAGTTCACAATGAGTGGAATGTGGCATGGATAATTCTGTTTTGATGTATCTTCTTATAGAATATGAAACCCCTTGAATCTTCACCTCTAGTAATTTTAGACACTCCATGTCACAAGTATTTGTTGCATTGTGGACTCCTTCTCATCCAACCAGGTATACGACATAAAATATGGGATATGGTGTAAACACATTGAAAATTATAGTATCCCTAAAATCTTTTTATCCCCTTCTATATGCTATGAGGACTTAGGCTACATTCTAGACTTAGAAACTCCCATCCCACATTGAACTTAACATCATAATTATCACATTATATATACTTTTATAGTTTATTGAACTACTATATGTGTGTAATGGTATCCAATCATATCATCCTCCATGATTCCACCATATTCCATATACCACCTCCTCTATGATTCCACCCCTACAATGTGGACCACTGTAAACATGAGCACGCTGTCCTGTGTGCACAATTGATCTAGTGTTTCTTTAGCTAGATGGCTTAATCTGTTCCCCTGAATTCTTGATATTTTTACCACATATTTAAGGTCCAATTGGATTTTATTTCTAATTAGTGTTTGGCTAAATTTTTGTGAAACATTTTTTCAAGGCTATAGTATAGTCTATTAACTTTGGCATGAATGACTTTAAAAGACAAAAACCATTTTAATTCATATTCATACATCTTTCATTATAAATCTTATCAACAAACACAATAGTCACATAATTCCAAATGTATTTTTGTAAATCAAATCTAAATAATATATAAATATTTTTCTTTAATAAAAGTTCTCTAAATTTAAATAAGAGTGTCTCAACACAATCTATTAAAAAGAGGATTCTAGAAAAGAAATTGAGGGATTATACTTGCATTGAAAGTATATCTAAAAAAAATCCAGGAGGTCAACACTAATAAGATCAAGGAACATGATAAATTTTCAAAAAGATAAGGTAAAAAAAATAAGGATTAAGTTTAAATAATTCAAAAGGAAATGAAAGACAAAATAAAGGCTATTGGGGGTGAGAAAAATATTCTCAATATGAGGAATCTTGATCTTGATACTAAATTAGAAAATATAGTAACAACCCAAGTTATGTATTCATAAGAAGTATTTAAAATAATGGAAGATACCTCAAAAAAGTTACAAGGATATTATTTTTATAAAATAATTCCAAATGGTGAACAAATAGCTTGGAATAAACTAATGATCTTTCTCAAGTTGTCTTAAAGAATTAGGCTCTATCTATATTGAATTTAGATGTTTGAAATAAACATGTTTCTATAAAAAATATTGGTTTTAATTAAAAAATTATATAAAAGTGGATAAGTATAAAATAATCGTAATTCTTTCACTATGCCTCTGATGGATAAAAGCATGAATATAGATGTTGGTTTATAATGAAAAGATAAACTAGTGGGGGATAAATCCCAATACTTTCATGCTATCAAATGTTAAAATTATGGATAGATTGTAATTCATAAAATAATATCAAGCCTTTGTTGGTGTGGTAATATGTTTGGGAATAGTGAACTAGAGTGATGGTATAATCTATAATCTCTTGAATAATATATAAAGAGCATTTCAAGGAGGAGTAAGACTATGAAGAAGAAAAATTCAAATATCTAAAAAAACCATCAAACTAAAATAGATTTAAAATTCATTGAAATACATATGATTTTTGAAAAGGTTTTGATCATATAAATGGTGAGTTATTATTTCATCATGTATCAAACACAAATAAAAAAAATAAAAAACAATTATTTGAATAAAGTAGAAAATTCCTTGGGAAAAATGCTAATGAAAGACAGAAATCATATTTCAACCAAAAATATTCTAAAGAAGAATGAAAAAACCTTATAAAAAAAATAGGGAAGAAAAATTTCAAATCCTATGTAATACGTATAGGATGTAACATCTTGTTACTATTTTTTGGTACATTTAAACCCCTCTTTTGATCATGCTTTAGATGGATATCTTTTAGAGGTGATTTGGGAGAAATTTTAAAAAATTTGGAATGATCATGGGTTGTGATAGTTTGGTGCTGGGTTTGAATAAATATGCACACAACTTGATGAAACCATGCACAACTTTCGAGGGGTACTTAGTTAGGGTGAATGGTCTGGAAAACTTTGTGTCCCTACCTAGCTAATCATACATGAAATGTTTAATTATTCCAAAAATTCATCTAAAAATTAAAAAACCCCTATTTAGACCCTCAATCGACCAAAACTTGTGATATCTCATTTTACAAGGTTGATAGGACTCTAAAGAACCCATTTTGGATCCTCAAACCCCTCTCCAAGGTGGATCAAATCTTGGTGATCATTATTATATTATTTCCCTATAATTCTTCTTCCCCCGTTCTCTATCTCCTGTTATATTCTTCTCTAATCCTTATGTTTTAATAGACATCTATGTTTCTATAGGATCAAATCTCTGGTGTTTTTGATATTGAATATAAGTTTTATTATCAAATCACCATTGAAAATGTTCTTCATTGGAGTTTTCCACTACAGGCATTGTGAGATGTGATCTCTTTGTTTCAGTTGGCGGTTCTATTTAAGATTGTATAGATGATTTAACCCTAAATTACATGATTTAAATTAAATTTTAAATAAATTGGATTATAAACAACCTAATTCTCATTGTATTATTATTTAAATTTTCTTTATCATGAAATTTGGGGAAACCCCCCATTTCCATTGAATTTGGGCATGATTGTGGAATTTGATGAAAATTATGAAAATTAAATTGTGGAACTGATTTAAAAATTTTATTTTAGATAAATGACTTATATTTATTTGATAAGAGCCTTTGTTGGTTTTATCCTATAAAAGGAATAAATTTATTAAGAACCTATTTTGGTTTTTAAATGGAAGTTGGCATATTGATATGTAAAAAGGGTTAATTTTATTTTTAACAGTTTTGAGATAAATTTCACATTATTTATTGTTATTTAAACACATTAAAGACACATTAAAAAGTTATTTTTTTTGTGAAAAAACTGCATTTATTATTTATAAATTTAAAAAACACATTACATCAAGTCACATCCTTGATGAGATGGTGATGTGTCCCGTTTGACCAGTGTCTAAGGGACATGTGTACACATATTTAAATGATCACATATTTGAGTGTGTGAGGATCCCATAACCTGGAACTACCATACCTCTTGGAAGATAACCATGTTTCTCATTTTTGATTATTTTTATATTTATGATTGTTTTTAAACTATTTTACACATGCCCTATTAATTTATTTATATTAATTATATATAATTTCTATTAAAAATTTTTTTTGATATATTTACATCAATTGAAATGAAAAGCATGATTTTTTAAATATTATTTTTTACTTCCATTCCTATTTATTTAAAATTTAAAGATTTAATTTTTTAATTAATGTGGTACCTTATTATGGATTCCTTATTGAGACTCTACTAGCCTTTTAGCTCACACAATACCTATACCTTTGGGTGTTTATAGTTATTCTTCTACTAGTTTGGAGTAAGGGGAAAGCACCATTTAGATGTGGTTCTTATTTTTGATCCACAAGTCTAGGATACCTATGTATTTTTAGGAATTGGGTTTTCATATTTTAGTTTCTCTTACTTTGTGTATTTATTTTTCATTTATAAACTTGTTTAACTTGGGGTAATATTCTCTCTATGGTGTTTTCCTTTTAGAATACTGACTTGTAACTATTCATTGCAATGTTTATGTGGAAAAACATTCCCTATGCTTATCTCTTATGATTATAGGTGCTAGTCTCCAACCTATGGGGATCAAGAATGCCCTTTATACCATGTTGGGATCGACTTGGTTATCTAGATACCAGGGTATCCAGGACGGTTCATGAAAAAGTTGCATCAAAGGTGTAGGTTAAGTATCTTTCATTGATGTTAGTATGTATTTGTGCATATTTGGGGGGATTAGGAGGTAGTTGCGAGTATGTTCCTAGCCATATTACATTGTGATGATCGTTTAGTTTCCAGGGGTGGTTTGGGGAAGATTTATTGATGATTAGTTCTATTATTTTTCCTCCATTTTATTTAGATAAATTTAAATACTAATAATATTTATCTATCGAAAATGATTAATTTCACTAGTTCTCTTGTTGAGTATTATTCGGTTCAATGTTCTAACATCTTCAATGTTGTCTAATAATATTTTCTAGAATCAATTTTCCAATAATAATTGTGAGTTAGATCCCAGAGGGAGATTTTGATTAATCACATTGAGTAAATCCACATGTGTAGTAGAATTTTTTTCGTATTGTTGTGTGTGTTTTCCAAGCTCTGGGACAGGCACCTACACCGGTTCCCATTCAGGCCCCATCAGTGGAACCATAGAGGGATAAATTCAGGATTCATTCTCATGAATTCCTTCACCAAAATCCATTAGTGATCCAAATCTAAAATGATCATCAAGAGGTTGAGGATTGGTTGATAAGGTTAAACTTTATTTGAGTTCTTGGAAATTCTTGATTCAATTAAGCTGAAATGTACCACATTCAAGCTATAGGGACCTAGTAGGACATGGTGGGAAATGATAGTGATGATGATGAAGCATGAGGTTTTATAATGGATATAAATTAAAGCTATTTTCATTTACCATTTATATCTAGAGATTATGGTTTTTTCCAAGGTTATAGAGTTTCTAAAACTTGAGCAGTTTCATAGGACTATGAAAGAATATGAAAATCACATTGCTGATCTTTTGCAGTTATCACATGAGATAATATCAAATGAGAATATAAAAACATGACAGATTGGTATGGGACTTCAATATTATAGTTATTATCAAGTTGTCTTAATGAAGTTCCCTTATTATGCTGATGTGCCGGATAGAGTATTGATGGTTGAGTTGTACATGGCTGGAATGTTAGGGTTGATGAGAGTTCTTTTTTCTCCCAATGATAGATTTTTGAGTTCCCATAAAGGGAATAGTAAGCATGATGATTCTCACGGTGTATGTCAATATCAGGTTCATTGTAGACCACATATAGTTCCTAGAAGAGGCCGTTTTATTTTTTACTAGTTTGGAAATCATGGACACTCAAAATGGGTTTGCAATGAGGCACCCAAGGTATGTGGTTCCTATGGAGTCTCAGGTCACTTTTAGAAGTTATGTCATGTATTTTATACTCCAATTAGTGAAAAAAGATCATCTAAACAATAAATTACTATAGTGTAATCAGATTCTTTATGAACATAGGGGTTCCAGCCACAATCATCCAAAAAATATTCTTCAGACAGTGGAAGAGCATCCAGAGGAAGCAAATATGGGTCGTGTAACTTTGAGAGGAAACATCACTATAGATTCTTCATTAGTGACTAATTTATTTTATAATATTTCATCTCATTCATTCATTTCAACCCATATTGTGAGTATTATAAATATTCAAATGGAGATTTTTTATTATGAGGTGAATATTACTACACCTATTTGATAGAAGAAAGAGCAGGGTCTTCGTTGTCCTTCTTGTGTGTACTCTTTATCAGAGATTGATATTTCTTGGTATTTTTTGGTTCTTGACATGAATCCTCTAAAACAGGTATTGATAAAATTCTCCTCTATGTAGATTATCAAAAACTGAATAGAGTCAAGGTAAAAAAATATCCATTTACAGGTATTGATGGTATATTTTATCATTTTAAAGGGGAGACATGGTTTTTAAAGATTTATCATCTATATGGTTGTTATCAATAGAGAATAAAACAATCTGACATTCAAAAAACTGTCTTTTGAAGAAGTTATGACCATTATGAGTACCCTATCATGCCATTGGGTTTAACCAATTATATTATAGTATTTATAGATTTAATGAAAAAGAATTTCCATGATTATCTTGATAACATATTGTTAGTCTTTAGGGACGACATCCTTGTTAACTCTGAGTTTGGGGAGGATCATGTGCAGCATTTGAGAGAAGTTTTGGAATTTTTGAGGACTCCCTGAATTTATTCTAATATATGAAATTGTGATTTATAGATTTGAAAAGGGATGTTTTTAGGGAATGTGTAATTGGAACATGGAATCTCAGTTGATCTAGATAAGGTAAAATCTTTTATGACAAGGAATAAAACATGAAATGTTTTCAATATTGGGATCTTCTTGGATTTAGCTAGATATCATCATTATTTTATAAAGGATTTCTCAAATCCATCTTCTCTAATGATAGCTTTAACTAAAAAAAGGGTAAATTTTATTGGGATGAAAAGTTTTAGAGTTATTTTGTTGAGATGAAATGTCTTTTGACAACTAATCCAGTGTTGTCTCTTCTATAGGTCAGGCAAGGAAAATTGGTCTTTTGTGATACATCAGGTTCTTTTTTGGGTTGTGTTTCTATATAGGGTGCTCACGTGGTAGATTATGGATCTTAGAAGATTATTACACATGAAAATAATTACCTGACCCCTGCGCATGAACTCAAAGCTATGATTCCAGCACTTAAGAGTCGATGATATTAACCTTTCGAAGAAATTTTTACAATATATTTTTTCCACAAGATCCTAAGTTATATCTTCTCCAAAAATATTATATTCTCCACTAGAGGTCTTGGGTGGAGTACCTGCATTCTTTTTTACTTTGACATTACATATACCCCTAGTAAATGGAATTTATTTTCAAATTATTTATGAGGGAAATTCCTGACCGATGTCATGAAAGAATCATCGAAATAGTGGAACTCTATTGATATTTTTTCATAGTTTCATATTGAAATCTAGGAATCTGGGGATGAGGTTTCCTCATATAGTGTTAAATTTACATCCTATATTCCTAAGATGATTCTTCAGTAACATAAACTTGATTATGAATTTCACACCATTAGTAATTCTCTTTATGGTGGGAAGACTGTGGTAGAGCAGTCATTCTCCATAGATGGTATTCTATGCTTTATAAACCGATACATTATACATTTTTCTATGATAAAAGTTGTTATGGGGGATTTCCATAATTATGAATAATATTTGAACCCAACAACCAAGAAAATGTTCTATGACATGAAATAATGATTTTTCTATCCAAAAAAAAAATACGGGTCATGAATGATTTTGTCTCTCGTTGTTATACATGCCAAAAAGTCAAGGTGGAGAACCAGATACCTTTTTATTTTCTTCAACCACTTACTATACCCTCTTTGAAGTGGGATGATATCTCTATGGACTTTGCGAGGGGGTTTTCATGTAGCCATAAAAAGAGGAATGTGATAAGGGTCATGATTGATAATCTTACCTAATTGTATCACTTTATACCAATTCACGAAACAAAAAATTTGAAGAGCTGATAAATATATATATGATATAGACTATTTATTTACATGGTGTTCTATTTACTATAGTCTCTCTTTGAGATCCTCTGTTTACTTTATGTTTTTGGATATTCCTTCAGAAGGCACTGGAATCTCAAGTTCATTTGAGTATGACGTACCATCAGCAGTCAGATGGCCAGATAAAGCGATTTACACATATTCTCAAAGATAGGATTCTCTTATGCATTATTGAATTGGGTGGGGCTTGGGATGACCATTTTGACTAGTTTATGTTTTTTATAACAATATTTTCTAGTACATGATCAGAATGGATTATTTTTAGGCCTTGTATGGATAGCCTTGAAAATATCCATTGTGTTCGTTAGAGACCGGTGAAAATTCCATTTGTTAGCCAAGCTTGGTTTATGATAAGAAACAAAAATGATTAATTTTATTATTCATGTAATGTTTATGACATATAACTGATATAATTCTTATGATGATCGTCTTTGTAGACCATTAGAATTTTCAGTTGGTGAACATGTGTTCATGAAGGTTTCACCCAGTTGGGGTAATCTATGGATTGAGAGGCAAGAGAAACATTATCCTCATTTTGTAGGACCTTTTGATATTTTTTAGCGGGTGAGGAAAATGAATTAACATTTATCACTTAAATTGAAGATGATTTTGATACATAATTCTTTCCATGTATCTCATCTACAAAAGAAACTTTCTGATCCATCTAGTGTTCTAAGATGGAGTGACCTTGATATTGAGAATAATTTGACCATGAATGAGAATACAGTTAGGATAATTTATTCTAAATCCCAGGAAATTCATGGAAGGATGATACCTTTGATTGGAGTCCTATGGAACAAATATTCTGAATCTCATGATACTTAGGATAGAGAGGTGTCGATGATAGAATAACAGTCTCATTTTTTGTCATGGAATATTCTTAGCAGGCTTTATGGGGACAAAACTTTTACATGGTGGGGAGTTTGTAACATAGTGTTACTATTTTAATTTACTAATCAAAACAAATTATGATCATCATTTTGGTTGGGTTTCATTTTGGGGTTCTTTAGGAGAAATTTTAAAAAATTTGGAAGGCTCTGGGGCTGTGTACGCTTGGTGCATGGTTTTCCCAAACAATTCACCCTACTAGTGAAAACCGTAAAAAACTAGGTAGTGATGGTTTTTACTATTTTTACATTATTTTAAAAACTATATGGTTACCAATTATAAACCATGCATCCCTTTTTATGGGCACATGGTTAGGGTGCATCGTTTGGTAAACTGTGAGGCCCTGCCCAGCTATCTATGCACACATGATTTAATTCTTGATAAAATTATTTTAAAAATTAAAAAACACCTATTTAGACCCATTCTCAACCCTAACTCAGGATATATCATTTTATAAGGTTTATAGGGCTCTCAAGGACTCATTTTGGCTCCTCTAAACACTTTTAGGTCGGATTGAAGCTAGGTGGTCATCGTTTAATCCTTTCTCAGTAACAGTTCTTCTCTCATTTTCTATCTCCCACTATTATATTATCTATTCATTAAGATTTGATATATCTCCATGTTGTTAGAGGATATAATCTCTATTTTTTAGATATTTAATCTAGGTTTAATTTAGGTACCTCTATTTCCAAATATTATCATTGGAGTTTCCCATTACAGGCATTGTCAGACGTGATCTGTTTGTTTTGGTAGATGATTCCGTTTAAGAGTAGACAACTTATTTAACACAAATTTATTTATTTAAATTAGGTTGATTTCAATTGGATTATAAAAAATCTAATAATCATTGAATCGGGATTTGAATATTCTTTGGCATGAAATTTTGTGAAAACAAAAAAATCCCTTGAATTATGGTGTGATTGTGGAATTTGGTGGAAATTGTGAAAATAAATTGTGGAAATAAATTGTGAAAATAAATTGTGAAATTTATTTTAAATATTTTATTTTATAAAAATGTATTAAATTTCTTTTATAAGAAACTTTGTTGGTTTTATCCTTAAAAAAGGCATAAATTGATTAAAAACCCATTTTGGTTTTTAAATGGAAATTGGCATATTGAAGTGTAAAATGGGTTAATTGTATTTTTAACAGTTTTGATAAAAATTTACCATTAGTGATTGTTTATTTGGGAACATGAAATCCTAGGTAATTAGTGAGTTATTTGGGATAAACCTCTATTTACATTTTATAACTTTATAAAACATAGTGTAGCAGGTCACATCCCTAATGAGATGGAGATGATTCCTATTTAACTGGTGTCTTGGGGACAAGTGTACCCATATTTTCGTGATCACTTATTCAAGTGTTTGAGGATACCATTAACTGGAACTATCTTACCTCTTTCCAAATGACCATGTTTCACGTTTTTGATTGTTTTGATATATTCCATTGTTTTTAAACAGTTTTCCACATGCCTTGTGAATTTATGTCATCTATTTTATATAAAGTTTTTATTAAGACATTATTTTAAATATTTATATCAATTGAAATGTAATACATGATTTGTTTTAAATATAATTTTTTTACTTCCATGACTAATTAATTAAAAGTAAAAGATTTATTTGGTTAATTAATGTGACATTTTATTATGGAATCCTTAGTGAGACCCAACTCGTGCCTTCACTTGTTTTTAGATCTCCGTCTTCTAGGTTCGAGAAAGGAGAAATCAACATTAGGAAGAGTTTATGGTTGTTGTTCCTTAAGACCTAGGGAGATTATTCTTTTTGGGAATTGTGTTGTTATCTTTTAGTTTCTGGAACGTTGTGGTTTTACTTTGGGTTTGTATACCTATTTCACATATAGTATTATTCTTCATATTGAGTTTCATTTGATCCTACTAACCTGTAACTATTTATTCTATTTTTATGTGGAAAAGCCATTCCCACCATTATCTTTCACGAGGCCAGTGCTAGTTTCCAACTCATGGGGATCGGGAACACCCTTCAGGCCATGTCAGGATTGATTCAGTTAATAGGGTACCATGGTATCCAAGTTTGTTCATGGCACATGAAGAGTAATGAATCCAAAGGAATTAATGTGAATAAAATGACTAATAAGTTACCATGATGTGGACCCAAAAAATCTATCAATGTATGAAAATAATGTATAGTTAATTTTCCAAGTAAATCAAGAAAAATCAATGAAAAATGAAGAATCACAAGTAAAATATCATGATAAATGAAAATAAGATATTTTATAGGATGAATAATAATTTTAAGGGAGTTTATCAACATATTAATACCTAATAATCCTAGAAGAAATTTGTTGGAGGTCAAATTTAGTTAGACACAATACTAATGATTGTTTAACTATGTTTCTAGAATATGAGGAATTCTGAATGAAGATAATGATTGCACTTGGATATGACTTTGGTTAGAGGGATAAATAAAATAAAAGTAACCCATATAAAGGAGATAAAGTCAAGAAGAGTTATATTCTTGATAATGTACAATGAAATTCAATGTCAAGATGTTCAATCATAAAAGAATGAGAAAATTGCACAAATTTGTCAAGAAAATCTTCTCAAATTTTATTTTCGCACAAAGGAAGTAAAAGGGTCCACTTTTTCCCTTACATTTGTGTGTTTTATTTATACTTAAAATATATTGAATTAAAGGTAAATAATCTTCATAGTGGGGTGGGAATTTATAAGAAGTTTATGATTTCAAATACAACTAAAAAATAAGTTCCCATATTACATTAGTCTCTCAAATGATATTTTAAATAAAAAATAGATGAAAGATCATCCTTGATAATGTTCTAGAATGATAACAAATCCATAAAACTAAACAAAGTTCTATTTTTAGGTCATTCTCAACATGTAATTTCATATTAACCATCCATTGACGTGTTCCACCATGATAAACACTATCTAGAGTGTCTCTTGAATAGGTAGACAAGTTAAAATCAAGAAGAACTACTGAAAAGGTAAACTTTGAATTTTTATTTAATGTATATCTAATTATTTTTGGAAAGTTAATGAAGAAGAACCTCTAAAATGGTATACTTTATTCCTCTAGATAACTTTTTTTGTATTTTCAAATAAAACCACTTTGAGGTTAAGTGGTAACTGCTTATAAGAATACCAAAATAGAGATCACCTACTAATTAGATGACCACAAACCATCCAGCAGAAACTAAAACCATCAGCAAAAAGAAAAAAAATTCATGATTCAAACTTATATCAGTAAACCATCACTACACCACAATCCATCTCTATATAATATTAAAATTCTAAATTCAAAAACAAACAATAGAATGATGACCTATGAAACCTCACATCATGAATTAATCCACAAGATCCACCGTATTCCAAAGAACTAAATCCTCCATCATTGTTATCATCACATGAAATACTAGTGAGCATAGCCTTTTAGAAAACCAGTTCACTAATGAGAAACCACCTTTCAGAATCTATCATCACCGTAGAAAAAAACCATGATAAAAAAAATAAAACAACCAACCCTTCGAAGAAACTCCAAAAAACAAAAAAAACCAAGCCCATCAGAGAATAAATGTCATAAAGGAATCCATCACAAAAATTCCTCCTAGAATTCCACTGATTTCTCGAACTACACATCCCAAAAAACCATGAAAACCGAAGCTCAAGTCTGGATGGGAGAATAGAGTTGGTATCCTTGTTCTAGAGCAGAGTAAAATCATCAAAAAAGGAACAAGAAAGGTAAAAATAGTCTAATTTTAGCTGGTATAAAATTATTTTGATAATGGATTGGTATTTTATATAAATTAAACCATATTTTTTTTCTACACCGAGCGTGGCTCACATAGATTTAGAGTTTAATTTTTGATGGACACTTTATTATGTATGAATAGATACTAATACCTCAATAATTTTTTATTTTTTTTTATAAATAAGAGTGATATATTGAAATGAAAGATGAAATGTTAATGATAAATTAGGAATATTTTTTTTGAGAAATAAAGAGAAAATAATTGACATATCATTTTATTGGAGGTATTAAGAAAAAAATAATGGGGGATATTTTTTAGAAAAAATTGTATGTTTTATATTTATTTTCAATGATTTTCAATGTTTAAAAATGAATATGGATCATTCATTGATTTTAATATTCTAAGGAAGAAATGAGATTTAAGTTTCTTAGATTTTTTATTTGACAAATAGAGATTGAAGAAATAGTAGATACCAGGAGATTATCAATTAGATTAAGTGACTAAATATTGGAAAGTCACAACTTAGAAGATTATGTTTGGGGTTTTCATAATTTATTTTACAAAAAGTATGACCTAATTATTTTTTAGGATATGTAATATGTTTTCATGATTGGGTAGTTTTTCATAAAATTATTATACTAAAATGAGTTATTGTTAATGGAAGAACTAATCTATAACTGATTCAAGTGAGATTTTAAAGAAACTAGCTAAAGGATATTAATGAGATATTTTTAAATATTTCGGAAAGATATTTATTATAAAATAGATTCATCCTTTGTGCACCAAATATGAAAACCAATATATCTGATGAAAGATACTCTTTAAGATACATTTAGATAAATTTTAAAGTGTTTATGAAGGAATTTGATTGATCTAAATATGTTTTGAAGTTTTTTTAGTTAATTTTAGAATTTTATATATCTGTATAACATTTGGAGGTTCTATGTATGAATTTTTCTTTAGTGTAAGACTTTGTGAAGTTCCTACGTAAAACTTTGGATGGGTGTATGACATCACGAGACACAATGTATTAATTTGATACTTTATTTGACTTCTTATCTTTTGAGACTTCCTGCATGTGACCTTTTTATAAGCCATGTATAAATTTTTGATCTATGTAAAACTTCAAACATTGTAGAGTTTTTTAAATTATTATATCTAAAAAATAAGTTTTCAAAATTTAAATTTTTAAGAATTAAAAATTATAAGGAGATGAAATATTCAATAATTAATTTTAAAAAAATTATGAATCTTTATTTATACATGATCCAAGTGTGAGATGAAGAAAATTGAGGAAGTGGTTACCATTGTTCCACATATTTGTTGATATTAATATGATAATATATAAATTCCATGTCAGTGATTAAAATAGAGAATTAACCTAGTTTATGACATGTATATTGTTATTCAAATTTATAAATGTCTATATAATATTTACCATGATTCTAGAAATATGATAATAAGTGGAAGATGATGAGGAAGGAATACATTGTGAAAAATGTTTCATCTATAAATTAAGCTCATATTTATATTTAGTTTTAAACTAATAAAAATTTAATTTATATAAAGAAAATATGTTGAGAATTAAGGAAGGCTTATAGAGAGAAGTCTTTTCATGGTTACTATATATTCCATCCAGTTACAGGCATATTAGATGTTCATATGGGAAATTAAAAATGTGGAGTGTTCAGTAATTAATATGAAGATCTAAAAACCAAGAGCCAATAATCCAAAATTATTGATTTACATGGATTAATGGAAATTCAAAAATATGTATTCATACATTTCTTTTGAATATAGATATGATTGAAATTTTATAGAGAAAACAATGATGATATATTATTATACATATATATATTTCATGTTTCTAAATAATATGTTAGAAAGAAGACACTATAATGGTCCTAAAACCTTTTTATTATAGAATATAAGAGATCTGACTTAGAACATAATCTGATAAATATATATGTTAATGAAAATACAGAATAGATCAAGGTAATTTCAATTGAAACAAATAATAAGAAGAGAATGAAATGGAACAATTGAAGGGTTTGTTGTCTATTTTTCCATAGATAGATGTGTTTATATTGGGAAGGATAGGTAGTATTAATTTTTTTTTATTATAGAGATTATATAGAGTCTATTGTGCATTTCAATTTTAATGGATATAAGAAAAGAAGAAACATAAAACATAGTTCAATAGTATAAATTAGAATAAGTGGGTGTGAAACTATTGTAAGTACAAAAGAAGAAGAATAAGTTCTTTAATCTTTTTGTGATACTAATAAAAAAGAAAAAAGAAGACCCTACAAGCACATAACAACTTGTAGAGTCTATATTGCTTATAATATTTCAGTTTTTACTCAAACATATATCATTTTAATGTGAGGTATGTAATTTTTTGCAGTATATAACAAATCATTAGCTAGAAGACTTACAAATTCAATTTTAAGGATAATCCCTACTCATTTATAGATTATAGGTTGATATTAGTGGGTCGTTTGACCATGGGTTTTAGTAGTTCACACCATGGATTGGCCTTTCTTAATATAAAAATAGTACATCATTGTCCCTATTATGTGGGTGTGTTCATATGTGTTTTGGGAAATATTTAAGGTGAGATGACATAATAAGAGAATCATTCATTATAATAAGAGTCATAGTCAAAAACGTAAATGTGATAAAATGTATAATTTATTTTAAAAACACCAAAACTGATTCCCCCCACAATGTAAAATACACTCGTAACCAATACCAATGGGTTTATTATGGTTTTTCATTGGGAAAAGTTTCAAACATATATATTTTCATTGGCAGATATTTCATAAAGAAATTTAAATGAATGGATGATAGGTTATTGGATAAAATGTATAGAAATAGTTTTTTTTGTAGAAATCAGAGTTATTTAACTAATAAAAGGTTCTTATATAGTCAATGTATTAATAATTATGTAAGATAATGACCTTAAATAGATTTTCACCTTACTTATGTCACACATACAACCAAAGTTTTGTGAACTATGAATGAAGCAGAAAATTTGAAGCTATTAACTAATTCTATTAAGGTAACATATTTGAAATACACTATTACATGATAATTAACATGGTAATTTCTATCTTAAGTACTTAAAAATGTTATAATAGGTTGAAATAAATTTTTTTAATAATTTTTATTAGGAAATCCCTTTTATAAATTCATTTTGGAGTCCTCTACAATGGAATATTCATTCACCCTATATTTTTATATTAAATATAATAGACCTTAATATTTCACATGATTAATTTGAAATTCCATTATAATAAGAAATATAATATTTAATTATCGGAGAGTTACAATAGAAAAAATGGTGGTTTGGGGTGGTTTTTTAGATTACACAATGTTTAAATCCACCAATAGTTCAATCATGGATGTTTTTTATGACCACATATTTATCTATTTTGATGATAAAGCCATGAATTTTTCAATTATTTTTTATTCGTTTCCTATGAGAACTATATACATGGTAATTGGTTATGGTTCTTCATTAATTTTGTTATTTTTATTCATCCACAAGAATTGTTTAATTTGAGACAATTTTAATAGACAGAAATAACATATAAATATTCAATTGGTGGTGGTTTAAAATGATGATAATATCGGTAATCCATTTTTTAATTATGGTTTAAAAAAAAATAAAAAAATATTATCACATTCATATTTTATAATATATTATCCTCACCCAAAAAATCAAATGCCTACATATAAAAAATTAATACAGATGAAATAAAACCAAAAAATCGAACAAATAATTTGAACAAAGTATATTCAATTACTAAATATATGAATTTTTATATAATTAGAATTGTATAATATAAAAAATTCATTTCTCTTCTATCAAAAAGTTTCTCTCCCATATACAACAAGAATGTTGGGAAGGAGCACTTCTCAATAGCTCAACTACTCAACAATGTCTTCATTACCCACACATAAATGGTCATAGCCACTCTAACTAATTCCAATATCCTCTACCTTAATGTGTTATTTAACATTTTAAATTTTATATGAATAAATATATAAAATAATAATACCCATAGATTAAAAACTCTAAACATTTTACAATTTCATCATAAAATAGATATGTTTCAACCATTTAAGAAATGAAATTCAAATTTTGATATCAAAAATATTAAACACATTAATGAAGCCATAAATGTCCTATTTAAATATAAAAAAAATCAAGAAATATCTTTATTGAGACAAAAAATAAATAAGAATTGAGATTAAAATACCATTATTACAATTACCTCTTCAATTTATTAAAATATAGTTAGGTATATTTTAAAATTTCATGGTCATTTATATTATTTTTCAGACCATATGAAAAATATTTTCAATGATTTATGAAATGATATTTGTAATATCCTAGTACATTTCAACCTGAATGGTAATTGTACTAGTGGATCCATTTGACCTCAGAAGTGCCTCACCGTATTCCAGAGCCTGCTGACTAGAAGTAGGGTTAAAATGAGGTCCTATGGGAAGACTATACCCCTGTATTCGAGTGCATAATAAAAAGGAATTCAGTAAGTATCATAAACAAAAAAAAACCAATGTATTCAGGATTAATAAGACATCCAATAATAATAATATGAAATTATAAAACTTGCAATATAAATTAATATACAAGAATCCAAGCATATAAGACATACAAGCCACTAAGCAACTCACATGAACGAAATAAAGGGAATTAAAACACAAATTCCTACACTAAAAATGTGATCCATACCTCATATGAATCTCCATATCCCATCCAAGCTACTTCATCTTAATCAAGAAATATGAGGCCTCTTACCCACCTGGGATGGTGATAAGTGAGTGGCTTCTTAGGTACCCAAGTGCAATGGGCCCCTGAGCAAGATGTGAGTAAATAACTCAGTAGTGAACAAAAAACATAGTATTGTACATAATTATTAAATGAAATGATATATTCATTTGACATAATTAGAATAAAATAAATGAAATAAATGAAATAAATAAAAAAATAAAACTTTCACCCCTCAGGTACCATGGTGAGACCTGAGGCCAGATATACCTCCTATGACCCGTGTTGGATTTCTTGGAGCACATAATGTAATTATTCCAGCCATAGTAACCCAAAACACCCCATGGGAGAATCAAATGACTATCATAGATCCTTAGGACCACATCCCTGATTGACTATACCTTCTTTGGTGAGTGTCAAGGTGTATCTGATCACATCATGATGATCATGCCAATGAAATAATGACTCAGGGGTATTTCACTCTGGTATAAATGATAATGATAAGGGGATATAATCAACCAATTGTATAAAATAATGACCTTAGGAATGTTCCATCCCAGTATAACAAGCAAGGGAATGCTCTATTCCAATATACGATGGTTTCTGGAACCTAAGCTCCAATTATCCAGAAAGCTCAACCATGCTCAATAAAAACCCCATAATCTACTGGAAGCTAGAGCATGGAAGGAATGTCATCCTCTTCCCTGAACCAATAATATCAGCTTCAAATCTTTGGCATACCCAACAGTAGTATCGTTAACCTCCCTGAAGGGAGTTTTCACCACCTCCTCATATAGTGTTTTAAAAACCTCCCAATAAAAAGTATTCACAACCTCCCCATAGGGAATATTTAAAACTACCCCATAAAGACTAGTCACAACTTCCCAAGATCGTATTTTCGATTTGTAAAAAAATACTTCCCATTGGAATTTTGATTTTATCATCACAAGGATAACCAATAATATAATAAAACACTAGTCCCTAGGGGTAATCCCACCCTTGATCTACAAATATAATAGAAAATAAACTCTCACTAGGGTTATTAACTTGCCGAGGTACCTATTGGGGTCCCCTAAGTCACATCATGTCTTACCCACCCAGGTCATCATGTATTAGTGGAGAAAAAAACCCAAAATCACCTCACTTTCCTTACGGTTAATGGAATCATATAGGTCTCACATGGACAACCTCTACACTATGAATCCTATATCATCCATAGCATCCACCTAGAGGTCTCCAAGGGCTCTTAATATTAGGTATATTATATCAAGTTAATTAAATGAAAACTATATTATTCCATTTGGTTTTCATACATCAAAAGGAATCTCATAACAATCAGGGATCAAGTCATCAGTGGTTGAGGTAAGCTAGTCAGTTCCCAAGGTCCTTAGGGAATTGGCACTTTGTTCATCCTAACTGAGGGAATTTTAGTTTAAAGATATGTATCATTTAATTTTAAACCTCCAAATTTAAAAAAAAAATATTCAGTTATCTTAGGCTCAACATCTTAGTGTCATGACCACACAACTATGCATCATAATAACATGTGAATAATACAAATGAGTGAGTAACAAGGATCACATACCACTTTAAAAGCTAATTAAATCTAACCACTTATCTTGGGAACTTCTCCCAATGTTTTTAAAATCCATCCAAGACACTATTAATTTTATTCATCCAATTTATGATCTAACTCATACCAATGAACCCAAATAATTTCTTCAAAAGTTATAGTTAATTTAACCAATTTCAAACAATTAGGGATAATTTCTAAATTCTCACTTGGAACACCAACTATATGAAACCCACGCGTAACAACACTTATAAGTTTTATCACATACCACTATCCCAATACCAATAAAAATAACCAACAATAAATATCAAACAAATATCCAAATTAATTCAACTTTTAGAAAAAATATTATAAAATTCACCACAGAAACGTAACTCACTGAAATAGTGAATAATGATGAGAGGATGTTTTATTGGGCTATACACTTTCAATGATAGATAAAATACTCATTGAAAATGGGATATTTCATCATCCTATAGTGAAATCACAATTAAATACATTAACCAAAATGTTTCTAAATTAGTAAGAATAGGGGATGAGGAAGAATGAAATAATGGGAAAAATTCCATACCATTCATCCACCTTGAAAAAAATCACAAAAAACCCCAAACCAAGGGGGTGAAGGGGAAATAAGGGAGGGGTGAGGTTCGGTTCGTGTGCCAAAACAAGTGGGGAGGGAAGTGTTGCACTACTAAAAAACAAATGGGGGGGAATGGTCCTTTTCTACCAAACACCCCCATCGGCTAATTGGTTCCATCAAGATGGAGATCCATCCACTTCAAAACCTCATTGAATATACAATACAAGGACACTATCTTGATAGTGGATACAGAAAGCTAGCTAATGGATCAAGAAGGCTAGCCAGTGGTTGTAGAGTTCATCCACTCTAGATTTCTCTCGATTCTCTCCTTTTACTCTCTGATACCTTTCGACATATACTCCAACTCTAAAAGAACCTGGTTTAGATGTTAAATCTCCCAATATTCCATTCCAAAACCAATATTGAAAATCCAATGTTCCATCAAACTATGAATTCAAATTCCTTATGGAATTTTTTACATATACAATCACAAGATATTATAACCACCTCACCATAGTACTTCACATCCCAACGAAGTATCAAGGGTCATACAACTGAACATCCCACCCTACCTTGGTTATCAATCAATGTTTTAATATCATAATTCCATCCTCATACACTCAATGCACTTATCATGTGAAACAAAAAAATTCAAGGAATTTAACTACTATAGGGTCGATCCAACACAGTTTTTCATTACCATAAAACTATGATGGAGCATACCCAAGATCCCTTATCTTGATACACCCAATGTGTCCTCATATAATTGTTCATCGAGGATATAGTTATCTCTATTAATTATCCTAGAACACAATGCCAATTTTGATCTATGGTTACATCCAATACAGTAATTGCCTACCGAAACATGATCTTGGTGTTCTAACAATGACCTCAATATGGTCTCCCCCATCTTTAGCTAAACATAATTGAAACCATCAGTACAATAACGACACTACTCCTTATTTTATGTTCTAAACTGAATTGAGAAATTTTCAATTTCCAAAGTGTAAGGCTTGATCACACCAAATTTCCCCCAAAATACCTTTCCACAACCCAAAATATACACCTTTTATCCAAAATGATGCACAGAATGTGATTTTTGGATCCCCATATTATTGTAAAAGAAAAATAATTAGTCAAAAATACTATGGTCAACCCTTCTAAAAGACACCTGGCTCCTACCACCAATGTAATTCTAAAACACTCATTGAATTTTTCACCCCCTCTAGTGAAATTACTTGAATGAAATACCAACTAGCCAAAACCTTCATCATCATATACCATAAGCACAAAAAAATGATGGATCATCCCTATTCTATCTGAATCCCAACACCAACACTTATAATCATCCCACTATCACATATTAATTCACAATCTGCAATTCATAAGGAATCTAGATTAATTTAGATATTTTTTCCTACAAGAATCCAACTGCTATAATAATCATCCAATATCTAGTTCCATGAACCCATAGTCCCTCTAATGTTAGGGTCATACAACTACAACCTACATTTTACTCCCTAAAATTTAAGTGTCATTGCCATCACATCACTAGGTCAAATTACCATTCACTACATCCCATATATAACCCATAACTGAATTCAATGATCATAAATGGATAAAATCACTCAAATAAAAAATTTATAAACTGAAATTCAATTCCCCCCATTCCCAGCTCACAATGTTTTTCCTTTTCATGAGCATAAATCCTATCAACAATGAGGGTCTCACCTCTCTATGAAAGATGGTGCACTACATGCCCTATGGATTCCTTATACCACAACTTGAGAACAACCTACATAGATTCATAATAAAACATTTGTGCTACTCATCCCAAGCCAAGATCATTACATATTCACCCCTAACAAATCCATATTTTTCAAATTTTAGTAGATGGTGTAACCAAATTATGATCCATATAAGATATCCCCCTTTCCAAAATAACATTCTCAATTAACCAATCAAATTTCAAGGATGATAGTCTAAAAATAAACTCACAATGTCCCATTAGTCCTCCTCTTGTAATCAGTCACTTAACATTTAATATTTCAATAGGATCTACACAAAACTAGGACATACTGTCTCAACATTCTTGAAAATAATGGGTATATTCCATGTATCACCCAATTGTTGAACACTGACTCATGAACCCATGAGTCGCATGAAATCTAATGGGGATCATAAACCTATATCATATAGAATGATACACAATACATCTAGTTCAATAATGATAGGATCTCCCTTATAACTCCACTTCAATATCCTACACTTCACCATTTCCATGATTCAATAAACATGACTTCATCATAAAAAATCATTCCAACAAACATGAGTGCCTACCCATACTCTCATCATGTAAAAATATTCATCTATAAAAAATACGTTCATAAACCCTGATGGTATTACCCCTTTGAAACCAACCTTGATAAAAAAACCATAACACTCAAGGTGCCTAATATCATGAAAAACTAAGGCATAAGCATGCCAAACCATAACTTTAATGTAACAACCCATACTTATATTCCCAATGAAATCAATACCCACGATTCTCATTTACAAAGACACTCAAAACTCGCGAAAACCTCTATAATTTGTTATCCACATAAATAAATAAGAACATGTAATATCCTTAGCTTTTAAAATGATTCACTATATTCGATTTCATACCTGGTACGCTACACCGAGCTTAGAAAAATAATAAAATATTATTATTTAAATGTTAACATTATAACCTTACTATTACAATAGAGGGAATAAACATGATTAACTGAATTTTGAAAATAGGGCTTACCTATTAAAATATAATTAATTTAGAGACCAATTTTTTATAAATGATATGCAAACCTTTTTTAAAAGTAAATATTTTCCCAAAATCATTTTCAATTCCCATAAGTATGTTCAATACCAATAAAATAAAGAAATCATAATTTGAGGATTATATTAATGAATTATATATAATATATTCTGTATAAAGTTTAAAATTCATCCTATGTGTTTTCTAGACATGATATAAGAACAAATCATACTTTACTCATAAAAGATGTATTTTTATAAAAAGAACGTTTTATCGCCTTTTGATGGTGCACTTGTATTTTAAATAAATTTTGACAGGTTTATAAGTAACACTTGAAAAAATAAAATTTCTTTATAAAAATGGAATATAACCATTTACTATGGCTAAATTTTTGATATTTTTATGATAAATTTCATTTTTGATGAATAGTGAAAAATACTGCATTTTAATTGAAAACTATTTTTTCCATCTAAAATATTTATGAAGTTAGATTATATTTTAAATTGGTTATAAAGTATAATTATATTAATTTTATATCCTTTAATCCAATGTAGGTCATTATTATCAATTCCATATACAATTTGGATATAAAAAATTTAAATCTTTTGAACATTTTCACTTTAATAATTGGTTTTCTCACCTCATCAATGGGATTAATTTTAAACAATTTTTATCAAATTCTATGTTTTTATTTTTGAAAAATATTTTTAAAATTTGAAATCAAAAGGTAAAAATTTAGAAAATGGGTGTATTTTATTCTTGGAAAATATGAATTGTAAAAATATTAGTTTTTATTAGCATGGTTCAGGGTAAATCAGGTAATTAAGAGTAAAAAATAATATTATTAATATTATAAAATTAACCTAAAACTTATCCTCCTTTTATTGGATGAGAGATTTTAGAAAAAAAATCAACCTTTGGCCTATTTTATAGAATCCTGGAGCCAATTGGATGACTTTAATTCATTTCTAGTATTTTATTTTATAGAATGTCAAATATTTCATAATCATGTTTTTAATAAATATTAAATTTTTTGTATATGATTATTTAGAATATATATTCAACTATAAATAATTTTTTTAAATCTAAATTTTCTATATTCATCATGGTAATATTTTTATTTTTAGTAAATATATAATTAAATTAAAGGCCGGCACAATAATGATGAAATAATTTTTTAATTAACAAACATATCAAATACATGTTGTTAAAAATATTTAAATAAATAAAATTTTACTTATTTATTGTCATAAATTAATTTTAAATATGAATATGACATTTTATTGATGATTTAAAAGTGTTTTTTAATATACAATGTTGTTATGATATTTAAAAATTACAAGTAATGAATAATATGAAAATTGAAATTAATGATATTTTAAAATAAATAATAATTTATGGAATTTTATAAAATTCATAATAATATAAAAATAATCCAAATTATAAGTATAATGTCGAAATGTTATCAATGAAGCATTTATGGTTCTTTTTACATTTCATAGTAACTATATTAACCCCTAAGTAGTAAAAACACATGTTATCACAGTAAGAGTTAAATGGATTAAATAAGAGTTGAAGCCAAAAATAATCATAATAATATGATAAAAGTTTTTATAAAAATTAATTTTTGAGATAATTTAGACACATAATAATCTTATATTCTAATTAACTCATTCTTGATCCATTTTTAAATGAAAATTAATTTATATTAATTTAATATTTTTAGAGTTTCCAAATGTTTCTCTCACCCCAATTGTAAAAATTAACATCCTCCCTCACTTTCTCACACGAATTTGATCCTTATAGATAAAAAAACATTAATAATTTATCATCACAAAATAATTATAAAAATTTTAGAGCTTTTGGTTTTCCAAAAAGACCAACCTTAGACTCCTTAAGAAGATATCTAAAGAAAGTCCACCTAAGAAGATGTAATCGATTTTACCAACTCATCCAAGTTCATTTCTTCTTATCCTTCTGCTTCATGTGTTTCTTCCATGATAAATTAATAAATATAGTATCATATATATTTTGATATGTTATTATTATTATTATTATTATACAACCATATCTCTACCTTTTATCCATCCTATGAAAAATGAAATCACCACATTTGTGTGTGTACAACTTACTGTCTCCATGTCATACCGTAATTGTTTTTTCATCACCACTTTATTTTGGAGAGAATAATGATAGATATAATGTATATAAATAATAAATTTGAAAATATATTAATTCTGTAAAAATTAATACTTTATACACTTCTTTACCCTTTCACCATTAAGGGAATGATACCATCACTCGTGCATACATACGACTAACCATCTCCACAACATGCTGTGATTAATTTTACATGGTCACTATTCAAGTATAATTATAAAAATATATATAATAAATAAATATTATATATATGAACTCAATATTATTCCAGAGTAGATAGAAATATGAAAAAACTAGGACTTACATGATGAAATATGCATAGTGAAATGAAGCAGTTGATAACCGAAACAAGGGTAATAACAAAATATTATTATAAAAAAGGTTATAAGATAATAAAAAAGGATAATATATGATATAATAAATATTGATATGGTTCTTGTATAAGTTAGTAACATGATTTAAATGATTATATAGGAGATTTAGATACATAGAAATGAAATCAGACCTAAGCTAAGGTTTATTACAATCTCATTATTATTTGGGATTGTTGATGTTTAAGTATCCATTAAGGAACCTTTTTATTCCATGTACATGTTTTCTAAGAAATATTCAAATAAGTTTTTTCTATTATCCTACCAACTTTTAATGTATTTTTACCCATGTTTCAATTTTTATATAATGTTTTTAAATGAATCTTTTTTTCGTTTTCTAAATAAGGTACTTTATGGATTTTTCAATAAAAAGTTATGAATGATTAGGTTTTTTAACTTATATGCAACGAGATTATTTTTCCTCCATAATAATTATTTAATTTATTGAATATTTATTTACAAGTTTACATGTATATTTTCAATAAAAAAATTTTCTTTTAAATTTTCATGACCTTTTAAATAAATGACTTAAAAGAAAAAATGTGTATTTCTCTACATAATTCACAATAATTTTTTAGAGTATTTTCATCTATGTCAATATCTGTTGTTGAATTTTATGCTCCATCGCGGTTGATATATTATGATATCATATTGCATATTTATTAAATGGTTTATGATCATTTTGTACTTGGATGTACAATTTTGATACCATTAACCATATTTTGTATAATGGTTGGTGATTATGTTTAATTACTGGGGAAAGTTATTTACATTTACAATGTATATGTTGTTTATGTGTCATCCCATTTATATGGGGAATTAATTGAAAATTTTAAGGTATGTATGTTTCCCTCTATATCCCATAGATTAATTGGTAGGTTTCATGAGAGAAACTAGATATGGATTTGGCCAAGGCCTTACCCCTTTATGTTCAGATGTCTTATCCAAGGCCTCGACGATATATTTCAGATGTCTAGTATAATTCATTACCTTATTATGATATTATTTATTAATATTCCATGTGATTATTGGATTACTAGAGTATTCATGGTTAAGTTTCATTCTCATGTGATTATTTTTATAAAATTAATTGAATTACATTTATTATTTACATATTATGATCAATATTATGTTTAAATGGAATGTGTTTCAGCTATTTACCTTTCCATAATTGTTTATGTATATTTATGATACATTTTGATGTATGTATACCCTTACTGAAAATCTGAGCTCAACCCTTTCTTATGTTTTATTTTTCCCCTGGATTACAAGAAGTTTATTATTACTAATATGAAGGGTTAAACTAGTAGAATAGTGGTACTATCAAAGGATTCCATGTATTGTATTTTATATTTTAAAATGTAATGTTTCATTCATGTATATAATCTAGTTTCCAGAAATTCTGAATTGATTGGTGTTTTGGGGTTTTATTATAATATCTATTCCAATGTTATAATGTGAGGCACCCACTCTGGGACGCCAGGGTTGGGGTTTTTACATACAGTATCAGGTAATGTTCAGTTTAAAACATGGGAACTAGATTTAAGAAAACATTGATTAGACTATATAACCCTATGAATGACTTTGAGGATATTTATTAGTATATAATATCATCCTATAAATTTTTTAATACCTTGGATAACCAAATATAAACCTATGTCGCAATAAGAAAATTCTATTTAGTGATGTTTTTCTTTCATTAGAGATGTTTATAAACATTGCGAATTAATTTACCAATGTTTCTAAAAAATGTCACTAAATAGGTTGTATCTAATACAGAGATGTCTATAAACATCAAGAATTTAGAAAAATTTATAAAGGTATCCAATTTAAAATGTTTATGAATGTCACAAAATTAGATATTTCTATAAATTTCTCTATTTAGAGACACCTCATTTACTATCATTTTTTAGAAACATTGGTAAATAAACATCACTAAATTAGGGATGTTTATAATCATCGAAATTTAGAAACACCATATTTATCTATGTTTTTTTGGAAATATTGGTAAGAAAACATCTCTAAAATATTAATGTTTTCTAATATTTATAAATGTTACTATTCTGACCTTTTACTAACACTTAATAAAATGTAGGCATTTTTTTCATATTTTTGAAAATTTTAACTTTTTATAAAAGTTTATAATTATATGTAAAATGAAAACAAAAATATCTTCTTTGACATGATCGCAAGACTCCTACACTGAATTTTCATCCTATAAATTTCCTCTAGTTATCCTCCAAATCTTGTTTCGGACCCCAGGCTACCAACCCCATTTACCACTTATAACTCCCAGACGCAATAAGCCAACCTATTTTACCTGCCTCCCTTAGGCAATTTTTATCGTCTATGTTTCCCCTTTGTATAGGATTCTCCAGTGATGTGCAGGGATATTAATATGAGTTCATTTTTATAGGTGCCACCATCTTGTGGATTTTATTTATAGTAGGTAATTCTAATCTCGTGGAAAATGAGGCACATGTGAAATGATAAATCACACAAAAAGGATTTCATGGTTTCTTATTTTCATTCACTATGGATGGGAATGCTCTGAAGGATTTCAGGAAAAGTGTGCTTGACTGTGGTATTTGCAGTGGGGTTTTCTAGGATTTTTTGATAGTTTGTCATTTTCAGTTAGTTTCATCCCATTTTATTCCATCGTAGTGGGAATCGTCACAGTATGATTTGGAATTTTTATTCATTAGGTTTGACTGGATTGGGAAATTTTTAGTGAGTTCATGATTGTGGGACCCTAAGGCATTATCATTGGGTTTTAGCGTAGTGTGATTCATTGGATTTACAACACGATTTGAAGTTTCTATTTTGGTTATCTTTATAATGGATAATGATGAAGGTATTACAGATTATATTTGAATTATTTTTATAGTTTTTTGGTAAATATGGAATAAGTTTCTATCCATGAATGTATATTGAACCACATAAAAGTATTGGATATTATATTTATAGGTTTTTTATTTTTATTTTTGGGGTAAATCAATATAAGATTTTTTTATGCTTTCATTGATTGTTTTATTGAAATACATATACAGTTTTGTTGAATATCAAAAGTTACACTAGTTTTTTTCTATAGAAGTTCCTACCTGGGAAATTAAACTTCCACCAGATGTTCTAATTAATGTTCCATTAGAGGTTGAAAACAATATATTCCTTAGTTTTATAATTATAAATTTTTATTATAGTGTTGAACTTCCACTGGAATCTCAACTGTGTAATGGAAAATAAATTCAATTTAAAATTGTTTATACAATTTAAAATGTTATATTAAATATTTTTTATAATAATTATGAGTAACAATTTCAATTCATAGTTATTTTAATTATATTTAACAAAAATATTTTCTGTAGTTTTATAAATTCAAATTTTTTTATAGTTTGGAACTTTCACTAGAACTTCTACAACAACTTCCATTAAAACATCCACCAGAACATCCAATGGAAATCCACTTGGGTAGTGAAAAATAAATTCAATTTAGAATTGTTTATACAATTTAATATGATAAAATAAATCAATTTTATAATAATTATGTATAAAAATTACAAGTAATATTTATTTTAATTATATTTATTAACAATATATTCCTTATTTTTAGAAATATACATTTTGTTGTAGTATGGAAATTCCACTGGAACTTTGAGCGGGTAGTAGAAAATAAATTCAATTTAAAATTGTTTATACAATTGAAAATGATAAATTAAATCATTTTTATATTAATTATGTTTAAAAATTTCAGTCTATGTTGACTTTTATGATATTTAGAAATAATATATTCCTTAGTTTTAAAAATATTCAAATTTTTTTGTTTGAAACTTCTACTGGAACATCCAATTGTACTTCCACTAGAACATCCATTGGAAATTTGAGTGGGTAGTGGAAAATAAATTCAATTTACTTTTTTTATACAGTTTTAAATTCTAAATTAATTCATTTTTGTAATAATTATATGTAACAAGTACAATTAATGTTTATCTTAATTATATTTAAAAATTATATATTCCTTAGTTTTAAAAATATACATTTTTGTTGTTGTATATAACTTCGCCATGAACTTCCACTGGAAAATATAAATGACATATCTTATAAATTGTTTTATTTATAACTTTAGAAATAAAAAATTATTATATATAAATATATGTAAAAAGTTATTTTTATAATTATATATTATTTAAATATATTTCTATACATAAATTTTATAGGTTTTCAAACAAATTAAATCATGTTATAAAATTAATGTAATTTTCTTGAACTTATGTTTTTTATTATATATTGTTGAAATATTGTTGATATAGATGCTGGTGTTGTAAAAGATTCTATTAAACCTGTTGTAGGGATGAAATTACAATCTCCTGATGAAGCATAATGTTTTTATGTCACGTTTTGGGGAGTAAATGGGATCAGTATATGCTAAAAAATATTCTAATAAAAGGTGAAAAGATAAATGCATTGTGGCATAGAGCCTTTATTCATGTCAAAAAGAAAGCCAGAATGGGGGTTAGTTTATTGTATTCTGGGTAATATGCAGGTAATGACTTTGTTTAAGAACATAATCATCCCTTGCACAAACCCGAATCAATTCTCATGATAAGGTCTCCAAGAAAAATAACAGAAACACTTGTAGCTAAGTTATATGTCAATGATTCAAAAGGTATTAAGCCAAATGATTAATTTTCCTTGATGAAAACTATTTATGGGGGTTGATATGTTATTAGGTACATGCATATTTATTAGTTGAAAAATTTAAGGTCTAAATGGGAAAGGGAATTTCTTCATGGTGATGCATGTTTCATGTTAGAGTGCCTGAAAAAAAGTCAGGACAATCCATCATTTTTCTATACTATGCAGTTTGAAAAGAATGGATATTTAGTAATATTTTTTTGGGTTGATCAAAAAATGAAACCAAATTATGAGTTTTTTGTAGATGTTGTTTTTGAAAACATTTTCAGCAATAATAAAGTATACAGGCTATTAGGGGTCTTTGCGGGGTCCAATCATCATCGGTAAATTTTCATTTTTGGAGAAGCATTGTTATATGATGAAACTAATACTTTTTTTCTTTGTTATTTCAAAAATATTACATGTGCATCACATTGAGCATCATCAAAATATTTTTACCCATCATGATAGATAAATGGAAAAAATCCATTTTTTATGTTTTAGTGGGAACTCAACATTTCCTTTTTCATGAAATTTGATGAAAAAAGGCATTAATAATTTAGGTAATTTGTTGGAATATGAATATATATTTTTAACTAGATTTAGGAAATGTATGTTCCAATACCATGGTGAAAATAAGTTTGATCAGGATTGGTATTTCCTTAGAGTAGAATATGGTAATGGGAAATCAAAGTGGTTAGATGATGTATTCATATTGCGGGAAAAGTGGGCACATTTCTTTTTGAAAGATTCTTTAACATTGGATATTTTCATCACTCAATTAAGTTAATATTTTAATAGATTTCTTAAATATTATGTTCATTTCAAGTTATGCGTTTTTAAATTATTTAAGTAGTTTGAGAATTTTTTTGAAAAAAAATTGATATCACAAAACAAAGGTTGAATTTGAGATGCATGAGAAGTTTCCTTCTAATCTTTACCCTTATTATGAATTGATGTGACAAGTTTATACACGATATACATACAATTTATTTTACTTATTTCAACATGAATATCAAATAATTGGTCCTTGTTTTCTGATATCATGTATTGAAATTGGAGTTCAATTCATTTATGTTATTGGAATGGTTGGCTGTGAAGATCAATTAGGTGTATCATATTAAGCTTCCAATGATGTTGTTGAATTTTATTGTTGAAACTTTGAGTCTGATGGGTATCTTTTCTATCATATTTTAAAATTTTATAATCATCTTGATGTGAGAAAAATACTCAAAAAATATATTATGGGGACATGGACCTAATGGGCTTGAAATATTGTGATATTCGAAGGATACTCTGTTGAAGTACTTGTTGATAGAAAATTAGTCATAGAAAAACATTACAAATATTTAACACAAATGGGAATAAATTTAATTAGCGTATCTTGTGAGATAGATGCGGGTTATGACATTAACTTATCTAATTTCTATAATTTTTAAAAAGATTTGACTATCATAAATACATCATCATATAAAGTTAATGGTCATGATAGTTTATACAAAATTTTAAGACAAAATTATTTTAAAAAGAAATAAACTAGGAAATGGGGAGATAAAATGAATAAAAAATTCAACTTTTATGATAACAAAATTATTTCATTTTCTAATGCATTTCTTTTATAATAGAAGTTATTTATTGTTAATGTGGTAGTTGATATCATATTTCTTTGTACGTAGGGAATTTCAGAGCAGGTGAGATTAGATTTTAATGTTGCAGCTAGAAAATGTTTTAATTTTTTTATCATCATTCTTTTCTAAAACTATTGTAATTGTGTTGTTTTTATATTGTATTAAGACTTGTTAACCAATTTGGAACTTCATCATTGTAGGTATACTCGCATAGCATTGGTATAGGATGACCAATGTAGAGAACATTGGATGGTAGTTAGTTTTTAAATTGTAATCAACGAATTGAAGCATTTATAGGCTGCAATATTTCATAGTCCACTTTTGGTTGTAATGGATTGAGAAAGGAATACCATTTCAAGAAATTGTGAATGTTTTCTTGTTTTTGTGTAGTATACAACTGTGAAAGTGACAGATGTGAAGATCATACTTTTTGTACTGAAAATGTAAACATAAAAATTCATCCACTTATGAATTGAAATTACCAAAACCAAATATAATAGTAGAATCAAATAATTCCCCTCAGAAAAAAAAATTCACCTCCTAAGCACATAATATTGTCACTTCAATTTCTAAAACCAAATATGACAATTTGTAATTACCAAAACCAAATAAGACCAGATTACAATTACCGATTGCAATTACCAAAACAAAATATTACCTATTGCAATTACCAAAACCAAATAAGAACCTTCTCAATTACCAAAACCAAATATAGTGCATTTTAGTTACTAACAACAAATATCCATTTCAATTAGAAAAACCAAATATAAAAAAAAACAAATAATTAACCAAAAACTCAAATAATTCCCCTTATAAGTACAGAACATTCCCACTGTAATTTCCAAAACAAAAAAAATTAGATGCAATTACCAAAACCAAATAAGACAAGATTCCAATTACTAATTACAATTACCAAAATGAAATATGAAGCATTGAAATTACCAAAAAACCAATATAACCCATTGTAATTACAAAAAAAAATCCATTGTAATTATAAACACAAAATATAATAATAAAACTGCATAATTCTCCTAAGAGGAAAATAATTCCCCTCATAAGAACATAATATTCCCACTATAATTTCTAAAACCAAATATGACTACATGCAATTACCAAAACGAAATTTAACCAGATGGACATAATATTCCCTTAAAAAAAATTTAAAATTAATATAATACTTATATAAAACAAGTATAACTTCAATATTTCTGTTAATATATCAATATGGAAATTGGTAATTCATCAATATAATGAAATTGAAGTAGTAAAATAGACATATAGTGTCCAATAATATTATAGTAGTGAAAATTACATCAACTAACAACCCAAACAATTATAAACATACAATCAACAATAATGAAATATTGATAGTAATAAAAAACATCATAAGATAAGAGAAGATTCAGAAAAATAGTATATAACAAACTTATATCACCATGTGAAATATTTACAAAGTCATTTCAATCACAACCCAAACAAAAAAATAGCCCTAAAACTTGGTTATATTTCTATTTTAAAAACTAACAACATTCATATAGAGTTTACAGTAACACCAATAAAAGTCGGTTGTATAAATGTTTAAAAAACATCGAACTATTTCATTTCCATTTTGATGTCACAACCATTTAACTGGGTTTTTAACTGGGTATGTTGATTCTAGTGACATTGTTTCCAAAAGGAAACTCTTTCTTCTATATGATGTTTCAATCCAACTATATATAAGGCTTGTAAGGAAATAATGTTCCATATATAGTCATAGGTCATAAAATTTGTCTCTTGCTAGTTTCTTGTTATATGCATGATCAGTTGTGAGCTTCTCTATTAGATATAAATCAATTATTCCACAGTCCAACGTTGCATCCCCCTTCAGAGGAGGGCTTTGCACTATAAATTAAAGTACACAAGAAGTCTTGTCTAATTATTCTGAGCTCCATTTTTTTACTTCTTCAATAAATATGTTTTTAATTTATAAAAATTTTATTCAATAAGTTGGTTTATATGACATTGAATTTGATGTCAAACAAGATAACATTTACTATTTGTAAAGAATCTATTTGATGACAATAATCTATAACAGAAACCATGCAAGGATTCATGGAGTTATAGTAGACGGAATATTTTTTCTCAATATCAAACACATGTAGTGTTCAATGCAGATTTGATGGGTTGATGGGGATGAAATCTTTTCCATCCAACTATATTGTTTTCTTTATTGGTTTCTTGAACAAAAACACAATCAATTTATCATTCCCCCTAACATTATTCCCTATAAAAATGAAAAAATTTAGAAAAAATATTAGTTAATATATATTGAAATTTAAGAATATATAGAATATTACACTCACCATAACACCACTAGTAATCATAGTAGATTTACACAAGAAAATTCTATCTATTTTTCTCATTCAACAATTCTTTTTTATAATCTGAGCAGAAATATATATAACATTATATAAATAAAAAGGAACAGAGGTTGTCACAAAAATTGAATATTAGTTAAATTAATATTGGTTAACATAAATACTCATTCTGCTACCTATCATGATTTTGCTGAAAAGAGAGAAAATATCATCTAATGCAACTTAATACAAGTTTTTCTAAGAATCCTATACATATGAACTACATAATAATAATAGTATTTTATAAGAAAACATGTACAATTTAGGGGAATTTAATATAAATCTTTTAAATTAAGGGAAGTCATTCCCTTTGTTCCTAAAAACAAACAAGGATGGTTCCATCTTCAGAATCTTCTCAAACTGGTCATAGTCTTTTTATTATAGTCGATTACTATACTTGACCCATTTAGGTACAACATCAATCCCGGTAACAACTTTTTTGTTGTTGTTTTTTCATTGAAATTAATCATATATCAATGGTTTTTTCAAGATGAGTTTTCTATTATACTATTTTTTATGAGGTGATACAATTTTTATTCTTATATTTCAGGTTTCATAATGATATAATGTATCCAATTTCTTATATTTTCTTTTTCTTGACTTTAAATTTCTAATCCTTGATCTTGTTTAGTGAGTTTCTATTTCTGGATGATTTTTTTGGCTATATTGAGGCAGAGGTGTGTTTTTTTAGTAGATTATTTTCACTTGATCAAGAGCCTTCAGAATCCCAGCTTCCTTTTTTCCTTGTTTCTGGTTTTCCTATATTATAGAAGGGGTTATTTCCGAATATTTTTCTTCAGTACTATTAGGGAGAGGTGTGGTTTTTTAGTAGTTTCCTCCTGTATCCTAGAACCATTTATTCCCACTTTCTTATCTTACTCATTTATAGAATTACTTATTTCATCACTATAAATGATTCCTTCTCTTACTATTGCATATTTTTTGGTGTTTTCGGTTACCAAAATCTTTGGTTTTTTAAAATTATACACCTATTTTCTAACCATTTCTTCCATTTTCTATTATTTTATTTTCATGGATGAATTTTAGTTTTCAAGACCCCTTATTTTTTCGTCATCTGGTTCTGAATTTCCCTACTAACCAACAATAGCTTCCTTACTCATTGTTGGCTGCTTACCAATTTCTTCTTCTTTTTGTCTCTATAATATTTTTCTTTTTAAAATACCTATGGGTTTAGAAAAAAATTAAATTTATACTATAATGGGTGCACTTACCTCACTTGTTTCAACTTGATGATTTTTTTTTCTACATCAACATCAAAATCTGTTATGCTCCACTATATGAATAGTGGATTAGCAGCTTGATCATTTCCATTAATTGTTCCTCTATCCTCATAGTACCAATACTACAATAATAACAAGCCGATAAATACTATATTATATATAACAGAGAAAAAAATATGAATCCCTACCAATAATGCGATACCACCACCTCATAATCTTTTCATGGTGGTTATGAAATTATTTAAGAGATATCATCAACTTTTTTTTTGGATTTCCTGAGACCACATTAGTGTTCTCATGTCTTTCATTGTATCCACATAATTTATAAAACCCTAGATCAAGTAAGCACATGTAGTACAAGAAAATAGAGTAGCACATGTGTATAAATATATAAGTGACGCCATTTCAATATGATATACTTCTTCATTTCCTTTTAGTTCTTCGAAAAGAGATTATTTGATTGAATTTTTTGTCAACAACATAAAAATCGTTTGAAATTTCCCTATATAAAAATATTCATTGGTTGTATTGAAAGAGTAGGTGTACTGCATTTCTATTTCACCTTCTTTTATTCTAAATATCCTTTGCACATCATCTTTAGAGAAACATATTTTGACTCCACTAAATCAGAGTTCATTTATTGATGGCACATAGTTATCCAAAACATAAAAAAATAAAACTGTGACATTTATTACAATCCAATGATGATGTAATATTGGATATAAATGCTTGAAAAATATTATAAAAATGAGTATTCCCCTAAGAATTTTTATGACCTTATTTCAGTTGTGGTTTTATTTCTTGTATAATTCTTTGTAAAGATGTAAAATTGAACCGAAAATGCACCCATGGAAATTTAAAGTAAAGCCTTTCCTTGGGAGTCAAAAAATTATAATATAGAATAAGTCCATACTGAATCCTATAAAAATTTCACTATAATATATAAATTAATGAATCATTAGGGGAATCCAAAAATAATATTATAGACGGTATAATAAGTCTTACTTTTAGTGAATTTCCAGTGGAAGTTCCAGTGGGAGTTCTAGTGGGAGTTCCAGTGGAACCTCCAGGGAGAGTTCGAGTGGAACCTCTAGTGGGAGTTCTAGTTGGAGTTCCAGTGCATGTTGTAGTGGTAGTTCTAGTTGATGTGCCAGTGGAACCTTTAGTTGGAGTTCCAGTGGAACCTCTAGTCGAAGTACTAGTGAAAGTTCCAATAAGGCAGAATAGGTTCTAGTGGACGTTCCCTCTAGTGTAATCCATTGAAAGTTATAGTACATTAGAACGACACAAAATCCACATATGAATCTTGTGAAATTTTACAAAAAATAATTTCTAAAGATTCTAATAAATTACTCTATATGTTTGGAAGGTAAAATATTGAAGTTCCACAGGAACTTCCACCAGAAGTTCCCCTAGTAAATAACACCATGATTTTTCACATATTTTATGTTTGAACTATAATTTGGTAGAATAAATTCCAATGGATGTTCATGTTTTATAAAATGAAAATAAAATCACATATGAATATTGTAACCTTTCACTAAATATTTTTTTTTGATTCAACAAATTACATTAGGATTGGAAGGTTGAATATGACTAGAAGTTCCACTAGAACTTCCAGTGGAAGTGACAATCGAAGTTGCAGTGGATGTTCCATTAGAACATCCACTGGATTTTCCCCTGAGAAATAACACAATGATTTTATACATAAGGTATCTTTGCACTGTAATTTGGTAGAATAAATTCCTATGGATGTTCATTCAAGTGGAAGTTCCAGTGGACCCCCCTGTGTAAGTCCCTACAGAACCTTCAGTGGTAGTTCGAGTTTTATAGAATGGCACCAAACTATCTTATGAATCATTTAAAATTTTAATAAAAATATAATTTTTTGGATTCCACAAATTACAACAGGTTTGGAAGGTAGAATATCAATATAATTTCAACAGGAACATCCAGTAGAAGTTATAGTTCTCCAAAATGGCCCAAAATTCACTTAAGAATCCTTTCATATTTCACTACAAATACATTTTTTTGGGGATTACACAAATTAAAATATAGGTTAGGAATATTTCAGAATTTTCCAATGGAATTTCTAGTGGAGGTTCGAAAATAACATTCTAGAACCTCCAGTTGAAGTGAAGTAGAGGTTTCGATGAAAGTTCCAATGGAACCTCCAGTGGAATTTCCAATGGAACCTCCAGTGGAAGTTCCAGTGAAACCTGTAGTAGAACCTCCAAGGTAAATTCCAGTGAAACCTCCAATGGAATTTTGTGTGGAACCTCTAATGGGGAATAAATGAAAAGCCTTGTCAAACTTTCAAAAATTAAAAAATGGGGAAATTTCAGTGAAAGCTTTCATAGAAATCCCAATGTAACATTCATTATTTGAGTCAAAAAAATATTTTTTCCCTCTATTTGCACGGTTTTTAGTGAATTCCAAATAGTGAAATTAGAGTTTTTTGAATTAATAAAATTATAGAAATACAACATTTAGGGATAAAAAGCACAACCTTTATAGAAAAATTATCATAAGAGAAAACTATTAAAAAAGAAATTGTAACAATAGAACATTTAGTTGTGCTGAAATAGAATAGAGATTTTCCAATACGTATTTCAGAAAAAATAGCTATGTTATGACACCTTTTTTATCCATTTGCGCATGTTTTGTACACAAAAAAGTGTTAAGTATTGAGATGAAATACCACTAGAGTCATGTTGTTCTTTGAGAAGTAAAATTATACCTTTGCATTGGAGGAATATTTTGGACAACACGATAGTGCCTTCAGTGGAGTCATTATCGTCGTCGTAGTCATAGACCTCCCTGAAGTTGTTGTTGGAGTAGCTAGATTCTTCATTGTCACTATACGGCTTGATTTGTCGTTTTTTCCCATAGTAACCATAACTGAAGTCAATCTGTCTCAGGGATTTGATTTTCCTCACAAAAAAGAAAAACTATCAATGAATTCAAATGCGAGGAATTCTATAAACAAATGATCTGACATCTAATAATATCCTCGCACATGTGTCCTCATCCTAGGGTTGTAATAGAATATCTAGTTAATTGTTTAACCGGAGACGATGTCAATCCCTCCCTTAGGCGTGTCGCAAGGAGCCTTTGTTTGAAATTTGGAAGAGATGGGAATTGAACCTTGCACCAAACTATCATTAAATCATTTGAGCCGACCAACTCACTTGTGGTTGTTTTTATTATTTAATTGTGTTCTGTTATATATGTATATATAAATATTTAAAAAAAATTAATATATATATATATATATATATTTCTATTAACATGCATATATTAATATATAAATATACATCTATTTTGTTTTTATATTTTATATGTTTATATTTTATATTATATATATATTAATATTTTATATTTACATATATGGTTATATATATATGTATATATTTTATATATTTTATATTAATATATATATATATATGCTAATATATATATATATAGACATATATTTTTCAATATATATGCATGTGTGTGTGATTATATATATATATCTGTGTGTGTGTGTGTGTGTGTTTATAAATGCGCGTGTGTGTGGATTGGTATGTATACATATATATAATTAACTACATTTTAAAACAATCATAAAAATGACACTAAAATAACCACGTTTTCTTAAAAACATGACTAAATTTAAAATATATTTTTAAATTTTATGTATATATATGTTTATGTAATATATTATATATAAATTATGCTTATATATTATATATATGTTTTTTATGTTTATTTATATGTTTATATATATATATGTTTATATTATTTATGTGTGTATCTATTTATATTATATAAATATATATGTATATATTTTATTTATATCAATATATATATATATATATATATATATATTTGTGTGTGTTTATATATATGTGTGTGTGTGTCTGTTTATATATGTGTTTGCAGGTGAATAAATATATATGTTTTTGTATACATATATATAATTATATATATAAATATATTTATATGTATACATTTATATATTTATGTGTGTGCGCACGTGTGTTTATATATATATATATAGATATATGAGTGTGTGTTTATATATGTATATATATATGTGTCAGTATTTTTAAAATTAATATATTATATAAATAATTTTTTATATTAATATAAATATACTAATATATATATTTATACGTTTATACGTTTATATATTTATATTTTATGTTTATACAAATACATATTTATATTATATATATATATATATTATATTATATATACATGTCTATATTTTCTGTTTATATTGTGTGTATATATATATGTGTGTCTTTATAATATATATATATATATAATATGTTTATATTATATATATATTATATGTTTAGATTAAAATATATATATATATATGTTTATATTTTATGCGTATGCTTATATTTTATATGAATGTTTATATGTATATGTTTATAGATATATATATGTTTATACACCCACACACACACACACACACACACACACACATATATATATATATATGTTTATATATATTTGTGTGTGTTTGTGTAAATATACATGCTTATATATACATATAAATTTAGCCACGTTTTCATAAAAACGTGACTTAATTTAAAATGTATGTGTTTTTATATATAAATGTTTGTATATATATATATAAGTATATTTATATACGTGTGTGTATGTATTAATGTCTGTGCGTGTTTAGCGACGTTTTTCAGGAAGTATTGTTAATTTAGAAATATTTTTTTAGAAAGAGTTGCTAATTTAGCAACATTTTTCATGAATCATCGCAAAATTCGTGATGTTTTCATTATGTGTTGATAAATTAGCAATTTTTTCAAGAAACGTCGCTAGATTAATGATGTTTTTTAGGAAGTATCACTAATTTAGCGACACCTTCAGAAAAATTCACTAATATAGTGACATTTTTTAGGAAGCATCAAAAATATAGAAACATTTTCAAGAAGCATCGCTAAAATAATGAATATTTTAGGAAGTATCACTAAATTAACAATGCTTACTGAAAAACATTGCTAAATTTAAAAACCAGTGATGTTTTCCAAAAATGTTTCCAAATTAAAGTTTTTTTGTAGTGTGGGATCAAAGATTCAGAATAAGATATCACGATTTAGTTATCCTATAAGTGACTCTTCATCACTATATCTCTATGATTAGTGTTTATCACATTATGCATTGGGTTTTGGTCAATGGTTAGAATTATAGAGCTTATATAAGTATTGGTTATTCTACTAATGATGAAGAGACAAAAAATAACAATTGAAATGAAGGAATTATGATTTAATAAAATGATGGAAGGTCGTTAATGGTTTAATAATGAAGTAGAAATATTAATGTTCCTATTTCTTTTCATTCAAGATTTTTTTCATCAATGATGCTCTATTTATAAGAATCATGATATATATATGGATTGTGTTATAGTACCTTTTCTTTAACGATTGGAAGCACAATCATTTTCATTATGGTTTTAAGGTGAAAAAGGTATTCTTATATTTTGTATGTGACCATAAGAGCTACATTATTTATATAATATAATTTAAAGTTGATTTGGGAATTTAGTGGCCTTCCATATAAATTTTTGGCTTTTGAATTTGGAAAGATATATGTTGGATGAATCTTAAGGTAACTAATTATGAAATGGATTAAGTTGAACTTTGGATATTATTGTTTGAGGTTAAAGTATGATTTACCATATCGAATAACAAATGATAACCGTTTTGGTTTTAGTAAACATTTAAAAGCTGAAGGAATGACTCATGGATCTTATGATTCATAAAACGAATTTAGGCATGAAAACTCCATCTTGAACATTCATTTCCAGCTGTAAGGGGGTGAAGTGAAAATATATCAAAGCACAACCAAATGACGAGATAATGCTTATGAGATGGAAAGAAATAAATTAAGTAATTATCTATATAGTTAAATAATCCCTCAACTTTAGGAAAAAGATTTTGGAACAAAAACATTATCCATTTACTTTTCCTTATGAGAATTTAGTGGGATTTTTAACCCATCATTGATTTATGGTTTTTTTATTGTTAACTTTCTCATGAACATGTTCTCTATCACTCTCCATCATAAATTTATAGTTAATTTTTCTTCTATGTCCATGTTTTTTCAACATGTAACCCTAGTATGTGTTATCTCATGTGACCTTCGTTCTTCCTTTTCATTATTTTAAAGTGGATGAATCATTAATCCTTTTTCTGATGTTGGATTTCAACAAAGGTATTTTGAAAAATCAAACCCCTAGTTTTTGATCCAAAGTTTAAATTATGAGAACATAATTTATTAAAGGGGGTAGAATTCAACATCCTTATTTTTTAAAACGAAACACTATATTCGATAGCATACATGATATGCCACATAGAGTTTAAATGAAAAATTAAATATTATTATTATTTAAATTTTACCATTATACCACAGCCATTAGAATGGAGGGAATGAACTTGATTAAATCAATTGTGAAAAATATGGTATAAAAATTTATATGTAATTAATTTTGTGACCAATTATTGATGAATGTAACTAAATCAAATTTTTAAATGGAAAACGTTTTCTAAAAAATATTTAAATGCACACAAGTGTATTTTATACCAATAAAATAAAAAAATAACAATTTTTGGTTTATATTAATGATATATATATATATATATATAATATAGCATCCCAGAATTAATATACATGGATATTACATTGTTTTAGATGAATATTTGGTACATTATAAAAATACATTCCTAGGACCGTAATAGTTTAGTGTCCTTGGAAACGTGGAAACAAAATATCCTATCATAGTAAAAGATCTTCAGAATCTCTCATGAAGATCTCCACCTTTAGTAATTATACATAAAAAATTCCTTCATAACCTGGGAAAGGAAACATAAAAAGGGGTAAGCTCATATACTTAGTAAGGGTAAACCAGGGAGACATGTAAGCAAAAATGATGAACATAGGGGTATGAGAACATGATAGTAACATTATAAGATCATACAATGTATATCAAAGATCATAAACATGGGTTATGGGATAGAGTATGGAATTTCACAAGAAATTAATCATAAAGAAATAAAGAATATAATACATGAAAACATATGTGAGGAATAAGACATAGAATTTGTGGCATACACATAAGAATAGAAAACCATATATCAAGGCTACCTACAAAGACCTTTATAACATGTTAGGCTTGGGCTATGACTTGTGTACCTATTGTAGGTTTTGGATAACAACCCATGTACCCTCTTACTTTTAGGATTGGGATACAACCCATTTACCCTCTTTTTTCAAGCATGTGATATATATCATGTAACCTCTTTCTTTTAGGCTTAGGCTACAACACATATACCTTATTGGTTTCGGTCTTGGGATATAATCTGTGTACCCTCTTTATTTTATGATTGGGATACAACCCATGAACCTTATTGTTTTCAGGCTTAGTCTATTACCCATGTAACCTATTTGTTTTAGGTTTGATCTATAACCCTTGTACCTTATTATTTTTTTAGCTTCAGCTATAACTTGTGTACCCTCTTTATTTTTTTCTTGGGATCCAACCATTGTACCTTCTTGCTTTTAGGATATGATTGTAACCCATGTAACCAATTTTTTTAGGCATGGGATATAACCCATGTACATTCTTGTTTTGAGGCTTGGTCCACAACCCATGTACCCTTTGAGCTCATATATAAATTATCATTACCCAATTAATTGGAGGTAAATATAAGTCCCACCCATATAATAATTATATCAAACATACATGTTCCCCAAAACCATTAACAATCATATCACAACCCATGAAATGAAATGGGTTTTACAAACATGCCATCATATCATAACCTATAGAAAAAGATTCAAGTTTCATAATCATGTCATCAAAATCATAACCCATGAAAGAGAAACGGATTTCATACACATATAACCCATTAAAGAGAAATGTATTACATAAATAAAATTACATTAATCATAACCCATTCATAAAAATAATATTAATGAAACATTCAGATCATTTCCTGGAAGGGAATGAGTAACATCAACAAATGTCACATTAGATGTAAAATAATTTTGAAATATCCTTCAAAAACGTTTCATGAGGAAAATATAATTTATTATTTGAAAAGGTATTTTTAATACATAAAACCACTTGAAAATAATTTTTATAGAAAATACATTTAAACTTATAAATAAGACATGAAATCATTTTGAAAACCCTTTCCCTTGACAACTTATAAAATAAGAATAAAAAATATTTTAAAAATCTTTTCCATTGAAAAAACTTTGAAAAATTATAAATAAATATTTTAAATGTTTTGAAAAAATTTTTATATGAAAAAAATATGAAATTATGTTGAATTTTATTTTGAAACCCACTAATTTGAAAATAATTTGAAAATTTATAATGATTGCTTGAGAACATTTTGAAAACCATTTCTTTAAAAATAACAATGAAAATATATAAAGAAATATTTTTGAAACCATAAAAAAAATTTAAAATCCTTTTTACATGAAAATTTTCTTAAAATATCATTTGAAAATATTTTTGAAAACATTTTGAAAACATTTCTGAAAACATGGTTTGGAAATAAAACAAATTTCTAATTGAATAGAGATATACATTCTAATTTTTCTTAAAAAATATTAATTATATTAAGTAAAAATTTGTCAAAAATGGTTCAAATAAAAAAAATATCTTGAATAAAAATATTAAAATAAATATCTTTAGTTTTCTTGAGATATGGATCATACTATTTCATTAAAATAAGTATAATAATTAACAATCTCGAAAATCGATGAGATTTTTTCAATAAACTCATACCACATGATTACTTGGGATCATACTCTTCATGTAATAAAAGGAGATTAAATGGAACTTAAAATATCATGAAAATATTTAAATTCCTGATATAATATATAAAATGAAATTATATACACTTAAAAAGATAATTTAGGTGCATAACAAAACATGAGTCTCAAAGAATGAAAATTAAGACAAAACTATTTCATCAATTTGGTAACTTTGGAAATGTAAACCCCATGAAAGAAATATCATTAAATTGATATTTTAATAACCATAAATTTAATTATAATATTCATATAATACAATAATGGGTAATACATTCACCACCCAAATAGAAACAGTGGTGAACATTGCATGTATCTAACAGAAATAAAAATTGAGACGAAATCCCCTTTTCTTGTGTCTTGAATCTTGTTGTACTCGTTCAAAAAACCTATATAATAAGTATAAATTTATTATTAATATTATAAAGAACCATATTCTTATATACATTGTTTGATTATGACATTATATTATCCATTTGTTAACAGTCCTTTGTTATGGTTTCACTTCAGGTAGTATTCACTTTATTCTTCGTATGTGTCTTAATTTGTTATATCATTGGTATTTATACTTTGTACCATGATTTAAAGAGTTTAAAAAATATATATAAATATCATGTATATAAATTATATGTGTATTATAATAATCTATAGAATATATATGTATTAAATAGAATACACCATTCATGGAGATGCTTGGTCGTACGTATGCATGAATGCTATTTTCGTTTAATTGTTGTGTTGAAAGAGAGACAGAAAAATAAATAAATAAATATATATATATAAAATTATTATAGTATATTTATGATATCATATATATCATATATATTCACTAAAATAATCATTAATAAAATCCACATAATTTTTTAATGAATCATATAGCTTTGGGGGGGGGGGAGTCCATACTCCCTCAAACGAAATTATCCCGTTAACAAAAAATGGAAAGTAAAAAGGTATGTGTTATAAAAAGAAATGAAAAAGATTAAATACTTCATAAATATAATATATTATATATTTAAACATAGTTTTACTCACAGTGTCCACTATGATAGGAGGTGAGGAAAAATTGATCAATCATTGTTTTGTGAGGCGATAATTCGCCGTACACATAAACAATATGTTCGTTATCCATTAGATAGAGGTTTGTGTAAGTGTTGGTTGAACATTAGCATAAAATAACCTAGTATATTTATCATACAGTTTATTTTATAAAATCATGGAAAAAAAGAATGTGTAGGGGTGAAAAAATAAAATAAAATAAAGGACTTGAGAGAATGAGTTACCTATTAATCAGGTAACTCCTTTTAGTTTGTGCCCAAAGGCTTCCTTGGATTTACTTCTTCCCAAGGGAAGGATTATAGGAGGAACTGAGGATTTTTGGGAAGTGTATTGGTTAGATATTGACTGAACCTATGAGGTTTGATAGGTGTGAGTATGTGGGAGAGGTAGTGGCATTTTACAGGGAATGAAAAGGAATCACTTGGAATTTTTGAATACAAGTTAGGTATACACATGTTATTACCTAACAAAAGTCATATCAAACCAACATTAATAAATAATTTAATGTTTATGGAAGAAATATGACCATACAATGGATTTTTTACAATTTCATAAGTAATTTTGGCCCCTATGATTAATGTTTTGTCCCTAATTAATAATATTTTGACCTTAATAACAATGATTAATTTTAGTCACTTTTACTAATATTTTTGTTAAAACATTTAGTTGATATTATTAGAATATAAATATTATAATTATTACAATGGTTTATGTTATTTTTTCAAAATTCAAATAACATAGGTGGAAAATTTAGGATTAATTATAATCGAACAGAGGGGATAAAATTACGGGTCTTTAAAGTAAAAAAGAAGATCAAAAGTCTATTAATATTTTATATACAATTTCAAAGTGAAAATGATTCTAATGAAATAAATTATATTAATATATGTATATTTTAGCTAGTCTTGCACCAAACATACGCCGATTCAGTGTTGTGTGTAGCACCAAAAAAGTTGGTATTATGTGTAGCACAAGCCTAGTCAGTTCTATGTTATAGGAATATTTGACATAGTGTTTAAATATATATATATATATATATAGAACTATGTCTAGTGTCAAGTGAAATGAAAAATATCAAAGAGATAGTTTAATTTGAAAAAAAAAATTCACAAAATCCCAAGGTGTAACATATAATATATTAAATATAATATTTAAAATTATCCCAATGTGTTTTATACACATGTTATTAAAATAAATTCAATTTTACCTATAAAAGATGCATTTTTCAAAAGGCCGGTTTTACTGACTTTTGAGGGAATAATTGTTTTAAAACTAAATTTTTAAACTTTTATAAATTTAATTTGAAAAAATAAACTTCATTTTTGAAAATATAACATTGAAATTTAATTTGGTTGAATTTTTTGTATTTTTTTTAACAAATTTCAATTTTCATGAATAGTGAAAAATACTACATTGTAATTGAAAACTTCTTTTTTCATCAAAATTATTTATATAGTAAGATTAAATTTTAAATTTAATTTAATGTATAATTAGATTAATTTTATATAATTTAAACAAATTTAGGTAATTGAAATCAATAAAACATTGAATTTTTAAATAAAAACAAATCAATATTTTGAACATTTTCACATTAAAAACATGTTTTCTCTCCCCATCAATGAGATTAATTTAAAATTAATTTAAAATTTATTTTTTCAATTATATGTTTTGAATTTTCAAAAAATTAATTTAAAATTTGGAATCATATTTTCCAAATTTTTTAAATAGGTTCCTTTTATTTTTAGATAATATTAATTGTAAACTTATTAATTTTTATTACCACAATTAATTGTAAATTGGATAATTAAGAGTAAAAAATGCATTATAAACATTATAAAATTACCCTATCACTTGAAATAATTTTATTGGATGAGTGAGTTTAGAAAAATATCATCATTGGGATTATTTTATGGAATCTTAGAGTAATTTGGATGAATTTAATCATTTTCAAGTATTTTATTTTAAGGGAATTAAAATATGTCATACACATGTTTTTAATAAGTATTACAGTTTTAATATGTTGTTATTCAGAATATATATTCAAAAATAAATATGCATTTGAAATATAAAATGTTTATCTTAATTATAGTAATTTAATTTTATTTTTTAAGAAATAATTATTTAAATTAAATTCCTTTACAATGATGATTCAATAATTGTTTTATTAATGGACATATCAAATAAATGTTATTAAATTGTTAAAAAAATATAATCTTATTTAATTAATTTCATACAATAATTTTATAGATTAATTTTATATTTTATTTACGAGTTAATGTATTTTTTTGAATATATAATTTTGTTATGATGTTTTAAAAAAATCAAGCAATGTATAATATCAAATTGACATTAATGATATTTTAAAATAAATTACATTTTAGTAAATGATATAAAATTCATAAAAATATTAAAATTTGAAAAAAAGGATAAGTTTTATAATATCATAAATGATCCACTTATGTTTTTTTTCTAATTTTATTGTAACTGTATTAACCCTTAATGAGTAAGAACACATGTTATCATAGTAAGAGTTAAATGGATTAAATAAGGATTAAAGCCAAAATATAAGGGTAATAATATGACCAAAACTTGTCAAACAATTATTGGTTGATAGGATTTATATCCATAGTAATATTATATTCTAAATAAATCAGTTTTTAGGTATTTTAAAATGAAAATTAATTTATATTAATTTAATATTTTTGAGTTTCCAAAAGTACCCCTCACCTCAATTATAAAAGGGTAGCTCCTCCATCACTATATCACACAACCTTTATCCTTCTAGATCAACTTAAATCATCCCATTTATATTTCAAAAAATACTTATAAATGTTATGTATACCATTTTGTTCCAAAAATACCAACCCTATATCCCTTAAGAAGAGATTTAAAGGATGTCCACCTAAAAAGAGGTAATCATTTTTACCAACTCATCCATGTCCATTTATTCTTCTACTTCATATTCATGTGTTATTTACATGAAAAAGTAAAAAAATCCAGTATCATATAAATTCAGAGATGTTATTATTTTTATGGTGAAACCATATTATACCTTTTAGTAATCCTAAGAAAAAAAAACACTATGTGCGGTTACATATGACTTACCGTCTCTACATTGTGATGTAAATTTTTTCATCACCACTTTATTTAGGTGGGTATAATGATGCATACAATGGATAAACATAATAAATATGACATGATATTGAATATTTGAAAATTAATTTTCCATATGGTTCTATACCCTTTCACTATTAATATAATGATAGCATCGCTCATGCGTACATACGACCTACAATCTCCATGATGCGATGCGATTCATTTTTTATGTTCAGCATTCAAGAATAATTATTAAAATAATTATAATGGATAAATATGACATATATGACCTTATTATCATTCTGTAGATGATGTAACTATTCAAAATAATCATGATATACACGAAGAAATGTGAATAGGAAAATGAAGTTGTTAAAACCTGAGACAATGGGTAATAACAAAATATTATTAACAAATGGGTGATAAGATGACATAAGAGGACAATATAAGATATCGTAAATATGAATATAGTTATGATATAAATTAATATATTTCCTTAAACCATTATATATTAGTTTTTGATATGTATAATGGAAATCATACCTAAGGTAATAATTACTTCATAATCTCATCATTATTCAGGATTGTTTAAGTTTAAACCTCCATTGGGAAACATTTTTCTTCCATATCTATTTTTTCAAAAAATGTTTTCTAAAATGTTTTTACTATTATACTAAAATATTTTAAATTATTTTTACCCATGTTTGAATTTTTATAAAATTGTTTTATAGGAATATTTTTATCATTTTCCAAATGAGGTACTTTATATCTTTTTTGAAACAAATACAGAAGGAATTCATTTTTTAACTTTTGAAGCATGAGGGAATTTTTCCACCGTAATGATTCCTTAATATCTTAAAGATTACCTTAAAATTTTTCAAGTTTTTTTCAATGAAAATGTTTTCTTTTAAAATTTTGTGTCCTTTTAAACAAATTATATCAAAGTAATAAAGTGTATTTATCTCAGTAATTTTCAATGATTGTATTATAGTATTTTCATCAATGTCAACATAATTTATTGAATTTTATGATTTATTGGATTTGATCTATTATGATATCATATACCATATTTATTTAATGGTTTATGATCAGTTTTACTATGCATGTTATATTTTGATACCATTCACCATATTACTCAGAATGGTTTGTGATTATGTTTACTAATTAAGGAAGGCTATTTACATTTTGTTTGTATATATTGTTTATGATTGACTACATTTATATAAAGAATGAATTGGAAATAGTAAGTGATGTTTGGGGACCACTCGATCCCCAAGATTCATCGGTAGGTCTCAAGAGAAAATCCTGATATAGATTTGGCCAAGTCCTTACCCATTTATTTTTAGATGTCTTGGCTAAGGCCACGAGGGTATCTTTTAGATGTCCAAAATCATGCATTCCATCATTATTAGATTAATTATTGATATTACATGTGACTATTCATTTAGTAGAATATCCATATTTATGTTTCATACTAATGTGATTATTATTATCAGATTATTTGATTTTTATTTATTATTTACATGTTATGCTCAATAGTATGTTTAAATGGAATCTGTTTAAGTTATTTTCCTTTCCATAATCATTTATGCTTATTTATGATATCTTGAATTGTATGTATACCCATTCCGAGAATAATATCTCACCCATTTCTTGTGTTTTATTTTTCCCTAGGATGCTAAGATGTTTATTGTGATTGATATGTAGGGTTAAGAAATGATAATAATGGTGTTCTCAAATGATTTTCTATGTTGTATTTTATATTTTAAATGGTAATGTATGATTAATGTAGGTAATCTAGTTTCCATAACTATTAAACTGATCTGAAATTTGGGATTTGATTCCTATATATATTTCAATGTAATAAAGTAAGGCATCGGGTTCGGGCCACTGGGGTCGGGTTTTTTACATAAAAAAACCACAAAGTATTGATTAAGATATCAATGTTCACTAGATATCCCATATAAGACAATACATCAATTCTCAAGGAAGGTCACAACTCATGATATTACAATCATTCTTATATCAAACAAACCAGAACATCCAACATGGACAGCCACCAACTCCTGGGTTTCACATAGATCATTAATCACATGCCAACACATAACTTTACTCATGGGAACTGATTCATAATGAACATCCACCTATGGGACACCTCCACTGAGAATCACATTTTTATCAAACCACATATGAACGTACAATGACACTGTCCTACCATGATATATTTCGAGAATATCATTTCTAAATGGTTCAATTAAAAATAATTTCATTCCAAGATATATGTGAAAAAGATGCATTGTGTGTTAATAAAATTGTAAATAACCAAACCCACATATACCACCCTCAAGGGGTCTATCTCTAAGGAATCCAATGCATGTACCAACCCACTAAGGCCTCCACACCTCCATGCACATGGGACAGCATCATCGTCCTCATTATAGAGTGCCTCACCATAGATTCAAATAACCTACCAAAAAAATAATATATATATATATATATATACATTTTTGCCTAGATGAGTAGAATTACACTAATAGCTTATAATATTAAACATCGTATGAGTTGTTGTTGACACTTTTAACAGATGGGCCACTATTATCTATGATAAAATTAAAACTAGAACCTCTACATAAAAAATAGATACATCCACATAAACATACATTAAAAGATTATATATATATATATATATATATATATATATATATGAAAAAGGTGGTCCCTATAAATATAATGTCACTAAGAAAATATATGGCTAAACATCGTATGATCTGTTGTTGACACTTAATATAGTTGGTCCACTATAGTCTGTGATAAAAATCATAATAGTAGGTCAAAATTTCATAATAATCCCTATGATTTCAACTATATAATTTAGATATATTAATCTAAATGAATAATATGTTGGATTTTTTATACCACATTCAATACCAAGCTTAAAAAAATAGTAATATAAAATTAAAATATTATTATTTAAATATGTTTGATTAAAAATAGTCATTGGTTTAGAGAGAATGAATAGAATAATGATATTATATAACATATGTAGAATTTTTTACCTTAATTATATAAGTAAGGAATAATATATTTATTATAAATTCATTGTAAATGAAGATAAATACTTTTGAAGGTAAAAGATATTTTTTTAGAAAGCTGTATTTATGTGTGAAATATATTTTTAGGTTAATAGACTAAATTAACCACTATTTATAAATGATTAAAATTAAATAATTAGATTCTATATATCTAATTTAAGGAATTTAAATTCATTTAATTATGGTTATTAGGTATGGAATTAGAATAATGTTATTTTAGGCTTCCAAAAACATTCTTCAAAATGTGTTTTATTACATTTTTTATGGATATTATGATTAATTTCTCAAAATTTTATAAATTGTGTTTGAAAAAGTCGACATCATTTTTTAAATCATCATTTAATAATAGGATTAAATCTTTTTTTTGGATTTTCTGAAAATATTTTTTTTGAGTGAAGAGTAATAAATACTGATTTTTTCAAAAATATCATTTATTTCTTTCAGTAAAGTAATTTAAAAGACCCATTATGTTTTGGTTTGGTTTTAAAGTAATATAAAATACATTAAATCATATTTTTTCTAATTAATTCTATATTAATGAATACTATATTATTTTTTATATTTTTTATATTTTTTAAAATGCATTTTCTATTGAATTTTTTTCTTACATTTTACACTTTTATATTAAAATATTTTGATAACATTTCAAAAACATGAATATTTTTAAATGGATTTAAAATCTTAAATATAGGTACAAATTTTTTTATAAATTCAATTTTAGTTTTTGTCAAAATAATAAATAACCGAGTTAAAAAATTTAGTTATATCTGTAAGGTAAATTAATATTAAAACGTAAATTAAGAAGAAATGGATAAAAAAACATCAAACCATATCAAATATTTTTGTTCTTGAAGTTTTCAAGACCAAAAATCCTCTTTGGACTATTTTTTATGTCTATATTATAAATGTTGGTATTCTTCCTAGAGATGGAGGTGCTCTATTTTATAAAATGTCATTTCTACCATTTTATATCTTAAATATGTTTCATGATTTAGATGATAATGAATATAAATTATCAATGAAAAAATATTAACATAATGATTTATAATAAAATATTTTAATGTTAAAAAATTATTTTATATTATTTAAATAAAATATAATTATTTTAAATTCTTATGAAGTGTTGGTACAACACTGATGAAAGCATATAAAAAGTAAAATAAATTTGTCAATAAATATTAAAAGTGATAATATTTAGATTATTTTTGGAAATAAATGGATTATATCGACACATGTGAAGTCTTAGTGATGTTTTAATAATTTTAATTGAAATTAAGTTTTTTATCTTGATTGCTTTAATGTCAAAATTTTGGAATACATCTGAAAATGAATTTAAATGATATTTAATGTTTATAAATTATTTTTAAATCATTATGAAATTATGGAAATATATTAATAACTCAATTTTATGGGGAATTTTTTTATTATATCATGAATATTCCATCTATTTTACACTTTTAATTTTTAGAAATACTTTCTTTACCCATAAATATTAAAAATTTTGCTACAACGATTGAGGTTAGAAAAGGTTAACATGGGGTTAAACCAAAATATAAAGATTAAAATGACAACTAAATATATCTAAATATTATTGGTTGATTATATTTAGATGTTATACTCATTATAATAGATTATATTTTACTTCAGATCCATTTTACATAAGTTAGAAATATATTATATATAAATATTTTATGTATTTAAAAGATTTTAACCCACCTCACTTATAAAAGAGAACCACCTATCATCGCTTCTTCATACATAATGGACCATTTATCTAGACCATTATCTACCCAAATACCTTCAAAAACATCCTTACTTTGTCCACGAGTAATATTATCTTCCAAATATCAACCTAATAAGGATTAAGGTTTAATCCAAGGGAGGATTTTCAAAGAAGAGACATAATTCATAATAGAGAGTTTCATGGTATTTTTTTATTCTCCCTCCAAATATTGTTTAAACGTGTGGAAATAATAACATAAAAATATTAAATATAATAAAATTTTATTTTAATTGTTTTACAACCCATTTTTATCTCATTTTCCATTATACGGGAAATTAAAATATTTCTCATGAATACATGTGAAATACCACCCCCAAGAAGTGGTGTTTTCCCTTTTTAATTACCAGATCATATGAATGGGTAAAATGAAGGATAAAATAAATAAATTTTATTTTTAAGATATAATTTTTATTCCTTAATGATAATATATTACTTACCATCTTACCCAACATTTCGTTGGAAAATGATAATGTCAGTCATGCATATGTGTTGACTACCACCTCCATGAAGTGATACGATTCATTTTTCATCTCCACCTTATGATGAATGTAATAAAGATTTAAATAATGGATATCTATGACATATATAAATTATTTAGGATTCTTAAAGTAAAAATATTTTCTACTTTTTATTTCTTTCCCACTTAGTAGAAAAATAAAAACATCAATCATGTGTAAGTACGGACTACCGTCTCTATGAAATATTAGCATTCATTTTTCATGACATCCTTAAATGTTGGTTTTCAAATTTTATTTAATTTATAATTATGATAATCATAAAACTTTTATGATTCATAAGGTAACTTAACTATAACCCATTTGACCATAATTAATTCATCGATGTCTTTTTTAGGTTATAAATCAGATGACCCCAAAATTTTCAATGTGAACTCAACCATTTCAATAACTAAAATAAAAAAGGTAATAAATAATACAAAATATAATAATTTAAATTAAATTAACATGAATAATGTTCCTAATAAAATAAATATGTAATATAATTATATTATTTCGGAGTTAGAGAATGTACGAAGTTAAATAAGACATAAAGTATGGGATTTTCCTTTAAAATATTTATCCTATGAATCAATGTTATTTTAAATGTTTCATTTATGTAATTATTTATTATTAATTAGTTAATAATTTTCTTTTTAAACTACCTTTTACATTCATTGTTTTTTTAATAAAGTATTATTTTTAACGTCTTCCCTATGAGTTACTTTTGATAATTTTAACTAAAGTGAGAAAACAATATTTTTAAATGAATATAGAATTATAAGAATTTACCATAATCAGGTATTTCATTCATTATAGATACTAATATTTTTATTTTCATGGTTTTAAAAAGTAAATTTAATTCAATTTTTTTTTTGGAATTTTTATTTTTAATGATTTTTAAATGAAATTGATATTTCTATAAAATTTTATATGAAAATGGAAATTGATTTTTCTTATCGGTTCAAATGAGTTATTTAAGATTTTTATGAAGAAAAAAGAAACATATTTCAGTTTTTAATGATACATTACATGAGAATTATAGATGATAACATGTTACCCTAATATAGTTCATAATGACGGGTGAGCTCATTATAGATCTCCAATGCATTGGGTAATGAATTGTGTTCAAAGAAGAAAAATGAGGCACCTAACCTAGTAGGTTAATCCTATGGAATTAAATTGGAATTATTTTTTTCAACATAGTCTTCACATAAGTTAACATGAGTTATTAATATAATTCTCCAAGATAACCATTTAATTAATACAAATGTTTTTTATTGAAAACTTTTGATTTCTCAGGGAAAGAAATGTTTGAAAACCATTAAAGGTGAATGGTCAAGTAAATTTTTCAGGAGTTATCATATACTATTTTCTTCCTTAATAACTATTTATTATGAAAATAGGTTTCAATGGTTTAAATTATTCAATGTTTTATTTTCACATGTGGATAGGTTTTATCTGTGTGCTTAGATATTTGTTATTAAAAATGTAACCATTTTCAATGGTTTTAATATTTTTCAATGGACTAATGGGTTTCCAATATTTTTACATAACTTATTGATATTTTTATTCTCATCCCATATTTTAATTTTTTTCATAGGGACAAATGAAGAGCGGGAACAATTATGAATTCTATCTTTGAATAAAATAAATTATCCTAGATAAACTTTCAGGTTAATATGTTCTTAGATATTGAGGTAATTATAGTTAATTGGGATAAAGGGTGATTTATTTTTGGGAATATATGTTTTATTTTTTATATAACAAAGGGTTTGAAAATTTATTTGGATACTATTTTATTAAATTTATTTTTAAGAATGTCACTATATTTGGAACATTATATATTTAAGGTAAACTGATTTTTTTCGATAATGGATTTTATTTGAGGAATAAATGATGAGTTATGTTTTGGAAGAATATATGATATTTATTATAGATTTATGGTGATTCTGGTTTTTATGAAAATGATTAGTATATTTCATAGATTATAATATTTGGGAATATAGGTAACATCTTGATAGGGGTACCACATCATGTTACCCTAAGCCGGTTGGTTACATAACCCTAAGAGTTCCCACCCATATGACAGAGGCTTCCAACTAGTAGTGCGGGTCAAATATATATCATGGGGAGAATATACCCTCTTTATCAAAGCCACACAATATTGTAAATCAATAAAAAATATCTAATGATAATAAATAATAACCAGAATAATACCTTAAGCAATAAGGACCAACATCACATGATAAATCCAAAACAAGAAAACAATATCCAAACAATGAAAAAAATATTTCATCCCCTAATAAGTGTCATGTGCCAAATAAAAACCCAAAATAAACCCACTAAGAACTCCCAAGCTAGTCGTGATATCACGTTTGGTTCCCTTATCCATGCTCCAACCCACTCAGTCATCTAACATAAGGCTCTTGACCTTGTTCTATACTACAAAAATAAAGTATATTTTGTTTCCAATAAAAAAATTTGAGTAGGGTGTGATTACAAATTAGTATTCCACCACCAATGAAGTCTAAAAAACTATCCATTTTATAACATTGTACGAAATTGTATAAAGAATATTATCAATAAATAAAGCAAAAAATTTCGAAATTAAATTATTATTTAATTAACCACATAAATCATGGAGTTCATGGTGACACCCAAACTAACAATACATACTTTGGCCCATGCTGGAGTTTGAACCATCCAGCAAGGGATAAAACATTTAATTCAGTAAGATGTTTTCATTAATCATTTAATTTTAATTTCACATTCAAAATGGGATCCAAGAGCAGTATTCTGGCACCCTGGGGGTATTTTTAGTAGTAGTCCCTGTCAAATAACTCAGTGATAACATCAAATACACACACACACACACACACATATATCCATCCATCCAATTTCCCTAAGGCCTTCATTTTTTTATTGATTTTTGATCATCCACCTTCAAGTAGTGATATGCAACGCTTACAATTCCCGTAGGCATATGTATTACATGGACCTCTTGGGCTGAGAGGAATTCATTTCCCGTAGGCCTCAAAACTTACATAAAACACAGACTAACTACTTGAAACGGATCCTCCCAGCATTTCATCATAAAATCAGCTCTCCAACATCGCATGGGTGTTCGGATTGGCTATCCCATGCATTCTTATGCTTGTCCCGATGGAAGGTGCCATACCCTCTCATTCTTGAAATCTGTGTAGCTTCTGTTGTGGTGAAGGCTCCTTGCTCATCCTCCTATAGAGCTTGTTGTTGTAGGTTGTCTGGTTTTCATGTGCACTAAAGGTGGCCCAAAGGCCTTGAGGTGGCTCGAAGGCCTTACTGGACTGAAGGCTTGGGTGGCCCAAAGGCCTGAAAGGAATCATGGATCAAATCGGTGGCCCGAAGGCCCAAACGGGGGAAAATTCCCGACTGCTACTATGCCAAATAGTGCCCACTATAGTTCCTCTACAGTACTGCACAGTTCCTACTACAGTACCTACTATAGTACCTATGACAGTACTGCTACAGTACCCCCAGAAATTGTGCCTCCGCCTGGATTTGATCCTGGGTCGCCTGGATGCACTTAAGATTCCTCACCAACCGGGATGACGCTCATGTGCTATATATATATATTGGGATTATAGTGGTAGTTTAGAACCCTATGGGTTTTTGGAGTAGTAGTCCCTATCCAAAAACTCATTTATAAATATTATATATCCTGGTTACATATTCCCATTCATTTATCAATAATTTTCACTTATCATTATTCAACTCATTTTATAATTTTTTTCTCAAAATTCAAAATTTATAAATCATTATTTCAATCATATCGCCACACCCCATGGGTTGTTATCAAATTCAAATTCCCCTTAAACAATAATTTTTATAAAATAATTATTCCACCTATTTCATAATAACATTAATAAACCAATAGGTTAATTCAAAGTAGAATGTAATTTACCAACAAAGAAATTGAAATTTCAAAATTACATATAAGTAATTAAAATCAATACTATAGAACTCTACAATTATACCACCTACCTGAATATTATTTATGAGAGTTCGATAAACAAAAATCTACAAATTGATGTGAAAGATCTAGGAATAATAATTATGATCAAGATCTAAAGTATTAGGACTCAATAAAACTATGATTTAAACCATCAATAATGGAGGGAAAATCGTTCATCTTCATTAGGAAAGACAAATAGAAGATAAAGGAATCTAAATTGGGAAGTAATCACATACTGTAGAGGAGATGATCCATCAATCTAATCTTATATTTTTCAATAAAGGGATTTGAGGATCCTTGAAATACTCTCGAAAGCTACCCAATTCGAAGGAAAGTGTTCAGGTAAGATCAAGGGTGATTCTGTGTTAAAACCAGGGGGTTTTGTAATTTTAAATAAATTTCATGGGTATGGGTGAATGATTTTTTTGTTGGAGGAACACCATATTCCAAACTATGCACCTCTACTCAAGGGTCACAAGATTTATTCTAAATGGAACATGGTTTGAAAAACCATTCACTAACCATGAAAATTCCCTATATTGGAGGGTGCATGGTCTAGGAGGGAGGCTTTACTATTTCCTGGGGAAACCGCATTGTTTTCCCTAATCGTGTGCCAACCACGCACATCCACTTAGGCTTACATTCTTCTCTAATTTCAAATGAAATATCCCTAAAAAAACATAACCAATGATTAAATGGAAAAAGGTAAAAATATATATATAAATGTGCATGAGACAATTTTTGAATGGTTGGGACCTTTAAATATCCCCAATTTATAACAACTCATGACCGAGCTATAATCCCAAAAAACTATAATATTCCTAGGTAAAAATGTTGGGCTCTTGAGCCCACATATCTACTTATCTGTCCCATGTTTCATCCTGAAGGAGTCCATGTTTCCAAAACCCTCAGACTATCAACATTGCATTTCCACACAACTCATTCTCTCTACAAATGACAACATTAATCAGATGCTGCTCAAAGTATCTATCTACCTCAAACACAACACCATCAACCTAGATCACATGAAAAGGGTCTATGTGATACTTTTGAAGATGTGAAACATGACTAACATTATCCATAACACTATACCTATAACACCCCAATATTTTATGGTATCTTTATTCTTAAATAATTTAAATTCATTGGATAACTTATAATTCATGAAACACTAAGTCTTTGTGAAACAAAACTTGGTTATATGAGATAGATATAAACTATCCAATAAACATAGTTTTTCTACCTTGGTGTTTTGAATTTCCAAAAATGACATACCTTTGTAAATAGTAAGATATTTAGATTCTGATAAGTCAAACTAAATTTTTTTCGAATAGTAAGATACCCTTATTAATAGTAATATAAACCTTATGAATATTAAATAATAATATTATTTTATTATATTAATGTTATAGGATAATATGATCTTGATTAAATTTTCAAGGTGACATTAAACAAATTGTAGTTATAAAATTGGTATTTTTCAAATAAATTATGATTTTATTTGAAAATTAAATTAATCACAATTTAAAAAATGAAGTTCTTTTTTTTAATTCAGAATGTATATATTAGGTTATTCTGACTTTATGAGAATTTTATAAAATACTTTATTTTTTCATGAATAGTAAAAATGTAGTTATGAGTTTTTTCTATGATTAATGACATCATAATGATGTAAAAATTAATTTAAAAATTCTTATTGACTTGGGTACATTAAAATATGATATGATGTGTCCCATGTGGCCAATACCATGATAAAATACCATCATCAAGCCCATGCTTGTTCAAATACCACAAATGAGGTGTCGTATGAAATTAATAAAAAACTCCATCTCTTTTACTATAAATACCCACTCATTACTTAGTTTTTTTAATTAAAAATTCACCATCATAGAAGATATAGTATTTTTAACTCCATTAGAGCCCTCCCAATGTGTTCTCAATCACCCAGGGTCCCAACTTTCATGTTTTAGGAGCTACACTATAAGGTAAGGGAATCTAGAACCCTTCACTTTCCCAAGCACTCTTTTTCTATTATTCTATTTCAATTTCAGTTGGATTATGATGGTATATGTCATTAAATACCCCCTTTACTATCCATGTTATGTAATAATTATTAGAGAAACCTTTTTCTCTCATCAAAATATTTTATAAATTTTTATGTGACGTCGTTAGACTGCCAAATTTTCATAAGAGATGTCCTAACTTCTCTTTTTTTCTTTCGAATTATTTTATTTCCATTTTCTATCCTCAAATCACCACATAAAAAAGGTCTTAAAACTATATCAATTTACATATAATTTAATTTTGTTATTCTAGTGCAATAATTCATTATAATCTCTTCTTTCCCCTCCTAATATAGAAAAAATGAAAACACCGTCCGAGAAGTGTTAGTTTATCGCATTCAAGGATGACTGGTTTTCAATCTCTATTACCATATTAATGGATGGGCATGAAACTATTTTATGGTTTAAACAGACTATACTATGTGTTTTATAACCTATTCAATTTTATAGAACTATTATATATACATAATACTAATTCATATGAAAAACTGGTTTGTAACAATCGAGATATCACCAAAATAATTTTAATGAAAATCACAAATGTTTTATCTAATAAATATTACTCAAACTATATAAAAAAATAGATACTTATTCATGTTCATTAATAACATTTAACTCCAATTCTGGATAATTATATCAATTCCACATGAACTCCATTACTCATAGTCAAGCTAACTGATCATGAATTTCTTGTAAACGAACACTCCAGAATAACAAAATTTGTTTTTAAAAGATATCAAGAATACTGTAAATAAAATTAATAAAAATTTAGTGAATAAAATACATATAGAATAATTTATTGAATTAATTAATTAATGTATTTATTTTGAGTATCCAGGATGTTAAGATCAAAGGAAGAACACATTTAGGCATAAGGTAAGGGGTTTCTCCTCTCACTTTTATTTCCGTGATACTTCCATTGTTCACAAATTATTTATTGTATGTAGAGATTTTTATTGAAATTGGATATATAATCTCATGATACAATTTATATTCATGGTATTCAATGATTCACTTGATGATTATTAACTTGATTGATTACAATGTTTTAGGGGACTTTATTTCGATTTCCATTTCATTGTGATTTACTTGTTATTGTGCACATAATCATTCTAATGTGGTTTAACTACTAGACCTTTGAGATCATTTTTCAATTGAAATTTTAATTAAATTATATATCCATATTATTAGGACATTGAAATTTTTATTTTATTATTTTTATACCTTTTTCATGTAGTGTTTCTGTAGAATGTTTTTTAAATTGGTGAAATATTGAGGAATCTGTATCCAATACTCAAAACAGATATTTCCAAGGCATATTTTTATTGAATTAAATTTTTGTAAAAATAATACTTCGAAATGATAGTGATGGGTTGGGCCATATATACCCTTTCAATTCATCAGTGAGTCTCATGAGACAAATCAATTGGCGAAATACCCTTTGACTTTTTTTTTCCAAAACAGAATCAGACGGGTATCTACTCAAAAAATTAAACTACCATGACGACCTTATGGTTCATGTTCCAGATAAGTGACTTATAAATAATAATAATTCTATTTATTCATTATTTATTTGTTAATATCCACGAGGCTTTCACTAGGAAAAAATATTTGGATGCATTTTCATTCTCAGTTTTTTTAATGGAATGTTTTTTTTCAAAATATTCACCGTTCCATATTGATTACATAAAAATTGGTTATGGTTCACTTATTATTGATTTATACTTCTGATATATGTAACCCTTACTGAGAATTGGAACTCATCCCTTTCATTTTTTTCTTTCCACATGTTGTGAAGAAGTGATCATTTATTGAGTTTTCATGGATGCTGTTTATTTTCTTTTGTTTTATTTTATGTTTTTCTTTCTTCCCCCAATATAAAATGGGATCCATGTATGTATGTAGTCTCACTAAAACTAATAAACGGATCAGGACTTTTCGATTTTATTCCTTTTAATCATACTAATTTAATGTGATATTGCACTAGATCCAGGTATCAAGGGTCATGGTATTACAGTTGGTATCAGAGGAAGTTTAGTAGAAATCATGGGAGGTGGATTTAAGAAAAATACCTTCGGGAATATAACCCTAAGATTTAATTTGAGGATAATCATAGAGTAACATCCTAGAATTTTGGTAAGGTAGAGGATATGTGGGTATTCCAAGAAAATATATCCTTCTCTGGATAGTACAAGTGGATATGGTTGTGGCACAGATCTACCTAGGAGTAAGAACTCATAAAAGGAGTTTCATGCTTGACTAGGGGTATCGTAGTAAATGAAAATTGCCCTTACTGCGCACCTAGTTTGACACTCCTGGTGGATATTCTTAGGATATTTTATATTTCCTTTACAAACCATTATAAAGTATTTAAATGTAAATAGAAACCATGTTTATGATTATGAGGAAATTTAAAATTATGTTAAGTTTTTGTTTGTTAGAATTTATGCATTATGACATAATTTAGTGTATTCCATTATTTAATAATAGAACCTAATGGATGAAAGGGATTCAATACCCGCAGACAATGTAGGGATTTCCCCACTGATCAAGTCAACATAGTTAGTATCGAAGCAGATCAGATCATGACTATATTGGGAAAAAAAATACTTTGGTTGTGACAAATAACCAAGATACACCTATGTTGGATCGTTTCATGCGACAGAAGCCCCCATATTTTAGTGGGACTAATAATCCAGTTGTAGTTGAGCAGTGGATCAAGTACCTTGAAAATATATTTCTGGCATTAAGATATAATGAAAATGAAAATGTAGTACTAGATATATATTTACAATAGGTGATACCGATCAATGATGGTCGTTGATCTAGAATACCAAGGAAGAGGAAGAAATAGAGGGTATGGAATATAGACATTTTAAGGAAATATTATTTGAAAAAAAATTCCCTCGTGAGCAACAAATTGAAATGAAGGGGAAATTCCTTATCTTAAAGCAAAGGGATGAAGAAAGTGTTGCGAAGAATGAAGCTACCTTCAAAAGAGTGTCCATGTATGCCATATATTACGTACATGACTTGGAATAGAAGATTGACCATTTCATTGAAGGTTTTAAGAAAAGTATTTTCAGGGCATTGGCTTCCCAAATATTTTCATCATATGATGAAATTATATTAAGTGCCATAAAAAAGTGAAAGAATTTTATAGATCAAATTTATTCAAGGTAAATAATGATAAGAAGTGGTATTATGATAACCATAGAAAAGGTGAAGCACTAAAGAAGAATAAGGGAATGAAGAAATTCCCAATATGTGGGAACTATGGAAAGAATCATCATGGGAAATATTTGAAAGGCATGAGAGTTCTCTCTAAGTGTGTAGAAAAATGTCATCAATATAATGAATGAAAGAAGAAGAAACAAGTCAATGAGTTTAATGCTACAATTTTAGAGATATGGGAAACTATGAAAATGATTTTCCTAAGATCCAAGGAATGTTTCCTTAGAAAAGTCCATGAGAGCAAGGGAAAGCTTTTGCGATCATAACTGTGGAGGTTGAAGTTCCTAATGATGTGCTGGTAGGTTCTTTAATTGTTTCAAAAAACTTATCCAATGCATAATTTGATTCTAGATCATCTCATTCCTTTATATCTTACCTGTTTCCATGACAATTAGATATTTCAAATTTGATTTAATATAGGATTTCTTATTCAAAACTCCTAAGGTAAGTATCATTACAACAAAGTTATATCAGACAGTTCCCATTATGACATATAAATGTTCCTTATCTTCTTATTTTAGAATCGTACCCATGATTTAATTTGATATTATCCACGGGATGGGTTTTATTTCATATCATGATGAAAAAAATCTATTATAAGAAGAAGTAAGTTACAATTTTTTAGGATGATGTTGAATCCCTTATATTTAGACTAGAAACCTCACCATATGATTCTTATCTATATCCACCCCCAATAACTCTATTGAATTAATTTATTGTGGATTATGATAAATCTATATATACGAGTGAGGAAATAAATTTCCAAATTTATGATTTACCTTTTGTTCAAGAATGTGTTGATGTGTTTCTAGAGGATTTAAATGGATATCCTCCCGAGTAGGAAGTTGAGTTCACAATTGATTCAATTCATGGTTCAAGATCTATATCAAAGATTTCTTATAGAATGGAAACTGTGTAATTGACAGAACTAAATAAAAAAAATTAGGAATTGAGTGATAAATTATTTATCCACCCTAGTGTTTCTTTATGGGGAGCCTCTATTCTCTTTGTCAAGAAGAAATATTGATATATGATGTTGTGTATTGACTATAGGGAGATCAATTCTATTACGATAAATAACAAGTATCCTCTTCCTCATATTGATGATTGATTTGATCAAATTCTTTGATCATAATATTTTTCAAAGATTTACCATCGATATGGATATCTTTAGCTGCGTGTGAGGAATGATGATATTCCAAAAAACATTATTTTGAACCAGGTATGGGCATTATGAGTTTATAGTGATGGCATTTGAGATGACTAATACACCCTCTATTTTTATGGATCCAGTGAATAGAGTTTTGAAGTAATATCTTGATGAATTTTTGCGGTATTTATTGATGATATCCAGGTATACTCCAAAAGCTGTAAATACCATGAGAATCACATTTATATCATTCTGAAAACTGTTATAAGAAATGAATTATATGGGAAGATTATAAAGTGTGAATTTTGAATTAAATCAGTTTCTTTTCTTGGCCATATTGTTTCTAAGGATTGAGTCTTAGTTTATGTGAATAAAAAGTAAATCCAAGAATGTCCCACACCATAACTTATTTACATAGTTATATTGGATTAATAGGTTACTATCGACGTTTCATTTAGAATTTCTCTTGATTGGAAAACCTCCTAACCAAGATCGCACATAAATAAGGTACATTATTATGAAAAAAAGAATGTATAGAGATCATTGAATAATTGAAAAGAATATTTGTCAATGCCCCAATTTTGACTGTTCCATCTCAAAATGATGGGTTTGTGATATACAGTGATGCATCAAAGAATGGACTAGGTTGGGACCTTATGAAAAATGGAAAAGTTATTGCTTATTCACCTAGGAAGTTGAAGAATCATGAGTAAAATTATCCAAATAATTATCTTGAGGTAGAAACCATAGTCTTTGCTCACAAAATATGGAGACATTATCTCTATGGTGAAATATGTGAGGTATATACAGATCATAAGAGTTTGAAATAAATTTTTACATAGAATTAACTCAATATGAGGAAATGGAGATGGCTCAAGATACTAAAATATTATGATTTTTCAATAAACTACCACCCTAAGAAAGGAAAATAAGGTGTCAGATGCATTAAGTAAGAAATATCAGGGACTTCTGACCCAAATGAGGGTTTAGAGAGATCCTATATTCATATATCTGGTAAAAATGGATATGGGAATTTATATGGAAGGGGAAACATATTTACATTTTCAAATGATTTCTAAACCATATTTACTATAGAAGATAAAAAGATCTCAACTTGATGAAGAGAATCTAAAAAATAAAATTAAAGTTGTTAAGGATGGAAGATTGACAGAATTTGTGTATGCAGATGGAGTCCCAAAATTTGGAAAGATATTATGTGTTCCATAAGTAATTGATCAAAACATGGAACTATTAGATGATGCACATAGCTAAAATTTCTCTATACACCCTGGTTTCACCGATATGTATAGAGATATTAAGTAATATTTTTGGTTGGATAACATGTAGTTAGAAATTGTTGACTATGTGTCTAGGTGTCTAGTTTCCAACATGTGATGGCCAAGTGACAACATTATAAAGGGGCTATGAAACCTATATATGTTCCTATGTGGAAGTGGGATGAAATTCGGATGGACTTTGTCATGAGACTACCAAGGAAACCTATAAAGAATGATGAAATATGGGTAATTTTTTTCGTCTTAGAAAATAGGCACATTTCCTTGCTATAAGAAAGGATTTACCACTTGAGCACCTGTCCAGACTTTATATTAATGAGGTTGTAAGACTTCATGGTGAACCTCTACCAATGGTGTTTGATCAAGATCCCTGATTTATATCAAAATTATGGAAAAGTATCTAGAAGGATTTGGATACTAAGCTTCATATGAGTATTTTTTATCACCCGCAACCCGACGGACAGTCTAAAATGTCTATTCTAACATTGGAAGACATGTTAAGATCATGCTCTCTTGACGTTCAGGGTATGAGGGATCAATACATACCTTTTTTGGAACTTTCATACAATAATAGTTTCCATTTTACAATTAAAATGGTTCCATATGAGTCATTTTATGGAAAGAGGTGTCGAAATACACCCTGTTGGGACGAAGATGGCGGGAGGAAACTTATCAGCCCAAAACTTATTGAAGAGATAATGGCAAAGGTAAACACATTTCAGGCCCATATTAAAGAATCCCAAAGTAAAAAAGAAGAGCTATGATGATAAACATAGAGTGGATTTATAATTTCAAGTTGAAGATCACATCTTTCTATAAGTATTTTCATGAAAGTTCATCCTAAGGTTCGGTAAGAAAGGGAAACTGAGCCCCATGTACATCAGACCATTTGAAATTATAGAGATAATTGGAGTTGTAGCTTATTGTTTAGAGATGTCCTCAAGTCTATCCAAAGTTCATGATGTGTTCCACATGTCATTGTAAAAGAATTACATACCAGAACCAACACATGTACTCACCTATAAGGAAATAGAACCAGAACCTGAATTGTCTTACTGTGAAGATCCTATCGAGATTCTTGACTCTAGAGAGAAATTATTGAGAAATTGGATGACTTGAATGGTAAAGTTTATTTATAGAATCCATAAAATGGATTAAGAAATGTGGTAACCTGAGGATGTCATTAATAATAACCACCCACATACTTTTAAAGGGATTTATACATTAAAAATTTTGGGGAAGAAATTTTCAAAGGAGGGATGAATATAACACCCTAAAATTTTATAGTATGTTTCTTCTTGAATAATTTCAATTCATTAGATAACTTATAATGAATGAAACACTAATTCTTTTTCAAATAAAACTTATTTATAGGATATTGTTATAAACTATCCAGTAAACATAAATTTCCCCCCTCCGTGTTTTGAATTTTGAAAAACTTACATAAATAGTTGCATTCAGTAAGATATTTAGAGTCTGATAAGACAAACATAATTTTTGGTGAATAGTAACATGACCTTATGAATATTAATATAACCCTTATAAATATTAAACCATATTATTATTTTATTGTCTCAAGGTTATAATATAATGAGATCTTGATTAATTTTTCATGTTGATATAAAATGAATTATAGTTATAAAATTGTTGTTTTTCAAATAAATTATAATTTTATTTAATAATTAAATTAATTATATTTACAAAATTATTTTCAAAAAAATGGATTTCATTTTTGAATTCAGAATTTTGATATTAGGTAATTCTGAATTTATGAGAATTTTATAAAATACTTTAGTTTTTTCATGAATAGTGAAAATAATGTTTTGATTTCTCGGTATGATTAATGACATAATAATGTTATAATAATTAATGTAAAATGTTGGCCTACATTTTTACCTTAAAATATGATATAAGGTTTCACAATTGTCCAATACCCTGGGATAATACCATGGTAAAGCTCATGTTTTTTCAAATACAACTAATGAGGTGTCCTTTGAAATTAATAAAAAAATCGCTCACTTTTACATAAAATACCAACTTATTACTTCATTTTAATTCATCCCAGATTTATAATCCAAGAATATCTAGTAGTTTCACCATCCTAGGATCCCTCCCAAGGTGACATAAATCCCCCAAGGTCCTAAAATTCATGTTTTAGGAGTTACTCTACAACGTAAGGGAATCTTCTACCCTTCTCTTTTCCAAGAACTGTTTTTATGTTATTCTCTTTTAATTTAAATTATATTATATTGGGATATGTCATTACATATCTATAAAAACCCAGCCTTAAAACATTACTTAATCTTGAATTAAATAAATAATTCACATTTTCATGTTTTCAGGTTTAGAGTTTTAGTGAATTAGGCCATAACTATTACATTACATCTAAAAAAACAAAGTAGACACTCCTACTCAGTTTCCATTTTTTTCACAAAATAAAATCTCTTGAAAAAAGATTAATGTCTAATTCCATGTTTAAGAGAGCATGAATTTTCCTTGATCCCATCCTTGACCCTATTCCACTTTATGTTCTGTGAAAAACATTTCAAAAACTTGGGATGAGCATAAAAAGCTCAGTAAGGAATACACAAAGAAGGAAACTGTTAGTTTTTTCAAAACAACAAGTAAACCATGAATATCTAATCATAAGTAATACTTTTCACCTATATAAAGTAGTAAATACTATTCACTGAATAAAATATCATTGCTTACCCTTTTGTAACCAAACTATCAGCATAAAACCCATATACAGAACACATAACATATAAAGGTAACTTGGAACATAAACATACTTAAATGGAATAACCATACAGTCGGCTTCCACACATGTCACTAAATGGAATAGCCATTCGACCGACTTACATACCCAATGAATTGGAGGTTATAATGTAACCACCCATCCTGGTATTCACGGCCCCACCCGTCATTTGGTTTATCACGTAACCACCCGTCAAATGTCCAAGTACCATTAAAAAACCATAAGACATAAAACAAATATAAAGGAAAGAAAACATTTCTACATTTTAATCACAATATATCATATAAATATTTTGAGATAAAAAATCCATTATCAAAACCATTTTCAATACCAAAATACATAAAATAGTATATGGTATTTATTTTCTTTTAAAAACATTAAGGCTTGTTGAGGAAGCCAAAGATCAAATAATACTCATGGTGGCGGAAAAGGGCGTTGTCATCGGGTAAATTAAAAGAAACATTCCTTTTTTTCGTTTAGCAAAACGCTTCATAGAAAAATATACCCTTTGAATTAAATGAAATTTCAAAGGTGTTTATACATCTTATAAAAGAAAGTCCTGTATTAAAACAAAATACGCCTCAATGAAAGGAGATTGATACGAAGTCCCTTTCCTCAAGTCTGACTTGTCTTGTTCGTTTCTTTATATTTCTGAAGAATAATTTTTTTTAAATTTATAATTGTTTAAGGACATAAGTTAAAGAATATTATTTAATTCATATCACATATTATCATTTTATAGTAATTAGTTAATTTTGTTAGTTCATATCATACGTTTTGTCGATGTACGGTACATGAGTCAAAAATGAACTTTTTTGAAATGAATTGCCCATGTAGTTATAAGTATATCATCTATAGAATGGTATTAATGATTTAAATATCATATATGTCCAGTATATATTCATTTTATACTATTACATAACATTTTGTTATAAAAACTTAAATTCACCGTTCATGGAGACGGTATGCCTTACGTATGCATGAACACTACTTTCATTTCTTTGTCATATTAAAGGAATTAAAACTAAATGAGACATATAAATATTATAATTACAGTATAATATATATGTTATATAGGTAACATAAGTTCATTAATTTCATTATTTATAAATTCCATGTTTGGCATGAACGAGTCACATCACTTGAGGGGCGGTAGTCCACACTTCCTCAGATAAAATTATCGCATTTGCACAACATACAAAGCATAAAGGTATGTTTTAAATATAAAATAAAGAATAATAGAGGGAAAATATAATATATATAATATATAAATATATTTCTATCATAATGTCCACCATGAAAGGTGTTAAAAGAAGATTGAACAATCATTGTTTCTTGAGGCAGTAATTCGCCACCCATAGAAACAGTATGTTCTTTAACCATTAGACGAAGGTGTGTGTAAGTTTAGGTAGATTCACTATCATAAAAACATACTATTATATTGGGGATACTGGTGTTATTATGGTATCAAATAATAAGAATATATTGGTGAGTTAAGAAGTAATATAAAAGGAAAAAACCCGAGAGAAGAAATTACCTCTAAATCGGGTAACTCTTTTTGATTTGAGCCAAAGGATTCTTTGAAAAAACTTCTTCCCAAAGTGAGGATTCTAGGAGTAATAGAGGGATGTGGAGAGATAATATGAGCATGTTTTGGATGAGTAAAGGGCTTGAGATATGTGGTTAAGGGGATAGAGGTGGGGGCCTTTTATAAGAGGGAGGAGGGTCACTTTTGGAAGGTCTTGAAATGTTACTTTATTATAAAATGATTTTCCGATTTTAAAGGTCCCACAATGATATATTTTGAGGATAAGGTGATAAGGATTCTAAATCCAACCATATAAATAGTTTTATACAAGTTTATGTCTTATATTTTACCTTTTCTTTTCATTTTATTTAAATCATTCATTAATGAGGTAATCACTACATCATCATGGTGTCATAAATAAATTTATTTATTTAATGTCTAAAAATTATAAAAAAAAACCATGAAGTAGGAAATGTTTTTATATTTATAATGAATATTTATAGTCAAATATATCAATTATATAACCCCATATAAAATTTGTTTTAGTAAAACAACACATGTTTGTGACATTTTTATTTTTATTTTAAATAAAAAGGTATTAATGTCATTATCTTACCCAAGTGGCTCCATGGGGTCTCAAAATTGACCCATGGATTGACTTGGACGTCCATGACTCATCAAATATGGTTAGGACTTGTGTCAAGGTATTTTTTATTTTTATAATATTATTTTTACCTTAAATTACCATAATTACCTTTAATCGCGGTTATTAAAACTCAAAAGTTACTATTCACCAAAAATTATTTTCATCCCCTTGAACCAAATTTTACTTACTAATGAAAAAATTGTATGTCTAATTTTTGAAATTCAATTCACAGAAGCGGGAAATTTTCATTTAAATGTAAAATTCAGTTTTTAACAACTACTTAGTGGTTTCACTATTCATCAAAAATTGATGTTTTTCAGAAAAATACCAAAAATTCACTCTAAGCTATATTTGATATTATGAATTCAAAAATTATTTCTATTTTAACAAATTCAAAACATATAAGTTGTATTAATGAATTTTATAATTAATTTCTTTTGTCAAATCAAATAGCGTGTTGTTTAGGAAACAATATATATCAAGAGATTGACACTTGTTTAAGTACAATTTCAAAGTGAAATTAATTCCACTGTCCACCATTGGATTAAATGGTAAAAATATATTATAATTGAACTTTAAAAGAAATTAAAAATATAATATAACCATGTAAATAAATTAGATTAAAATGTGCTTTTGAATTAAAAAACAACATTTTTCACTGTTCATTAAAAACAGAGCATTATCGGAAAAAATAACAAAAACATACAAAAAGTAAATTATGATGTCCTGATTCTAAAAAAGAGTTTTATTCGGTAAAATAGAACATATAAGAGTGAACAAAACTATATTTAAAGAGGGTTCACCATCAAAAGGCAATAAATCAACCTTTTAGTGAATATTAGAGTATTTATGCTTAAAATTGGAATTATTCGCATTTTAGGCCTCTAACATTTATTGGATAAATGTTAAAACATTTAAAAAACATATATAATCATATTTTAGTTATTTCTATTCATTCCCTCCAATACAATGTCTATGTGTTAACTACCATTTAAAATAATATTATTATATTATTAGTGTGCAATGTAAGATTTCGAAGAAATTCGTTGTTGCGTATCGGGTACGCCATCAAACATAGAAACCCCTTTAAAGTAAAATTAATATTTAATCCAAAAATATTAATAAATATGAAAAGTTATTATTATTTATTTACCTGGGATGTTACATCCTTCCCCCCTTTTGGGAATTTCGTCCTCGCAATTTTATTCACTTATCATATAAATGGCGGTATTTATCCCTCATAGCATTTTCAGATTCCCTCGTCTCCTCTTAAACTATATGGTTTTTCCACAAAATCTTCACCTGATGAATTACCTTATTCTGGAACACTTTCTCCTTATGGTCAAAAATCTGGACTGGTTGTTCCTTATAAGAGATATTATCTTCCAACTGAACTACATCTAGGATCAAAAAATGAGATGGATCTGGCATATACTTTCTCAACATTGAAACATGAAAAACATTGTGTACCTGGGAAAAACTTGGAGGTAATGACACTCTGTATGAAACTGATCCAAATTTCTCCAGGATTTCATATGGTCCAATGAACCACTGACTCAGATTACCTTTCTTTCCAAAACGCATCACACTTTTCTATGGAGAAACATTGAGAAAAACATGATCACTTACCTCAAAAGAAAGATCCTTCCTCCGATTGTCTATATAAATTTTCTGCCAACTGTGAGCTATTCTCATGTGCTTCTGAATCAACTGAAATTTTTCTGCCATCTCTTCTACCAATTCTGGTTCCGTCAGCTTCCTTTCCCCAACTTCATACCAAAAAGCTGGAGTTCGACACCGCTTTACATATAATGCCTCAAACGGAGCCATCTGTATACCAGAATAAAAACTATTATTAGAAAAAAATTCACCCAAAGAAAGATGTTGGGCCCAACTTCCCTGGTAATCCATCATGCAAGAACGTAACATATCCTCCATGGTATGAATTGTTCATTCAGACTTCCCATCTGATTGCAGATGAAAGGCTGTACTAAAATTTAATTCAGTACCCAATGACTTCTGAAGGCCTTTACAAAAGTTAGAAGTAAACCTGGGATCACAATCAGATACATTGGAGAGAGAAACTCTATGTAACATGAATGTCTCTTTAACATAAAATCAAGAAAGTTTATTTAGAGGGAATGTATCTCGAATAGGAAGGAAATAAGCAGATTTAGTCAATCGATCAACAATAACCCAGATTACATTATTACCTCGAGATGTCTTTGGTAATCCCGAAATGATGTTCAAGGATATATTTTCCCATTTCCACTCTGGAACCAGTAATGAATAAAGCACCCCTTTCAGTAAATTCCACTCTGATTTAACGTGCTGACAAGTCAAACACTTCACAGTAAAACCAACAATATCTCTTTTCATTCCATCCCACCAGTAATACTCCCGTAGATCTCTGTACATCTTAGTACTTGTAGGATGAACTGAAAACAAGGAACTATGAGCCTCAAATAACAACTCATTCATCAACTGTGAATCACAAGGCACACATAATCTCTTCCCAAACATCCAAACACAATCATTATCAAAGTAAAATTCTGGAAAATTTCCCTTCTGAACTAGCTCTACCTTTTTCTACAACCAACTATCTTTATTCTGCGCTTGATTAATTCTGTCTGATAGAGATGATCTCACTGACACCTAAAAAAATAGAAGAAATTCTTGCACCAACAACTTCTATGAAAAAGTTCATCAAATCAGAAACCAAAATATCTCGTTCCAAATGTATCCTGGTTAATGAAGCATTACATTTTAGACTCAAAGCATCAACCACTTTATTTTTTTCCCGGATGGTAATGAATTGTACAATCGTAATACTTGATTAATTTCAACCATCTCCTCTATCTCATGTTCAATTATTTATGAGTTAATATATACTTCATACTTTTTTTATTGGTATATATTTCAAACTTTACTCCATACAAATGATGCCTCCAAATTTTTAAAGCAAAAACAACAGAAGCTAATTTCAAATCATGTGTAGCGTAATTTAACTCATGAGTTTTCAAAAAACGTGAAGCAAAAGAAAGTACATGATCATTCTTCAAAAGGACACAACCAAGTCATTTCAATGAAGCATCACTATAGATAACAAACTCACCGTTTCTAGAAGGTAGTTCCAAAACTGGAGAATTCACCAATCTTCTTTTAAATTCCTGAAAACAATCATCACATTATTTTGTCCAAATGAACTTAACACCATTTTGAGTTAACTTAGTCATTGGACTAGATAACCGTGGAAATTTTTCAACAAACCTCTATTAATAACTTTCCAAACCAAGAAAAATACAGATCTAGGTTATATTTGGTGGTCTTGGCCATTCTTCAATAACTTTTTTTTACCAGGATCGATAGTTATTCCATTTTTTGAAACAATGTGACTAAGGAAAGAAATTTGTTGTAACCAAAACTCATATTTGCTAAATTTTCAATAAAGTTTCTTTTCTTTTAAGTTTTGAAAGATAATCCTTAAATGACTTCCATGTTCCTCTTTACTTTTGGAATAAACCAAAATATCATCAATGAACACAACCAAAAACTTATCCCAGAACTCATGGAAAATTATATTCATTAGATCCATGAATACAGAAGGTGCATTATTTAACCCAAAAGGCATAACTAAAAATTCATAATGGCCATATCTAGTATGAAACATGGTCTTCGGAACAACTGCTTCTTTTAATTTCAACTGATGGTACCTCGACCTCAAGTCAATCTTCGAAAAATACCGAGCTCCCTAGAGCTGATCAAACAAATCATCTATATGAGGAAAAGAATACTTTTTCTTAAGAGTGATGTTATTCAAGGCTCTATAATCAATGAAAAGTCTCATAGAACCATATTTATTTTTAACAAATAAGAAAAGAGCACCCCATAGTGATGTGCTAGGTCGAATGAAACCTTTTTCTAATAACTCCTGCAATTGCTTCTTTAACTCTAAAAGTTCAACTTGAGCCATTCAATAAGGGGGTTTTGAAATTGGCTTAGAATCAGAAACTAAGTCAACAGTAAATTCAACTTCCCGATCATGTATAATACCAGGAAACTCATCAAGAAAAACATCAAGATACTCATTTACCACTGGTACATCATTAATCTAAACAGTTCCTTTGTTTTCAACAATATGTGAAATGTAACATTCATTTCCATATTTTAATAGTTTCTCAACTTCCTGATATGTTATCAAAAGCAAGGGTTCATTCTTGTATAAAAATTAAAAATCTTTCTGAAAAGAAACCTCTTTAGCTCTGCAGTCAATCTTAGCATGATAAACAAAAATCCAATCTATGCCCAAAATAACATCAAACTCTACTATAGGAAAAACAATAAGGTTTTCAGGTAGATTCTTTCCGTACACAAGGATATGAAGTTTCTTATAATTTATTTTTGTCTCAACTTTTCCCTCTAGTGTTTTTACCATATGTCCAGGATTCATATCTTGAGATAAAATTCCCAATTTACTAGAAAACTTCTCAGAAATGAAAGAATATGTAGACCCTGAATCAAACAACATATTGGCATAATATGAACAAAAAATAGTGTACCTGATACTAATTCATTCGATGGCCCAACATCTGCTGAAGTAGTTGCAAAGGATTTCACCACCACTTTTTGCTTGTTGTCTGGATGGTTTCCTTCAGTTGAGTTCTTTGTTAAACACTCATTTTCATAATGACCCATTTTATTACACTTAAAACATCTTATCGCGGTCTTTTCATTGCCTTCTTGACCATCTTCCTTACAGTTACGAGCAATATGACCAAACTTACCACACTGAAAGCACTCTATAGACTTGGATAAACATTACCCAGAATGCATTTTACCAGACTTCTCACAGGATAGATATTTGGTTTTCTTACCTCCAGGCTTCTTTGATGAATTCTTTCCCATTGCCTGCCAACTGGACCTCTTATTTTATTGTTTGAAAAAGAACACATGATCATCGGAAAACTCCATTTCCATCTTCTCCACACATCGAACAAGTTTTTCATAACTTTTGAACTCACGATAAGCTAAAGACCTTCGATTCTTTGGCTTTAACTTTGAGTAAAAATGGTTGATTTTACTATCGAGATCTCGTAGAAATTTGCAGCATACCTTTCCAGTTGAGTGAACTTTGCTTCATAAGTATCCACTGAGTCATCCTCCTACCTCAATTCTAAGATTTTTTTCCATCCTAAGATGAAACACCTTAGGAAAATATTTCTCTAGAAACATACCTTTGAATTCATCCCAATAAAGATCATCAATCTCCTCACTATCCCTAATACTTTTCACCATCGACCAACACTGATCAACTTCACCTTAAAAATAGTAAATAGCGAGACCAACCTTTTGATGTTCTGAACACCCCATGACATCCAAAATCTTCTCCAGTGCTTTAATCCACCCTTCTCCTAGCACAGGGTCAAATGATCCTCTGAATGATGGGGGATGTTGCCTCATACAATGCTCAAATACTAAAATGTTCCTCTGTGGTTGATCTAGATGATCTCATGTATGGATACCACCACCATTTATCTCCTGATTCAACTGTGCCATCACTGCAACAAACAGTTCAGTTCCGATTCTGACTGTCTCAGGTTGCTGATTTGGAAGGTTTTTTTCTCATGATGTCGTCCCAACATATCTGCCATATTTTATCTACAGAAAAACATTCTGAACATAGAAATATCTTAAGCTAAGCAACATGGTAATCTTTAAATGAAATATCATTTCAATCATACCATAAATTAATTTATGGACATTAATTTAAAAATATTATAACTCCTAATGTTGTCTAAAATGACCGTTGATACCAACTATAAGGAATCAGCCTTAAAACAATACTTAATCTTGAGTTAAATGAATAATTCACATTGAGGATCTTTTTAGGTTTAGAGTTTTATAGAATTAGGCCATAAATATTACATTACATCTCAAAAAAAAAAACAAAGTAGATACTCCTACTCAGTTTCCATTTTTTTCAAAAAATAAAAACTCTTGAAAAAAAGAGTCATGCCTATTTCCATGTTTAAGAGAAAATGAATTTTACTTTATCCCATCATTGACATTATTCCACTTTATTTCCTATGAAAAGCATTTCAAAAATATGGGATGAGAATAAAAAGATCAGTAAGGAATATACAAATAAGGAAACTGTTAGTTTTTTCAAAACAACCAGTAAACCATGAATACCTAATCATAAGTAATAATGTTCACCTATATGAAGTTTTAAAAACACTTCACTAAATAAAATATCATTTCTTACCCTTTTGTAACAAAAATATCACAATAAAACCCATATAAATAACACATTAGATATAAAGGTAACTTGGAACATAAACATACTTAAATGGAATAACCATACGGTCGACTTCCACACATTTCACTAAATGGAATAGCCATAAAACCAACTTACATACCCAATGAATTGGAGGTTATAACATAACCACCCGTCCTAGAATTCACGGTACCACCCGTCATTTGGTTTATCATGTAACCACCCGTCAAATGTCCAAGTACCTTTATAAAATCATAAGACATAAAACAAATATAAAGGAAAGAAAAAATTTCCACATTTCAATCACAATATATCACTTAAATATATCGACATAACAATTCCATTATCAAAACCATTTTTAATACCAAAATACATAATAGAGTAAATGTTATTTATTTTCTTTTAAAAACATTAAGTCTTGTTTAGGAATCCAAAGATCAAATAATACTCATTGTGGCGGAAAAGGTCATTGTCACCGTGTACGTTAAAAGAGACATTCATTTTTGTTGTTTAGTAAATCGCTTTGTAGAAAAAGATTCCCATTGAATGAAATCAAAAGTAAAAGGTTTTTATACATCGTATAAAAGAAATACTTGTATTAAAACAAAATATGCCTCAATGGAAGGAGATTGAGACAAAGTCCCTTACCTAATGTCCGACTTGTCTTGTTCGTTTTTTTATATTTCTGAATAATAAACATTTGTCAATTTATAATAGTTTAAGGACCTACTTTAAAGTTTATTATTCAATTCACATCTCATATTATCTTGTTATAATAATTATTTAATTATGTGAGTTCATATCAAACGTTTTGTCGATGTTCGGTACATGAGTCAAAAATGAACTTGTTTGAAAAGAATTTCCCATGTAGTTATAATTACATCATCTCCAAAATGGTATTAATGATTTAAATATCACATCTATCTGGTATATATTAATTTTATACTATTCCATAACATTTGGAGATAAAAATGAAATGCAACGTTCCTGGAGATGGTAGGTCGTACATACGCATGAACGCTAATTTCATTTATTTGTCATATTAAAGGAATTAAAACTAAATGAGACATAGATATATTATAATTCTAGTATAATATATATGTTATATATGTAACAAAAGTTCATTAATTACATTATTTATAAATTCCATGTTTGGCATGAATGAGTCACATCACTTGAGGGGGCGGTAGTCTACACTTGCTCAGATGAAATTATCGCATTTTCACAGCAGGAAAAGCATAAAGGTATGTTTTAAATATAAAATACATAATCATAGAGGATAAATATAATATATATAATATATAAATATAGTTACATCATTATGGCCACCATGAAAGGTGTTAAAATAAGATTGAACAATCATCATTTCGTGAGGCAGTAATTCGCCACCCACAGAAACAGTATGTTCTTTAACCATTAGACGAAGGTGTGTGTAAGTGTAGGTAGAGTACTTATCATAACAACATCCTAGTATATTTTGATACTGTTGTTATTTTGGTATCAAATAATAAGGAGATAGTGGTGAGTGAATAAGTAAAATAAAAGGAAGAAACTCGAGAGAAGACATTACCTCTAAATCGGGTAACTCTTTTTGATTTGAGCCAAAGGATTCCTTAGAAATAATTCTGCCCAAAGTGGGGCTTCTAGGAGTAAGAGAGGGATGTGGAGAGATAATATGCATAGATTTTGGATGAGCCAAGTGCTTGAGATGTGTGGGCAAGGGGGTAGAGGTGGGGGCCTTTTATAAGAGGGAGGAGGCTCACTTTTAGAAGGTCTTGAAATGTTACTTTATTATAAAATGATTTTCGAATTTTAAAGGTCCCATAATGATATATTTTGAGGATAAGGTGATAAGGGCTAGAAATCCACACATACACTAGGTTTTTGACAAGTTTATGTCTTATATTTTACCTTATCTTTTTATTTTATTTAAATCGTACATTAATGAGGTAGTCACTGCATCATCATGGTGTCATAAATAAATTTATTTATTTAATGTATAAAAATTATAAAACAAATACCATGATGTATGAAATATTTTTATCTTTCTAATGAATATTTATAGTCAAATATATCAATTATATAACCCATTTAATTTTTTTTAGTAAAACAATACATGTTTGTGACATTTTTATTTTTACTTTAAATAAAAATGTATTAATGTCATTATCTTACCCAAGTGGCTCTATGGGGTCCCCAAATTGACCCATGGATTGTATTGGTCGGACATGAATCATCCAATAAGGTTAGGACATGTGTTATGGTATTTTTATATTTTTATAATATTATTTTTACCTTAAATTACTCTAATTACCTTTAATCGCGGTTAATAAAACTCAAAAGTTACTCTTCACCAAAAATTATTTTCATCCCATTAAACCAAATTTTACTTACTAATGACAACCATGTATGTTGGATTTTTGAAATTCAATTCACATAAGCAGTAAAATTTCATTTAAACGTAATATTCAGTTTTCAACAACTACTTAGTGGTTTCACTATTCATAAAAATTTTATGTTTTTTTCAGAAAAATACCAAAAATTCACTCTAAGCTATATTTAATTTTCAGAATTCAAAAGTGATGTCTATTTTAGAAAATTAAAAACATATAAGTTTCATTAATTAATTTTATAATTAATTCCATTATCAAATCAAATAGCGTGTTTTTAAGAAAAAATATATATAAAGATATTGACACCTGTTTAAGTCCAATTTCAAAGTGAAATTAATTCCAATGTCTACCATTATATTAAATGGTAAAAATATATTATAATTTCACTTTAAAAACAAGTAAAAAGTTAATCTAACCATCTAAATAAATTAGATTAAATTTTTTTTTGAATTAAAAAACAACATTTTTCACTATTCATTAAAAAATTAACTTTATCGGAAAAAATAACAAAAACATTCCCAAAGTAAATTTTGATGTCCTGATTCTAAATAAGAATTTTATTTGGTCCAATAGAATGTATAAGAGTGAAAATAAATATATTTAAAGAGGGTTCTCCATCAAAAGGCGATAAATCGACCTTTTCGTGAATATTAGAGTATTTATGATTAAAATTGGATTCATTCGCATTTTAGGTCGCTAAAATTTATTAGATAAATGTAAAAACACTTAACAAACATATATAATCATATTTTAGTTATTTCTATTCATTCCCTCCAATACAACGACTACGTGTTAACTACCATTTAACATAATATTATTATATTATTAGTGTGCAATGTAAGATTTCAAATAAATATGTTGTTGCGTATCAGGTATGCCATCGAACATAGCAACCACTTTAAAGTAAAATTAATATTTAATCCACAAATATTAACAAATACTAAAATGTATTATTCTTTATTTACCTAGGATGTTACAATATCCCCCTTACAATACATGTTATTTAATAATGATGAGATATCCCTTTTTTCTAATAAAAATATTTTACAAATTTTTAAGTGACGCTGTTAGGCTGTCAAATTTTCGTAAGGGATTTCTGAACTTCTCTCTTTTTTTCTATCATGTTCTCTTATTTTACTTTTTTCTCTTCAAATACACCCATAAAAAATGTATGATATCTCTATTATTTTAAATATACTATAAATTTTTTATTATAATGTAATAATTCATCATAATATCTCATTTCCCCTTATTATATACAAAAAATGAAAACACTATCTATGATGTATTAATTTGTTACATTCAATGAGGACGAGTTTTCAATCCCTATTACCATCTTCATGGCTATTCAGGAAACCATTTTTATTGTTGAACCAAACTATAATATATGTATCATAACCTATTTAATTTTATAGAACAAGTTTATATACGTAATAATAATTCATACGAAAATCTAGTTTGTAACAATCGAGATATCACCAAAATAATTTATATTGTTATCACTAATGTTATATCTAATAAATCATCCTCAAACCATATAAAAAATGATATATATAACCATTTACACTTATGGATGTTCATTAATAAAATTTAATTCTAATTCTGGATTATTATATCAATTCCACATTAACTTCACTACTCGTAGTCAAGCGACCCGATCATGAAAGTCAAGTAAATGAACACTCTAGAACGACAAAATCAAATTTTATAACATAAAAAGAAGAAATTATTTGAAATTAATAAAACTATAATGAATCAAATAAATTTAGATAGGGTTATGTATTAAATATTTAATGGATTTAATTTGACTATCCAAGAATTTAAGATCAAAGGAAGTACACATTCAAGCATAAGGTAAGGGGTTTCTCATCTCACTTTTCTTTCCGTAAGATTTCCATTGTTCACAAATTATTTATGGTATGTAGAGTATGTTTACCACCATTATATATATAATATCATCATTATCTTTATATTCATGGTATTTAGTGATTCACTTGATGATTATTAACCCGATTGATTACAATTTTGTAAGGGACATTGTTTTGATTTCAATTTCATTGTGATTTACTTGGTATTATGCACCTAATCATTCTTTTGTGGTGTAACTACTATCCCTTTGAGATCATTTTATATTTTAAATTTTAATTAAATTATATATCCATATTATTTTTACATGTATATGTTTATTTCATTATCCATATACCATTTTACATACGATGTTTATGTGGAATGTTTCTTAAACTGTTGAAATATTGAGGAATCTATATCCTCTAGTCAATACAGATATTGAAAAGGAATATTGTTATTATATTAAATCTTTTTATAAATAATGATTTGGACTAATAGTGATGGGTGGGGCCTTCTGTATCCCCTTGATGCAATGATAGGTCTCATGAGTCAAATCAGTTAGCGACAAACCCTTCGGGTTTGTTTCCAAAATAGAATCATATGGGTATCTACCCACAAAATTAAACTGTATCGACAATATTATGGATCATTTGAAAGATACAAGAATTCCAAATAAGAAGAAATATCTTTATTCATTATTCAGTTGTTACTATCCATGATATTTTCACTATAATAAAAATCTATGGATGCAGTTATGTTCTCAATTTTTTAATGGGTTGTGTTTTTCGTATATTCACAATGCAATATTGATTATATAAAAATTGGTTATGGTTCACTTATTATTGATTCATGCTTCTTCTATATATAACTCTTACTAAGAATTTGATCTCACCCCTTTCATTTGTTTTCCTTTCATAGGTTATGAATAGGGGATCATTCATTTAGTTTTCATGGATGTAGTTTATTAGATTTTGTTACGTTTTATGTTTTGTTATCTTATTCCAATGTAAAATGGGATCCATGTATTTATTTAGTCTCTCCAAGACTACTAAAATAGTCGGTTATTAAAGATTTTATTCCTTTTAATCATGCCAATGTAAAGTAATAATGCACCGGCTCTAGACTTCAGGGGTCGGGGCATTACGATACATCTGTGGAAGATCCAATCAATATGCCACCATACTGATTGTCTACACTATCTCAAATGGTTTAACAAACCTAGGTTACAACATTCCCTACCTCTGTATCCTACGGTGACCCAATCTATGATACACTATAAGGAATACACAACCACCTTATATAAACTCTATAGGTCATTGAAGTTCACCATCATATGAATTTTTCCTAATTTAAGTCATAGACATACATTTTTGAATCAACTGAACGTACCCTGACATCTTCTATGCAAGACATAGTCCCAAGAACTCAGACTCACCCAACTCCATTCAGTATAGAGGTGATCTGTGTTGCCTACCATAAATCCCCTCATATAGTTCCATCTGAATAGTCTCTTTATAACTATTATTATAGGAGAACTCAAAGAGCACTATGTGTTTCCCCCAATACCCACAAAATTCTATTATGCATCCTCATAGTATATCATCAAATACCTGAATATTATGTTCCCACTTCCCCTATCTCTATGGATTAAATTATATAATTTGAAATACCTATATACCAAGAACCTTATTAAATCCTTAATAGAGGCTCAATGTGAAGCATGAGTCACAGTCTAAAACTATTCTCAGTGGCATCCCGTAGAGATAGACTATCTATCGAACCTACATGCTGTAGCATCATGTCACAAACCTTGAAATATCCCTTTTCATGGTAGACCACCAACACTATTGATATATGTCATGGTTCATTTTGGTCAGACTAGTATTCACTGCACACTTTGAGGAATTAAATTAATGCATCATCTACTCTCACATACATATTAGTAAAACAACACAGTTCCATATATATATATATATGATCTCATCCTCATCTATAGGTCAATCGAAAGGTGACTCCCCACATTCATTTCTTTACCTATATACCAAACACTATGGATACTCATACTTCATCTCTATAATCTGGAATAAAATTATAGACTATATATATATATATGGGTCATCCTCTGTTTACCTTCCGGCACTATTATATGCATCTCAGCTAGCATTATCATTATCTTCCACTCAAAACTATACTCTTGACCTTCCTGAGTCTATACCTTCCTCATTAAAGCATCAACAACATTGTTTCCTTTTTTACACTGTATAATATATCTCAAAATAAAATGAGTGCATATATCCAACCCACCCTCACTACTAGAGTTTCAAATATCAATACAAAAATATAGATACATTAAACACTCATAGTCGATATACATAGTAAAATTCTCAACCAATATATAATTACCCAAACACATGAAGTAATTAACCACTAAAACTAACTCAAGATCATTTATAGGATAATTTGTTTTATGTGACCTCAACTTCTATTTCCCATATGATATAACAAGATCTACCTACATCAACAATACTCCCAAATTGACCCCGAATGCATTAGAAAATACTGTATACTCCTCATGAAAATTAGGTAGGATCAGAATCATTGTGGTAATTAGATGATTCTACAACGCATGGAAAAAACTCTCACAAGATATAGACCATTCAAATTTGATCTATTTCTTGGTCAATCTTTTAAGTGGTGATGACAATCGAGAAATTTCATGGATGAACCTATGATAATATCCAAATAAACCCATAAATATTTGAATTTCAAAAACCTGTTTGGGATTATTCTAAGAAACCACTACCTATACATTCTCTAGGTCCACTGAAACACCTTCCATAAAGATGATGTAGCCCAAGAAATGAACCCTTTCAATCCAGAGTTGACCCTTATATAGCTTGGAATATTTCTGGTTCTCTGTTGGTGTACTTAGAAAAATTTCAATATTTTTGGAATGATCTCCATGAGTCTTGAAGTATAACAAGTGTTCATCCACAAAACATCCACAAATTGATATAGGTATGGGTCAAAAATCTAGTTCATTAGGCCATAAACATAGTAGGAGTGTTCATTTTCTCAAACGACATCTTGCTGAACTCATATAGTCCACACTTTCTACTAAAAATAGTACATAATATATTGTAAGGTCTAACTCTCAACTAATGATAACCCAATATTAATTCAATCTTAGAGAAAAAACAAGATCCTATTAATAGTTGAATGATATCATTGATACATGGAAGAGGATAACGATTATTCACTATAATCAGGATCAATATTCAGTAATCAACACATAATCATAATGTCCCATCATCCTTCTCAAAAAACTATAAAACCCCAAGATGATGTACTTGAATGGATAAATCCATTGTCCAAAAATTATTCCAGTTGATTCTTAATCTATTAAATCTCTATTGGTTCTATTCTATAAGGTGTAATATAAACTTGTTCATCTCCATGAATGAGCTCAATTTTAAAATAAACATCCATCTCATGTGGAATCCCTATGAAGTATTCAGAAAACACATCCAAAAAACAGTCCACTACAACTTGTATGGAAAAATTTTTCACACCCATATTATCCAAGAAAATACATGAAACATGGGTAGTAAGATCCCCTAGTTTTAGATGATCTATCCCTATATTGACTTCATGAATACCCCAATCCCCATGATGAATATGACTATTACCCTCAGAAGACGCAAATGTCACTCTCTAATGGTAATAATCTAGGTGGTCTTGGTATGATACCAACCAATGCATACCCAAAATCATGTAAAATCATAACATGTCAATTATTTAAATATCCCAATTGAAATGATACTTCATACACTCAAGAGAACACCTCTTACTTAAAAATATGTCCCTTGATCATACTACTAATGGTTTGTCGATCATCATAACCCCACTCAAAAATTCCACTTCTAGTCACAAACAGTTCACAAGTTGAAAAAATATAAATTAATTAGGGGATCATGTATGAATTAATGAACTATCAATCATTGAAACTACATGAATAATATCTATGATTGTCGATGGACCAACCATGTTATCCACAATTGTACACTGAACTGCATGAAATAATCTTTCGCATATTCCATGTGTTTTAGTTTGAGTCCCTTATGCTATTACAATCTAATAATATGGGTGATCTTTCCATGAAATACCATTCCCACTTTCTCGACCACCAAAACCATAAGAACTCCAGTTACTAGATTAATATAGGGTAGAAGACTCCCTTACAACACTCCAAGTCTTCGTGGATCCTCTATCACCACCCATAGGTCGGGGGTTCATATGATACCTATATAAGTGACCCATCCTACCATAATCATGGCACTCCACTGGTGTCCGGGGACACAAGCGATGATTGTGACCCAACCTACCACACCGTTGTTAGTATATTTAGTTAATTCTTTGAAAAACCCATCCTTATCCCGTTCCACTTTGTTTTCCACGCCCTTGGTTAATGTTCTCAAAGCGGAACTTCCAACACTCACAAGACGTACCACTTGGTCATCTAGTAGAAACCACCTATATTCCACCGAAATCTTTCTTTAGGTTCACATTAGAAATGAGAGCCTGATTTACCACCTGATAAAATAAATTCAGAAAAATGATATTAACCTGGGAATTTAACTCAAAATTAAGTCCATCCTTGAAATGCTTCACCATAGTATCCTCATATCCTATCAATTACAGAAAAAATAACAGCAAATCAGTAAAGGGGTGACATATTACATCATGGATATACCCCCTGATTCAACTGTATAAAATCATCTACTCTCTCCTTCTTGAGCATCTTAGCATAGAAGTATTATAGAAAATTATCCAGGAAGTCTTTCCAAATATGTTCTATAACTACCCATAAAGAGTCTTACTGTATCACTAGCTCTTCATAGATCCTCACAACATGTTATTAGAAAACTTAACTATCATCTCTTTATAATTATACAAATATCCAAGGATAATTTATACTTACTCAATAAATAACTAATCTTCCTTAGTTCCACTCTCTCCGGTGAAAGTCGGGGGTTGTTGCAACTGGAACCCTCATGTCAATTTGGACATACACTGCACAAACCTCTCTATGTATCTCTCCATAGACTTCATAAAGCTAGAAAATTTACCATGACACATCTCTCCCAATCCTTCACCCAGAACTATCAGGTCCTCAGGTTACACTACTAGAGGAACATTTCCAACCATACCCTCCCACCATCCTATCAACAAGCATCATCATGGATACATTTATTTAAAAAATAAACACACTTATTAAGACAAATAAACCATTATTATAACCTTTAAGTAATATGAATTCAAATAAATATATAAAAATTCAACCCCCTTACCCTGTCATATGGTCAAAATAGATGCATTTACTCAAACCTCAACTATCCCTCACATGGGTCATGAATAACATAGGGTAAAACATTTTCATATAAAAATGTTATCATTAGAAAAATATTTTTTTGGGCATCTTAATTATCATAATTAATATCACTTACAATTATAAATTTCATATGAAGAACCTTTTTATCTTAAATTTATCAAACAAAGATAAGTATTTCAATTAAAAAAATCACTCAAAACCTAATTTTATATACGTGTCTAAAATAATGCACATCATAAAAACTCTAAGTGCCTAAAATGATGCATGTATACCCAAATCTCATTCCATACTGGGACATAATAAAAAATATCAGAAAAAATAATTTCACACAACATGTGAATCAACCAAGGTGAAATAATAGTAAATTGTAATAGAAAATATCAAGAACACCAACACCATCATGGGTACCTTGGTTATCCACCATACACGATTTAGATACTCCCATGCATGAGATCTTAAACAAGGCCCAAATTATTCTATTATTCTGTATACCATTCCAAAATAGTAAGACAATATGAATGAAATAAAACTTCTTAGATTCCATTTTGTAATGTCTCGACCTAGGTGGCACATGTCAGTGCCCCAAGATGGTTGGTTACATGAACTCATCCACACATCTCTATAGGTCAAAGACTTCCAAATAAAGGATAGGGTATAATATATATATCATGGGGATACAATAACCACTTTATCAAAGTATAATAATAAGGGAAACAAATAAATAATATCCATTAATATTAAATAATAATAATAATAATACCCTAACTAATAAGGACCAACCTCACATGATAAAACAAAAACAGGAAAACAATATTCAAACCATAATAGAAAATAAACTATTGCACAATAAGTGTCATGTTCCAAATTAAAACCCAAAATAAAAATAGTCAAAACTCAAAAGAGGGTCCCAAAATAATGTATGGTTCACTCATCCATGATCCATCCCACTCATCCATATAACATAGTGCTATTTTCCTTATCCTATCTTGTAAAAATGATGTCTATTCAGGTACAACTTAGGGGGCTCGAGTAGGGTGTGAGTAAAACTTAGTAGACCACCACCCATGACATCTAAAATAATATCCAGTCTATAATAGTGTTTTCAACTGTATAACAAACATAGTAAAAAGATAAAGTAAACTATATTCACATTAAATTATTCTTTAAATAAACACATAAATATCTAGGTCCACATTGACACTAGAACCAACTAAATCTCCTTTGGCCCATGTCCAAGTCTGAACAATACACCAAGGGATAACAAATTTAATTAAATTATGGTTTTTAATTAATTTTATAATTCAAATTTCACATTCTATAATGGGTGTATAGAGTAGTAATGTGGAACCCTATGGGAATTTCAAGTAGCATTCCCTGTACAACAACAAAATGATCAAATTAAATATATACACACACATACACACATTGGGGTCCAAGAGTGATAGTATGGTACCCTGTGGGTATTTAGAGTAGCAGTAACTATACCAAAAAACATTGACACATAAACCATCTTAATATATACATTGGCCCATGTCGTAGTCTAAACCATACACTAAGGAATAAAAAATTTAATTCAATCATGGTTATTCATTAATTTTTTAATTCCAATTTCACATTCTATAATGGGTGCATATAGTAGTATTCTGAAACCCTATGGGTATTTAGAGTTGTAGACCCTATCCCACATCTTAATGATCACATGAAATATAGACACACACACATGTACATATTGGGGGCCTTTAGTGATATTCTGGTACCCTGTGGGTATTTAGATTAGTAGTCCCTATCCCACAACTCATTCAAAAATTTGAAATCTCATGGTTCCACACTATCAATCATTTATCAAACATTTTAATATATCATTATTCAAGCCATCCGATAAATTCATTTATCAAATTTCATAATTTGTACCTAATAATTTCAATCATATCTGCACACCCTATAGGTTGCTATCAAATTCATAATCCCCTTAAATAATCAATTTCATAAATATATTATTCCATCAATTTCAAATCCCCATTAATCAACATATTGATTGATTTAATATAGAATGCAATTTCATAAAATGGAAATTGTTATTTCACAATTAATAACACATAATTAAAATCCATAGTAGAAGGTTCAACAATTACATTACATACCTCAAGATTATTAATGAACGTTTACTGAACCAAAATCCGCAAATAGATATGGAATGATCCAAACCATAATGACATAGAAGATCTACGATTAATACATATTTTCAAGATTAAAGGATTAAGATATATAAAAACCATGATCTAAACCATTTCTTATAGTAGAAAAATCATTTCTCTTCATAATTTAGGAGAGAGTGGAAAGAGGGGAAATACAATGGGGATAAAATCACATACCTTAGTGGAAATGATCCCTCAATAAAATCTTTATTTTTTATGAAAGTGGTTTAAGGAGCCTTGGAATCCTATTTAAATATTCAAAAATTGAAGGAAAGTGTTTAGAGATGAACCAATGTTATTTCATATTAAAAAAAAGGGGTTTTATAACATTAAATAAATTTCATGGCATTAAAAACTCACACACATTGGATTTTTGGGATGAGGAACAAGGTTTTCTAAACCACGAACCTTAACAGTGCACGTCCAATTAGGGTTCACATGGTTTCTCATAAATGGTTCATGGTTTGAAAAACCATGTCCCAACCATGACAACCCCCTTTGTTGAAGGGTGTATAGTTTGGGAAGGAGGCTACACGATTTGGAAAAACCATGCGCCAGTCGTGAACTACCTCCTCTCTCTACAAAATCATTCAAATAGTTTTCTGAATAAAATTTAATGATTTTACCTAGCCATGAGCTAAATATTAATATCCCCTTTTTATTCCAAAATTCTCAAATTTCATCCAAAAAATCCCCAAAACAAAACCCAACCAAGGTTTAACAGAAATAAGGTAAACATAAGTACCTACAAATGTGCACGAGGCATCTTCAAAAAGGTCAAGATCTTAAAATATAAATTTGTTTTATATCACTCTATGAGTGATGAATTTTTTTAGGGAAAAATTTTAAACTAATATTAGAAGATATATGAGATCAAATATTTCATATTTTTAGGTTTTGAACAAGGTTGGGAATATTTTGTAGTGTTTTAAGGTTAGTTATATTCAGATTTTTTTGACTTAAAATTTGGATGTTGTTGTTAAGTATTTGGAGATTAATGTTGTATTTATTTATATGATGTTTTATTCACATAATATATTATCATAATCTGTGAAAACAATTTTTTCATTTTCATTAATATATAGAAATAAAAGAAATAAATTTTCGTCCATTTTTGGATCTCATGATATATTAAAAGTTGATTTTAGTGATTCGGGAATGAAAAATTCATCTTTAATATTCATTTCCTCAACAAATAAATAATACATTAGTGTAAACTTATAATATAATAAATGAAGGTTTATATTTCACATATAAAGTTGGAATTAATAAATTTTGTATATTTCCTTAAAATTTAATTCTAGATGGTAATGTAAACCCCCAAGTATATTATGTATTATGTGTAGAGACCCAAAGCTTGACGTAAATGGACATTACATTACTTTTTTGGGATACTTTATACATAACAAACACAGACACACAAGGACCGTAATAGTTTAGTGTCTTTGGAAACTCAGAATTTAATCTTCTAATCATGGTGAAAGATCTTCAACTTCTCCCATAAAGATCTTCCCCTTTTTTTTCTTACCTAAAATCTTTCTTTACATCATGGGGAAAAGAAAACATAAAAAGGGTGATCTCAAATGCTTAGTAAGGGTAAGCATTGAGAACATAAAACAATCCATAAACATTTGAATTCAAAAGCTTGAACATAAAATCTAAAAATCAAAATATTGAGCAAGGAAATAAATCTTGGAAGTATGTAAGGCATATATCATAAAGGAACACCAATCTTGATAAAATAGCATGGTAATAAATCATGTAATTGTGGAAACCATTTATCACTTGTTATGATTTCCATAGTAGCCAAGCCATTGCTGCCAAGACCATCTTAGTGGACAAAGTCCCTTTCTGAATCGAGTTCACTCCTCATTCCAGTCTTGTATCACTGAACTGGATTAATTACCATTCCAGCCATGTCTATCTCATGAGATATAAATCTTTACCAAATGCATTGGAGGGAGATATATTTCCCACCCATATCATAATGAAATCATTCTTACTTGTTCCACAAAATAAACTTAAAACATTCATCATAACCCAGTGAATAAAATGGGTTTCATAAACATCATCCCATAATCTCATAATCCATATAAAACAAATGGAAATTTTTTCATAAGAAAAGTGAAACCATGTAATTCATAGAGACATTAAACTTGAATCATACACATATGAAACAATGTCATCTTATATGAAAAATGGTTTTGATAAAACATTTGAAATGAATTCTTGAGGAAAATATCCTTTCTTCTTCAAAATCATTTTCTTTTCACAAAATTCCATTCACTTTTAAAATAAAAGTATTTTGTTGAAAATAGTCAAAAAATATTGTAGAGTAAGATTCATGAAAATTAGGCGTTATGAAACTATAAAAATCCATTCATGCCATATAATTTGAAAATAACATTCTTCTCGTACTTTTTTTTGGAAAAGTCAAAAAGTACCTCGTATGGTAAAAAAAAATATTCCTCACATACCATGTAGTAAAAGTAAAAAATGTTTAAAAAGGAATTTAAACATACATGAAACCATTTTTAGGAATCATGTACATGGATGATAAAAATAACTGCCGTAAATACTTACGAATAAATAATCTCGGATATGAACGAGATTGGAATAGTTATCCCTTACCTTAGGTCCGATATGCTTCGTACGTATCCAAACCTCCTGTATAATGATTTAAATAATTTCATTTACTTATTACATAATAATATTAATTGTTATTATATCATATATGGTTCACTTATGACTTTATATTACCTGTTATTTTGTAAATTCCATGTTAAAGCAGCGTTTTGGGTAAAATCGTTTTATTTATCGTACATGTTTGGATTTGTTGTTCTTGATATTATTATTAATTATATCTTGATTTACTTACTTCCAGAATGTAAATAATGATTTATATATCATATATATATTCAGTAAATATTTATATATATATATATATATAATAGATAGATAAATGAAATGAAATACACCGTTCATGGAGACGGTAGGCCGTACGTACGCATGAACACTGTTTTTTGTTTCTTTATTGAATTAAGTTGATGAAATACATATATATATACATAAATCCGGTAGAATTATTATGTCATATATTTAATTATTACTTATTATATATACTTTATAATCATTCTTTAATTGTTAACATGGGAAATGAATCTCATCACATCGTGGAGACGACAATCCGTATGTACGCACGAGCGATGATATCGTTCCCATATTTATTGAATGGAATTAGAGGTGATGATATAATATCTTAGAATCAGTATAATGTTATAATCATCATATATAGTTATTATTTACACCATTATACCCATCCAAGTAAGGTGGTGGTGGAAAAACAGATTAAACAACGGAGTGGAGACTGTATTCCGTACGTAAACACGCGCTGTGATTTCATTTTCCGTAGGATGGATAGAAGGCGAAATAGGGTTGTTTAATAATTATAATAACAGATTAGTATATTAGAGATAATGATGTTATTACTTTATATTGAAACAACTAAATAAGAAGAAGAATAAGAAGAAAGAAACATGAAAGAATCGTTAGAAGAGATTACCTCTTCTTCGACGCACCTCCTTTAAGCTTCCTCTTAAGGAAGTAGAGTTGGTCTTTTGAGAAGACCAGAACCTCCAGAATGTTTCCAGGGAAGTGGAGAAGAGAAATGGGAAGGTGTTGACCGAGATTCAAGGCTCAAAAGTGTGTGAAGAGAAGAGGGAAGGGGTTCCCTTTTTATAAGGGAGGAGAGGGGCACCTTTGAAAAAACTTAAAATATTATTTTATAATAAAGTCATATTCGGTTTTTAATAGCTCCAAATTGATTTATTTAGAATATAAGGTGGGGATGGGTCAAAATCCTCTCAACCAATAGATTTTAGACAAGTTTGAGTCATTATATTAACCTTATCTTTTAGTTTTAACTCTTAGTTAATTAGATTGACATTTACCATGTCACTTTGTATTTTTATATTATATAGTTAATAAACTTACAATATACATCCAAGCGACACCCAAGTGGTCCATTAATGATACAACTATCATGATATAAGTATCTTGGCCGAAACATAGATTTCTAAGAATATAATAACAATTAATAATATAATATTTGTTTTAAAAACTATTTTATGTCAATTTAGACACTATCTGGTAATTGATTTTTGTGAAACTCATAAAAGCATGATTAGTTCGAAAAAAGTTAATTAAATCAATAATAACATGTCATATTAACCTATAAATTTTTAGGAATTCATAAAAGTCTACAATTACATTTATTTGGGTACTTATAACATCAATTATGTTAATATTTTATAAATAAGATAATTACTGCATCATAATTGTGTCATAAATAAATTAAATTATTTAATGTATGAAAATTATAAATAAAATACCATTATGTAGGAAATATTTTTAGATTTCTAATTAACATTTATAGTCTAATTTATCTTATGTATAACCCTATATTAAAAATTATTTAGTTATTAAACATTGATTTTAACTATTATAACCCTTCTTTAAATAAATTAATAATAAATGTCATAATCTTATACAAGTGAAACTAAATGGTAATATTTTATTCGTAAGGTTTTTTTGTTCTAATTAAACTTATCCAATAGAATTAGTACATGTGTTAGGGTAATAATAATATCATTTTTACCTTTAATTACCCTATTTACTTTTAACCGTGACAAAAAAGTAAAAAGTTACTATTCACCAAAAATTATTTTCATCTCATTGAACAAAATTTTAGTCCCTGATATTAACTGTGTTTCTCAGATTTTTGAAATTCCACTGACAGAAGCGGTAAAATTATGTTTAATGTGAATTTTCAAATTCTCGTAGGAGGTGGGTAAAAGACGGTGAAAAGTTCAATAAAATTTGTATATAACTAAAATTATTATAAAATCACTCCAATCAATTAAATTGAACTTATATACGTATTATGTATCAATTTTGACCTAAAATAAATTTAAATAAAATAAATAATTATTTAAATAAAAAGTCGGTTTTTGAATAGTAACCCTGTGTTTTCACTATTCATCAAAAATTGAATGTTTTCAGAAAAATACCCAAAATTCACCCTAGGCTAATTTCGATATTCTGAATCCAAAAAATTAAGTCCATTTCGAATGATAAAATTTATAAAATTTCAAAAAGTGGGTATTACTATTCATAACGGCTAGCTTATATAATATATCGTTGTTTAGCGAAACTCAGTATTGCGCACAACACACGCTATCGTGGAAGGTCGTGATTGCGTGTAATGCAAGCCAAGTCAGGGATGCGTGTCGTGCAATCTCCTTTTGGTGTAGCATAAAACACAAGACATTAATGAAAATAAAAATAATATTTTTCATAAAATCTTTGGGTGTTACATTCTACCCCCCTTAAAATGAATTTTGCCCACGAAATTCGTCGAGGTTATAAATGGTTTACTACTTGGAAGTTTATTTAATAGAAACCCACATCGTAAAAATGAATACCAAAACTTGACTTTAAAAACTAAAGTATGAAACTTAACGGTTACCCAAATTAACTAATCACTGGGTTTCCACATAGGAGAACATAGGCGAAAATATGGATATAGAAGAGAAATCTAATCGTCATGTTCTGATGGAGAGTGGTAGAGAACATGGCTATGAAAAATCCAACAATCACAAAGCCATAAATTTGTGATGATCTAGGGTACCATCTGATTCATCAGATATAAGGTCACTAGGACAAATTTTTTGGTTTTCAAGATCATTTCCCTAAAGTTGAAGAATTTGAATTAGAAGAAATACTTACTTTATTTTGGTATAATATCACCGTTGTTCGTGCCTTGAACAATTTCCACTTCATATCTTAAAGAAATGAAGTTGAATTTGTTATTCGTGAAGTGTTAGCAGATCATGTGATAGAATGATGGGTCATTCCATCTGTTTCAAAAAAAGGTTAGTAAAGGTTATCAAATATACATAAGTCCATCTATGGTGAGGTTAATCATATACGATTGAAAAATGAACTTATACTTCATCTATCATACCACTTAATAAAATAAAACTAGTTTCTACTAACCAGGGACTTCCTGTAGGACAGTGGTAGGAGATAAAGGCCTGTCGCACTTTACTTGTGGGTTCTATTCCCACATCTTTGTCCGACGCGACGGGTTGTCACCCATCCTGAAGGTTGTCCTTTTTCTAAAATTAAATCATTATGACATTCCATCAATAATATCAAAAATGTTCTAGCCTTAAACAATACTAACTTATGTCCAACATAATCCATTCCAATCTTTAGGCTTATCCAAAATACTGCTGTCCATTATCATATTATAGTGAAAACGATTACCAGGGAGTTCATATAACAAGCATGTTAATACCATCGTTGATCCCCATATATCATAAGATATGTCCTGTTGGTCAGATTCCAAACAATCGAAGGCCTTAATCATGTATTCTCTTGAAAAATGAATACCCATTGAACTTTAGTGAAAACATGAGTGCTGTCAAAAGTTAACTCTTTCCACATACCAAAACCCCAAAATTCTATATACTCAAACCATGATATAACTATTTACTTATATCTGTCATGAGCTCATGAATACTGTCAAACATTTCATTTTCTCCTTATCCATTCATTATGCACATATCATCTTCTTTTAAAAAATATCTCAATCACTTTCCATGGTTACCGGTACCATAAAATTATTGAAAACCACAATAGACCAATACATAAATATTCCAATATTCCATGATACTATATACAACATTATTTTGGAATCCCATTACATAAACACTTAATCATTCCACCACATCGTTTTCATATTCAACATCGCCAATAGTGATCGCATGTGACTTCCCTTTGTACTTTTCCTTAAGTGGTTTCTCATGTCGATCATCATTAACCCTTGGATTAGGGCATTGATTAGCATAATGCCCCATTCCATTTCACATGAAGCATTGAAGTATTGGTGGTGCATTCTCTGTAGTCTTTTCTTTATTCACATCATTAGAAACCCTTTTTCCATTACTTTGACACTCAATTGCTCGATAAACTTCTTTTCCACACTTAAAAAATTTTCTAGTCCCTTTAAGACAATCTCCAACATTATTCTTTCCACACTTTGAGCATAAAGAAACATTCATCTTTTTTTCACCATTATTATGAGATTTCTCCTTGAACTCTATCTTTCGTTTCATGTCAAAACCATAATATGAATATGTAACACCAACTTCCATTTATACCATGATAGCACAACGTACAATTTCTTCATAGCTACTGAAATATCTTATAGATAATTCCCATAGAAGACTTGGTTTTAATCCACTGAAGAATCGATCAACTTTACTTTCAGGTTGGATGATAAAGCCAGAAGCATGCCTTGCAAGCCTTGTAAAATTTGCTTCGTATATACCAACAGATTCATCATCCTTTTTCTTTAGTTCAAGAAAATATTTCTCCATATTTGTTCGAAGAATACGGGGGAAGTACTAATTGAAAAATAAGTTCTTGAACTCGTCTCATTCCATAAACTCAATTTCATCTCTTGGCCTCGTATTCTTGATAAGATTACACCATTGATCAGCTTCACCATCCAAACGATATACTTCTAAGATGACTTTATCATGTTCAGAACATTGAAGAACTAAAAATATCTTTTCAGTGGTACTAATCCATTTTTCAGCAACAAGTGGATCAAAAGACACACTGAAAGAAGGTGGACGTTTCCTCAAAAAGGACTCAATAGAATATTGTTCCCTTCTCTACTCATTTGGAAGTCTAGAATGATTCATAGCTTGTGTAAGTATAGCAATAAGATTTTGCACTCCATCTCCCATAACATTGGTTTGTACAGGAGGACAATCATTGTATTGTCTATTACATTGATCAACACAGTTCCTTCGGGTTCCAGCCGTCATCTAAAACCCAAAAAGAATAGCGTGAGAGCCAAAAAATCATGATAGGTAAAACAAAATAATAAAGGGGGAGTACCTTCAATATCAAACATATTAGGTTTAATTCTAATATCGTTTCTGTAATTCTAGGACTATAAACAATACGTATACTTAACCTTAGGGACATCCCTAGAAATACCTTAGAAATATCTATAGGGATCTCACTAAAGTTTTTGCATCCTAGTTTCCAAAGGTTAATTAAACCATTCCTTTGATACCAACTGTAGAGACCCAAAGCTTGACGTACATAGACAATACATTACTTTTGCGGAATACTTTATACATAACAAACACATGCACATAAGGACCGTAATAGTTTAGTGTCTTTGGAAACTCAGAATTTAATCTTCTAATCGTGGTGAAATATATTCAACTTCTCCCATAAAGATATTACCCTTTTTTTCTTACGTAAAACCTTTATTTATATCCTGGGGAAAAGAAAACATAAAAAGGGTGAGCTCAAATTCTCAGTAAGGGTAAGCATAGAGAACATAAAACAATCCATAAACATTTGAATGCAAAATCTTGAACATAAAATCTAAACATCAAAATCTTGAGCAAGGACACTAATCATGGAAGTACGTAAGGCATATATCATAAAGGAACATCAATTTTGATAAAATAGAATCGGAATAAATCATGTAATTGTGGAAACCATTCAGCACTTTTTATTATTTCCATTGTAGGCAAGGCATTGGTGCCAAGACCATCTTAGTGGAAAAAGTCCATTTCTGAATCGAGTTCACTCCTCGTTGCAGTCCTGTATCACTGAATCAGATTGACTTACCATTACATCCATGTCTATCTCATGAGATATAAATCTTTACCCAATTCATTGGTGGGAGATATAGGTCCCACCCATCTCATAATGAAAGCATTCTTACTTGTGCCACAAAATAAACTTAAAACATTCATCATAACCCAAAGAATAAAATCGGTTTCATAAACATCATCCCATAATATCATAATCCATATAAAACAAGTGGACATTTCATCATATGAAAAGTGAAACCATGTAAATCATAGAGACATTAAACTTTAAACATAAAAATATTAAATAATGTCATCTTAGATGGAAAATGGTTTTGATAAGACATTTGAAATGAATTCTTGAGGAAAATATCCTTTCTTCTTCAAAATCATTTTCTTTTCAAAAAATTACATGTACTTTTAAAATAAAAGTATTTTGTTGAAAATAGTCATAAAATCTGGTAGAGTAAGCTTCATGAAAATGAGGCGTTATGAAATCGTAAAAATCTTTTCACGGTGTATAAGTTTAAAATAACATTCTTCTCGTACTTTTGTCAGAAAAGTCAAAATGTACCTCGTATGGTAAAAAAAGAAAGATTCCTTACATACCATGAAGTAAAAGTCAAAAATGGTTAAAAAGGAATTTAAATATACATGATACCATTTTTAGGAAACATGGACATGGATGATAAAAATAACCCCAGTAAATACTTTCGAATAAACAATCTTGGATAAGAACAAGATTGGAATAGTTATCCCTTACCTTAGGTCTGATATGCTTCGTACGTATCCGAACCTTTTGTATAAGGATTTAAATAATGGAATTGAATTAATACAGAATCATATTCATTGTTATGATATCATATATGGTTCACTTATGACTTTATATTACCCGTTCTTTTGTAAATTCCAGGTTAAAGCAGCGTTTTGGGTAAAATCGTTTTATTTATCGTACGTGTTTGGATTTGTTATTCTTGATATTATTATTACTTATATCTTGATTTAATTACTTCCAGAATTTAAATCATGATATATACATCATATATATATTTTGTACACACATATATATATATATAATAGATAGATAAATGAAATTAAATACACCGTTCATGGAGACGGTATGCCGTATGTACACATGAACACTTTTTTTTTGTTTTCTTATTTAATTAAGTTGATGACATACATATATATACATAAATCCAGTATAATTATTATGTAATATATTTAATGATTACTTATTATTTATACTTTATAATCATTCTTGAATTGTTAACATGGAAAATGAATCTCATCGCGTTGTGGAGACGGTAATCCTTACGTACGCATGAGCGATGATATCGTTCCCATATTTATTGAATGGAATTATAGGGGATGATATAATATATTATAATCAGTATGATGTTATAATAATCATATATAGTTATTCTTTACACCATTATACCCATCCATGTAAGGTGGTGGTGTAAAAACAGATTACACCACGGCGTGGAGACGGTATTCCGTACGTACACACACACGGTGATTTCGTTTTCCATAAGATGGATAGAAGGTGAAATAGGGTTGTTTCATATTTATAATAAAATATCAGTATATTAGAGATACTTATTTTATTAATTTATATTGAAACAACTAAATAAGAAGAAGTTGAAGAAGAAAGAAACTTGAAAGAATTGTTAGAAGAGATTACCTCTTCTTCGACGCACCTCCTTTAAGATTCCTCTTAAAAAAGTTGAGTTAGTCTTTTGATAAGGCGATAACCTATAGAATATTTCCATGGAAGTGGATAAGAGAAATGGGCAGGGGTTGGCCGAGATTCAAGGCTCAAAAGGGTGTGAAGAGAAGAGGGAAGGGGTGCCCTTTTTATAAGGGAGGAGAGGGGCACCTTTGAAAAAACATAAAATATTATTTTATAATAAAGTAATATTCGGTTTTTAATAGCTCCAGTATGATTTATTTAGAATATAAGGTGGGTATGGGTCTAAATACTCTCAAAAAATATATTTTAGACAGGTTTAGGTTATTATATTAACCTTATCTTTTAGTTTTAACTCTTAGTTAATTAGATTGACATTTACCATGTCACTTTGTATTTTTATATAATATTGTTAACAAACATACCATATACATCCATGAGACTCCAAAGTGGACCATTAATGATACACATATCATGATATAAGTATCTTGGCCGAACCTTAGATTTTTAGAAATAAAATAACAATCAATAATATAATATTTAATAAAAAAATATTTTATGTCAATTTAGACACTATTTGGTAATAGATTTTTGTGAAAATCATAACAGCATTATTACTTCAATAAAGTTTTTTAAATCAATACTAACATGTCATATCAACCTATATAATTATTTTAATTCATAAAAAGTCTCAAATTACATTTATTTGGGTATTTATAACATCAATTATGTTAATATTTCATTAATAAGATAATTACGACATCATCATTGTGTCATAAATAAATTAAATTATTTAATTTCTAAAAATTATAAATAAAATACCATTATGTAGGAACTATTTTTAGCTTTCTAATTAATATTTATAGTCTAATTTATCTTATGTATAACCCTATATTAAAAATTATTTAGTTATTAAAATTTGATTTTAACTATTTTAACCCTTCTTTAAATAAAATAATAATAAATGTCCTAATATTATCCAAGTGGACATAAATGGTCATATTTTATTCCTAAGGTTGTTTTTGGTAGAATTACACTTATCCAATAGAATTATGAGATGTGTTAGGGTAATAATAATATCATTTTTACCCTTAATTACCCTATTTACTTTAAATCGTGGTAAAAAAAAGTAAAAAGTTACAATTCACCCAAAATTATTTTGATCTCATTGAACTACATTTTAGTCCTTAATATTATCTGCATCTCTTGAATTTTCAAAATTCCACTCCTAGAAGTGGTAAAATTATGTTTTATGTGAATTTGGAAATTCTTCTAAGAGGTGGGTAAAAGACGGTGAGAAGTTCAATAAAATTTTTATATATGTAAAATTATTATAAAATGACTCCAATGAATTACATTTAACTTATATAGGTATTATGTATCAATTTTGACCTAAAATAAATTTGAATAAAATAAATAATTATTTAAATAAAAAGTTGGTTTTTGAATAGTAACCCAGTGTTTTCACTATTCATCAAAAATTGAAAGTATTCATAAAAATACCAAAAATTCACCCTAGGCTAATTTCGATAATATGAATCCAAAAATGAAGTCCATTTCGAAAGATATAATTTTTAAAATTTCAAAAAGTGGGTATTACTATTCATAACGGCTAGTTTATATAACATATCGTTGTTTAGCGAAACTCGGTATTGCGTACAACACACACTATCGTGGAAGGTCGCGATTGCGTGTAATGAAAGCCAAGTCAGGGATGTGTGTGGTGCATGATCCTTTTGGTGTAGAGCACAACACAAGACATTAATGAAATTAAAAATAATATTTTTCATAAAATCTAGGGGTGTTACATCATGTGGGAAGTAACAATCATCTATTAATGTATAATTTTAGAAAGTCATCTTCAAGTATGATTATTATATAGATACATGAATTTATGAAATAATGAGTTTCCTATTCTCAAACTAGAAATTAGACTTCATGATAAAATCTATATCTAATTTTATTGACATGATATGATAATTTTATTATGGAGAATAAAATTATAATGTTTAGGAAAACATTATTTAAAGGGGGGTAGAAAGTAACACTATAATATATTAATTTGGTTGTTATAAATAAATAATATCTTCGATTTCATGTACCACACACAATAATAATATAAAAATTAACTATGATAGACTATTAAAATATTATTATTTAAATATGACCATTATGATCTAGTCATTGTTTTAGTTGGTATGAAATAGAAATAACATTATTATGAAATATATCTAGAATTTTTTCCTTAATATATTAAATATCCAATCATACATTGATTATTAATTGTTTGTAAAAAGGAAAAAAAATATTTCGATGGTAAAATATATATTTTTCATATAACTATTTTAATGTGTGAAATGTATTTACATATTAATATATTAAATAAATATTTTTTTTATAAATTATTATAATGAATAAAGTATATTAAATTTAATATTTAGTGAATTATGATTCATTTAATTATTCTTATTATGAACAAAATGAGAATAATGTTTTTTTGTGCATCAAAAATAGTATTTCTTCAAAAAAATATTGAATTTTGTTTGTGAATGTTGTGATTAATTTCTAAAAAAATTAGATGTTTTCATTTGAAAATATGAAACAGTTTTTTAAATAATAATTTCATAATAGTATTAGGATTAATATTTTGAGTTTTTCTGAAAATATTGATTTTTTACAGAATAGTGAAACACTGATTTTTCAAAAACTAGCATTTATTTTCTTAAATAAATAGATTTAAAAGTATCATTAGATTTCAGATTTAAAATTAAAGTAACATATGATCCAATTTATTAAACATAATCTAATCAATTCCATACTAATCATCATTATATTCTATTTTTGTATTCGTTTTTTATTTTTTCTTAAAACACTTATGTCTAAAAATGGTTTTTCGTTGTGTTTTTGATAATTATATTAAAATTAATTTCTTCCAGTTATAAAAATATAATCTTATAAAATGGATTCCAAATTATTCATATGTATGAACTAATTTGGTTTTAAGATCAATTTTATTATTGGGAACAAAAATAAGTTTCTGAGTTAAAAAAATGTGTTATCACAGAAAAGGTAAATTTACGAAATAATTAAAATTAAGTTGAACGGTAAAACAAATCACTCAAACCTTATCATTTATTTTTTAGTATTAGAGGTTTCTATAAAAATAATAATTTATAGAAAATTATGGGTTTATTATTTTTATATATTGGTTAGATTCAATGATAATGAAATGTTATATTTAATATAATGTCATTTTCTCTCATTTTATATCTTAAATATGTTTCCATGAAAAGGGTAAGAGTAAATATAAATTATAAACAAAAAATATGTACATAATTATTTATAATAATTTAATTAAATGTTAATAAGTTATTTCTAATTTTTCAAATATAGTATAATTATTTAAAATTCTAATAAAGCATCGACACAATGCTTGTGTAAGTATAAAAGAAGTAAAATAAATGGGTTTAAAAATATTAAAGGTGTTAATATTTAGATAATCTAGGGTATTAATTTTTTTTATAGAAACCTATAAAGAATTATTGATTATTTAATAGTTTAAATTTGTATTAATTTTTTTATCTTTATTCATTTAAACTCGTATATTGTGAATAGTACCAAGAATGACCTAAATAGTATTTACTTTTAAAATAATTTAATTTCATTAGAAAATCATAAAAATCCTATAAAAACTAAATTAGTTGCTAAATTCAATAGTATATCATTAATGGTCCATTTATTCACCATTTTTAATTTTCAAACTTACTTTCATATCAATTAAATATTGATTATTCTATTTTAACGGTTAAGGTTAAACTGGTTTAATGAGGGGAATAAATAGAATGTTATGGTTCAAAATAAGGAAAAAACCATTATAAATTTTATTTATTTTTTATATAAAAACCTTATATTCCTTAAATTTTTAGATATATTACTTTGGATCCATTTTATATGAGTTATAAAAATAATATATATTAATATTTCAAGTATTTACAAGATTTCCACGAACCTCACATACAAAAGGACCCATCTTATCCTCTATTACTCAAACATATTATACCATTTATATTAACAAATATATCCAAAATTAACTTCTAAAATTTCCTCCAAATGTTATATAAGTTATATTATAACCAAAAGACTATCGTAATAAGGATTAATGTGTAATCTAAAGGAGGTTCTCTAAAGAAGATTTATAATTCTTAACCAAGTGTTTCATGTGAATTTCATATAAAAACTACTTAAAATATTATTTAATAATGATTAAATAAAAACATATTTATGTTAAACGAAATTAAATTTCATTATTATTATGATACAACCCTTTCTCATCTCCTTTTACATCCTATGGTAATTGAAAACATTTCTCATGCGTAAAGGTGGACAACCACCTCAGCAAAGCGATGTGTCTTATTTTTCATTATTGGATCATATTAATAGTTAAAATGATGTATAAATTTAACATAAATAGTATATTTATTACATAATAATTATTTTTTGAAGATATTATATTACTTACCATATTACCCAACTATATTTTGGAAAATGATAACATCACTCATGCCTAAATGTGGACTACCACCTCCACAAAGAGATGTGATTCATTTTTCATTTCCACACTACAAGTCTAGTTATAAGTATGGAAATAATGAATAATTATAACATGTATAAAATATTTATTATTATTTTAATTCAAAATATAATATAATTTATTACTTTTCTACCTACTATAAAAACAAAAATATCATTTTAACGTATATTCGGACGACAGTCTCTATGAAATGACATACTTTATTTTTCATGGCCCCCATACACGTTTGGTTTTGAAATTTTATTTAATATGTAAATTTTATAATTATAAATGTTTTAATAATATGTATAACATACCCTTAACCCCTTTTACTATGGTCAATTCATAGATTTTGTTTCAAGGTTATAAATAGAATAACCCAAAAACAACCAACACGAACTTAACCATTTTAATGACTAAATAAATAATGGTAATAAATGAAGTAAAAAAGAATAATGATAATTAAATTATCAATAAAAAGTTTAATAATAACATAAATAACTAATATTATTTTTTTATCTAAGACTTATAGAATTTTCGAAGCCATACATGACTTATGTTTATATATTTTCCTTTAAAATATTATTATAAATGTTTTAAAATATTTATCATCCATATCCATGTTATTTTATATGTTTTTGGGATTTACCAATTTACGATTCAATGTTTTATAAATTTCAAGTTTTAAATACTTTTGATATTATTTACAAAGGTATAAAAATTATTCTTTTTAATGTATTTCATATAAACCAAATTTGATAATGTTTAACACTATGAAAATAATAATTTTTTAATGTAGATGTAATGAGAATAATTTCCCACCATAATCTATTTTCATTATTATAAATCTTACTATTTAGGTTTTCATGATTTTTTAGAGTAAATTATATTCCCATTGTTTAGGGTATTTTTTCATTTTTATGAGTTTTTAAAGGAACGATATATTTTATTGAAATTTTCTAAATAAATGGAAAGTAAATTTGATTATGTGTTTAGATAAGTTATTAAGGGGTTTAGTGATGAATAATTCATAGATTTAAAATTTTTTATTCTTTATATTGCAATTGATCATTATATATTATTCTAGGTGAGCCTGGCATATCTCGTGATGATGGTTGATCTTGATATATCTCTCTAGTGCATTGGGAAATGATTAGTCTTAGAAGGTGTAAAATGAGAGAGATAACAAGGTTGGTTACTCTAACAGAATTAGTCGGTTTTCATTTTTTGAAAATGTGGTTTTAACATGAGTGAACTTGAGTTATGAATATTATTTTCCAAGATAACTATGTTATGCAAGAAAGTGGTCATTAATGAAATCATTTTGTATTATGAGGAAAGAATAATTTAAAAATTTTTGAAGGTGATTTGTTGGGTTTTCAAGGAATGATTTTATGAGATCTCATATACTTTAGGTTTTCTTAATTATTTTATATGATTATAATATGTTTCAAATATTTTTTTAGGAATGTTTTATTTTCTCTGGTGGATATGTTATATTTATGTGCTCAAAGTTTTATCGTGAAAAAGGTACACAATTTCATGGATTTTCATGTTTTTCACTAGACTAATGGGTCTCCATTATTTTTAAATCCCTTACTCATATTTTTATTATTATTCAAAATTTCAAAGTTTATTTCATATGTTCTACATAAGTGTAATAATTATTATAAATTCTAGAACTTAATAAAAGAAATTGGACTTGTATAAATAAAGTGTATCATAAATTAAATAGGGATGTGAAATTAAGAAACAATTTTTTGTAGAAAAAATGGGCACTGAGTGGAAGTTTACACCTTTTGTTGTAAGGGTTTGATATGTAAGTTTTTTTACAATTTCACTAAAACTCAAAAACTAAAAGATAATGGGAATTTATAAAAATTCATTGCTTGCTATAAAACTCATAATTATAGGTTGATTAAGGTACATTTACTTATAATGTATTCCAATAGTAATGTATGATATGCCTCATTCCTATATAGACTAAGACACAAATCCATAAAAATCAAAAATCATAAAACCAAGTAGGTCGCATGAGGTGACGTCTGTCAATCATAACCCCAAACATCCATAAAATCAACCCATCCTAGTAAAATGGACCTCACATAGTAAATGGTTTTCATTACACAAAAACCTGAGGTACATCATAATATCCGACACATTCTTTTATATCATGTCTATTATCTCCAAAATATTAAAAAAATAAAAATTGTTCTAGAACAAAATTTTAACATCCCAACATCATTCAATATAAATGGTAACCGAGCCAATGGCACCATGTAAACTGAGGAATGAATCCTCATACACCAGCGGCCACTAAATATTATTGGGAGTCTAAGGAGGTACTTTAGGGAGGCTATAGGCCCAATAACGTTGTGAAAAATAATAAAAGAAATAACCAAGTATCATAAAAAACCGAAAGTGACCAGAGTGTGCAAGATAAGTAAAACATCCAATAAAAATAATATGAAATGTAGAAACATATGATAATAAATTAAATTCTAATTTCCAAGAAGAAAATACTGACTACCAACATTGTTTCACACATAAACATCATAAAATAAAATAAAACTCAGATGCATCCCCTACAAATTCAATCCATACCTCATCTAAAGAACCATATCCCATCTGAGTTTCTATAGCTCGATCAAGAAATATCAAGCCTCTGCCCGACCCGGACCTCTGATAAGAGAGAGATTTCTCATGAACTGTAATTCAATGGACCCTCGACAAAGGTGTGAGTGACCCCCAATGATGGATATACTAATTGTGTTTAGTGATATATTCCTCAGATAACATCATCTAATCATGACAACTAGAGTAACCCAACCCACCACATCTATATAAAAAATAATGAACATAAATCCTTGGAAAACATCCTTGACTAACCATACCTTATTTTTCTAGTTCCAGGGTGTCTTAAAACACATCATGATAACTGTAGCAACCATATAATGACATTGGAGTCTTTCACCCAAGTATACATGATAGAAACCCATGAGATACACTAAACTTGGTGTATATTACAATAGCATGAGGAATTCATTATCTCAGTATCATAACCGATAGATTAATTCATCATAATATAAAATGGTTTCTAGAAACTAATCCACAATTATATGGAAGGTTTTACCATTCCCATTGAATTTCAGACAAGTCCTTGGTATCTAGAATGTTACAAGAACATTTTATTATACCTAAAAATAATAATCTAATCTCCAAATCCATGGTATTCCCACTAGTAGTATCACTAATCTCTATGAAGGGAGTTTTCAGAAGCTCCACATTGGTTGTTTTAATGATTTTATAGTAGGTAGTATTTATATCCTCTTGATAAAGAGTATTCAATACCACCAAAATAGTGTTTTTCATTTATAAATAGACCTCCAATTTTTTTCGTCAATTTATCATCCCAATAATAACTAATAAAATAATAAAACTCAGGTCCTTGAGGTAAATTCCACCCCCAGTATACTAAAATAATCCCAAAAACCCTCTCATTATTGACATCAACTCATTGGGTTACCCTTGGGATCCCCTAAGTATCATCAAGGTCTGACCACCCAAGTCTAATAATCGATAGTCATCTAACTTTGCTAAAGTATTAAGGGTATCACATATGTCTCACATGGACAACCCCTATTCCTTGTATCCCATATCACTAATAAACTCTACCTGGAGTTCTCTAATGTATCCTACTACTAGGACAACTACATCATATTTATTAATTAAAAATTAAAGTATTACCCTCAAGGTCCATACATCATCATAAATCTCCAAATAATTTTGGCCTCATCCACCATCTAATACCGAAGTTCCATGGGGTCTTAGAACATTATACACTCTATAAATTGGAATTTTATTTTTATAAGATAATTATTTTTAGATAAAACCTATTAATTTATATAAAAAAACATCATTTCTCTTATGGTCATGATTTAGTGGCGTGATGATGCACCACTGTCATGGGGAATGACAAAAAACATTTCTAATCCTAATACAACATAGTGGCTGACCAGGGTCATCTCACTTGAGGAGAATTGTAGTCAGGTAAATCACTTATTCTAGTTCACCCATTCTAATTTTTTATGGGGTTCTTAATATTTTTTTAAAACCAGAGTTTTAAGGATTTTGGAAAATAGAGAAATTAAAATAATGCAATGAATAATTTAAATTTAAATGCAAATGTAGATGAAATATAGATTAGAAAGAAATGTATTGGTCCGAGTTTTGATAACAGAAGTTCATTCATTATTTATTTGTTATTTAAATTCAATTTGATAATTCATTTAGTTAAACCTAATTAATGAATTACTCTCCACTAATTTATTGAGCATGTGATTTTTTTATGTGTCCAGAACACCAAAACACACCTCCTCCAATTGTCAAGTAAGGTTACACCTCAAGTGAGAATGTTATTCCGATAAGACCCAACTCCACCATATGATGTTTCACCCCTTATAGAAACCTCAAATTCACAGTATGAAGGGTTTTCCATTGATAAGATAGCTAAAATTTTTAATCAATGAAAAGAAATGGATTTGGAAATAGTGTCATGGTGGACAAATGCCACAAAAATGAAATATTATTGCCTCCACCAAAAATAGATTTAAAACATTTTTTATTTGAAGTACAATTATGAAAAACCCTAAGAAACCTCCCCCAATTATATGCCTCGACTTAGTTACGTTCCATGGTGAAGTGCATAGAGATCATGATGGAAAGATTGAAGAGAGAGAATGAGAATTAGAGTTGTAAGAGAGAAAGATGAAAGAGGAAATGTGGAACAAATTAAAAAAATTTGATTTTTTTATATCTAAAACAAAACTAAAATAAAAATAAAATAAATATATATAAATCCTAGATGTCCCTTGGACTCCCCTCTTTGGTGTCCCAGATTAAATGGGATGGATTTGAATGAATTTAGAGGTAGGAGCTCTGGTCCTTTTGTAGTCAGATTTCATCCTCCAAAATTTGTCGTGTTGTTCACCCAATAATTATCTGATTCATGCATGGAACCATTCATTAACGTTTTTAATAAATTTTTTGGCAGTTCATACACCAAATTTTAGCTTAATTGGCCATCGAATTTATGAGTTATGATTTTTTCATTGGCGGTTTTATTTTCTGTACACCAGTTCCAGGAAGCTTCCTCCAATATTATAACATCCAATGGAAACCTTAATGACTTCAAAACTCCCTCAAATTAATTATAGATGCATGCTTTTGTTTCCTCATTCTATTAAGGTTGAATCACCTCAATTTGAAGTGTGTAGGCCGAGATAGACTTCCGTTATGGTGGTGGGGTCCACGATGTCTGCCCAAAAAATTCTTCAAATTCATTGATTTGTTACAGCATATATATGATCCAACCAACCTCTGGTTGAGAAGAAAAAGTTTAAAAAAACTAAATAATTGGTCTAAAAAAAGAATAACTCAATTTGGAATTATATTGTTCATGAAATAACTAAAATACCTATAACGACCCATACTTTACATACATTGTTAATACTTCAAAATTGAAGCATACTTATTACAACATATAACAAAACCACGAAAGGACCGTATAGGTATAGTGTCTTTAGAAACTGGGAAACATAAACAACTGGTTCATAAAGAGTCTACACTGTCTCCCATTTATTTCATCATATCTATAGTCCCTTTTGGCATATCTTACTTAATAACCTTCTTCCTGACCTGGGGAAAGAAAACATACAAAAGGGTGAGCTCAAATTCTCAGTAAGGGTAAACAAAAGAAATATCAATCACATCATATACATAAGCACATAACTTTTGGAAATCATAACCTGCAAAACAGATCATAATTTCATAACATGAGATAAATCATGGCAGTGAAATGTAATCACAATAATCATAACTTAAAACATGAAACTTTGTGGCATACACACATAATCATATAGAATCATTTCTTGTTAGTCAAGACTCATTACCAAGACTATCTTAGTGGACAAAGTTCCTTTCTGAACCGAGTCACCCTCGTTTCAGTCCTGTTTCACTGAACCGGTATAACCTACCATTCCAGCCATGTATATCTCATGAGATATAAAATCTTTACCCAATGCATTGGAGGGAGATATAGGTCCTACCCATCTCATAATGATACCATTCTTATGTGTGCCACTAAATCATAAACCATACATCATAGCATAACCCATGTAATAAAAATGGGATTCTTAAACATCATGACATCATAAAACAATTCATATAAGATAAAGGAATTCATAAAAATAATTCCATCACAACATAATCAAATCAATGTAATAATAGGGATAAAAATAGATCCCTTTATTATCTTAGATGGAAAATAATTTTGATAAAACACTTGAACTCCATTCTTGAGGAAAATATCCTTTCTTCTTCAAAAACATTTTTCCTTTCTTAACATGTCATACAACTTTAAACTAAAAGAAGATGAATAAAAATAAACATGAAAAATTGTAAAGGAAGATTTCTTAGAAATAATGTTTTAAAAATCCATTCATGCCGTATAAGTTAAAAAAACATTCTTCGTACTTTTGTCGGAAAAGTCAAAAAGTACCTCGTACGAAAAATGACAAAAGATTCCTTTCATATCTTTTACTAAAAACTCACCGAAGGGTAAAATTGGATTTAAAAAATTGTACGTGGATGGAAATAATATTACATATTGAGGAAACATGGATGTGGATGATAAAATACACCCCAGTAAATACCAAAGTATAAACAATCTCAGATAAAAATGAGATTGTGATATTTCCATTACCTTAGGTCCGACTTGCTTTGTAAGTGTCCGAACCTCCTGTATAATGATTTAAATAATGTTATTGACTTATTCTAGAATCATACTTATTTTTATTATATCATATATGGTCATATTCGTAGCTTCTTAGTAGTAATATTTCAATGCTACTTGTTATTCGGGTGCTTATAACTTTTTGTTTTTATGCATGTTTTGTTGAATAAATTCTTATTCTTCTCTTTAGGTTATAGATACCTCATTTACAGAATGGTATTAGTGTAATATATATCATATTAATTCATTCAATTCATTTATATAATCATTATGAAATGAAGATCATGTAGAACGAGTCGCATCACATCATGGAGACGGTATTCCGTACGTACGCACGAGTGATGATATCGTTCCTATGATCGTGGAATTGTATGTATACTATTTCAGAATCAATATCACTTTATAATAGTCATATATGGTCATTATTTACACCACTATACCCATCCAAGTAAGGTGGTGGTGGAAAATAGATTACACCACGGCGTGGAGACGGTATTCCGTACGTACGCACGCGCGGTGATTTCTTTTTCCGTAGGATGGATAGATGGTGAAATAGGATTGTTTAATACTTATAATAACATATCAGTATATGAGTGATACTGATGTTATTACTTCATAATGAAACAACTAAATAAGAATAAGTGGAAGAAGAAATAAAGATGAATGAATCGGTAACAGATATTACCTCTTCTTTGAAGTGCTTCTTTGAGACCTTCTTTTAGGGCACTAAAATTGGTCTTTGAAGAAGACCAGAACCTCTAGGATGTCTCTAGGGAAGTGGAGAGGAGAAAGTGGCAGGGGTTGGCCGATCTTGAAGGCTCCAAGTGGTGTTAGGAAGAGGGGGAGGAGGTGTCCTTTTATAAGGGAGGAGAGGGGCACCTTTAGAATAACAAAAACTATTATTTTATTATAAAGTAATGTTTGGTTCTTAAATAGGTCCAAATTGATATATTTAGAAGCTAAGGTGGGGATGGGTCGAAATCCCATTATCTAATAGAATTTAGACAAGTTTAGGTTCCTATTTTAACCTTATCATTTAGATTTAACATTAAGTTAAATAATTTTACTTTTACCATGTCTTCTTGTGTTCTTATATTATAAGGTTAATAAACTTAATATAAGAAGCCAAACGAACCCCAAGTTGTTTATTATTAATATATATAACCTTATAGAAGTCATTTGGCCGAACCTTATATTTTTAGGAATAAAATAACAATTACCAATATAATATTTGTTTTAAAAACTATTTTATGTCAATTTTGACACTATTTAGTAATTGATTTTTGTGAAAATCATAACAAAATTATTTGTTCTAAACAAGTTAATTAATTCAATACTAACATGTCATATTAACCTATGAAATTAGTGGGATTCATAAAAAGTCTCAAATTACATTTATTTTGGTGTTTATAACATCAATTATGTCAATATTTCATTAATAAGATAATTACTGCATCATCATTGTGTCATAAATAAATTAAATTATTTAATGTCTAAAAATTACAAATAAAATACCATTATGTAGGAAATCTTTTTAGATTTCTAATGAATATTTATAGTCGAATTTATCTTATGTATAACCCCATATTAAAAATTATTTACTTATTAAACTTTGATTTTAACTATTTTAACCCTTCTTTAAATAAATTAATAATAAATGTTCTAATCTAATCCAAGTGGGCCTAAATGGTCATATTTTATTCCTATGTTTTTTTTGGTCGAATTACATTTGTCCAATAGAATTAGGACATGTGTTAGGGTAATAATAATATCATCTTTACCCTTAATTACCCTATTTACTTTTAACCGTGGTAAAAAAAAGTAAAAAGTTACTATTCACCAAAAATTATTTTCATCTCATTGAACCACATTTTAGTCCTTGATATTAACCGTGTCTCTCGGATTTTCGAAATTCCACTCAAAGAAGTGGTAAAATTAAGTTTTATGAAAAATTCAGTTTTTAACTACCACTTAGTGGTTTCACTATTCATCAAAAATTGAATGTTTTCAGAAAAATACCAAAATTTCACCCTAGGATAATTTCGATATTCCGAATCCAAAAATGAAGTCCATTTTGAAAAATGAAATTTATAAAATTTCAAAAAGTGGTTATTACTATTCATAACGGCTAGTTTTAATAATATTTTAATAGCATATCGTTGTTTAGTGAAACTCGGTATTGCGTACGACACAAGCTATCGAGGAAGGTCGCGATTTCGTGTAAAGCAAGCCAAGAAAGTGTTGTGTAGAAAAAGATTCCTTTGATGATTTATATAACATAAAAGTCTTGGGTGTTACATTCTACCCCCCTTAAAATGAATTTCGCCCTCGAAATTCATCACTTTGTAACAAACAGATGAGGATACCTCTCCCTCATCATATCCTCAAGTTCCTATGTAGCTTCTTCTAATTGGTGGTTCCTCCATAAAATTTTCACCAATCGAGTGGTCTTGTTTCGTAGGACTTTTTCGCTACGATCCAGAATCTCTATCAGTTGTTCTTCATGAGAATGATCTTTCTCCAGCGGTACAACTTCTGAGCTGAGTACATGTGAAGGATCAGGTATGTACTTTCTCAGGAGAGATACACGGAACACATAGTGAACTTGAGAGAGATTCGGTGGAAGAGACAATCGGTAAGCTACCTTCCCAACACGATCCAGTATTTCGAAAGGACCGATATATCTAGGGCTCAACTTCCCCTTCTTTCCAAATCTCATAACCCTCTTCCAGGGAGATATTCGTAAGAACACTTTATCACCCACTTCAAACTCTAGGTCTTTTCTTCGGTTGTCGGCATAACTTTTCTGTCGACTATGAGCTGCTCTTATGTGTTGTTGAATAGATCTGACCTTTTCTGCCATTTCATCAACGAGATCAGGTCCTAATAGCTTTCTTTCCCCAACTTCATCCCAACAAGTTGGAGTCCTGCATTTCTTTCCATAGAGAGCTTCATAAGGAGCCATCTGAATACTGGAGTGAAAGATATTATTGTAAGAAAATTCCACCAAAGGTAGGTGTTGATCCCAACCTCCTTTGAAATCCATAGAGCAAGCTCTCAACATATCTTCTAGGGTTTCAATTGTTCTCTCAGACTGACCGTCTGTCTGAGGATGATAAGCAGTGCTGAAACTCAATTCTATATCCAGAGTATGCTGAAGACTTCGCCAGAACTTCGAGGTAAATCTTGGATCCCGATCAGATATAATAGAAAGTGTTCCTCCATGAAATCTTACCACTTCCTTTACATATATCCTAGCAAGCTGATCCAGAGAGAAATCCTCTCTAATAGCAATGAAGTGTGCAGACTTTGTAAGACGATCAACTATGACCCAAATAGCATTATTTCCTTTAGATGTTTTAGGAAGTCCTGTCACAAAGTCCATAGTAATGTTTTCCCACTTCCATTCGGGTATGGGTAATGGTTGTAACATCCCCTTAGACTTCTGTCTCTCAGCTTTAACTTGTTTACAAACCAAGCATCGAGAGACATATTCAGCAACATCTCTTTTCATGCCGTCCCACCAGAAGTACTCTTTCATGTCCCTATACATCTTCGTGCTTCCAGGATGAATAGAGAATGAAGAACTATGAGCCTCAACCAGCAGCTCCTTCTTTAATTCGGGGATGGGAGGAACACAAACCCGATTCCTGAACTTTATTATCCCATCACAATCAAGGTTGAACTCAGGAACATTTCTCACCTTCTTTTGTAACTCGACATCTTCTTTCTGTGCCTCTTTAATCTTCACATGTATAGATGGTTTAACATTCATTTGAGAAAGATAAGATTTTTCACCTTCCATTATAATTCTAAGATCTATCCTTTGTAAATCCATAAATATTGGATCTTTTGTGATCCTCATCATGGATAAACTAGCATGGTCTTGTCGACTTAATGCATCTTCCACCTTGTTTTCTTTCCCAGGGTGGTAATGGATTGAGCAGTCGTAATCCTTAATTAGCTCCAACCATATTCTTTGACGCATATTCAGCTCCTTTTGTGTGAAAATATACTTTAAACTTTTATGATCAGTATAAATATCACACCTTTCACCATAATGGTAATGGCTCCAAATCTCTAATGAAAAGATTACCGCAGCTAACTCCAAATCATGTGTTGGGTAATTTTTCTCATGTATTTTCAACTATCGTGAGGCATAAGCTATCACCATATCATTTTGCATAATAACACACCCTAATCCCTTCTTGGATGCATCACTATAGATCACAAACCTTTCTCCACTACAAGGCAGGGTGAGCACAGGTGCACTGGATAACCTTCTTTTCAACTCCTTGAAATTCACTTCACATTCTTCCATCCAGACAAACTTAACTCCTTTCCGAGTCAATTTAGTGAGTGGATTAGATAATAGTGAAAAATCTTTCCCAAAACATCGATAATATCCATCCAAACCAAGAAAACTTTGGATCTCAGTTACTGTTGTTGGTCTTGACCATCTTTCGATAACCTCTGTTTTTGCTGGATCCACAGATATCCCCTCTTTTGAGATTATGTGACCCAAAAATGAAACTTTTTGAAGCCAAAATTCACACTTGGTAAATTTGGCATAAAGATTCTCCTTTCTCAGGGTCTTCAATATAATTCTCAAGTGATCTTCATGTTCTTCCTTGCTCTTTGAATAGACAAGAATATCCTCTATAAAGACTACCACAAATTGATCAAGATAGTCTCTAAAGACTCTATTCATTAGATCCATGAAGATAGCAAGGGCATTAGTAAGACCAAATGGCATCACTATAAATTCATAGTGTCCATACCTTGTACGGAAAGCCGTCTTTGGTATATCCTCCCTTTTTAGCCTTAATTGATGATACCCTGAACAAAGATCAATATTGGAAAAGTATTGAGCTCTGCATCGTTGGTCAAATAGGTCATCAATGCGCGGGAGAGGATATTTGTTCTTGATAGTGATCTTGTTGAGTTCTCGATAATCAATGCAGAGTCTCATTGATCCATCTTTCTTCTTAACAAATAGAACAGGTGCTCCCCAAGGTGACGCACTAGGGCGTATGAATCCCTTATCAAGATTCTCTTGGAGTTGCTTCTTCAATTACTGCAACTCAATTGGGGCCATTCTATAAGGTGTCTTTGAAATAGGCAAAGAACCCGGTACGAGTTCTATTGAGAACTCAACTTCACGATTTGGTGGAAGTCCCGGTAATTCCTCCAGAAAGACATCATCAAACTCCCATACAATGGGCATATTATTAATCGTGAGTTTCTCACCAACCATTTGAGATAAATAACCTTCATTTAGTAGAATCAATACCCATAAAATGGAAGAAATTTCCACTGGAAGGTTATGTTCATAATTGCATTGATAGACGATCATAGATTGATCTGGAATATGAAATGTGACTTCCCTTCTTTGGCAATTGATATGAGCTCCATATAAAGAAAGCCAATCCATGCCAAGAATCACATCAAATTCCACTATAGGAAGGATCACAAGATTTGCAGGAAACACTTTCCCACAAACTTCAATCGGAGAAGAATTATAAACTTTTGATCCGACTGTTGTGCCATTAGGTGTTGTCACAGCTAATTCAACATCTAATTGTTGAGGTAATATGGTGATACCCTTAGAAAATTCTTCAGAAATAAAAGAGTGGGTGGATCCAGAATCAAATAAAACATTTGCTACTTTAGAGTGGATGGTAAGTGTACCTTTCACCACATCGTTATCGTACTCCACATCACTGATAGAAATTGCATGTGACTTTCCTTTGTCTTTAGCCTTAAGAGTTTGTTGACGTTGACCATCATCATCAACCCTTGGATTAGGGCATTTATTGGAATAATGCCCCATCTCCTTGCACTTGAAACATTGAAGTGTAGTAGGTTCATTCTGTGTATCCCTTCATTTGTTTGCATCATTAGACATCTTCTTCCCATCATCGCGGCATTCAAATGCCTGATGACCTTCCTTTCCACATTTGAAACATTTACTTGTCCCTTTTAGACAACTCCCTCCATGTTTCTTTCCACACTTTGAGCATAAGGGAAAGCTCATCGTCTTTTCAGTTTGCTCTTTAGATTTTCCTTTGAATTCCATTTTCCTCTTCTTATCAAACCCATATGACTGATGGGTTACTCCAATCTCCATCTCGACTTTGAGAGCACATCGAATGATTTCCTCATAGCTATTGAAGTCCCTTATGGCTAACGCCCTTCGAAGACTTGGTTTTAAGCCACTAAAGAATCGATCGATCTTACTCTCAAGGTTGGATAATAATACCAGAAGCGTACCTTGCAAGTCTTGTAAAATTTGCTTCATAGGTACCAACAGATTCATCATCCTTTTTCTTTAGTTCAAGAAACTCTTTCTCCATCTTTGTTCGGAGAATACGAGGGAAGTACTTATTGAAAAATAAGTTCTTGAACTCGTCCCATTCCATGGACTCAATTTCATCCCTTTGCCTCGTATTCTTAATAAGATTCCACCATTGATCAGAATCTCCTTCCAAAGGATACACTGCTAGTATGACTTTATCATGTTCAGAACATTGAAGAACTGAAAATATCTTTTAAGTAGTACTAATCCATTGTTCAGCAAATAATGGATCAGTAGACCTGCTGAAAGAAGGTGGACGCTTTCTCATGAAGGATTCAACAGAATTTTGCTCCTTCCATTGCTCTTTTGGATATCCTGCATGATTCATAACTTGAGAAAGTTGTGTGAGCACGACTACAAGATTTTGCATTCCAGCTCCCATAACGTTTGGTTGCTCAGGGGGACAATCATTGCATTGCTCGTCGCATTCCGCATTAACACAGTTCCTTCGGGATCGAGCCATTGACTAAAACCAAGAAGAATAGTGTGAGCAACACTAATTATAATAGGAAAACCACATAATCAAGAATAAAATTTCCCACTTAAGGTCTTATCTTAGGTTATTCATGGAAATTTCTAAAACACTATGATTGTGTTCTATGCTTAGACTTATCCCTAGGGTTCTTACTAAGGCTTTCACATCCTAGTTTCCAAAGGTTGACTATACATTTCCTCTGATACCAACTATAACGACCCATACTTTACATACATTGTTAATACTTCAAAATTGAAGCATACTTATTACAACATATAACAAAACCACGAAAGGACCGTATAGGTATAGTGTCTTTAGAAACTGGGAAACATAATCAACTGGTTCATAAAGCGTCTACACTATCTCCCATTTATTTCATCATATCTATAGTCCCTTTTGGCATATCTTACTTAGTAACCTTCTTCCTGACCTGGGGAAAGAAAACATACAAAAGGATGAGCTCAAATGCTCAGTAAGGGTAAACAAAAGAAATATCAATCACATCATATACATAAGCACATAACTTTTGGAAATCTTAACCTGCAAAAGAGATCATAATTTCATAACATGGGATAAATCATGGTAGTGAAATGTAATCACAATAATCATAACTTAAAACATGAAACTTTGTGGCATAGACACATAATCATAGAGAATCATTTCTTGTTAGTAAAGACTCATTGCCAAGACTATCTTATTGGACAAATTCCCTTTCTGAACCGAGTCACCCTCGTTTCAGTCCTGTTTCACTGAACCGGTATAACCTACCATTCCAGCCATGTCCATCTCATGAGATATAAAATCTTTACCCAATGCATTGGAGGGAGATATAGGTCCCACCCATCTCATAATGATACCATTCTTATGTGTGCCACTAAATCATAAACCATACATCATAGCATAACCCATGTAATAAAAATGGGATTCTTAAACATCATGACATCATAAAACAATTCATATAAGATAAAGGAATTCATAAAAATAATTCCATCACAACATAATCAAATCAATGTAATAATAGGGATAAAAATAGAACCCTTTATTATCTTAGATGGAAAATAATTTTGATAAAACACTTGAACTGCATTCTTGAGGAAAATATCCTTTCTTCTTCAAAAACATTTTTCCTTTCTTAACATGTCATAAAACTTTAAACTAAAAGAAGTTGATTAAAAATAAACATGAAAACTTGTAAATGAATATTTCTTAGAAATAATGTTTTAAAAATCCATTCATGCCGTATAAGTTAAAAAAACATTCTTCGTACTTTTGTCGGAAAAGTCAAAAAGTACCTCGTACGAAAAACGACAAAAGATTCCTTTCATATATTTTACTAAAAACTCACCGAAGGGTAAAATTGGATTTAAAAAATTGTACGTGGATGGAAATAATATTACATATTGAGGAAACATGGATGTGGATGATAAAATACACCCCAGTAAATGCCAAAGTATAAACAATCTCGGATAAAAATGAGATTGTGATATTTCCCTTACCTTAGGTCCAAATTGCTTTGTAAGTGTCCAAACCTCCTGTATAATGATTTAAATAATGTTATTGACTTATTCCAGAATCATACTTATTTTTATGATATCATATATGGTCATATTCATAGCTTCTTAGTAGTAATATTTCATTGATACTTGTTATTCGGGTGCTTATAACTTTTTGTTTTTATGCGTGTTTTATCGAATAAATTCTTATTCTTCTCTTGAGGTTATAGATACCTCATTTATAGAATGGTATTAGTGTAATATATATCATATTCATTCATTAAATTCATTTATATAGTCATTATGAAATGAAGATCATGTAGAACGAGTCACATCACATCATGGAGACGGTATTCCGTATGTACGCACGAGTGATGATATCGTTCCTATGATCATGGAATTGTATGTATACTATTTAAGAATCAATATCACTTTATAATTGTCATATATGGTCATTATTTACACCATTATACCCATCCAAGTAAGGTGGTGGTGGAAAATAGATTACACCACGGCGTGGAGACGGTATTCCGTACGTACACACGCGTGGTGATTTCTTTTTTCGTAGGATGGATAGATGATGAAACAGGGTTGTTTCATACTTATAATAACATATCAGTATATGAGTGATACTGATGTTATTACTTCATAATGAAACAACTAAAGAAGAAGAAGTGGAAGAAGAAATAAAGATGAATGAATCGGTAACGGATATTACCTCTTCTTTGAAGTGCTTATTTGAGACCTTCTTTTAGGGCACTAAAATTGGTCTTTGAAGAAGAACAGAACCTCTAGGATGTCTCTAGGGAAGTGTAGAGGAGAAAGTGGCAGGGGTTGGCCGAGTTTGAAGGCTCCAAGTGGTGTGAGGAAGAGGGGGAGGAGGTGTCCTTTTATAAGGGAGGAGAGGGGCACCTTTGGAATAACTAAAACTATTATTTTATTATAAAGTCAAGTTCAGTTTTAAATAGCTCCAAATTGATATATTTCAAAGCTAAGGTGGGTATGGGTCTAACTCCCCTTATCCAATATAATTTAGACAAGTTTAGGTTCCTATTTTAACCTTATCATTTAGATTTAACATTAAGTTAAATAATTTTACTTTTACCATGTCTTCTTGTGTTCTTATACTATAAGGTTAATAAACTTACTATAAGAAGTCAAACGAACCCCAAGTTGTTTCTTATTAATATATATAACCTTATCTAGGTCATTTGGCCGAACCTTATATTTTTAGGAATAAAATAACAATTACCAATATAATATTTGTTTTAAAAACTATTTTATGTCAATTTTGACACTATTTAGTAATTGATTTATGTGAAAATCATAACAGAATTATTAGTTCGAACCAAGTTAATTAAATAAATACTGACATTCCATATTATCCTAGAAAATTAGTGGGTTTCATAAAAAGTCTCAAATTACATTTATTTTGGTGTTTATAACATCAATTATGTCAATATTTCATTAATAAGATAATTACTGCATCATCATTGTGTCATAAATAAATTAAATTATATAATTTCTAAAAATTACAAATAAAATACCATTATGTAGGAAATCTTTTTATCTTTCTAATGAATATTTATAGTCGAATTTATCTTATTTATAACCCCATATTAAAAATTATTTACTTAATAAACTTTGATTTTAACTATTTTAACCCTTCTTTAAATAAATTAATAATAAATGTCCTAATCTAATCCAAGTGGGCCTAAATGGTCATATTTTATTCCTAAGTTTGTTTTTGGTCGAATTACTCTTATCCAATAGAATTAGGACATGTGTTAGGGTAATAATAATATCATATTTACCCTTAATCACCCTATTTACTTTTAACCGTGGTAAAAAAAAGTAAAAAGTTACTATTCACCAAAAATTATTTTCATCTCATTGAATGACATTTTAGTCCTTGATGTTAACCGTGTCTCTCGGATTTTCGAAATTCCACTCACAGAAGCGGTAAAATTAAGTTTTATGATAAATTCAGTTTTTTAACTACCACTTAGTGGTTTCACTATTCATCAAAAATTGAAAGTTTTCAGAAAAATACCAAAATTTCACCCTAGGATAATTTCGATATTCCGAATCCAAAAATGAAGTCCATTTTGAAAAATAAAATTTATAAAATTTAAAAAAGTGGTTATTACTATTCATAACGGCTAGTTTTAATAATATTTTAATAGCATATCGTTGTTTAGTGAAACTCGGTATTGCGTATGACGCAAGCTATCGAGGAAGGTTGCAATTTCGTGTAAAGCAAGCCAAGCAAGTGTTGTGTAGAAAAATATTCCTTTGATGATTTATATAACATAAAAGTCTCGGGTGTTACAATACCCTTGACGTAAAAATATGTCAAAAATCATGAATTAATTTTTTTTCACAATTTAGCTCATTTTCTTTCTATAATCCAAATTTTCCAATATTTGAATAAAACATTTAGATACAAGGGTTTTTCATTTAAAAATATCTATAATTAATTATTATTGGATTAAAAACTTGCACATAAATTTTCATTGTCAAATACCACCACACTTGAACAATGCTTTCCCTCAAGCATAAAATCACAACATGGAATTTAAAGGACACCAATATTACCAATATTCTTATTCCAGAGTAATAAAATCAAAAAATTTACAATGTCAAATCAAATTTTCAAAAATCCATATAAAATATCAATTTAATTTTCCAATTTTTAACAAATCAATTAATTTATATATTTTACTTTTCCCCTTTGAAAAATGAGGGAAGATCTTCTTTCATTCAATAAAGATTCCCAATTCATTATTATTAAAGATTTTAGATCATTATTTAAATCACTGTTGAACTTTGAATCTCATCTCTCATTATACATTTCTAGTATAGTTATGATCTTATCATTAGAACATGCACCCCATAGATAATCTTGTAAAATATCTACTTTCTCTAATTTGTAAAGGGAAAAGGAACATAAAATCATGAGGAATTTTCAATAAAGGATCAAATAAATCTGAGTCTTAATGTTGGTAGTATTTTATGTTTTAAAATTTTATACTCAGGGAGGATGTTATCTCTTAAGTACAATGCATGATATCAAAATGTGTAATGAAATTATCCCCTTCAAAGTAGAAATACCCACTACCCCAAAACCTAAAGTAACATCATGATAAAAGTGAAGCATAATGAATGATTAATTCACCCTCTTGATTTTTTAAAATTATGTATATTTTTTTCTTTTTTTAAAAGTTATGATTAGATAAATCCTTACATCCATAACCTAACCACAGATGATTAGAAGATTATCAGTATGGAAACTGGGGATTTTTGGTTCTCTTAAATCACAACCCATTTTCCTCTCTTTTTTGGTTCTTTTTGTCATTTTTTTAATTCATGGGGGGAAAAAATAAAGTACAATGAATGATTCCAAACCCTTTTACAATTCCCACATTATTACCCCCACATTTTTCTTTACAATGTATAACATCCCTTCCACTTATATTCCCCTCACCCCCACAATTTATCTTTAAATTATCATGCAAATACCTATAGTAGGGTAGGAATGGATAAAAATGTATTGAAACACAGCTCATCCCTATAAAAGGTCATTCATGGTAACTATGGGATAAAAGAAGGATTAATGTAATGGTGGTCTTTAAGGATAAGGTTATTTCAAATGATGCCTCAATCGTTTTAAATGCGTTTTTGTATAGTCACTACTTTGAAAAGTTTAAATGCAAGTTCTGGTCAATGACATGTCCCAAGATTACACATGAAATATTCTTAAGAAAAAATAAGAAGTACTTGGTCTAGAAATCCTCTCGGGAATGAGACATATGATATTTGGATAATCACTCAAGGCATGATCAATAAAATCAAATCAATTCACACGAATGTTAGAAATTCAAAACATGAAAAATTGTAGAGAAATTTCATTTACACGATTCAATTAATTCCCTCAAATCACAATTCATCATTTCACAATCCATTATTCATTTTATACATTCAATTTTCTTTTTTAATCATTCAATCTCATTAAAATTGAAATCTAAAACATGAAATCAAAGGATTCTTAATAAGCTCATGTCTCTTAGATAAGTCAAGTAAAGAAAAATTCAAGTTTGGGAATGAAATTTTATCTTTACTGATCAAATCATTATTTGAAAAAAAAATTAAGGAGTTCAAAAGTTAAAAAGTAAAAGTGAAATCCCTTTTTAAATAATGCTTCGTTACTCTTACACTAATTTTTGGGGATTCCTTCTTCCATCATGATCCTATAAAAGAAAATTACTCAATTATACACAAGGATTATTTCATTTATGATAAACAAGATAAGAGGGAGTGGGATTTATTAATGACTAATTCCTAAGACTGAGTTTGAAATATAAATTCCCAATATTGAAAATAAAAGTGATAGAAAGAAAGTAATGGATAAATCTTAGTACGATCCCCCAAGTGGGCCCTGAAGTTTTACTACCTGTAGTGGTTAGTACGATATGTTATCCAATGTTTAATGGTGGATGAAGCTTATTTTACTTGAACCACCACATGTGGATTTTTCTAGACTTTGATTCATCCTTATGGGTGATTAATAATGCATGGTCAAGGTATACAAGATCTATTACCATCACAATTAAGTATAGTTTTCATGGTGGGGGTAGGATAAAGTATGAATAATCCTCTTCCTTGGTTGATTCTTGTGAAACCTCCCCCTTTTCTTCCAGTGATGGATCATCATGGGATGCATGAATTAAATGAAAAAAGTGACAGTATGTAGGTATTTCTATATGAATAGACATTAAATTTAAATAATAATAAAAAATCTCCCTTTCAAAATGACCAGCCTTTGTCTTGATTTCCATAAGCTCATCTACTTATATTTCTTTATGATCCACCTAAAATTCATGTTAAATAATGTCAGGGAGTTCCATGTTTTCTTCAATAAGAGAAGATAATTTTTCCACTTCATCCTCCATGTCATAATATGAGTTGTCTGAATCTGAAAATTCAAAACTATTAGGGTTGATAATCAAATATGATTTAATAAAATTAAATGAGTATAGTTCAAGATTGTATCATATCCTAATTTGGTTAATCTTGAATATTTTCATTGGTGTAGAGTGTCTCTTGGAGTTGATTATAAATAGATAGAGGTAGGTAGTTGGGATCCTCCATCTTGACTTCAAATTCCACCACATGGGTGGTGTCTTCTTTCAATAGTGTTGGCTCTTCTTTTTTGTAAGGCTTGGGGAGATCAAGCAGTTGGTCACATTCATTAAAAAATTCATCCAACTCTTGTTGATCTCCCACATGTGTCATAAAAGGCAATTCATCCTACTTTTCATCTATCTCAGGTAGAATTGGTTGAGTGAGGATGAATGAGTCTTCAGGTACCTCAACATTTACCTCCTCTATATCTTCAATGATGACTAGTAAAATTTATTCCACCATTACCTCAACTTCTTTTTCTGGTTTAGGGTGGGGTTACTTCATCACTGCATGAACATACTCAAATTCCCATTCCAATTTCCTCCCCAAATCGTCCAATGTATTACTCATCCTTTTAACCTGGTCATTTAGATCACGATAATCAACTTCTCTTTCTTGATATTTCACCAGCAAGTAATCATCCCTTGAAAAAAATTGAATTTGAATACACTATGGAAAAAAGAATAGTTTTTTTTATTTTTTATGAAGAAAACAATGAAAAGTACTTAAAAAATGAAAATTTAGAAAAAAAAAGTTCGAAGTAACTACTTAGCTCCCCGACAACAGTGCATGTTTTGATACACATCTGTCATAGGGCGTGGAAAAAACTTATTTATATTCCTAATGTATCAGAGTGGCTGACCGGGGTCGTCTCACTTGAGGATCATTACAGTTGGTTCAATCACTTATTCTAATTATTTATGGGTTTTTTAATATTTATTGAAATTATAGTTTTTAATGATTTTGGAAAATAGTGAAATTAAAATAATACAATACAGAATTGAAACGTATATGCTAATGTAGACAAAATGAAGATTAGAAAGAAATGCCTTGGTCTAGAGGTTGATATCACTAGTTCATTCCTTATTTATTTATAATTTAAATTCATTTTGATAATTTATTTAGTGAAACCTCATAAATTAATTACTCTCCTTTGAATAATTGTGTGTGTGATTTTAGCATGTGTGTGGCACACCAAATCACACATCCACCAGTAGTCAAGTAGGGGAACACCTCAACCGAGAGAGTTATTCCTTCAAGACCCGGCTCCACCATATGCCATTTTATCCCTTATAGAAACACCAAATCTACCATATGAAGGTTTTTACTAATATAAGAGATGGAAAATGATTAATCAAATAAAAAAATGGATTTGGAAATAGTGTTGTGGTGGACAACAGTTGCACCTAATCAATATCCACGCCTCCACCACAAATTGATTTAAAACATTTTTAATATTAAGTACAATAATTAAGAACACCATGTAACCTCCCCCAGGTCAAAACCTTGAGTTAGTCAATTTCCATGGCTTTGTGCATAGAGATCACATTGGAAAGATGAAATAGAGAGAATGAGAATTAGAGTTGGAAGACAAAGAAGGATTGGAGAAGAAATGAGAAACACTTTAATAAAGAAAGATGAATTTGTTACATGTAAAAGAAAACTGAAATAGAAATAAAATAAAGGAATATAAATCCTAAATTTCCCTTGGCCTTCCCTCCTTGGTGTCCCAGATGGAATGAGATGGATTGGAATGATCAGAGAGGTAGGATCTCTTCTCCTTTTATAAGTATATTTCATCCTAAAAAAGATGTCACATTGTTAACCCATTAATTAGACGAATCATGTGTGAATACCTTCATTAATGTTGTTCATAAATGTTTTGTTAATTCACCAACCAATGTTCCGCATACTTGGACATTTTATGTATGAGTTATGATTTTTTTCATTGGCGGTTCATTTTTCGGTACACGGGTTCCATGAATCTTCCTCCAAACATATAATATCCAATGTAAACCTTAATAACTTCAAAAATATTTTAAATTAATTTTTTAGGCATTAATATGTGTCCTAGTTTGATCTCAAGTGTAATAACCTCTATTGGAGGAGTCTAAGAGAGTATAAACTTCTATTATGGTGGTGGGGTCCATAGTGTCCACCCATAAAATTCTTTGACTTCATTGATTTTTTACAGCCTCTAGAAGATACAATTAGCCTCTAGTCCCAAAGAAAAAGTTGAAGGAAGTAAAATAAGGATTCTAAAATAAAAAAACACTCAATTTAGAATTATATTATTCATGAAATGAATAAAATATCCTTGATGTAAAAATATGTAAAAAATCCAGAATTAAGAACTTTTTACAATTTATCTCATTTTCATTCTATAATCCAAATTTACCATTATAGTAATAAAACATTTAAATACCAGGGTTTTATAATTTAAAAACATAAAAAATTAATTATTATTGGATTAAAAATATGCACATAAATTTTCTCAGTCACGTGACCACACAACGACGAATCATATTAAAGAATTTATTGTGATAAAGGGTGGGTACAAAGTACCACTTACATATTTAAAAGACAATTCAATTCGAACTCTTAGTTTGGTAGCTTCTCCAAATGTATTTCGAGTCCATAAAATCCTTGAATGGAATTGTGCAACCAATCAAGGATCTAAAAAATTCCAAAGATTCCAAAAATTAATTTATAATTTATATTTAATTCATAAAAATTAATCAAAACTAGAATAATGCCTAAATTATCACACATCAATATCATCATAAGAAACCAAATACCAATGGAAACTAGAAAGCTCATCACAAACCATATAACATAATCTGAGAAAAATCCCCAACAATCTATGTCAGAACACTATCCAAATTAAATCAATTTTAAGTAAAATACATTGAAGATTCCGTACACTGACATACCTCACTGAAATAATGTCCAAATATTAGTGGATTTTATCTCAAGATATCCTCTTGCATGGCTGCATCAAATCCCCATAAAATATTTCCAATTTCAACATCATTATATGACATCTTAAATAATTAAAATTAACAAAATTTCTCCAAATTGGTGAGAAAAATGGAAGAGGGAGAATAGAAGACGGGATGAAGGTCACACAATACATCCTCTATGAAAAATCATCATGAACAACCCAAAACCGAAGGAAGATAAATGGAGGAGAAGGGATGATATTACCCTATAAGAAATTTGAGGGAGGGGTAGGGTAATTTTCCCTAAGACTCATCCACGAGCTATTTGTCAGCTCCAGCTCGCTAGCCTGTGGCAAGCTGATGGCTATAGATTTTAGCCAACTTATAGTCTAGCCAACCTTTCCGTCAACCAATTATCTGTCCAAGCTCCTGAAATTTTCTATACTCTACTATAAGTATATAAACATTTTTTTGGTTGTTTTCAATCTTTTATAATTCCATTTCGAACCCTATTTCAAAAATAATTACCATCAAACAATTGAAAACTTAAATTACATTCGGAATTTTTGACCCATATATACATTAGATATTAAAATATTAAATCTATAAAACATATCAATTCATGGATTATAAAATCTAAATCTTACATAAAGGATAAATTTCTTGACATTATGAGACAATTAGTTTGGTGTTAAATTTTATTGATTATTTTAATTTAAATAAAAACATAAAAAATAGTAAATAAAATACATTTCAAGTAGGATTGTACACAGGGGAGTTTAATGAAGCTTATTGGTATAATAAATTTTATCATAGATTTCTAGGGTCATTCAATCACATCAAGCATGTAAAAATATAATTACATATACAAAAAATATATTTAACATAATTATTGATATTATTAAATTTATAATATTTCAATATATAATCATTAAAATACCTTCATCTAGTGATTTTGTTCTAAAATAATTAAATATGAATACAATATGAATAATTTATTGGGAGGTATGTCTTCTTATTAGCTAAGTTTCTTTAAATATTACCTTAAAGGCATATAATGTCATTAATGGTTACATGAAATTCATTTAATGGCATAAAAACCTTAAAATCAATAAAAATCCTAAAATATGTAAACACATTAGTGTTTGAAATCCCTATAGTGTAAAACAACATAGAATATATATCAAATAATTGAAAGAAAATAATTATAACAATAAAAAAAAAAGAAAAAGTAATTCAACAAGGATGATAGTATATTTATCTTTTAAAAAATATAATTCATGACACTCATATTAATTTAAATGAACTGTAAGAAACTAGTATACAACATACATATAAATTTTAGAAAAAAACCTAGAATTAATATTATCTATATATTGAAAAAAAAACTATTTATTGAGTGGTATATATATTAATTAGAATTAATATTATTCATATATCATCAATTTAACTATAAATAAAAAGTAAAAACATATATTTACATAATCATAATTCCTATTAATTGACCATGTAGTTTTTAAAAACCATTGGTAATATTACTTTATCTTCTTATCATTTCCCTACAAAGAAAGACAAAACATTTCATGTTTATAAAAACATTTCATCATTAATCTACTTTATACTCCTCATGATATTCTATTTTTATTCGGAATCTATGATATATAGATCATGTTCTTCAAGATCACAAGTATTGATCAACCAATAGATGTTATTAGTGGAAAATTGCAATTAATCATAATTTAAACCCCAATGGATATTGTTCGAGGATAAATTGAATAAAAAAACTTATAGTTTCTCATGATAATTTAATTGTATAATATCGACCAACTTTATATAGTATCCCTACGCTATAATGATAAATATAATTAAAATTTTCAAACCTACTTTGTGATAGACTATAAAGAACCCGAGACCAACAATATTGTAATCATTTAATCATATGATACTTAAAAAGACCATTAAAAAAATACTTAATCTCTTCAATTATTTAAGAACAATATTAAATAATTTATATATATATAAATGGATAAAATGATATTTTTAATTTTATAAATAAATTAAAATTATATTAAAATTATGTATTTGATTATGAGATAACACAACATAAAAACCATTCCAAAATTTATTTATTAACAAATTTTGATATCTTTGTATCTTTTAGAGTTTAACTCATATTATTTTATTTTGATTGTTCCCTCAATTATTCAATACATATATCAATAATATCACTATTGAAGATTACATATCCATGTCCTTACATTTATTGTAAATTTATTAGTGAAAATAAAGTATCTTTTCTAACTAATCAACACATATTTAGAAAGATTTAAGATCTATAATTATTTTAAGAATGAGTTATATTATCATCAACCTGACTGAATCGATTTAATATTCTCCCAATTGAGCCCAAATACATTAAAAAATTGATACACATTCTTTGATAAGGCAACTAACCAAAATAGACTCTTAAAGATAAGATTTATTGTTCACATACAACATAAAATTACCTAGGTACCTATTTAAAATAATATAAAATTCATAATATTTGTATTTTAATTACTATTAATAAAATTATGAAACATGAAAAATAATAATATAAATAAATACCTCTTTATGGGATATAACCATTGAGAAGATGTTGGTTCACCAACCTTATCTCATTCCACCAGATAGAAAAACAAACGAATCATCAAAGTAAAAAATGAGAGGGAAAAATCATCTTAAAATGCTAAAACATCCTTATAATACTTTCCATTTTTTTAAAGATCATTTATGTTTAAGGTTATCTTGCAACGACTTTGTATGAATGTACAAAATTCAATTATAATTGTATTTATCTTTTCAGGCATAAAATTATGCATCCCCAAATATAGTAGCTACACCACCAAATTAGGTTAGTTATGACTAATAAATCAAAGTAAAATATGTTAACTTAAGTCAAAAAATATCAATATGTTACCTGAATATCCATTAGTTACTTAAATATTCATTATTATTTGAAATAATATAGTTTAACCTAATTTTCAATGAAAAAGTTCATATAGGTTATTTCAATTTCTCATTTTCCATTAGATAAAACTTAATATTCATTTCATCTAAGTATTCGTAAGAATTTAAATGATATTTTTATTCATTTTTATCATTAAAAAATGTAAAAAATCATATTATCACACACATTCCAATCAAGGTTACTAACATCAGGATAATCACATAATAAATTAAATTTCCTACATAGGAATTCAAAAAAGTAACCTATGTTTCTCCCATTTTTGTGTTTTAATTACATATGATGTGATAAAAAATACGTCCCCATCAACGATAAACATTAAATCTTTTTCAAAATGTATGTAAATATATGAAAATTGTGCCAATACTTTTGATTCACATATTTATTTTGGTGGTAGCCACAAATCTATTTTCCATTGAATAATCGATTATTAACAAAAAATCAATGATATGTGTCAAAAATATATAATTACACATGTAACACCATTTTTCTTTATATTTTAGTGGATGATAATTAAAATTAAAATTAAAAATTGGTAACTCCAAACCATAATGAGTGTTCCCATTAGAAAAACTAGTAGTCCAAGAAAACACTGATCACCCACACTACGGAAACATTCACTATGAACATTTTCAATATTTAAGCATCATACATTTCTAAAAAATTACTCCATAAATCATGAATCTCTAGGATAAGAGGATTAATAAAAACATCAATTTCATTTTGGGGTAGTTTTTTCTACGAAAAACCATTAAAATGGGAATAAATGTTATTTCGTATACATCTAGGGAGGTAAATTATAAGGAATTAAAAATTATTTCCATAGGTTATAATTTATAATTAAAGTACCAAAAGGTTTTGATCCATCAATTTATAATCCGAAAATCACATTTCATGTATAAAAAATAATTTTTCATATAATTAAATAATGAACTTCCATGATTTGGAATCTCACAAATATGAAATTAACTCATCATTTTTGTTAGTTTTGGAATGAGACTTATTATTTTCAATATTTTTGAGAATATAAATAATATTTTAAATGTTAGTTTTAAAATTAAGTGATGGAAAATGTTTATAGGGTGTTCCATTTTCTTCTTTATAGTTTTAGTTCATTTATTAAGATATGAAAAAAAAATTGTTGACATCCATATAGAAACATAATATATTTTTCACCATTCTCTCAATAAATATTTTCCGCAACATAGCATAAAATAATTGGGTAAAAATTAATTTCCATATAACTAATTAAAATAATGTGAATATATGTAATGAATGAATAGATTTATTCAGGGATATTAGGCTTAGTAAAATAATAAAGAAAAAAATTAAAATGTCATTATCATTAATATATCTTTACCATTATATAAAAACATTATATTTTATGACTTTAGTTTAGAATAAAACATTGATTTATTTTGAAATAAATTATACAATTTATAATTTACATCTTCAACTAAATTAGAAATTTATTTTACTTTCACAAAAAAAAATTCCCCTCATGTTTTTCACCCTAAAATCGTATGCTAATGTGTTTCATCATCTAGATGGAATGTTATTTTGAAAACATTATTTACCAATTTGTATCATCAATTTCAAATAGAGGATATTTTAACGTGTTTCTATATCAATGATGTATCCCTATAATACATAAATAATTATTAAAAAAATTCTATATAACATTTTCTTCTTTTGGGGGTGTATCATGTTCATGCTGTTGAAATACATAGCTTGTTAAACGTTCTATAATGTTTAATTATCCACGAAAAATCCCCTACATGTGTTGAGTAAAATATATCTTCAACAAAATGTGATAAAAAAATTCATGTCCCATTAAGAATTATATTAAAGTATAATTCAGATGTGGACATTTTATTTCTCCATCCATAGAATGATTTAAAATTGGAAAATCTAAAAACATCACTAAACACATAATATGTTGAGGAGTGTTTTGTGGAAATGAAATATAATTTTTATCCATATTTTACTAATTAAATATAGTTTACGATAAATAATAAAGTTATATATTATATAATAATAAAATAATATATTATAGTTAAAAATATAAGGAAATTATAATATAGAAATTATATAAAACATTGATAAATAATTTTTAATTCATAAAATCATTTATTATATAAAGATATTGAGGGAATATAAAATAAAAATAAAAAATTGGAAAAAAAATTATTTACTCTTTCACTATTTCACTAGATCATATAAATCAATGTGACAAATCAAATTATTTTCATAAGAAGGGGAATGATCATGAAATAGAAATAATATTTGAGGGTGTATACAAATCATCAATTCCTGTGAAGAAATTAATTTTTTTTAGTTGGTTATAATTATATATTATAGATATTTCTTTTTGTGTTTAATGGTATTAAAAAGTATGATGGAAGAGAAATAACATTCAGAAATGTTGACTCTTTTAACATTATGGAATAAAGATAACTCAAATTGGTTACATGAATTTTACATCTAAATATGTTCTCATCATTGTGGGATTTCTATATAATTCCCCCAGTGAATCCTAATTATGATAAATTGGGAATGAATTGATTTTTTAGAAAATTTAATGAGTTATTATATTATTATATCATGGAATAGAAATAACAAAATATAAATATATTTATTATAAAATATGAGAAGAATTAATGTTTTTTGAGTATAAAAATGAGATTGACCTATGAAACAATTGACTTCTACTCTTGGTAAACATAGATATGAAAATAAAATAATATAATTTTGTTATGATAAGTACAAAAATTATTATCAAATATAGATCTAATACATGTGATTTTTATAATTACGAGAAAATGGAAAACAAATATCACAAATCGGGGGATATTAATACTCAATGATATTTAAACTTATTCATTTTTATGTGTTCAATAATATGAGACTTAAATCTTTCAATTAAGATATGTAGATCCAAAAATTTATCTATTAATAATCTAGTAAAAGTTATTTTTAATTTATTTCAAGTTATATTTGGGTTTTTCATGTTATTTAAAGTAATCAAACAAATTTTTTGAAACCAACAAGTTATGTTACCAACATTTTTAATTTAAAAATTGATAAGAAAATACAAATAAGGAGTTTGAATTATATTATTAAAATAATTGAATAATTTTTAAATATATTTCCTATTGTAATATATATTAAAATTTATCCACAATTTATATGAGTTAATGTTTTTTCATTATGGGAAGAATGATATTATAAAAAATGTAAATTTAATTATTTTTTATGAAAACCCAAAACAAAAATGATCTAAATTCAGAATATACTCTTATTTTAACTAGTTTCTATAAACATTTACTTATAGTTCTCAAACAATTTCATTTTGGACAATATGATAAAATATAATATAATGTAATTTTTAAGTAATATACACATAGAAGAATAATTTATTAGTATTATGAAAATATTCCAATAATGATATTAGAAATATTTAGAATATTTTTAAATTAGGTTTAAGGTACTCACTAAATTTGACCACTATTTTAATATGATAATAGAGGGGATTATGGAGAAAAGATAAACTAGAATAAAACATTTTATATTAATGTAATGTAATTGAATGAACAACATATTGATTTTGAGATCTATAGTGATAATGACTTGAAAAATGAAAAAATATGTATTAAAATCACAGGAAACATGTTGAGGTATAAAAAATCATACAAAATTAAAATTAATGAATTATAATTTAGTGCAGTATAAGAGATTCAAATTATAAAAGATTAATCAATGAGGGAGGTTGGGGTGTTGAGGATGGGGGAATAATATACTGTGGTAGGACACAATAGATAAGGGTGAATAAATCATGTAGTAATTTGTGGAAGGATATTAAACTATCTAATGAGAGGGTTTCAATCTCATGGGAGGTGTTGATGGGGATGATTTCTAGGTCTGGGTGTTTCATGATAAACTTGAATTATGTTGACTAAATGGAAAGAGGAAGGGAATTTTTTGATTTTTTTTATAATAATCATGGTTTCTAAAAACCATTACAATCGGAGAATTAAATTTTTTATGTGTTGAGAGTGGTTTAACAAAAACATAACTAATAATGAAGAAAAAATTTCACCTCATCATTTATGAGTGGTTTTCAAAATAGCCAAGATACCTATAATATTGTCGATTATTATAGTGATTATAGATATAAATTCCTCATATGATTCATTAACAATATTTATTTGATTCATAAATTGGAAAAATAATAAGGATATTCTATGACCACACATAGAATTTTCTATTTTTTCGTCAATAATTTAACTGGTGTTTTGAAATACAATTATATTTTCTTTTAAATATCATTTTTGGTAAAGTTAAATGACTATGATAAAAATTTATAAGTAAAGAGATCCTAAAATTGTTAGAATATGAATATTGATTTGGGTGAATATGTTGAATTATATAATTAAAACAATGTCAGTGTTCTTTTTAAAATAGTTTAAAAATTATAATTACTTATAGTATTTTTAGTATTTGAGTATATATAAAATTTTCAATTATTTTGATCACAATTTTTGAAAGATCTTCAAAGAAGAGAAATTATATTAACCCATGACTAGTAATCCTTACCTATTTTTTTCTTGTCTAATATTTTTTTTCAAGGAGAAATTTATTGTGGGGATTGAGGTGAACTATTTGTTTGAATTCTATTGATGATTTATTTTATTTTATTTTTTTCAATATTTTCATTTTTCATGTTTTAACTATTAAAATTAGTTTCAATAGGGTATTGTGGATGAAATAATTGTTGAACATAAAACTTATCCATTTAATATTTATTATTAAATGATAAATAATACAATGAAAATGTTATAAAATAGAGAAAAATAAAATAAAATATATAAAAAAGAAATAAAATTAAAATTAAAAACATTATTGTGTGTCCTGTAATCATTAATAAAAATGGAAATAAAAAATCCCATATTAAATTATGAATTATATGTCTCATAAAAAATATTATTAATGAAAAATTTAAAGGATAGTAAATTATATGGTTTTTTGTTTTGAATGTGATGATTTGAAATGATGCTTTCATGTTATCTGTAAAGATTCACTAACCTTTATGATTGTTTTATTTTCATTTTATGAGATACCTAATCTTTTAATATGAGTTATTTTCTTTAAACTGGTGTATATATGAATACTCAATGATAAGAAAGGGTTTAATTGTGGGAGTATATTTTTTAGGATAAACATGTATTTGAGAGAGCTAATATTTCATTAATGAAATTATAATGCATCTATTTATAAATTTTTTTGTTTAGTTTAACGTAATTTTAGTATTTATGTTACTACAATAAGAAAATAATTTACATAATTTTTTAACACCAGTTATATTTATGATATTTTTTTAACACATACAATTTTAAATTCTTCTTAACATTATTTTTAACAATAAGTGGTTTAGGATTTGGATTATTTATTAATTTTTAATGTTTGTGTATTAATGCTTAGTTAATATGTAATGTATGTTAATTTTGTTAATACATTATATTTTTTACTTAGGATATTCATTATTAAAATTTATATTTATATTTCCAAACATGTTATTAAATAATTAATAATTATATTATATAAGTATAATAAATTTACTTGTTTTATTTGTATAATTAGGGTAGCATTAACATTTTTTAATTAGAGGATTTACTTTTATTTAATGTAGAATTGTGTTTTTTTTAATTTTTTAACTTTACTTTTATTTTATGTGAAATAGGAGTCCCTCTTGATAATATAAGTGAGACAGATAGATATAGAGACTCATTGGAAATGAGGAGGGTTCTATGAAAGTTGATGAAGCTGGGTATGATTCACTATTTGATGAATCCTATAAGAAAATAATATGTATTAAAATAAATTGATATTTTAAACCAAAAAATATTTTAGTGGAGCTATTTTGTGGTTTTATGTAGAAATAAATATGATAAATTAAACTTCTGCATATATTTTCGTCATGAATCTTAGTTATAGTTACACTTACTATTGTCTTATTCTTTGTGTTTTATTGATTAAGGAAATAATTTATCCTACATGTGGTTTTGATAAAATTTATATGATTTTAAATATTTTGAGAAAAAATGAACTACATAATTGACTACATGGTTCGTTTGGATGTTTTAATAAAGTTCTCTGAAATCCTTCATGATTCTAGAATTTATAAATTACATGATGAACCATGAAAAAGGGAATAATTTAATATAAAATCAATATTGTTGAATTTGAAGAATGGATTTTATGTGAAGTGAAAGGAAACATGACTAGAAAATAACAATAAGTGGTCATGAGTATATTACTACACAATCTAAAACATTATGGTTTGAAATGAATACTCATGGTTTACGAAAAAGGAAATTACATGATGAAAAGAAAAGATAAAACGCTTAGGATATAGATTAGATGTGAAGTAATATAATAATCTAAATACATAGGATTTATTATTATATGGTTAGATTAAGAATAGTAAATTGAGGAAGATAAATGGAATTGTTTAATTTGATTACACTGTAAAGACACACTAATGAAAAACTGGAATGGAAGAATAGAAATTATAACATGTTGGTCGAGGGATTTCCAATAAATTTTTATGCTTGATTACATTCATTTATTCCCGATAATGGAATAATTTTATGTAATATATGTTAAAATATGTTATTAAATCATCTGATTAATGAAGTAATTATCCATAAGAAAATTGATGTTTAGTAATTATAGAGAAGATACTATACCAAATATTTATTTGGATTTAATTACAAAAATACCTAAATTATTATGAAATATATTGTAATTATTATTAATTCTCAACCATTGAATTTAAATTCCCTATATACTTCAATTTTAAAAAATATATATATATATATTTGTAAATATTTTATTAATTAATAATCATTCAATTGGTGTATTATAAATTTTTAATAAAAGTATCAATTTAGGGGTCACAAGTTCTTTAAGAGTTTAACCTTATAATAAACACATACTTCACATTTGTAGTTATAGTTAGTAAGAGTTAATTTAAATTTTTAAACACAGTTCCCACAAAGAATTGATAATTTTTTTTCAGGTGATAAATGTTTTTCAAATATTTTCTAACTTACATAGGGAACCTATAAAAACCAAAGAATCGATATATTAAGACACTGTATTATCAAATCACTTTTCAATATCTTTTATTTTAGTTTTTCAGTCTACTATTCTTTTTTTACTTACTTTGGATATCTATAGTAGTGAATACAAATCAATTCCAATGATAAATGTAAATATTTAATAATAAGTGGATTATATTGTATGTAAGATAAAATCCTATTATATCCAATAAAAATTAAATATAGGGTATATAATCAAGTTATATAAAGGACACCAATTACATTCATTATAGATATGAACCAATTATATTTAGTTATTATCAACTGTATATATAAGATATAAAATTATATAATTTCCCAATCCAAGAAGATTAATACCATCTTCAAAGTGATAATTAATTAATAAAACAAAAATTGAAAAGCATAGAGAAATTAGAAAATTTGATAATAGAATAAGTCTAAATATAAACGAACCAATAGATAAAATTATATAAGAAATAAAGGGTAACATGTCTCTATCTATAGTATGAAATTAAGGCTCATTGTTAGAGAAAAATGAGGTTGATTTATTGGAAAGATTTAGTGTTGTATATTCATGGGGTGATGAAATAATAGGAAACCATAAAATAAAATTGTGAGGTCAATGAAATTGAATATAAGGAATGTGGTCGAGTTAAAGATAAATATGATGATGTCTATGAGTTAAAATATAATGGTGAATAATGGTATTAAATTTAAGGAAGATTTTTAAAATGATAATGAATTTTATATGGAAACTAATAATGAAGATACTCCTCCAATTTCAGAAATCAAATAAAATAGAAAGAATAATCTTCTATGAAGTAATTTCTAAAATTAGATAAGGAGGAATACTATGAAGTTTTCATAAAATGCGATTTATTTTTTAATTCCATCACAAATTCCAAAATTTTATAAATATCATAATAATGGGTCTTGATAATGATTATTAATAGAAATAGATGTATATTTCCAAATATCGCAATCCACAAAATTATGGTTAAATACTAACTGATAACTTCTTTCCATTATACTATTATACTATTTGATAAGTTCGTATAAAACTAAAATAAATAAAAACAAGAATTTATTAGTGGTGATACGAATTTTCTTACATTATTAAGATACAGTTTTAGGGATTATTTTTGGACTATTTAGAAGTAGATATTAAATCACAATATCTTTTTACCTTTAAAGTAAGGGACATTACACTTTTATTTATATAATTTTATTTTTTTCGTTTGTCTTGAATGAAGGAAGATAGAAAAGATAAAAGGAAGAAGTTTGCTAGAAAGGGGAGTGTTGTTTCCAAATATTTATATTGTTTAATCATTGTATTTTTTTACTCATTATGATAAAAAATAACGAATTGGAAAATTTCAGGAAACAATAATATTTTTGTGATGTTTTTTACTATGATACAAAAATTCCTTAGTTATATCCTCATGCCTTATCTTAAATGATATAATTTTATAAAATTTAATGAGTATGTTGATTGGTGGAAAAGTGAAATAAATATTTGAATGTTATAATGATGAATCAAGATTTTAATGAATTGATTTATTTATGTAAATAAAAATTTCCAAAATATTGATTAAAAATAATTTTTGGTATGTGTATTGTTTGAAGTAATTTAAGAAAGTTTTAATTATTTATAATTTTAGTTTATAATTATAAAGTGATATTGATAAATCAAAATATGGGGTTAAAAAATGTAACTACCTTACACTCACTAATATGAAACAACCTTCCCCTTTATTAACTAATTATCACTAATTGTAATAATCCAAACCCAAATACTCAAACAAAACTTGGATTGATTCACCACAACATCTCCAGCTCTCTAATTGATCACAAGAGGGTGGTGTAAATTCCATAGAGTTATTAGAGAATTTTGAGAAGGGATTTAAATCATTAGTAATAACTAAAAATTTAGGAATTGTGTTGAAAATTTTTATGGCTTTCATAAATAATGGAAAAATGATTGAAAACTAGATAATTATTTTTTAACACATAACAATCAAATATGGATGAAGATAAGGTCTTTGATAAAAGGGAATCCAATTAAGGATATGAGGATAATGATATAAGAGTACACATACTAGAATAAAATTAAATACCATGATATGGGGGAAAAGGGTTTTAATTATTGATATATAATTACCATTTGAACCCTTACATTAAGAAAAAAACGTTTTTTGTATCAGTTACATGGTATAATACCAAAGAGTACTCAATTTTTCCTACATAACCATATATAGTAACTCTAGATACCACTTGGTACATGGTGCTATCTTATCACCATCATAGTCTTTAATTTCCTCCCCTTGCATCCATTATTTTCCCATTACTTTCAAACATAGAAAAATAGTGGAATAAAACATAATAAACAAAAAATTAAAAAAAAACTAGAAAGACGGTATTTGTTAGAGACTCCCCAATATTAGGTTTCCCATACTTATAAATCTTTAATAATCCCCCAGAAGAATCAATCTTGGATACTGACCTTTCATTTCATCCATATGATATTAATAATTAAATATGGATAAAGATAAAGGATTTGGTCAAAGGGATTCCAATGAAGAAAATTGAGGTCCTAGTAAGAGAGTCTCCAAACTAAAATGAGTTTAAAATCCAATTATGTGGGAAAGAAGGGTTTTAACATTTTATATTTTATTTCCATTTAAACCCTCATTTTAGGATAAATAAAATGTTTTATAGAGAACCTGGTATAAATATACAAAGTATCCAGTGTTGATGATGTAACCATCAATAGTATCACCATCTACCACTAGGTACCTGGTTCTATCTTAGTAGAAACAAAATCCTTTATTTCCTCCCCCTTCATTCCTTCATTTTCCCAATAATTTCAGTCTTATATCAATTATAGAATAATACTTAATAAATAAACAATTAAGTGAAAATACTAACATGAAAGATAATGGTTTTTATAGACTCCCCAACATTATGTTTCTCATCCTTAGAAAGCTTAAATAATCCCCTAAGGAAAAAATATTGGAAATTGAGATTTTATTTTATCCTCTAAATCCTCTGCTTCATCAAATATTTTTCTATGTTTCTTTTAAATCTAGACTAGTGGAATTTACTTCCCGCATATAACCTTGTGTCTCTGATAAACAAAGTATATTGGTTGTTACAAATAGAAACCATCCATATTTTTCTTAAAATCATAAAATGAAATTATATATGTGTGATTAATATAAACGTAGTGGTGAAAAATGGAAAAAATTATTCATTAAATTAGAGTTATGTATTAAGGAATGATTTGAGGGAAACTCTCTAATTCTCTTTAAGATATAAAATATCCTGACAAACCTTGGAGTTAAATTACCTTTCTCTATTAGGCATTGATGAACAAATTGAGGACAAACACAAACAAATAATGATCACAAACAGTTGACTCTAAGGATCTTCAAATTTGTTCAAAATAATATTTTTAGTGACTCTATGTGGCAGTTAGCCATTACCAAATAAACAGAACTTTATTTTTAATCTCTTAAATAATAATAGGCCCAATTAAGGATTATTCTTTAATATCAATCCATTATAAAGTAATTTGAAAAGTCTTTCTATAGAGATCCAAAAAAAACCATATAAATATATGGTAGGTAATTTTTATTATAAGTAAATTATACTAATGATAGTAGATTTTCCCATGATACACCAAGTTAAATATTAAAAACCTATAATATATCTTCAAATATATGAATATCCAAATCAACTTTTCAATAATTTTATGGCTGACAAGTTGTAATCAGTTTTTCATATATACTGAGAAACTTTAATAATCTCTTATAGAATTGGGGCACAATCCATGTTCCTAATAAAAAATAACTCTAACTGGTACCCCATGAGAGTTCACTTTTCCACTAACATATTACTTCTATAAATCACACATAGAGAAGGATTCCTAAATATGTAGAAAATGATTAATCATAGTCAATTAGTTCGTGATCATCCAAAAGATGTCTCATCCTATTAAATACAATGGTAGATTAGTCACAATATACATAGTGATATCATCCCATTTTTATATCGATATAGGAAATTTGGGTACAACACCAGAAGGTCACTGGTGTTCCGCTTCCACCTACTAGGAAGTAAAACAACGTGATACAAAACTAATAATATCTTTTCTCATGTTAGACTATAAAATCATCCAATGTATGTTGATAAATATATTGAAAAAACTATTATAAAAATACCACATTAATGAGTGATATTACTTCATCACTTTATCCCTCATAGCTATAAAAATCACATGTATACCATGAATACGGAGAAAATAATGATAATCCTAAAACCAACCTAAAATAGTATCTCTAGCACTATGAATCACAAAAATAATGAAACAGTCTTGATAAGATAGTTTGGTGCCTCTAAACCAATCTATAATGGTTAATTTTATATAACATGATATTTAATCATTCCAATATAACCTTCCAAAACATCCAAATGGATTTTTTCATGTGAAGGCATAAACCTATACTCTTCATTTACCTCTTACAAATCTTTTAATTGAATAATTTATTCTCAAGGAATCTCTATCAACATTTTATTTTCTATATGCATATAGTAGTTAAAAAGTAAATTATTGGGGGTATTTAACCCACCAATATTCCCTCAAGTTAAAATAACATTTTGAAAATAAATATTTGAGGTTGTTTTATTTAGTGTATCACATAAATTACTCATCAAATAGATAGTTCATATAACACTTTATATCATATAATATAATAGAAAAATTGAGATCTTGAGTTAGAAAATTCCTCTTACGAGGTTTTTTGTTTTTAGATCTATACTCAACCAAATGATGATCATTTATAAGAATTAAAACCCATACATAATTAATAATCATAATAATAGACATTAAAACTCTCACGTAGTTTTGGTAAAATAATTGTAGGTTCTACAATCATCCTTTTATTCAATTTAAATAACATATCTACTCTTTAATTTGAAAATTTTAATATGAATCCATTATTTTTTATGGTTTTTATGGGAGTAGGTAGTTTGAAAAAAATCGAGATAAAAAATGGTAATATCATGAAATTACTCAAAGACATTTTATTTCAAAAAAGTTCATGGAGAAATTCCATGACAAAAATATCTTTACCTTCTTAAGATTAAATATGATTCTAGTTTCTGAGTCTATATGTCTAAAAACTTAACTCCTCATATCAGGAAATATAATTTTGAAATATTTTCATAATTTTAATGTTCTATTAAGGTCTCCAAGACAATATAATGATGGTGACCATGATCATATTGAAGATTTAATTTCATAATAATTTCTTCAACAAAAACCTCTATGAATGAATCATAGAATGGATATAATATCTTTTTAAATAAATCCATAGACATTGTAAAATCAATAATTTATCCAAAATGAATGAATAAGTTATTATAATTACCATATTATCTTTAAAATGCTTGTTCATGAGCATCCTATAGTATCTCATGAATATGATGATATATGGAGTGTAGATCTATATTTGACAACCATGTGGATTCTATCAAATGAAAAAATAAATCCTCAATTCTAGGAAATGAATAATTATTGTTGATTGTAACATGACTCAACTTTTAATAACCTACACATAACTAAATTCTCCCATCACATTTCTAAGAAAAGATTATAATAGATTCCTATGGAGGGGTACTAGACATGATAAAGAAATTTTCTGTAATCTCTACAAGTTATTTTTTCATCTCCCTCAATTAACATGGATATATAAGATATAGGGGAATAGAAATTTTCTTCAATATAAAAAATTAATGGATAATTTTACTTGTAATTTAGGAGGTAATTTAAGATAATATTCCAAAAATGAATTTGGGAAGCGATTTATCACTATATTTTTGTTTCTTATACACTTTCACTATAATTTCGTGAATAATTAATCTTTCCATATTACCAATAACATATCCAACTTTCAACTACTAAGGTGATTCTTTTATTTCATAGAATTTACATTCTCCCATACATGTATGTTCAACACACTCTAGAGATATGTTGGAAAAATCTCTTCGATATTTAGAGTGAATAAGTTCCAAATAAGTCAATGAGTTATCAAAAAAATGGTTTCATATAAACAATCATTAATCCTCTATAATGTTTTACCTAAGGGTGTATAAATTCTCATCAAACTAATATAGATGATATTAACATAGTGTTCTATATGTTATAAGATCCATTTCATTCATTATGAGTAGACTTCAAAAAATTATATATTAGTCATATACCCCTAAGGTAACTCTAAGTCTAAAGTCTTTACCCATAAGAGGGAGAAATTAATTTCTAACTTTGACTACCTCATGGTACTTCAAATATAGATCTAACTAATGGTATTCAACTTCATCCTATGATCTACCTCATTGGAAGAGTATATGATGTTTAAATCCTCTCGGGGTGTTAACTATCACTCTCTAAGATATTAGTATGAATAAATTGATAGTATTTATATATTTTCCAAATAAGTAACACTCATTTAATTCATAATTATATTTTAGTTTATTTTGTCCTAAATACTCAAATTAATATTATTTAAATGGCCATATTCATGAATTGGGAGAAGAAGAACTGGCAATCTGACCTCCATGAAAAGGCGAACTCCAACACATTATGTCCCAATACCACTTTCTTTCACTGGAAGATCCATCCCTTGTGTTATGTCCTATAATATTACTATTGACTCCAAGACTTCCTTTTGAAAAATAGGTTTCAATGATTACATTAATACTATCTAAAACTCCCTAGATTAAGATTCTTTGAATCTATATGAATAGGGAAAAAATAAAGTAGATTAGTATATCTGGAGGAATATTCCATCATTGAAAATATTTCAGGTTCAAGAATCATAAATTTAAATGATTTCAATTGGTCTAGAGTATCTAGTTATAATTACTCATAAAGTGATTACTAAAATTCTTTATAGGTATAAAGTCCTAGGACCTAGCCTTAAACCATTAAATAATCTTGAATTATTTTTATAGGAATACACTTTATTCAATTCTCGAAGAAATTTTAGGTTTATATTTTTAGAGAATTCGATCATCATAATTACATAACAAAACTACATATTAAAATTTGGACACTTCTACTTAGTAACTATTTTACCCACAATATAAAACATATAAAATGAAACATATTTTTTCATTAAAAATAATCAAGACTTTGTACTTTATTTATTCTTTGTTTAAAGACTTCCTGAAACACTATAAATGGTATTTAAAAACATGGGATAAAAACAAAAAGTCACAGTAAGGGATATAAAAGAAGGAAATTTATTAGTCTTGTGAAAAACATGATACCCTTAAAAATTTTATTTTTCCTAAATTATTATTTGATCATATAAAATATATCATATTAGCATTAGGAAAACCTGTTTTTCTCAAAAAAACCATCAAAACACATATCATGAATGTTGAAAAAAATTATAGAAACTTTAGAGCATTATATTCATAACTTGTGTTTAATAATGTTAGAAACAATTGGATCTCAGTAAAATACACAAGAGAATAATCCCTAGTTAACAAACTTTTCATTCATTTGAAGATTAGATATATTTCCTAATATATTGGATAAATATATCAGGTTCACCCATCATGAAATCTATATCTGGATCACCCATCATATAAGATGTATCAGTATCACCAATCATCTTATATTTTAATAAAGTACCATATCATGAAAAAAATAAATCTTTCACATTTTATGAAAAATCCCTTGAAAAATCTTCTAAATCCATAAGAAAACCACTTTCAACTAACATAAAAAGTTAATATAATGTTTTTGTTTCTTCGTAAAAATATTTTAAATTAAAATTCACAAAATATTGAGTAAAAGATTTTGTAGAAAATAACTATGGATCTTTTAAAAGGAATTAATAAAATGAATAATGAATATAGTAGTGTAAAATTTTTCATTTTGTATACATTAAAAAATATTCTTTTTTCTCTTTTGTAAAATGTTAAAAATAAACCATATAAAAAATATTAAAAAGATCCATTTTTAAACATTTTTAAAGTGAGAATTTTATATTCAAAAATTATCTTTAAAAACACTTGAATCACAAATAATAAAATTCTTGAAACATTAAAAAGAACATGAAGATGGGGGAAAATGAGTAAAAAATATTTTAAATAGTGTTTTAAAGAAAAATCCCATGGCTTTAGTCACATATAACTCAAAATATTCTCTAACCCTTGAATAATAAAATTTTATTTTTTAATGGATCAAAAACCATTTCATGCAAATTTTAAATTTTATTATTCATTTAATTTCATTTATTACTATTGATTTATTTTATTACTAATATGGTTATATTTACATTGGACGTTTTCGGGTCAATTTGTTTATAACCTCAAAGCCACATTAGTGCGTTAAACATGGTAAAGTGGGAGATATTTCCACAATGTATAGAATATTACAAATTTTTTATTTATCATATTTATACATTTTATACATTTTTAAAATCAATCATGTTATTATTCCATGAAAAATGAACCACATCATTTTATGGAGATTATAGTTTATGTGTACAAGTGAATAAATTTTTTATTTTTCTGATGGGAGAAAGAAAAATATATTATATAATATTTTAATTTTATTGAATCTTAAATATTATATACATGTCATATTTATTAATTAGTTACATTATTTTGACCATCATTGAATCGATTCATGGAAGTAGTATTTTATACAGACACGAATGATGTTATCATTTTTCAATAGATGTTAAAGTAATAAAATAGAGTATATATCATCATTAAAAAATGGTAATTATATAATGAATATCATATTTATTCTTTCATTCCATCATTTTGACCTTATATTTGATCTGGTGGTGGAAAAAACACATCGTTGCATAGAGGTGGTAATACAAATATACACACAAGCGATGATTCCATTTCCCATAATATGGAAAAGGACCTGAAAATGAGTTTTATTATAAATTCAAAATATTTTACTTGGTCTATAGTATATGGATATAATTACTAATAAACATATTCTTAATATGCCTTCTAGTTATAAGGACCCGGCCTTAAATCATTACAGAATGATGAGTTTTTAGATATGAATTCACATTCTTTCATTCTTGAAGACTTATTAGGTTTAGAGTTTTAAAGATTTAGATCACTATAATTACATAAAAAAATCCAAATATTAAACTGTGGAAACTTCAAATAAGTATACATTTTGTAGGAAATATAAAACTTTTAAAATGAAATAACTTTTCCTTTCATGAAAAATCATCCTGATTGTCAAATTGATTCCCAATTTGTTCTCACTCACCCTTAAACACTATAAATAATCTTTGAAAATGTGTTATGAACACAAATATCTAAATAAAATATATAAAATGAAGAAATAAATTACTCAAGTGAACAATATCAACACCCATTAATTTTTTACTTTCTACAAGTTATTCTTAGAGAGTATTAATAAAATATATCCACATAGGGAAAAATTTTCTCAAAGAAAACCATTTAAAACCATTTTTTAAAATTGAAACCCATATAAGAAAATTGGAGGATTATATTTATAAACTATATTCAATTTATTAAAAAAATAATTGGATTATAGGTTAATCTATTGCAGAAACCTCCAACATTAAATATATCCATCTTAACTTTGATGAAAATGAACATTATAAAATGCAATAGAGAGTTATATTGCGATCACTCATTGAGTAATATGTATTCAGATCACTCATTGTATAATTTATATCAGGATCACCCATCATCTTATATAATTATATCGTACCATATCATAAGAAAAGTATTTTAATCGTTCACCTTTTCATCATAAATCCCTTGAAAAGATTTATCGATCCCATAACTTGTAGATCCCCAGGATAGGTTGACCCCTGAGAGGGGATAAATCAGAAGTTTACTTTTATGAATTATTCTATTTTTAATTCAAACTCTAAAACTTGTTAAGGTTTTTGATCCACTCAGTAATATCTTCAAATGTCACCTCATATGAAAAAACACTAAGAGAGAGTACAACACACATTATTTACAAGTTTTAGTATAAATACCTACTCATTTCAATATTGGTTAGACCCCCAACATGGATTATACAATATAATCTTATTATAAATTACAATGGTTTAGGTAGAATCTATTTATACACCTTAGTAGTTGATCCTACAATTGATCTTAGTTATACCACCTGTAATCCAACTCTTATACCTTGGTTGGTAAGACCCCCCAACTGTAACCTCCCAATTAAATAAATAAATAATAAATTTTCATTTTAGTTAATATTGTGTGAATTAATAATTTATTTTACTTTAAAGGGGTTGTTATGTTAAATGGCATACCCGATACGCAACAACGAGTTTTTTTGAAATCTTACGTTGCACTATAATAATATAATATTATTATTTTAAATGGTAGTTAACACCTAGCCATTATGTTGGAAGGAATAATAAGAACTAACTAAAATATAATTATACATGTTTTTTAAATGTTTTTATATTTATCCAATAAAAGTTAGAGGCTTCAAATGTGAATGAATCTAATTTTGAGCATAATTTACTTTAAAAGGTTGATTTACCGCATTTTGATGGAGAACCCTCTTAAAATATAGTTTTGGTCAGTTTTATGCGTTCAATTTGATAGAATAAAATTATCATTTAGAATCGGGAGATTAAAATTCACTTTGGGTAAAATTTTGGCATTTTTCTGATAAAATTCATTTTCTGATTAATAGTGAAAAATACTATATTTTAATTCAAAACTGCCTTTTAATATAAAGTTTTTATATGGTTAGATTATCATTTTTTTTTGCTTTTAAATTGAAATTATATAATGTTTTTACCATTTAATCCAATGTTGGTCATTGGAAGTAATTTCACTTTGAAATTGGATATAAATAATTGTCAATATTTTGATAGTTATTATTTCTTAAAAACACACATTATGTTTTGACAACGGGAATTAATTTTAAATTAGTTTTGAAAATTCTGTGTTTTGAATTTTTATAAATGGATTACATATTTGGAATAATGAGGTCCAAATTTTATAAATAGATAAATTTTAGTTTTATATAATATTAATATTTACTTCAGTAAAAAAATTATTTACCATGGTTAAAGGGTAAATCTGGTAAATAAGGGTAACAAAATATTATTATAACAATATAAAATTACCCTCTCATGTGTCATAATCCTATTTTTTTAATACATTTACGACCATGGGAATCCTTGGGTCTATTTAGGGACCCCATGGAGCCACTTAAGAGTGATAATGACACTTTATATTAATTTATTTAATGTTAAGACAAAAATGATATAAACATATATCTTTTAGTAAATCAATTTTATCATGGGTTTATATAAGTTATCTTTTCTACTATAAATATTATTGGGAAATATAAAAATATTTCCTACATCCTCATATTTTTTTATAATTTTTGGACATCAAATAAATTAAATTATTTATGGCACAATAATGATGCATTGTTTTCCCCATTAATAAATGATTAAAATAAATAAGATTATAAAGATTAAAATAATATCCCAAAACTGTTCCAATTCTTATTGGATGATTTTATTTCGACCGTGAGTCGTTTTATCTTCTACTTTAAGGAGTTTTTTATTTTTAGAAACCAATAATCATTATATAATAAAATAATATTTTCACACTTTCCTAAATAGCCCCTCCTCCCCTTTATAAAAGGACACCACTTCTAACCCATTACTCACAGGTCTCAAGCCCATTTTCTCATCCAAACCCTATCCAAATAATCTCTAAATATCCCTCTCTTACAACTATAAGACTTACCTTAGGAAGAATTCACTTCAAGTAATCCTTTTTGTTCAATCTAATGGGAGATACCCAATTTAAAGGTAATGTCTTCTCATAAGTCCTTTTGTTTTATTTTACTTCTCCAACCCCATATACTCTTTTTATTCCTATATTTTATAAAAAAACCAGTATCCTCAATATACTATGTAGTTTTTATGTGAATGATTCTAACTTAACTTACACACACCTCCATATAATGGTTAAAGAACATACTGTTTCTATGGAGGACGAACTACTGCCTCATGAAACGATGATTTTTCAAATATCTCCTACCGCCTCTCATGGTGACCCCTATGATGTCACTATATTTATATATGATATGTATATTATGTTTATATTTTCTTTATGATTCTGAATATTTTCATTTATAGAATACCTTTATGGTTTCCATTATGGGTAAATGCGATAATTTCATTTGAGGAAGTGCGGACTACCGCCCCCACAAAGTGATATGACTCGTTCATGCCATAAGTGGGACATATAAAGGATGTAGTTAATGAAATTATATATTATATTATACTGTAATTATAATATAACAATGTTTCATTAAGTTTTAATTCAATTAAAATACGAAATAGAAATGAAAGTAGCGTTCATGCCTACGTACGGTTTACAGTCTACATGAACGGTGCATTTCATTTCTTATCTCTAAATGTTCTATATTGTTATAAATACATATATATATATATATATACTATATATATATATATATAATATGTATGATATCTAAATCATGAATATCATTTTGAAGATAATGGACTCTTGACCACATGGAAAACTGGTAATTATAAGTTGTTCATTTTTTACTCAAGTACCAAATATTGACAAAACGACCATTATTAAATTAAATGATTAAACAATGTTTATGACATGGTAATGAGTGATATAAAAGGAATAATAAACTTGAAAAAGGTCCTTAATCAAGTATATATTAAATTAATTTCATTATTCAAAAAGATCAAGGAACAAACAAGTCAAGTCGGACATGAGGTAAGGGGTTTCTTATCTCACTTTTAATTCCGTGAGATTTACATTGTTCACCACTAATTTATTAAATTGGGTGTATTGTGTACTGAAATTTGATATATATTATAATTATTCTCTTTATATTCATGTTATTATTTGAATAATTTGGTGGTTATTAACTTTTGTTCATACGACTCGATTGATTACAACTTGGTAAGGGACTTTCATCTCACTTTTTATTCCTGTGAGATTCTTGTTATATTTGACACTATTTCCTTTTGTGTGGTGTATGTACTTACTAATATTGTATTAATTTTTTAATATACTTAAATATATGGGTATTTAAATCTTCATTTTATGATCCTTATTTCATGGTTTTTATGTTTCGTAAGTTACCAAATCGGTAAGGGAACCTTTTAACCCAGTTTCCATTCCTTGGGTTAATCTTATAATTATTAATTATGTCATGATATGATTATGTGTGGAATCACTATTTATTTATTTATGTTTTAATTTCCATGCACCTTTGTCTGGTTATAATTTTGATATGCATAATCACTCCATTGATAAATTTTCCAGTCATCGATATGAACTTGATAAGAGTAATTTTAACTCAACATCCATTCATTGAGTTAAAAATCCAAGTCATTGGTTTTGTCTTAAAAAGAACATGTGTGAATATTCTATGATTGATTTACACTGAATATCCAATCAAATTGAATCTATTTATATTTTTCACACATTATTTTTTAATTTATTTATCCATAATCTAAGGAGGCATTTTTTATATGGTATTTCGTGTCAATTTACATTCAATTGAGACTTTATTGTCGTTATACAAAAATTCACTCTTATATGGTGTATATACAAACCTTTTAAATATTACATCATGAAACTATTTATTCTCATGATATTATAATGTTCTTATTAAATGTTATTCGACAATTATTTGTATTCAAGAGTCTCTCATTTTGTTAAAAACACTTTAACTAAAATATCATTTTAAATGTTTTAGGGATTTATTCATCTAAATATTTCTCATTAATGTCCATGTTTTCAAAATGTATTTTAGGATTTATTTATATGGACATTAATGTTTTCAGATGATAATTATTTAAAATCTTCAATGTGGTATAAGACACTTTTCTTAAATAATCTCTTTATTAAATTCTTTAAATGGTTTTGAAAATTATTTCATAAAGCATTATTTATTTCAATATCTTGATTTAATATATTGTGATTGGAATGTTGATATGTTATCTTTCCTTTATGCTTGTGTTATGTGTTATGAATATATTTTGGTTTTTGGGAATTGTTTATGTATACAGGTCATTACGTGATAAACCTAGGGTGGGGGAGCCTGAGATAACTATCCAATTCATTCAGTAATGTGACAGAGGTAAACATTATTGTTTCTCCTAAGAGATTTAGGGAATATACTGTGACATGTATTCCAAATTTTACTCCATATATAGCTGTGATAGCTACCATGTAAGTATGTTATGAATTCTATAAGTTACCTTTATGATTTACTATTTCTATGTGTTATTCATAAATCTTATGGTTTCATGATGTATGTTTTGATAAAAATGTATGGTTACATTTATTTGTATTTATTGATGGGTTAATGTTTCCTTTCCTTATTTTTTAACCCTTACTGAGCTTTTTAGGCTCATCCCATGTCTTTGACAATTTTTCCACATGACTTAAAGATGAATAGGGTTAAGGATTGGATCAAGGAAAAGTCATGATGTATAAAACATGGAACTAGACATTTTTATTCTTAAGAGCATGCATTTTATGAAAAAAAATGGATACATAGTAGTAGTGTCTACATGTAATTATCAACTTGATATGTAATAGTTAAGGCTTAAGTCTCTAAAACTGTAAACCTGAAAAAAAAATCCACATTGTGAATTATTCATTTAATTCAAGATTATGTAATGTTTAAGTCTAGGTCCTTATAGTTGGAATCATAGGTCGGGTTAGATAACTTTAGTGGTTAGGGTGTTTTTGAAGCATTAGTGACATTACCATAATGGTTAGGATTTTAGAAAGAGTCATATTTATTTTAGGAAAAGTGATTGAGTTTATGATAACATGAATAAGTATATCTTAGTATTTACCCTCCTCATAAGATAATATATGATGATTTTACTGATATACTCACACTGACCTTTTTTGTTTTAGTAAATGGATGGATCTAGCAGGCACCAAAGTAACAGTGTATGTGAATAAAACAATGACAATTTTCTAAATGAGAAACTGAATGAAATGGGAGCTTCAATGAGAACACTTTTGGTTATTCTCAACCAACTATCTTGAGTCATGATTGACCACCTGAACCATGGTGATTTTTATAAGGCATCATATATGCGAGAAACAAATCCCTATGGATGTTCAGGTAATAATCATAAAGGTAAGTATGTTAAAAAACATATGTGTCAAGGATGTTGAAATAAACACATATGAAAATGTTTCTAAGGGACATGAATATGTTATAGACGAGGTAGTAAAGGTCATAAAACAAGAACCTTCCACAGAAAAAGGAAGCATCCAGTTGACTCTAGGAAAGGGAATGAAGTACTTTATTAGTTATCAATTGAATGTTTTAAATTTGGTGTGCATAGTCATTATACAAACACATGTCCTACGAAGAAGGTTCAGTAATGGGATCACCAATATCATACAAATATATGTTTACCAATAACTAATTCCATTCCAATTGAGGATGAGGAAACTGACAATGACCAAGATTGATATGGATTATTTCCTAACTTATGTTTAGACATTATTGAATCATAGGATATATTTATGATTTTGTTTGTAGGAAATAATTATTTAATAATAAGTTGGAAGAGAATGGTTAATAGATCATGAAGAAATTTGAATGAGTAAGAAGTCAACATATAAGGGATTTAAGTGTTATGGTAGATTTTTGGATGGAGAAATGCTTAAAAGTATTAAGGCTATTTTAATGATGGGATTACATTAGAAGAATTTTTATAGTATGTGTAACCCTGAATTTTTATATATGAAAATTTTATTCAATGAATAATTATCTTTTATTTTGTAGATATAGTTATTAAGAACAATTTGGGTTTATATGATTCTTAAATTCGAGGCAATTATAGTTTAATACATTTTGGGATGCAAAATTAAATTATTAGATAACCTTTGTGGTTAAAATATGTTATGGTTATTTTTGATGAATTTATATCTATTTGGTAATTTTATAAAATTATATATTTTTTGAAAAAGTACAACACACAGACCGTGTGACAACCCGTCACGTTGGAAAAAAGCTGCAGGAATCGAACCCACAACCAAAGTGGGACTAAGAGTTATCTCCTACCACTAGACTACATGAAGTCTCTCATTAGTATGAATAATTCTTTTTAGTTATATCGTTTTATGAATTAAGAATAAGTTTATTTTGGGTTATCTATGGAAATTATTAACCTATCATAGAGAATATATGATTAGGTTAATTACACATTAGTATGAGACTTTAAGAGTAGTCGATGTTTTTGGAGATAAATGTTATGATTTTTGTGAAACACTATATGATCAAATCCTTTGGAATTTTGGGTTTCAATATTAGTTTAAATTACATTGAAAGATTTTAATTAAAGTTGTGTATTTAATGGTCTTTGTTAAACTTTAGGAATTCTTTGACAAATTTTGGGGATTAAGTGTAGTTTTTATTTTTGTAAAATATTATCATTTTTGGGTAATATCTGATATTATATTAACCATTTTGGTTGTGGTTGCTGTCTAAAGACAGTGGAAATATATAGCTCATCTTTTGTTGATTATGTGATACTCTAGATTTTGATTCTATCACATTTAATGTGACCAAGTCAGTTTGAATACTCATCGTTTGGAGAAAAGATGAGTTTGTGGTAGAAATTTACTAAAGTATGAAAGTCTATATGAAAAGTAAGTATGTTTCCTTATGTTTTTATTTAATCTCAGAAATAAAATTCTCAATGAAAAGTAACATAAAACAAAAACATTGTCTTTTAACTTTTCCTACTGGGGAATGAAAGACAATTTAACCCATCACAAGTATGTGATTTTCTTGTGGTTAAATTTATCCTAATCATGTTTTCTATTAATCTCCATCATAAATTAATGGTTTTTTCTCCTCTATATCCATGTTTTATGGAATCTTAGTATTTGTTTTCTTGGTTAAACTTTTTAAATATCTTCCTTTATTTTAAAGTGATATATTTATTGACTCTTTTTACAATATAAGACTTTCAATGAAGTTTTCAAGATAGATTTTAAAATTGAGAGGATGAAATTCCCAAAATTTTGGAAGGATGTAACATCCCAGGTAAATAAAGAAATAATAAATTTTTATTTTAATTAATATTTCTTGAATTAAATATTAATTTTACTTTAAAGGGGTTTCTATGTTCGATGGCGTACCCTATACACAACAAGTTTCATTGAAATCTTACAATGCACAATAATAATATATTATTATTATTTTAAATCGTAGTTAATGCCTAGCCTTTGTATTGACAAGAATGAAAAAAACTAACTAAAATATGATTATACATGTTTGTTAAATATTTTTACATTTATCCAATAAAATTTAGAGGCTTAAAATGTGAATGAATCTAATTTTAAGCATTATTTACTTTAAAAGGTTGATTTACCGCCTTTTGATGGAGAACCCTCTTTAAATCTAGTTTTTGTCACTTTTGTAAGATCCCAGTTTTTGGAAAGGTATGTTTTCATTATGTTTTGGTTGAATCCCTTGTTTCGGGCTTCAATGGATGTCTTTCGAAAGTATGAGTGTAACACCCCGACCTTAGTTACCCAGAGTCGGTGCATTATTACATAACATTGGCATGATCACAAGAAGATCAAATCTCGAAAGACCGATTGGTTTAGTAGCCTTGGAAACACTAGATATATTCATAAATTTTACATTACATCATAAAATGAAAAACTACTACAACAACATAATGTATCCATAATCCACACTCATATCCCCACATAATATCCCTGCAGGTCATTCATAACTTACTTCTTCACATCCTGGGAAAAATAAAACATAGAAAAGGGGTGAGCTAAAATGCCCAGTAAGGATAACAATATAGAGGAAAATTCCCTAAATAAGAATAAACATTTAAAGCAATGTATAACTAAAACAAAATCCTTTTAAACTTGAACATTTAACATAGTATGGCATAAATAAAATGAAATAATTCCGTTTACTTATTCACATGGATATTCTACTAATCGAATAATCACATGCAAAATCAATAACCACTTTCATAATGATGGAATGCATAATGATAAACACTAATTTCTTTTCAAGGCCTCATCCCAAGACCTTGGGGCTAACTATAACCGGAACCCAACCCAGAGTGCCTCTAATAACCGGACACCAACCCGGAGTGCCTCTAATAATTGGACACCAACCCAGAGTGCCTCTAATAACCGGAGACCAAACCTAAGGGCTTACTTTTACCAGTCCCTAACCTGGAGGGCTTACTTTTACCAGTCCCCAACCTGGAGGGATTACTTTTACCAGTCCCCAACCTGGAGGGCTTACTTTAACCAGTCCCCAACCTGGAACATACTTGTCCAACACATTCATATGAAGTAAAGGTTGAAATATAACATAAACATTCTTATTGGAACTAGCATATGAAATGTCAATACTTTCACCATAAAATATGAATGGTATAAAAATAGCACATCCACAGTCAAACATATCACAAAACCATAAATACAATATAGATGTTTTGTATCATAATAAATCAACTTCAAATAATCTTAAAATCCATCAAAGGATGTTGACATAGATGAAATCAAAATTCTTTTTAAAGAAATATCTCCTTTTATTTTGAAATCATTTAAGATCCATATAAAATAAAACATTTTCATTGAAAATAATCTTATAAGATTTTAAGGGAAGCTTTGAAGATTTTATAACGGCGGAAAATAGCCACACCCGCCATATAAGTTAAAAAAAGACATTCTTACCTTATTTCTGTCGAAAAGGTTAAAAAGGACCTTGTTTTGAAAACGACAGAAAGATTCCTTTATAAACCTCTTATAAAAAGTCAAATAAGGGTATAAATGACTTTAACCCATATTCTTGTAAATAATAAATATGTTTTGAATTACATTTCTAAGAAACATGGATGTGTATGATAAAGAGATCCCAGTAGATTATTACATATAAACAACCTCGGATAATGAAGAGATTGTGAAATAACCCTTACCAATTTGGTAACTTATGAAACATACAACCCATGAAAGAGGTATCATATAATGAATATGTAAGTACACATAAATTAGAGTGTATTACACAAAGAATATAATTATGGGCAGTACATACACCACACAAAAGGTAATGGTGGCAATATGGAATGAATCTCACGGGAATAAGGAGTGAGATGAAAACCCCTTACCACATTAATAAACTGAGTCGTATGGACAAAAGTTAATAACCACCAAATGATTTACAGAATAACATGAATATAAAGAGAATCATGATAATATATATCAAATGGCAGTACACAATACACCACTTTCAATAATTTAGTGGCGAACAATGGAAATCTCACGGAATTGAATGTGAGATAAGAAAATCCCTTACCTTGTACTTTTCCTTGGTTGAGGTAGGTTAAACTCCTGTATATTGGTTAAATAATTGTTATTAAATTATAAAAGAATCATATATATTAATATGATATCATATATGATCTTTTAACATTGATTTGTTAATAATATCTTAGAATTATCGTCGTTTCGGGTGTTAACTTACTCATTTTCTTTTATATGTTTTGTTACATAAGCCATGTTTGTTGTATCTTATTCATATCCAGAATGATATCAAGTCCTTAAACATCATTTTTAAATCATCAAATGAAGATTATACTTGAATGGATACGATGGAGAATGAATCTCATCACGTTCGTGGAGACGGTAGTCCGTATGTACGCACGAGCGAAAATATCATTCTTTTGATATTAAAATAATATATAAATGGATGTTATATCATATATAAAGAATCATTAACATGTTATATTTATTATTTACATGAGTTACACATCATTATTATACCCATCCAAAAAATAATATATTGAATAACAATTACACCACGACATAGAGACGGTAAGCCGTACGTACGCACGTATGGTGACATGTTATTCAAAGGGTGGATAGAATACTGAATATGGTTGTACCATATTTATAATAACATTATAGTATATGTGATATACTGGAGTTATTATTTTAGAATGGTAAGAACAAAGGAAGAAGAAGTGGAAGAAGAAATGAACTTGGAGAAGGGTGGTGAAATCATTACCTCTTCATCGGGTTCTTCCTATTGATTTGATCAAAAGGGCTCTTTAGGTTGGCTTTATGATCAAAATAAGGCCCCTAGGTTGTATTGAGGGAAGTTGGGAGAGTATTTGGGCAGAGTTTGGCCACACCAAAAGGCTTTGAAGGTGTGAATAAATGAGAAGGAGGAGTGCCCTTTTTATAAGAGGGGTGTGGGGCACCTTTGGAAAAGCTAGAAATATTAGTTTATAATAAATTCATATTCGATTTCTAATGGCTCCAAAGTTTACTATTCAAAGGTTAAGGTGGGTATGGGTAGCAAACAACTCAACCAATAGAATTTAGACAGGTTTGGGTACTTATATTAACCTTATCTTTAAGTATTAACTCTAAGTTAATTAGTTTCACTTTTACAATGTCTCTTTGTATTTTTATATAATATGGTTAATAAACTTACCATATACATACAATCGACCCACAAGTGGTCCATTAATGATACACCTATCATGATATAAGTATCTTGGCCGAACCTTAGATTTTTAGGAATTTAATATCAATTAATAATATAATATTTTTTTAAAAAACTCTTTTATGTCAATTTTGACACTATTCAATAGTTGATTTTTGTGAAACTCATAACAGATTGATTACTTCTAACAAAGTCAATTAACTCAATCATAATATATAATATTATCCTAGAAAATTAGTTTAATTCATTAAAAGTTTCATATTATATTTATTTGGGTATTTATAATATCAATTATTTTAATTTTTCACTATTATAGTAATTACTTCATCATCATTGTGTCATAAATAAAATAAATTATTTAATGTCTAAAAATTATAATTAAAATATAATTATGTAGGAAATATTTTTATCTTTCTAATTAATATTTATAATCTAAAATCAAACATATATAACCCTATGTAACAATTGTTTTTCTAAAAGATATATGCTTGTGTCATTTTTGTATTCATTTTAACTTAATTAAAATAAAGTGTCATTATCACTTACAAGTGGATCCATGGGGTCCCAAAATAGACCCAAAGATGCCCATGGTCGACCATGTATCAACAAATAGGGTTAAGACACGTTTTAGGGTAATTTAGTATTATTATAATATTATTTTTTAACCCTTATTTACCGTATTTACCCTTAACCATGGTAAATAAAATATTTACCGCAGTAATTATTCAAAATGTCTAAAAATAAAAGTTACCTATTTACACAATTTGAACATCCTGATTCCAAATATGGAATCCATTTTCATAAATTCAAAACACAGAAGTGGCAGAAATTAATTTAAAATTAATTCCCGCTGTCAAAACAAAAAGCGTGTTTTTAAGAGATAATAACTATCAAAAGATTGACACTTGTTTATGTTCGGTTTAATTGTAAAATTATGTCCAATGACCAACATTATATTAAATGGTAAAAATATATTCTAAATATACTTTAAAACCACTCAAATTCATAATTTATCAATATTAATTATTTTGATTAAAAAATTTGTTTTTAATTAAAATTTAGTAATTTTCACTATTCATCAAAATATAAAAGTTATCCGAAAAGTACCAAAATTTCACCCTAGACTAATTTCGATATTCCGAATCCAAAAATGAAGTCCATTTTGAAATATAAAATATATATGATTTCCAAATGTAGGTATTACTATTCACAACGGTTATTTTAATTAGTTGTGGTGTGTGTTAGAACTCGAGGTTGCGTACAACACACGCTATCGCATTATTCGAAGGGAAACGTACCGTGGAAGCTTGGGATGTTTCATTTTAAATTTTTGATGTCACCATTTAGTCAAAAAGTTTAAAATATTGTATTTAAAAAGGGTTCACTATTAACAGTTTATAAAAGTGCAATACTGAAAATGAATTTGTTCTTGCATTATATCTAAGAAACTCATAATATGGATTCTAAAATTATAAGGATTATATAAAGTTCAAAATTTAGATAATACTATTCATAACCTCTTTTTAATGGATTTTTTTTGTATGTCATGGTGTGATTGAACTCAGTGTTGCATGTAGTGCAAGTTATTGAATTATTTTGAAGAAATAACACACTATGAAATCTTGGGGTGTTACATTCTCCCCTCCTTCAATAAATTGCGTCCTCACAATTTGAAATTGTTCTTCGAAAATAAAATGTTGAAAATAGAAAATATATTTGTGGGAAATACCACATCGGAAATTGGGTTACTAAAATTTAGTCTTAATATGAGGAAAAGAGAAATGAAAGGGTCACCACCAAATTATGATCTCGATTAGGAGAACATTGGTGGCAATTAGAGACATATAATTGGAGGAAAAACGTAAATATTTATAGGTACTGATTGAGGTCATCAATCACAAACAAGTATAAAATTGAGGTCCTTAAATTCATCAATCTATGATGATTTGAAATACCATCGGTTCAAAAAAACATAGGGTATTAGGATAACACATTTTTGACGTTTCAAAATATCTTAGTTGAAATCCCACATCGAAAAATGAATTAATGAGGCCTCTATTTAAAATAAAGAGTCGAAAGTATGAAGATTACCGAAAATAACACATACTAGGGTTCCATGTAGGAAAATATGGATATGGAAGAAAAATATAACCATCAATTATCTGATGGAGAGTGGTAGAGAACATGGCTATGAAAAGGCCAACAATCCCAAAGCCATAAATTAGTGATGATTTAAGGTACCATCTAGGAGAACATTTTTGTTCTAAGTTGCTTTTCTTAATGTTGAGGAATTTATTTATGAGATTGGATAAGATCATAAGGAGATATACTTACTTTATAATTAGAGTTTTATCCATTAATAAATTTCTACCACAAACTCATCTTTCACTCTAAAAGATAATAGAATGTAAAAAATTCTATTTACACTATTCGTATAGGGTTCCAAAATAAACGAATTTATAATTCATCTACAAGACCTTTTAATAAAAACTACATTATTTAATCCAGGACATCTCATGGGCCAGTGGTAGGTGATACACCCTTGTCGCCCTTCGGTTGCGGGTTCAAGTCTCGCATCCTTGCCGGACGCGACGGGTTGCCGACCGACCTCCGAGTTGTCCTTTTATGGCAATCCAAAATAATCCAAACTAGAACTATCCAAAATACTTCTGTCCAAACTCACAGTCCAACATTTATAAGGAAGGTAAGCATAATGTAGATCCTTTTTACCCCGTAATAGCATATGAATACCTTCATCATGTATTCTTTTAATACACTGAAACATCCTGAATTACCATATTCCTTATTGATTACATTCATGCTCCCTTATTCCATATAGAATGCTGGATATACTTCATTAATCCAAAAATGTTTTAAACCCCAACAATGATGGAATATACAAATCATTAATCAGTTCCAAGGTAGTCAAGAATATCCAATAGAATTTATCCAAAACAATCATGTATTATTCCAAAATCACTACCTCGGTATCAGAACTGTATTATGGTTTATCATTCTCTCAACCATATATTTTCCAAAAATTTATCCTGCTATTGAGTCACTTTTCTTTGTTCCACACAATCTCAAGTCCTTAATGAAATAGTACTGCAGTACAATCCTTATATACTCCATAGGTATTATAACAAGTACATTGTTAATAAAACACTCAATTGAAATAATCAACATAACAACTCTAATCATTCCTCTTCATCTGTGGTAGTATCATAACTTGATTATTATCCAATAACATCATTTGCGGCATAGTCTGATGACTGGGAAATAGGTTCGCGTAGTGTCCAAACTCCTGGCAAATGAAGCATTGTACATTTGAAACCATTTTCTTACCCTTGCAGTCACGTAATTTGTGCCCTTTTCCTCCACACTTATAATAAACTCTCATTCATTTCAGGCAAGTTCCAGGGTGTTTCTTTCCATAGTTACCACATATGGGAAAATTATTCTTTTCCCTCTTCCCTTTATCCATCTTTCTCTCTTCCATCCTTTTCTTCTCTTGCTTCCCTTCAAAGCCATAGGACTCAGTAAACTCTTTACATATCTTATCAACACATGATATTATTTCTTCATATGATGATAATACATGGGAGACTATTTCTCTTATAAATTCTAGCTTAAGACCATGAAAAAAATGATCCTTCCTTCTCTTTGAATCATGTGCATTTCTGGAGTTCTCATTCCTTCTACTGGGCGCCATTTCTAAACAATGGCATAAACTAGATCAGTTTATGAATCAAAATACATAATCCCATACTTATAAAACACTTAACCTAAATTGAACTATTTATGGATATAATCCATAATCATAAAAATGTCTCCTTTGAGGATGTATATACTCATAAACCCTTCATAATGGTTTGTAAAGAAAATGAGAATCATCCTAAGCATATCCCCCGGGAGTGTCGTAACCAAGAGTGCAGCAAGGCATGTTGTCGTGCACCAGTTCCCGTTCGAGTCTAGCTCAAAGCGGTGTTTTCGGGTTTTACCCCTAGGTACATCTGTGCCAGAGCCGCCTCTACCTGCTCGTATCCAGACAGGGATGTATTGCTCGGAAAACTCACACAATCTCTACAATACCAAAATTCTAGGAAGTTCTTCTATACTAATCCTCAAAGTTCATATTAGGTCTACGTGCTCTAATCAGAGTTTATCTAAATCTAGGTTCCAAGGTTTGTACTAAACTTCCTCTGATACCAACTGTAACGCCCCGACCCTAGTTACCCAGAGTCGGTGCATTATTACATAACATTGGCATGATCACAAGAAGATCAAATCTCGAAAGACCGATTTGTTTAGTAGCCTTAGAAACACTAGATATATTCATAAGTTTTACATTACATCATAAAATGAAAAACTACTACAACAACATAATGTCTCCATAATCCACACTCATATCCCCACATAATATCCCTGCAGGTCATTCATAACTTACTTCTTCACTTCCTGGGAAAAATAAAACATAGAAAAGGGGTGAGCTCAAATGCCCAGTAAGGATAACAATATAGCAGAAACTTCCATAAATAAGAATAAACATTTAAGGCAATGTATAACTAAAACAAAAGCCTTTTAAACTTGAACATTTAACATAGTATGGCATAAATAAAATTAAATAATGCCATTTACTTATTCACATTGATATTCTACTAATCGAATAATCACATGAAAAATCAATAACCACTTTCATAATGATGGAATGCATAATGCTAAACTTTAATTTCTTTTCAAGGCCTCGTCCCAAGACCTTGGGGCTAACTGTAACCGGAACCCAACCTGGAGTGCCTCTAATAACCGGACACCAACCCGGAGTGCCTCTAATAACCGGACACCAACCCGGAGTGCCTCTAATAACCAGAGACCAAACCGGAAGGCTTACTTTTACCAGTCCCTAACCTGGAGGGCTTACTTTTACCAGTCCCCAACCTGGAGGGCTTACTTTTACCAGTCCCCAATCTGGAGGGCTTACTTTAACCAGTCCCCAACCTGGAACATACTTGTCCAACACATTCATATGAAGTAAAGGTTGAAATATAACATAAACATTCTTATTGGAACTAGCATACGAAATTTCAATACTTTCACCATAAAATATGAATGGTATAAAAATAGCACATCCACAGTCAAACATATCACAAAACCTTCAATACAATATAGAAGTTTTGTATCATAATAAATCAACTTCAAATAATCTTAAAATCCATCAAAGGATGTTGACATAGATGAAATCAAAATTCTTTTTAAAGAAATATCTCCTTTTATTTTGAAATCATTTAAGATCCATATAAAATAAAACATTTTCTTTGAAAACAATCTTATAAGATTTTAAGGGAAGCTTTGAAGATTTTATAACGGCGGAAAATAGCCGCACCCGCCGTATAAGTTAAAAAAAGACATTCTTACCTTAATTCTGTCGAAAAGGTTAAAAATGACCTTGTTTTGAAAACGACGGAAAGATTCCTTTATAATCCTCTTATAAAAAGTCAAAAAAGGGTATAAATGACTTTAACCCATATTCTTGTAAATAATAAATATGTTTTGAATTACATTTCGAAGAAATATGGATGTGGATGATAAAGAGATCCCAGTAGATTATTACATATAAACAACCTCGGATAATGAAGAGATTGTGAAATAACCCTTAACAATTTGGTAACTTATGAAACATACAAACCATGAAAGAGGTATCATATAATGAATATGTAAGTACACATAAATTATAGTGTATTACACAAAGAATATAATTATGGGAAGTACATACACCACACAAAAGGTAATGGTGGCAATATGGCATGAATCTCACGGGAATAAGGAGTGAGATGAAAACCCCTTACCACGTTAATCAACTGAGTCGTATGGCCAAAAGTTAATAACCACCAAATTATTTACAGAATAACATGAATATAAAGAGAATCATGATAATATATATCAAATGACAGTACACAATACACCACTTTCAATAATTTAGTGGCGAACAATGGAAATCTCACGGAATTGAATGTGAGATAAGAAAATCCCTTACCTTGTACTTTTCCTTGGTTGAGGTAGGTTAACCTCCTGTATAATGGTGAAATAATTGTTATTAAATTATACAAGAATCATATATATTAATATGATATCATATATGATCTTTTAACATTGATTTGTTAATAATATCTTAGAATTATCGTCGTTTCGGGTGTTAACTTACTCATTTTCTTTTATATGTTTTGTTACATAAGCCATGTTTGTTTTATCTTATTCATATACATAATGATATCAAGTCCTTAAAAATAATTTTTAAATCATCAAATGATGATTATACTTGAATGGATATGATGGAGAATGAATCTCATCACGTTCGTGGAGACGGTAGTCCGTACGTACGCACGAGCGACAATATCATTCTTTTGATATTAAAATAATATATAAATGGATGGTATATCATATATAAAGAATCATTAACATGTTATATTTATTATTTACATGAGTTACACATCATTATTATACCCATTCAAATAATAATATATTGAATAACAATTACACCACGACGTGGAGACGGTAAGCCGTGCGTACGCACGTATGGTGACATGTTATTCAAAGGGTGGATAGAATACTGAATATGGTTGTACCATATTTATAATAACATTATAGTATATGTGATATACTGGAGTTATTATTTTAGAATGGTAAGAACAAAGGAAGAAGAAGTGGAAGAAGAAATGAACTTGGAGAAGGGTGGTGAAATCATTACCTCTTCTTCGGGTTCTTCCTTTTGATTTGATCAAAAGGGCTCTTTAGGTTGGCTTTCTGATCAAACTAATTCCCCTAGGTTCTAGTGAGGGAAGTTGGGAGAGTATTTGGGCAGAGTTTGGCCGAACCAAAAGGCTTTGAAGGTGTGAAGAAATGAGAAGGAGGAGTGCCCTTTTTATAAGAGGGGTGAGGGGCACCTTTGGAAAAGCTAGAAATATTAGTTTATAATAAATTCATATTCGGTTTCTGATGGCTCCAAAGTTGACTATTCAAAGGTTAAGGTGGGGATGGGTCGAAAACAACTCAACCAATAGAATTTAGACAGGTTTGGGTACTTATATTAACCTTATCTTTAAGTATTAACTCTAAGTTAATTAGTTTCACTTTTACAATGTCACTTTGTATTTTTATATAATATGGTTAATAAACTTACCATATACATACAAGAGACCCACAAGTGGTCCATTAATGATACACCTATCATGATATAAGTCTCTTGGCCGAACCTTAGATTTTTAGGAATTTAATATCAATTAATAATATAATATTTGTTTTAAAAACTCTTTTATGTCAATTTTGACACTATTCAATAGTTGATTTTTGTGAAACTCATAACAGATTGATTACTTCTAAAAAAGTAAATTAAATAAATCCTAATATATCATATTATCCTAGAAAATTAGTTTAATTCATTAAAAGTTTCATATTATATTTATTTGGGTATTTATAATATCAATTATTTCAATTTTTCACTATTATAGTAATTACTGCATCATCATTGTGTCATAAATAAAATAAATTATTTAATGTCTAAAAATTATAATTAAAATATAATTATGTAGGAAATATTTTTATCTTTATAATGAATATTTATAATCTAAAATCCAACATATATAACCCTATGTAACAATTTTTTTTCTAAAGGATATATGCTTGTGTCATTTTTGTATTCATTTTAACTTAATTAAAATAAAGTGTCATTATCACTTACAAGTGGATCCATGGGGTCCCAAAATAGACCCAAAGATGACCATGGTCGACCATGTATCAACCAATAGGGTTAAGACACATTTTAGGGTAATTTAGTATTATTATAATATTATTTTTTAACCCTTATTTACCGGATTTACCCTTAACCATGGTAAATAAAATATTTACCGCAGTAATTATTCAAAATGTCTAAAAATAAAAGTTACCTATTTACACAATTTGAACATCCTGACTCCAAATATGGAATCCATTTTCCTAAATTCAAACCACAGAAGTGGCAGAAATTAATTTAAAATTAATTCCCACTGTCAAAACAAAAAGCGTGTTTTTAAGAGATAATAACTATCAAAAGATTGACACTTGTTTATGTTCGGTTTAATTGTAAAATTATGTCCAATGACCAACATTATATTAAATGGTAAAAATATATTCTAAATATACTTTAAAATCACTCAAATTCATAATTTATCAATATTAATTATTTTGATTAAAAAAGTTGTTTTTAATTAAAATTTAGTAATTTTCACTATTCATCAAAATATAAAAGTTATCCGAAAAGTACCAAAATTTCACCGTAGGCTAATTTCGATATTCCGAATCCAAAAATGAAGTCCATTTTGAAATATAAAATATATATCATTTCAAAAAGTAGGTATTACTATTCACAACGGCTATTTTAATTAGTTGTGGTGTGTGTTAGAACTCGAGGTTGCGTACAACACACGCTATCGCATTATTCGAAGGGAAACGTACCGTGGAAGCTTGGGATGTTTCATTTTAAATTTTTGATGTCACCATTTAGTCAAAAAGTTTAAAATATTGTATTTAAAAAGGGTTCACTATTAACAGTTGATAAAAGTGCAATACTGAAAATGAATTTGTTCTTGCATTATATCTAAGAAACTCATAATATGGATTCTAAAATTATAAGGATTATATAAAGTTCAAAATTTAGATAATACTATTCATAACCTCTTTTTAATGGATTTTTTTTGTAAGTCATGGTGTGATTGAACTCGGTGTTGCGTGTAGTGAAAGTTATTGAATTATTTTGAAGAAATAACACACTATGAAATCTTGGGGTGTTACAATGAGAGGCCTTGGGGGTGTTCCGGGGGCTTGGGGCACAAAAGAAATGAAATCTGGGAAAGACAAGCTAGGGCGCACGACCTGCGCATAGCTAGGGCAAACCGTGAAGCCTTCCCAGGAAAAACTATGCAACCCTTACTCCTCTGGACAGAAGCATGCACATGGTTTGCGAAACCGTATGGCTAAACCATGTGTCCACTTAACGTTGGAAAAAATTAAAAAAGTGTCACTCCGGGATTTTAAACCCCAACTCGGGATTTCCTCTCCATCCCTCTCTCTTCACCCTAGGAAGAAGCCAAATCACCCAAGAGCTCCAAGAGATCGATCTCCCTCGTTTATAAGGCATTTTTTGGGCCGTTGGTTGCGGATCGAAGCTCTGGGTAAGGCTAATCGCATCCTTGGTTCTCTTTTTGGATTAGGGTTTGTATCTTCTCTCCCTCTCGTTCTGAAGACCTAAAACCCAATATTTTGGGTGAGTTTTAGGTTGAAGCTCCAATGGTTGGTCATATTGAGGTATAAGGACTCAATTGAGAGTGCGTTCAACTGTGGTTTCGAGGTAGGTGGTCTAAAAGTTATATCCCATGGTTATTTGGGTATTTGTGCATATTTAGTTTTGTTCTTGTTTTCCCTTGGTTATGTTTTTTAATATCCTTGGCATGATTGGTAATAATGGTGTTTAAAATGGAAAATGGGAACCCTCACAATCTCTGTGGGATGTGTTGGGATTGACTTGACCAAATTAGGGCCATCCATGGGATGTGACGGCATTTCCCAGACTTAGGGAATGTGATTGAACAAGTGACCTTGTTGTAATACAAGGTAGAGACCCTGATGAACATGTTGGCATGATTGGTTGAACTTGGAATAGAAGTTAGGTGATTCACCTAGACTTGGAAATAACCTAAGGGTTAAGGTGGAATGGGTTAAATGGTTGATTCATGGGAATGATGAATGAGTTAAATGGGATAATGTGTAAACTGGTTAAAGACCACAATGGGATGGATTATGGGTTTAGTGTTGAATGCTTAGTGAGATAGGAATAACACATGGGAATTGTGTGAATGGTTAAACGATGAGAAATGATAATGTGTTAATGGGTTAAGGCATGATGTGGATTCCCAAGTGGGTTGTTTTGAATAGTGTTACCGAAGGGAAATGGTTTGGATGGTTGATGGTTACTTATATATATGAGCATGTGCACATGGCTTGGTAGAGTGGGGTATGGCTTGAGGATCTACACCCATGGGTCGAGTGAAGACTGATGCTCTAAAATCCACCCTAAATGCATGGGTTAAGAATGAGGACTGATGATCTATTCTCCTAACAGTTGCATCCACGTGGACTGAGGCTTCGAGGTGAGGATATGGTTGCATCTACCAAAACTAAGGCTTTGAGGTGAGAATATGGTTACTATGAGGGGGTTAGTCCTAATTAGATATGATAATGATTTGTTTACCCTCTATAATGTGATTGTTGGCCTTATACCCATGTAATATAATGTATGTGATTAACCCATGGAAATGTGATGAATCGGTAAGTGATGATGATTGGTGTGTAATGAATGATAATGGAAGTGGCAATGGAATTGGCTCTAAACTGGTTAATGGAACCTTAAATAATTACTTGGAAATTATCTTTCATATTTACTTTTGCATGGTCCACCTGTTTATACTGGATATTTTGTAGACACCGTTGGTGGTGGCCTACTGAGTTGTACTCACACCCTACTCAGGCCGATGTTGGGTACCCGAGCGGACATCATGTTTGTAGGTGAGGAGAAGGGAAAAGGTACTTTCTAGATAGTGAGTGGACATGGGTAGCACATGTTGGAGGATCCATACTTGGAGTCAGGACCATTTTGTGGATTTTTGCAGTTGTCTTTATTTTTTGTTTTTGTTCACTCTTGCACTTGTAGTATGACATGGCATATTTATTATTGGGAATGGTTGTTATACATGCTCCGTGTTTATTGTTTTTTGTTTCCTCTATTTGGTTTATTTCTATTGTGGCTTACTCTGATAAAAAGGGAGTATAGTCTCCCCACTTGACTCCATAGACCCCAGCTGCTAGTCGGCAGCGTTTGGCATATGGGGAGGCGCGCTTAAGGTCATGCAACCATCCAGATCGGAGCACTGGTTTAGTGGCTTCTGGGTCGGGGATGTTACAAAGTGGTATCAGAGGAGGTCATTCTTCTCCTTCTCTGAGGTCTTGTTATTTTGGATAGGTTTCCAAGGGTTAATATGTGTTGGGCCTTGGTAATGAGCTTGTGCTTGGGAGTAGCTAACCCATGTATGGGGGAAGACCCCAGTCACCCTGGGTGGGAAATGTTGTTCTTGGTTGTGTGTTGTTACAGTTGATGATATTTCACCGTTGGTTTATGCACATGTGGTTTGATATGACTGCTTTACAATATTTGGCTCGTGGCCTTAACGACATGAGGATTCTCATTCATGAATCATCGTAGGCACCTAGGGTGATAGGTGGCATGCATCATGTTAGGAACACACACAGGATGGGTGTGTGAGGCAGGAAGGTCGGGTGCATCATGCATGTAATGAAATCGAGAAATAATGAGAAGAATGAAATAAAACAAGTGGGTAAAGGATGTTTAATGAAACATAAGGGTATGAAACTAAGTGGAAAATGTTTTGTAAAATGTTGTGTGAGTTTGGAGGTAGTGCATGGTTGTTTACCCCATGTAGACCATGGATCATGGTAGGGATGGTCGGGGTGGTGAATTTTAGGTTCTAATGTTGTTGAATTATCATATGAAAATGGGTTGTTGTAGCTAGTAAAGAGATTTTGATGAAGTCGTGAAAGTTATGGTATGTGTGCTAAATCTCGTGTTTGGCAATGTAGAGTGATACCACCACGACATCAATTTCTAGTTAGGAAATGAGAGGATGTTTCTGAGAACACTCCTTCGGTATAAGAGCATGAAAATGTGGTGATCAATGAAGGTAGGGAAGACCCGTTCCGGGAGAACTTGGATCGCCTTATGCAGATGATGGATTGGGACCCAGGGCGGGTTGTACCGAGTATGTTTGAGCTGACCAGGGAGTTCCAGCTATAACACCCTCCGACCTTCACCGGAGAGGGTGGGACAGAGGCAGAAGAGTTCTAGTTAGAATATGTCCAGAAGATATTGGATCATTTGGATACCTTGGTTGAAAAGCGGGTAAAGATGGCCGTTTATATGTTTCGGGGCCAGGCTAGGCATTGGTGGGACATTCAGGCTCAGACCGAGCAGGCTGAGGGGATGTCGTGGAACGTTTTCGAGGAGAAATTTCTAGAGAATTTTTACCCAAAGACTTTGAGGTAGGAGCGGGCTACAGAGTTTATGAGCCAGACTCACAGATCACTATCGGTTATGGAATATGCTAGTCGCTTCACTGATTTGAGACTCTTTGTCCCAGTGTTAGTAGGGGATGAGGAAGCAGTAGCAAAGCGTTTTCAGGATGGTCTGAGACGTGAGATCACGTCTCAAGTGAATATCTTCTGCTTGAAGAGGTTTGCAGAGGTGATGGATCATGCATTCATCTCTGAAGGGAACCTGAAGGGAGTTTCGGGTGGTGGTCTTGTCGTGCCAGCTGTGCGGACATGTGGTGCATCTTCTGAAGGGAGGAAGTTCCGTTTAGAATGTTTCCAATAAGGTGGTCAGAAGAGGGGGTCAACCTCTTAGAGTGGGAACCAGGTTTTTTTTATCAGTGTGGCTGGCCGGGGCATATGCATGGTCAGTGTCATCGGCCCCCAGTTGAGTGTCATTCATGCGGCAGAATGAGGCATGTGTAGAGGTTCTGCAGGAACCCTCAGCAGGTGGGCGAGTTTAATGGTGAAAAGAAGGTACCGGGTATGGGTAGGGGATCAGTTTCCCTATATCAGGAAGGCAGTTGGAGCTCTATGGGCTGTACTGGAAGGGGTAATGGATGTGCAACTCTAGGGAAAGATTTTTCACACCATTAGGGAAGTGTAGCGCAGGGCGCTTAGGCAGGAGCCCATGATAGAGGGGCAGGTCAGCTTTAGGCAATTCAGTTTGCACCTGGTGATGGCGAGGCTGGACCATCGACTATTTGAGGTAAAATCCAGGTAGCATCTACTTTTGTTAGTACGTTGTTTGACATAGGTGACACACACTCTTTTATCTATGCTCAACTTGTGGTAACACTGGGTTTACTTATGGAAAGCATGTGTGGGGTTATGTCAATTGACACCCCATTGGGAGTGCGGGTTGAGGATATCATGCATTGCAAGGGATGTGCCTTGGAAGATTGTGGGTATTAATTTCTATGGGATTTGTTCATTCTTGAGATGTCAGGATTTGACCTAATCTTGGGAATGGATTAGTTGGTGCTGTATCGGGCGCAAATACACTATTATCGTCATAGGGTATCGTTTAGGTTCCTTGATGGTGACACTTATGTCCACAGTGGAGAATGGGATGTTCGAGCATGGCGTGCAGGGCTGTTTTTTCAATAGATGAGTGGACTCACGGCTCAAGTGTCATGTCTCATTCTTGATGATAATAAAAGAGGAGAATGGTCTATTTTCCCTCCTGTGGTGGATCGGTTTTAAGACGTTCTTCCTGAGGATTTCTTGGGGTTACCCCTCGAGAGGGATGTTGAGTTCACGATCCAGTTGCTGCAAGGAGTGGATCTAGTTTTTATTCCTCCTTGCCGAATGGAACCGGAAAAACTCCATGAACTGAAGTTTTATCATGAGGAGTTGGAGTGTAAGGGGTTTATCCATCCTAGTACGTCTCCTTGGGGATCTCTCGTGCTTTTTTCAAAGAAGTTCGATGGGTCGTTGAAGCTGTGTGTTGACTATCAGAAGTTGAATCAAATGATAGTGAAAAATCGGTACCCTCTTCCTATAATTAATGACCTGTTTGATCATTTGAGGGGTGCATCGATGTTTTATAAGATTGATCTGATTTTAGGTTTTCACCAGTTGAGGGTGAGGTCTTCTGACATACCACGAACAACTTTTCGGAGTCCGTACTAGTTGTTTGAGTTTTTGGTAATGACTTTCAGCTTGACCAATGCACCGGCAGTGTTTATGGATTTAATGAACCGAATCTTTCATCCCTATCTAGATCAGTTTGTGGTGGTCTTTGTTGACGATATCTTAGTGTATTCGAAAACTCATGATGATCATGCCCAACATCTTCACATCGTCTTGGGCATGATGAGAGAGAATCGGCTATACGTCAATCTATCCAAGTGTCAATTTTGGAAAGGTGAGGTGCATTTTTTGGGTCACATCATCTCGGAGGCAGGTGTGTTAGTGGATCTAGAGAAAGTGGAGGCAGTTGTATCTTGGGAGCATCCTAGGAGTGTTTCAGATGTTCGGAGTTTTTTGGGTTTGTCCGGGTATTACCGAAGGATCATTCGGGATTTCTCTCGCTCGGTAGAACCACTCTTGGGCTTGACCATGGAGGGAATCTGGTTCGAATGGTCTGAGTCTTGTGAGAATGCCTTTCAATAGTTGAAGAAGCTGTTGATGAACACACCTATCTTGGTCTTACCTGAGTCGGGTAATAAGTATATCGTGTTTTTTGATGTGTCCAGAGTCGGACTTGGGGCTGTGTTGATTCAAGATGAGCGGGTTGTGGCTTATGGGTCAAGGCAGTTGAGACCCCATGAGCAGAACTATCCCCCTCATGATTTTGAGTTGGCCACAGTAGTGTACACCTGAAATTGCTGGAGGCACTATCTGTTGGGAGAACGTTTTACTGTGTTTACCGACCATAAGAGATTAAAGTACATTTTCTCACAGTAGGATCTAAATCTTCAGTAGCCAAGATGGGTTGAATATCACTAGTTTTTGACTTTGAGTTGGTGTAAACACCAGGAAAGGGAAACAATGTTGCTGATTCTCTGAGCAGAATCGTTCAAAATTAGGTGGTTCTGGAGCCCAGAACCGAGTGGAAGGTGATGGATTTATTTGCAGAGATGCACCTGGAGGTGTAGGAGGAGAATGGTCAGGTCACTCTTTCTTCTTTAACGATGGAGTCAATGCTTTTTAGTCGAGTTAAGGAAATCCAGCATGATGATCCTGAGTGTTTGAGCATGAAGGAAAAGCATAAAGGTGGGGAGCAACCTTCTTGGATGGGTCTTCGGCGTATACAGTGTTGTTCATGTTCGTGATTGTGTGGTTGTGCCAAAGTGTGTGTGAGAAGAGTTGATACGAGAGTTAAATGCATCAAAGTGGGCAGTGCATCCTGGTTAGACCAAGATGTACCATGATCTCCGAAGGCAGTTTTGGTGGCCTGAAATGAAGAAGGAAGTTGCGGGCATTATAGCACGGTGCCTTACCTGTCAGCTGGTGAAGGCCGAGCATCAACACCCAGGTGGTTTGTTGCATCCGTTGCCCATTTCTAAATGGATGTGGGATGATGTAATGATGGATTTTGTCATGGGTCTTCCAAGGATGCAATAGAAGAGTTATACAATCTGGTTGGTTGTGGATCTGTTATCGAAAGTGGCTCATTTCTTACCGATTAATGAGACTTATACAGTCTACCATTTGGGTGAGCTGTATGTTTAAGAAATAGTGCAGTTTCATGGTGTTCTGCAGACCATAGTTTTAGACTGAGATCCACGTTTCATGTTGCGTTTCTAGAAAGGGATGCACAAGGCACTTGGTACACAGGTGTTATTGAGTACAACTTTCCACATGTAGACGAACAGGCAGTCGGAGCGTACGATCCAAGTGTTGGAAGACATGTTAAGAGCTAGTGTCTTGGACTTTGTTTGTTCTTGGGATAGGCACCAATCGTTAGTTGAGTTTTCCTACAACAACATTTTTCAGGCTATGATTCAGATGGCACCGTTTTTGGCACTTTATGGGAGACCATGTATATCTCCGATGTGTTGGCTAGAGGCCGGTGAATATGAGTTGTTGGTGCTAAGTGTTTTGCAGGAGAATTCATAGAGAGTTCAGTTGATCAAGAAGCGAATGGATACGGCTTAGAGTATGCAGAAATCGTATGAAAATCGGAGGCCTAGACCTCTTGAGTTTGGGGTGGGTGAAAAATTGTTCCTTCGAGTATCGCCAAGGTAGGATCACCATCAGATTCAGAAGTAGGGTAAGTTGGCACCCAGGTATTTGGGACATTTTTTGATTCTAGAAATGATCGGACCAGTGGCTTACCGATTGGCTCTTCCACATCGGTATGGTGGGATGCATTGTAAAGACACGAAAATTTCAAGGAATTGTTTTTAAATTCTTTGTAATTTTATGAGTTGGTGTCTTCTGGTGGCACCTGATTCTGAGGCCCAGTGTGCCCAAAATCAATTTTTGAAGTTTATCTCGGGTATGTTCAGTGAACGAACGAGCGGGTTTTTCTATCTTCGGAAGTGGTGCTTGGAATTGAAATCTGAGGGCACTGATGAACACATAGTGCCGGTAATTTCTTAAGGGAACCTTTACCGCAGTTGCATTTTATGCGGGTTGAAAGTTAATAAGTGGGAATCTAGAATAAAATAAGTAAAATTGGTAGTGTAAAATTTTATTTATATCTATGGTAGTTTTATCATACAAAGGGGGCTTAAGGGTGGAACCCAGAACCACCTAACTACCCATGTGTGGATATATGAGAGGTGGGGCCCAGAAGAGCCCCAACCATTCTTCTCCATTGAAACCCCCCTTAAACTCCCCTTACTTTTACTTCTTTTCCTACTCTTCCATTAATTATGTGAACCCTTCCACCTTCCTCTCTATCATTTAATATGCCAACACTACAAGTTAATTAATCACCCATAATTAATTAATTACTTTTGTGTCATGAATTATTTTGAATTATTTTGTGTTTCATGGTACTTCTTTAAATGGGAGAAGTCTTTTGTAATGTTTGTGATAGAAAATATTTCAGTGGGGAACCTCTGGAGGATTAGAAAGAGAGGTGTTATTCCTAAAACGAAGATCGAGAAGTCACCGACGACGTGCCTTCACTTCTTCTTCTTCTGCGTCAAGGGATGAGACACCACTACGGGGAATGTCGCCAATGATGATGTCTCTTCCTCCGACGTAAAAAGAATCGACATCATTCTTCCGCGATGTCCGACCAAACACGGCCTGACGACCCTTCGCTGGTTGTTTGTTTGTGTGTGGGATGACAGACGATGATGAAACGGGGCCACAATGGCAATTTGAAGCCGTCGCAGTAAAGAGCTTGTCCCGGGAGAGCTGCGGGCGCAAACGGTGGGCAAATCAGACCATCAGAAGGCATCCGGTGGTCCGCGGAAGATGTTGTCGGTGCGCCACGCAGGCACAGAGGCGGCGCACTGCCGGAGCAGTCCCCCGAGGCTGAACCACAATGGTGGTTGAAGACCAGAACAACTTTTCCATTCCGGAGATGGAGGGGCGCGTCATTAAGCCGCGCCAGCTAAGAGAGGTCGGGCCTCCGCTCGGCCAGCTGGTTGAGCCAGCCTCCCCCGGCCGGGCTGGGGCGGGCCCTGCAGACCGGGCTGCACCAGCTAGGCCGGGCCGCGCCCAACCAGGCCAGACCCAGACCCGAGTCAGTTCGACCCGGTTCAGGCCGACCTAGGGTGGGTTGGGCCGGGTCGGACCGGGCCCAGACCCCCCGTTTTCAGACCAGATTCGTTTAAATGCCCATAACTTGAGCTATGGACCACCGACCGATGCACCGTCAGTTGCGTAGGATTCTTTGGATTGAGATGGTAGTTTTGGTATATTACACTCAAGTTTTCGGCAATGTTTGGGTATGGCCGGGTTGGTTTGAACCCAAAACCAACTGGGCCCTCAGAGCAGAAACACTTATAACTTAAGGACCAAACGTCCGATTGACGTGTCGTCAATTATGTTGGTTTTCTTTTGTTGAGACGGATCTTTTGGAATACTATGCTCGAGGTTCGGATGCATTTGAAGTATGGTTAGGTTGGATTTAGCTTAAAAACCAACCGGGCCCCTGGAACGGAAAAGCCAATAACTCACAGACCGGGCGTCCGATTGACATGCCGTCTGTTGCGTTGAGATCCCTATGACGTGACAGATCTTTGCGATACCTTTTCATGGTACTTTGTGACACTTGGAGTGCCGACCAGTAGATCGTTGAGCGGATCCTCCTGGAGACGAACATACAGAGTATGGTTACCTTTTAGCTGGCTGAGACTTGATGATTTCTTGTCTAATTTGATTCGGAGTGACTTTACTAGCACAGTGGGGATCACTACTATGTTGGGGCGACAGACCCATGGCGAAGGAGTGCTTCTATGTTGGGGCGGAAGAACCACGGTACTCGACAGGAGGAGAACCTCTGTAGGCTATTAGGGGGAGCACTACTGTGTTGGGGCGGCATACCCATGGCGGGGAGCACTACTATGTTGGGGTGGAAGACTCACGGTACTCGACAGAGGAGGAGTACCTCAGCTGTCCAAGGTTAGTGAGTAGCACCTCAGAGTCACGACAGGACTACTGTGCTCAACTGAGGAGAAGTTCTCCAGCAGCCGTGATTTCGGCATCGTGACTAAAAATCCGGGTTTGAGCTGAGTCAATGACCATTGTGTTTTCCTCATGATTGAGATGAGTTACTTGATAACTTAGGTATATGTATGGGAATATACCTAAGTAGAGTTTATTTGTTGACATATTTCGTTGTGGTTTATCCTTGTTGGATTTAGTGAGACCTTGAGGGTCTCAGGGTCCCTAATGAGTATCGTTATACTCACTTCTGCATGGGCTATGCCCGCACCTCGTTGTGTTGGATGCAGATGATGGACAACGCTGAACGAGGTAGAGTGTACGAGGACATGACGACACCCAGAGGTGGATCTCATGATGAGTCGGTACCCGGAGGAGACAGACGGACGAACGGACATGGAGTGCTGAGGAGGACATCTGTACCTACACTTCAGGTTGGATCTGTGGTGGACGATCCAGGAGATCCTTGTCACCTTCCATCTGTTTTGTCTTTTTCTTTGTACTTTATAGTTGGGCTTGTATTTCCGACCCCCTTTACTTTTAGCACTACTTTTGTATTCAGTTTTATCTAGTGTTTTGCTTCCTCTTGTTCTCTGGTTTTGGGTGTTTTCATTTTATAAAGGCAATGTCTTCACAGTTATATGGATTTACGCCATTGGTGCTAGTCGCCAGCCCCAGGGCTATAGAAGGCTAGCTTGGGGTAGTTACGATATAGGCCCCGATGTGTTTCATGTGTCGTAGCTTCGATGGTATCACCCTAACCCATATCACATGGTTGAGGTGGAAGATGTGGAGCTTGAGGCTGATGAATCCTTTGAGGAGCATCCGGTTCCTGTGGTGGATCATAGTGAGAAGGTCTTGTAAGGCAAGGTTGTGCCATTAGTGTGAGTATTATGGCAGCATGGTAAAGTTCTGGAAGAAACAGGGGAGCTGGAATCAGATATGTGGGCTCAGTGGCCCGAACTCTTTTATTCAGTGGATTAATGAGTCTTGGGAACTTAGCTCGAGGACAATCCATTATAAAGTGGGGAGGTTGTAAGATCCTGATTATTGGAAATGTATGTTTTCATTATGTTTTGGTTGAAACCCTTGTTTCGGGATTCAAGGGATGTCTTCTGAAAGTATGAGAGGCCTTGGGGGTGTTCCAAGGGCTCAGGGAACGGAAGAAAGGAAATCTGGGCAAGAGATGCTAGGGTGCACGACCTGCACACGACCAGGGAAAACAGTGTGGCCTGCCCAGGAAAAACCGTCTGACCCTTCCTCCTCCAGAAAAAAGCATGCGCACGGTTTGTGCACGGTTTTCCAAACCGTGTGGCTAAACCATGCGGCCACTTAAAGTTGGGAAAAATTAAAAAATTGCCACTCTAGGCTTTTAAACCCCAACTGAGTATTTCCTCACCATCCCTCCCTCTTCACCCTAGGAATGAACCGAATCGCCCAAGAGCTCCAAGAGATTTATCTCCCTCATTTTAAGGCATTTTTGGTGATGTTGGTTGCAGATTGAAGATCCATGTAAGGCTAATCTCATCCTTGGTTCTCTTTTTGGATTAGGGTTTGTATCTTCTCTCCATCTTGTTCTAAAGCCCTAAAACCCTATCTTTTTTGTGAGATTTAGGTTGAAGCTTTATAGGATGGTCGGATCGAGGTCTAAGGACTCGATTGAGAGTGCATTAAACCGCGGTTTCAAGGTAGGTGTTCTACAAGGTATATCCCATGGTTATTTTGGTATTTGTGCATATTTAGTTGTGTTCTTGTTTTGAATATCCTTTGCATGATTGGTAATAATGGTGGTTAAAATGGAAAAAGGGACCCCTCACGATCCCTGTGGGATGTGTTGGGATTGACTTGACCTAATTGGGGCCATCCATGGGATGTGCCGGCATTTCCCGGACTTAGGGATTGTGGTTGAACAAGTGACCATGTTGTAATAAAAGGTAGAGACCTTGATGAACATGTTGGCATGATTGGTTGAACTTGGAATAGAAGTTAGGTGATGCACCTAGACTTGGCAATAACCTAAGGGTTAATGTGGAATGGGTTAAACGGTTGATTCATGGGAATGATGAACGGGTTAAATGGGTTAATATGTAAACTGGTTAAATACCATAATGGGATGGATTATGGGTCTAGTGTTGAATGCTTAGTGAGATGGGCATAACACATGGGAATTGGTTGAATGGATAAACAATGTGAAATGATAATGTGTTAATGGGTTAAAGCATCATGTATATTACCAAGTTGGTTATTGTGAATAGTGTTGCCGAAGGGCAATGGTTTGGATGGTTGATGGTTATATATATATATATAAGCATGTGAAAATGGCTTGGTAGAGTGGGGTATGACTTGAGGATCTATGCCCAGGAGTCAAGCGAAGACTGATGCTCTAAACTCCACCCTAAATGCACGAGTTAGGAATGAGGACTGATGAACTATTCTTCTAACGGTTTCATCCACACGGACTGAGGCTTTGAGGTGAGGATATGGTTTCATTCACCCTAGATGAGGATTCAAGGTGAGAATATCGTTACAATGAGGGGGTTAGTCCTAGTGAGATAGGATAACGATGTGTTTACCCTCTAGCATGTGATTGTTGGCCTTAGACCCATGTAACATAATGTATGTGATTAACCCATGGAAATGTGATGAATTAGTAAGTGATGATGATTGGTCTGTAATAAATGGTAATGGAAGTGGCAATGGATTTGGCTCTAAACTGGTTAATGGAACCATAAATAATTACTTGGAAATTATCTTTCATATTTCCTTTTGCATGCACCACCTGTTTATATTGGATATTTTGTAGACACCATTGGTGGTGGCCTACTGAGTTGTACTCACACCTGCTCGGGCCGCCGTTGGGTACCTGAGCAGACTTCATGTTTGCAGGTCAGAATTAGGGAAAAGGTCCTTGCTAGATAGTGAGTGGACATGGGTAGCACATGGCGGAGGATCTGGACTTGGAGTCAGTACAATTTTGCAGATTTTGGTCATTGTCTTTATTTTGGGTTTTTTTACTCTTGCACTTGTAGTATGACATGACATATTTATTATTGGAAATGGTTGTTATACATGCTTCATATTTAATTGTTATTGTTTCCTCTATTTGGTTTATTTCTGTGTTGGCTTACTCCGATAAAAAGGGGTATAGTCTCCCCACTTGACTCCATAGACCCCCACTGCTAGTTGGCGGCCTTTGGCGTTCGGGGAGACACACTTAAGGTCATGTAACCATCCGGCTCGGAGCACCGGTTTAGTGAATTCTGGGTCGAGGAAATTAAAAATTTTATATATTAAATTTGAAAAAATGAAATTAATCTTTAGAATTGGGACATCAAAATTTACTTTGGGTAATATTTTGTATTTTTCTAACAAAATTCATTTTTTGATGAATAGTGAAAAATATTGTATTTTAATTAAAAACTACCTTTTAATATAATTTATTTATATGTCTATATTATCTTTTTAATTGGTTTTAAAGTGTAATTAGATTATGTTTTTACCATTAAATTCAATTTTGGTCATTGATGGTAATTTCAATTTTAAATTGGACATAAATAGGTGTCAATCTTTTGATAGTTATTATTTCATAAATACACGATTTTTGTTTTGACAACATGAATTAATTTTAAATTAATTTCACCCACTTCTATGTTTTGAATTTGTAAAAATGGATTCCATATTTGGAGTCAGTATTTCCAAATTTTGTAAATAGTTATCTTTTATTATTAGACAATATGAATATTTACTTTAGTAAAAAAATTATTTACCATGGTTAAAGGGTAATTATGGTAAATAAGGGTAACAAAAAATTATTATAATAATATAAAATTACACTAACATGTGTCCTACTCCTATTGGTTAATACATGTCCAAACATGGGAATCCTTGGGTCGATTTTGGGACCCCATGGAGCCACTGAAGAGTGATAATGACACTTTATATTAATTTATTTAAACTAAAGAAAAGAATGAGAAAAACATATATCTTATAGTAAATCAATTTTTACATGGGGTTATATAATTTATCATTTAGGCTATAAATCCTCTTTGGAAATCTAAAAACATTTCCTACATCATGGAATTTTTTCTCTAATGTTTAGACATCAAATAAGTTTAATTATTTATAACACAATAATGATGCAGTGTTTACCTCATTAATAAATGCTTTAAAAAAATAAGATTATAAATATAAAAATAATATTCAAAACTAGTCCAATTCTTATTGGATGATTTTATTTATTCCATTAGTTCTATTAACTTTTACTTTAATTACTTTTGGATCTTTAGAAACCGAAAATCATTATATAATAAAATAATATTTTCTCACTTTCCTAAAGAGCTCCTCCTCCCCCTTATAAAAGGACACCACTTCTGACCCATTCTTTACACGTCTCAAGACCCTTGGCTCATCTAATACCTACCCAAATAAGCTCTAAACATCTATCTCTTACACCTAGAAGACTTATATTATTCATAAGGAACTTCAAGTAATCATATTGGTTCAATCCAAATTGAGATACCCATTTTAAAGGTAACGTCTTCTCTTAAGTCCTTTTGTTTTATTTTACTTATCCAACCACATAAACTATTTTTATTACTTTATTTTATAAAAACACCAGTATCTTCAATATACTAAGTTGTTTTTATGAGAAGGATTATAACTACACTTACACGCACCTCCATCTAATTGGTAAAGAACATTCTGTTTCTGTGGATGACGAACTACTGCCTCACGAAACAATGATTGTTCAAATATATCCTACTTCCTCTCATGGTGGCCATTATAATGGAAATTTATTTATATATGATATGTATATTATGTTTCTATTTTTTATGCTTATTTGTTTTTTCATTTATAGCATACCTTTATTGTTTCCATTATGAGAAAGCGTGATAATTTCATTTGTGGAAGTGCGGACTACCGCCCCCTCAAAGTGATATGACTGGTTCATGCCATACGTGGGATGTATAAAGGATGGAGTTTATAAAATTATATATTATATTATAATATAATTATTATATAACTATGTATCATTATTTTCTCATTCAATTAAAATATGAAATAGAAATGAAAGTAGTGTTCATGCGTACATACAGTTTACCATCTCCATGAACGGTGAATTTCATTTCTTATCTCTAAATATTATGTACTGTTATAAATACATATATATACTAGATATATATGATATATAAATCATGAATATCATTCTGGAGATAATGTAATCTTGACCACATGGACAACTTTTAATTCTAAGGTTTTCATTTTTTACTCAAGTACCAAATATCGACAAAACGACCATTATTAACATAAATGATTAAATAATGTGTATGACATGGAAATGATTGATATAAAAAGAATAATAAACATGAAAAATGTTTTTAATAAAGTATAAATTAAAATTTTAATTCCATAAGTTACCTTTATGATTTATGATTTCTATGTGTTTTTCATAAATCTTATGATTGCATGAGGTATGTTATGATCAAAATTTATGGTTTCATCTATTTGTATTTATTGATGGGTTAATGTTTCCTTTCCTTATTTTGTAGCCCTTTCCATGCTTTTTATTCTCATACCATGTTTTTGAATTTTTTTCCATAGGACTTAAAGACGAATAGGGTCAAGAATGGGATCAAGGAAAAGTCATGATGTCTGAAACTTGGAACTAAAAATATTTCTTTTTAAGAGTTTTTATTTTATGATGCAAAGGATACTGAGTAGTAGTGTCACACATGAGCCTCATTTAGGTTGGTGAGGACTCAGTAGGTGCTTCCAAGAGTCCCTAGATCAAATTTGAGTGGAGGCGTATTTCTAGGTACACTAGCAGTACTGTAGCAGGCACTGTTGGAGGTACCGTATCAGGAACGGTAGCATGTACTGTTGCAGGTACTGTTTGGTACTATAGAAGCTATAACTATTCATCTATCTAGGCCTTTGGGCCACCAGTTTGGTACTATGGTCCTTCAAGGCTTTAAGGCCACCCAAGGCCTTGGGCTAGTTGATTCTCAAGGCCATCGGGCCACCTTAAGCCCTTTGGTCCACCCCAAGGCCTTCGAGCCTAATGAAATGAAAATGTACTAGACAGACTACAAGGGACAAGGCATCAGAGGAGTATTCAAGGTAGACACATTCACTAGATCAGAGCTAACCAGAATTTGAAGTACGAGAGGGTACGAATTTTCTATCGGTACCAGGCCTGTGCAGCTTCGCATAAGACAGCAATCCGACCACCCTTGTGAAGGTGGAGTGCTGATATCATGGCATATGCTGGGGAGGAGCAGTTTCAAGTTCTCTATCTGGATGATTCTTCTAAGACCTACGGGTCATGTAATTGTCTCTAAGCCTTCGACCCTTTTAAGGGTTCCACCTTGCCCCTTGAAAGGTGGATTCTCAAAAACAATTACAATATTAAGGCCTTCGGGCCATTCCAACTGAGTAGTAGTGTCTACATGTAATCTTCAAGTTGATATGTCATAGTTATGGCCTAATTCTCTAAAACTATAAACCTTAAAAGATCCACAATATGAATTATTCATTTAATTCAAGATAATGTAACGTTTAAGGCCGGTTCCTTATACCAACTGTCTTCTCCGGGACTAGTTATACACCCTTCGTTTAGCCTCTTCAAAAACTTGTTATACCCCTAGTCACAAACTCCATATTCATCTCTGTGATAATGTTTTAACATAAATTCCTCTTTTCCATTATGAGTAATATTCCTCCAAAATCATAATATAACTACTCCACTTATGGAAAAAATTAAGTACCTTCAAAAAATACTGATAATGTTTTTCAGTCATGCTCACCAATTACAATCACCTATATATAATACATTTTTCTCTAAGTAATAGTACTTGATCAGTTATTCATTATTCAGTATAATGATGTCCCAAAAACACCTAAATTTTCTCAAGTGATGTAGATAAATTATTCAATAATATTTTAATAATAAAATATATTAAAAACCCTGAAAAACATGTACTTGATTTTTCAATATTATTAAATAAAATGAACTTCAAGAATAGAAGTGTAATGAATGGTTCATGAAATTTGAAACCCTAGAATATTTTATTTAATTATTATTGTTTTATGTTCTTTATCAATTCAATATTAAGGAATTTGAGTATCTAAATTATCAAATAATTCATATATTATCTTTATGCATGTCACTATGCCCAATAATTTATTCATTCCACATATCTTACTCTTTAAGTTAATATCCCTCACATAAGGGTAGACGGTGTCTCAATTCACATAATGTAAGGGTATGAAATGAATTAAGTCACATCACATGTGGTTATTTATTTTTAGAATCAGTTATTATCATCTTCTCAAAAACTATATATTTAGATCCATAAATAATATTTTTATAAGTATATCATGCGACATTGTGATCTTCATGAAGTGATGTGAACTAGTTATTCTTGATATAAAAATAGATCCTCGTGAAATATCTCTTGCGCATTAATATAATAGAGTACGTATATGGGATATTCTTCTCGACAAAACTATGTCAATTTTTGATTCCCTCTTCAGAAATAAATGTTTTCCTGTGGTCTTTTACACAATACAGAAAGAGATCATGAAGGATATTTGAAAAATTGACACACTTGTATTGAGAATAATATCATATAAATATAATCTATTGAAGCCACTCTATCATCCTTGATGGTTATACTTTCATATGTGAGTTAAACTATATCGTCTTTATTACATCACTAATTAAAAATATTTATTTTTATGAAATTTAAATAAACAAAAAATCATGAAATGATAAGAACAATATTCATATCACCGAAGCCCTTGTTAAATCAAATAATTAGACAACAAAAAAACATGAATTCATTTCTGATGTGGATAAGACACCTTTCATCATATTGGAATCATGTATATATTATCATATCATGCCCTTATTATCTTTTAAAAGCTCAAATGTGTACTTATATGAATGAAATTTTTTATCTTTATATATTACATGGTCAACAGTGTTTTATTCGAATTGATTCATGAATGAAAAAAGATATTTTATGCATGGATGTTCCTAGACTCGTCTCCCCAAAATATTAGCCTCGAAACAACTATAGAGACCTCTTTTATGATCATCGGTGGTTCGACCATGAATTAAAATGCATGTGAAAACCTCAGGTGAGATCTTAGGATAAAGATGAAGCATTAAACTCTATTGAACTTCCTCGATGGATCTCATTGAATAACGACCAATCTTTACATATCTTTTGAGTTAGTTGAACTGTGTTTTGTCATCGCTTATCACACATCAATCCTAGACTTGGTTGAGTAGTTCTATAAAATATAATCCATCCCAATCACTCCGTATATACTAGTAGCATGAGCTCCAATACCAAAACCATTTCCCAAATATTTTACATGACACCATGTCACCCCACATGGTGGTTCCACTACTCCAATCACTTGAATTTTTTGAATCCATGTTCAATATTTCCTTCACAATATAGACCTCCTACTACATGTGACCTATTTGAGCTGATTCTCTTACATGATTGAGTTCATCCTCCCACATATGAAGGGTAGAACTAGATCATAACTCAAATGGTTAGACAATTTTCTGAAACATAAAAAAATATCTAAGGGAAATATGTCATATTCTAATTCCAAGACATATTATTTTCAAAAATCCCTCCTTGAAAGTAAATTTTTCATGATATTAATAATTCTCCTTCTTTTATTTCGGTGTTAAATTAGAAATTGTAATTATCTACAATGTCAAATCATCTTTACTCACTAATATGTATAAAAACTTGCATTCTATAAATAAATGTTACACATATATTTAGTATTTAAGATTAGTTTGACAATAATTACAAGTAGGGATGTTAAATACTAAGGATAAAACACCCATATTGAAATCATTCTTTAGTCACAGAGATTTCATAACATAATAAAAACAAATGCAAATCAATTTCAGTAATATTGACAATCTCTGACTTTGAATTTATTTTCAATACCGCCAAATAATTCATCATATCAATATATGAATCTCACTCAATTTTTTATCCCCCATATTAACAATCTAATTAAAATTTTAAGTGTGGGTATTCCCATATCATCAATTTTCCCAAAAACATTTAATCTTACCTTATATGATTTTATCTTGTACACTTATGAGATAGTGATAATATCACATGGTTTTCCCTCGTAAATAGCCTAATGTTAATCAAATATAAGTTAATGTGGGATATCCCAATATATAAAATAAGACATATAAGACAAATTTGTCCTATAATATCCGTAAACTACCATGTTTTTAAAATCAAGCTCATAAACTGTATATTATCATTTCAGAGTTTTCACATATTTAGGTTTATTAAAAAATACGCATACACTTCAACTAACACATCTGAAAGAACAAGTGTAAAATTAATAACCCCCTTTTCTTATCTCAATATCAACCCCTTGACAATTATTATAAATTCATTAAGAGTAGGGATAAGGGAGTGATTTTCTTACCTCAAATTCTAATTTTATAAAGTTTTTTTAATGTTCTACATTCACTATGTAGAGAATATTTAATAGATTTAACTCATCAATGATCTCCTTCATGGGATACCTCCATATACATTAATTCCATAAAAGTGATTATAATATAACATATATAAAGGAATATGGAGGTGATTTTTTCATCAGGAGTATAATTCATGTTAAGAAATTCCTCTCAATCTAGGATAATATTTCCTCCCAATCTTAGAATCAAAATATTCATTTGGATACATATTTTTATATTAATTCTCATCTAAATTATTTCATTATTTCTTCCCTTGAATTTATTCATTGTATATAATATATATTTCCACCTTAGTCTTCTAGATATTTATGTTTACTGTTGTGAAAAAATTATCATCAACATTCACCTCATTTTCTAAGGCAACTCAATTTTATTTTTCTTTATATTTTTTTAGATTCCTCTAATTTTTTATCCAATTTCAAAGTAATTTTTTAAATAATAGGCACTCAATTATGATATTATCTATCCTGTCAAAATTATTACATTAATTACCAATGATTTTATATTTTATTATCCTCCCTTTCAAAACATATGGAACATTCCTGGGTAGTCTTTTCATAATTATGTCATTTTCATGACCCTCCAATTTATATATTCCATAAACATTATTTTTGTATTAATATATGTTATTAATTAGAATATTGGATTGATTTATAGTCACAACATTATTTCTATGGTAATATACTCTCATATATTCACCATGACTTCCCCATAATTCATGATTATTTTCTAGTAATGATTGTTTACAAAAGAAAGATTAAGATTTGTGCCTATACCTTTCATAGAACTAGTCAAAATCATTTAACATAGGTCTCCCACATTGATATTCATTTTATTAAACACCATTTTTGTTGAATTTTTAAAACATTTCCTTATTATACATAAGGGAAAGTAATTTTCTTATCATATTTCTTTCTCCTATTGATGTAAGTGATGATCCTTAACTTTTTTTATTATCTGGAAAAGTTTCATATTTATTTTTATCACATTTAAGCACAGTTTACTTGGTAAAATGTTCTTTAATTATCTTCTATTTTATATTTAATTTTGATTTTCTCCCCCTTTATTGTGGCATTATATTATTTTCAAGAAATTTCATGTTATGAAAACATTCTACAACCTTATTCCCAAACATCCAACAATAGAAGCAATATCATATGAATATTTTCCTCTTCATTTAAAGTGTTACCTGAATTGATTTCATAGGATGTGTACCCTGATATTTTTGAGTGGAAACCCCCCCTTTTGGAAACGTCTTGGAGAACATATCCTCATAATTCATCTATCATCTACATTTGATATGGTTTGTTCGTTAGTATTTTTCACCATCCATACTTTCCCAGTGTTTAACTTTGAAATTATACTAATAAATGAAACAAAATAAGTACACAACATATTATTTGGGTTATTTAATACTATATTCTTGAAGGGTGTTTCCTTTTGAATAGAGTATGATCTCATTCTCTCGGTGGAGTCTGGAATCAACATTTTTTTGTCAAAATATATTTTTCTTAAAATGTGGGAAGTTATAGCTTCTGGTGATTCCTAATTATTTAATATCACCTCTATATCTAAACACTTAAAATTGAGGGATTTATTAAAGTCCACAAATGATATAATATTGTCTTACTAATCCCCCTTAATTTTATTTATTTTTTCTTAATGCATTAATATTTATTCTTTTAATGAGCTAACATGCCCTTTAACCTATTTTATTTCTCCACTAATGGGGGATATTTAAAATCTATAGAAACTTCGTGAAATTATTTAACATTATGGAAATATTATAAAAAACGTAATAAAATACTTATCACAAACATTACGTTGAAATTATTCAATTGATTAATAATACATTTCATCGAAAATAGAGATTATATTATCCTTTTCTATAAATTGTCTTGTGTGAGTGTATTATATGAAAACCATTTTATACAATGCCTCTTCCATTACATTAACCTCTTCACCTAGTTTTAATATTTCATCCCGAAGACCCTTCAAAATTCCAAAAATACAACTTACCACTTATTTTTTAATAGTCTTGCTATTTTATATTAATTCATATTGAAAATCACTAAGTGATATATAATAATTATTTCTTGAACAAGATTCATCAAAATAATCTTAATCAAAAGAATTATTTCAAATTACACCATTCATATTTCCATTATATGGACTTGTATCTCCTTTTTATATAAGATTATTCTTCACCTTTCCACCTAAATTTTCATCCTATTCTAATGACTCTTTCTATAAATATGTATATTATTATCCTTGATACTAAGTTCATTTTTCTTAATATAATATAACTCACTCATTTCATGAGATATTCAATTCAAAAAATAAATCTTGAATATTTATATGAAACCTCGATTTTGTTTCCAATTATAAATACCTATACATTATTGACCACAAAGAGGGAGGGTGATAATCAGGGACTTACTTTTATGAATTCATATATTGTGAATTCAATCTATAGAACTTGTTAAGGTTCTCAATCCACTCAGTTATATATAAAATCCTCACCTCATATATAGAAAAACAAATCAGGAGGATGACACATGATATTTTCAATGTTCAGTATAAATATTTAATCTGTTACATGTCTATCAGAACCCTGCTAACATGGGTTCACTATTATAATCATGTTATCAATTATAGTGGTTTAGGTAGTAACTACATATACAACTTAGAAGTTGATCCTTTTTATACTTACAAATAATCTAACTCTTCCACCTTAGTTGGTTAGAACCTCCCCCCCAAACTGCTTCTCCTCGATTAGTTATACACCCCATTCACAAGCCTCTTTAGAAACTGGTTATACATTCTAGTCACAAAGCTCCTCCATATTCTATTTGTTGATCTCATAATATAAATTGAATTTTCTATTTTAGAGTATCATTCCTACACAAGTGTACATGCTCTACTACCCTTATGTATAACTCAATGTACCTTCAACAACCACTAGTAACATCTATCATCCTTGATCAATTATTTTGATCACCCATATATGATTAGTTTCCTCATCATAATAATGTTTTGAAAATTAATCCATCATCAGTCTAATGATGATCATGCCTCACTTAAATGTGTGCAATTGATTCACATGAATTATTCAATAATATTTTATGTAATAAAGTTATTTCACAACCCAAAAACTATATTCTTGAATTATCAAATGGATTTATTCAAATTAAATACATTCATGGAAGGAAAATTAATAGTTCATAACATGTGAACCCATAAAACATTTATATTATTTATTTTCATTTTAGGTGATTTATAATTTCTATATTAAAAAATTTTGGTATCTCAATTATAAAATCAATTATATACTATATTTATTCTTGTAATTATACAAAATATATTCTTTATAAATTATATTATTGTCTCCAAGTTCACTATCCCTTTACATATGGGTTGATGGTGCATCAATTATCTTTGTGTAAGGGTAATACATTTCTCAATTTACTTCACATATGTTTATATATACATATAATAAACTATTCTATTCTTCACATGAACTGTATATGTTGATCAAGAAAGAATCTTGTCATAAGTATATTACATGATCTATTTTTCATGAAGCGATGCATACAATTTATTCTTTATGCAGGAAGATGAAATCACATAATATCTCAAGAACATTCGTGAAAAAATATGTATGAGCGATATTTTTATCTAAACGAATGTGTCATGAATGAGTTTATTATTCATGAAAATTTTTATTTTCTTCTATATTGCACTATAATTAATGACATACTCAAGGATTTTCAAACAATAATTTCTCTCTCATCCTTGTTGTTTCTCCAATTATAGGAGAGTTGGACCACCTCTCATTTATTACATCACTGACTTAAAAGACAAATCTTTATGCCACATAAATCAAAAAAATATCATATCCAGCTAAGGATGATATTCATTACACTAATGTTTTTTGTAAAGTAAATAATGTGATGATGAAAAATGGATTTATTTCTTACATGATGAGTCCTCCTTCCATGAAACTGGACTCACATGTATACTATTGATGAAGGATTTTATTTTTTAAAAGTTCAAAATCATGCCTATATAAAATAAAATTTTATCTTCATATGTAATAATGTTAGTATCGTTTTATTGAGACTGATTCATGCATAATATATGGGGATTTCATGAATAGAGTATCTTCACCTCATCACCTCAAAATCTCAGCCTCAGAATGACCATGGGGACCTTTTGTTCAATCATTAGAATTTTTACCATGAACTATGGTGCATATGAAACCCTAGGGAGAGAGATGAGGCTAAAGGTAAAGAACTCACTTTGATTGAATTTCCTATATGGATACCATTGGATGGTTCTCATTATTTACATATCATTTAAATTATATGAGTAGTGTTCTGCATATTTCTAGTTCCACATTGATATTGTTCTCGATTGAGCAGTGATATTTAAGCCAATATATCCAAATGAGATAAAAAATGTGATTAGATCATGGTCTTTTACTTTAACGATGCCTCAATATAAATGCTAATGTTCCAACCCACATGATGGAACCACCACTCTACTATCATGCGTTGTGTTCCCATACGTGCACACATGATTTCCCATGAGGGCCATGTGCCACCATAAAGGCTTTATGAGATGGATGTCTAGTGTGGTTGATGTCCTCCTACCACATATATAGGACATATTTAGATCTTATCTCAAATGGGAGGCCTATTTTGAGGAACCTATAAAAATATCTATGTGAAATATAGAATATGAGAATCCCAAACCATATTCTCCTCAACAATACCTCCTTAAAACTTAAATTTCACATGGTATGCATAATTAACCTCCTTAATTTATTCTAGATATTAATTAAAAATTCAAAATCTCCTCAACCTCAAATCATATTCACTATATAATCTTTAGAAAATAATGCGAATTCTCCAAAAAACTCTTAAATGTATCTTTGGATTTTAAGACTATTTGAAAATTGTCACAATTAGTGATACATAATAATAATAATAATAAAAACAAATATTAAAATACTTATTCAATCAAAAAGTTGTAATAACTTATTGAAAACATAAAACATAATAATATTGCTCTCAACATATGAAAAACAATTTTCGTTACCTCATAAAAGTGAGAAAAAATTAGGATTCCTTAAAAAACATATTATAATTAGAAATTACCAAAAAAAATGAGTCAAATGTTTTCTTTAAAGGTATTCATATAAACATGTAAAGGAATGTTTATAATGAATAATGGCTATAATGGTGGGAAAAATTAGTCAAACCATGTTTGTTAAAAATATTATTTTTTCACTTTTGTAAAAATTTCAAAATATACCATAAACAAATTCTAAATATATTAATTTTTAAACATTTTTTAAGAGATTAAAATATAGTAAAAGTGAACATTTAAAAAAACTAAACATAAATAATAGATTTATCTAAACATTTAAAACACAATGATATAGAGGAGAAAGAGTTTAAAACAGTCTATATAATGTTTTTAAAGAAAATCTCTAACCTTAAGCCTCATCCAGCTTCATACATTCCCTAACTCAGGAATAAAAAAATTATATTAGTTTTAAACTGGATTAATAATTTTTTTTTGTATATATTAGTTACCAATATTCCTTTTATTTAATTATTACCATATTTTTTTTAGTTATGAAAATGGTTAAGTTCAGATTAAGCATTTTTGGGGTCGTTCGATTTATAGCCACAAAACCACATCAGTACGTTGACCTTCAGAAAAGAGGTTTTGTTTATATTATCTCAATAATATTAAAAATGTTTGATTTATCATTTTCATACATTTAATATTCATTTAAAACCAACCGTTTTAGGTGGTTATGAAAAATAAACTAGATCATTTCCTGAAGATGGTAGTTCATATATTCGCATGAACACCATTTTAATTTTGTTAATGGATGGAGAAGAAAAATATATATGTAATATTTTAGTTTTATATAATAATAAGTATGTTAAACATGTCATATTTATTCATTATTTACATATTAATTACAATCTTTATATGGTTAAAATGAAAAATTAGTCACATAACTTCATGGAGGTTGTATTCCACACATTAACACAAAAAATGATAACATTTTTCAATGGACGAGAATGTAAGAAAATATATGATATATTATATTTATAGAATCGTAATTATTTTAAATAATCATATATATAGTCATTTTTTATATCATTTTAACATTTCATAAGATCTGATGATGATAAATTAAACACAACTGTTTGTAGAGGTGGTAGTCCACACGTACGCATGAGTGATGTATCTATTTCCCATAAGATGGAAAACAAGATGAAAAAGGGTTATAAAATTTGCATAATAAAATTTAAATATATTGTATATACTTATTTTATAGTATCAAAATCGTTAGTATATGTTTAAAGGAGGTAAAAGAATAAATAAAAAGAAAACACTCTGTTATGAACTATCATCATCTTTGAATAATATCTATAAGTTTATACCTAAAAATATATTAGGATGGTATTATGATGAAAAAAATTTTGATAATACTTAGAAAATAATGTTATTAAGGTATTTTTTATGTATTAAATAATATAATATGTTATTTAAGTGGGGAGAAAAGAAGATATTGTGTGTTCTTTTATAAGGGAGGGAGAGGACATGCTTGGTTTTTTTCAAAATATTATAATACATTAATGTATTAATCAATAAATATTCATTAAAATGGCTCATGTTTGAAAAATATATGATATATATTCTTTATATGACTATAAAATATGATTTATAATAGTTTTTAGCTCATTTAAAAAATTTCCATTTTAGTTTTAACACTTTAAATCTGTTTTAACTCTTAGTGTCGTTACATATTTTTTTATCAAAGTTACTATTCATAATGACAAAAAATGAACATTTTATGATTAAAAAAATTATACATTATGATTCTAAATATGGATTCCATTTAATAAAATTAAATTTCTCTAATTTCATGAATTAACATTTTAAATAAACCAGAAAAACTAAGAAAACGGTTTTGTTGATTAATGTATTTTTAAGTACAAAATTGTTTTATACCAAAATAAAGTGTAACATTGATTCCAATTAAATTGATAGGATTATTTTTAATAAAAATGAACAAATAAAAATTTAAAACCAATATAAAATAGATTTTTCTTTTATAAATGCGTGAAAAAAATTTTTTTCTTAAAAAATTGTATTTTATACTATACACCAAATAAATATATTTTTTTATAAAATTACAAAAAAATTGATCTAATATAATTTAGTCTTATTTATTTTAGAAATGAATTTGATTTTTTAAAATTAATATTCTAAAATTTATAAATTAAAATTTTATATGCAACTATATAATGCATGAAACCCAATTTAGTTTGAACAGATCAATTTTCATTTTGATTGAAAAATTACATAATATTGTTATTATGAATATAAATCTATAATGTATAATTAATTAATATTTATATGAAATGAAATTAGTTTAATAATTATATAATATGAGTTTTTACATCCCCCTTTTAATGTTCTTAATCACAATTTTATTCATTACTTAAACAAGTGGAGATATCTTTCCAACATAGAATTTTTTATTCCCATGTCTCTTCTTAAAACATATGTCTTTAAAAAAAACAGTTACATGATGAATAACCATATCCTACAACACCTACTACCTTTTATCAAGAATATGAACCTATTTTTACTCACATAAAATATTATTTACTAACTGTACTATTATAGGGGGGAAACCTGAGATGCATATAACTTTAATTTCTATAATAATGAAAAATGAAACATATCATGTACCTGTGATAAAATAGAATTCAATTCCACTTAATATTAAACTAATGAAAATTTTAACATAGTTTCATATTATGTAATGAACCATAAACTTGAAAATTCCATTTTTTTAAAAAGAATCCATAGAACTTATCAATGGAGATGTATTTTGAAATAAATGATCATCCAACTCAATTCCCCTAATTATAAACATAACTATTTTTCCTACTCCGAGCTTATCTTATGTGATATTGAATCATCTTTACCTTATCAATAATTTCCTAAATAAAAATTTTCCTCAACAACTTCATTTGTATACCTTATCCCAAAAAACTAAAGTATGACACTACTTTCCATATAATACCTCAAAATGTATACTCTATATACTAGAATGAAAATTTTTATTATAAGAAAACTCAAATAAAGAAATATGTTGATAAAAAATTCCTTGGAAATGCATTGAAAAATCTCAATGCATGTATTCCAAAGGCAGAATGTTTCACTTTGATTGTCTATCAAATTGATGATGAAAAGTTGTGCTGAAATTTCATTCCGTACCTAATAACTTTCAAATGAATTTATAAAAATTAAAAGGAAACCTAAGATAATGGTCAAGCACAATTGAAATTTTATCTATACAAAATAACTATTTCATTGAGATACTATCACGAAATAGGATAAAAAAACATAATAGGTTGAATAGAAATTCAATATTAATATTTAGTCAGTCAGTTAGTAATAACCTAAATTACATTATTACCTAAAAAATTATTTGTAAATCCAACCATGAAATTAATAGATTTATTTTTTGAATTCATTTATGGAAAATGAAAAGGTTCATGCATCCATTTTAGTAATTTTCATTCACCTTTAACCTATTTACAATTCAAACATTTCATCTTGAACTCTACAATATATTTCATAATTTTATCACACCACTAATATTCTTGAAGGCCTATATAAATCTTATTATTACCAAGATAAATAGAAAATGGAGAGTTGTGACCTTCACTAAAGTATAATTTGTTCAACTAGGAGATAGATCACACAAATAACTATTTGAAAATCTAATTATATCATCCTTTTTAATTTTAAATTCAGGAAACATTCTTTTATAAACATGTTCTTCCTTTTTCTTGAAAATAATGGACTTCTTTTTGAGATTGACTAATTTTTTCCAACAATTATGGCTTAAATAACACTAAAAAATAATTGGAAGTTCCTACATAAATAATTTCTACTCCAATATTCATTAAATCATTTACTACAGGATGATGTCCACAATGTATCATGGTTAATTATGCATTATACATTCAATTGAAAACATCATCTACATTGTTTGGTATATCTGGATAGTATTAAATCATGAAATCATAATCCTTTTTTAGTTCAATCCATGTTTTTTCCTCTTTCATAACTCTTTATGAGTGAATACATACTTAAAATGTTAAATATCTATATATATTTCACATTTTACTCCATATAAATAATTTCTATGTTTTTTCAAATAAAAAACTATAGATGCTATTTTCAGATCATGTGTAGGATAATTTTTTCATGAGGTTTCAATTATCATGAATCCTAAGAAATTACATTATCATTCTACATCAGGGGTCATATGGGTAGCTTAAACGAATAATTAGTTTTGTTTCCAAGTTCACTATTTCTATAGGGTGGGGGAAAAGTATGTAATTAATAAATCTTCTTTTCTATTTATCCAAACATTCAACACACTCATTTTCCTATATGAATTTAATAACTTTTGAGCAAACATTGTTAGTGGTCTAGATAAATGAGAAATGCTTTTCAAAAAACACCTATAGTAATTGACTAATCCAAGAAAAATAATAATATATATGAAAATTATAGTTCTTGGTCAATATTTAACCAATTTAGCTTTTTTAGGGTCAAGAGTTATACCTTATTTTGAAACAATATACCTAATGGATAAAATATATAGCAATAAAAATTCCTATTTATAAAATTTTATATATAAATTATTTTATTTCACAGTTTGGAAAAAAATCCTTTGGTGTCTCTCATGGTCTTAAAGAATTTTATAATGTACCAAAACATCATCAATAATCATAACCAAAAGATTATCCAAATAGTCCTATAAAACTATATTCCTAATATCCATGAATATAACTGATGTATTAAATAACTCAATGGGAATAACTAAAATCTCATAATTTATATATCTAGTCAAAAAAAATATTTAGAATATAATCCTCCTTCACTATCAACTCATTAAATCTTGACCTGATATCAATCTTTAAAAAAACATTTCTCCCTTGATATAATCAAACAATACATAAATATGAGGTAAAAGACACTTGTTCTTAATAGTGATGTTATTCAAGGACATATAATAAATATAGATCCTCAATGATCCATATTTATTTTTTATAAATAAAATATTATAACCCCATAGTAAAGTTCTAGTTTTATTGAAAAATTTGTCAACCAATTCTTATATCTAGTTTTTCAATTCAAAAAATTCATCTTGAGCTATTTTATAAGGGTTTTTGAAATTTTTTTAGCATCAAGAACTAAATAAATATTAAAAAAAACTTTTGATTAGGAATAAAAATATGAAAATATTTAATGAATATATCACTACTATAATGTCACTAATTCGAATAATTTATTTCTTTTTAATAATAGGATTTGAGTTACATTCACTACTACTTTAATGAATTTCCGGACTTTTTAATTTGTTATAAAAGGTATGAAATCATTTATTATAACTTTATTGGAAATAAAATATATCTTAGTATGATAAAATTAAAGTAAATTCATACCCTTAACAAAATCACACTCTATTATAGTTATCTCAACATAATCTCGAAGAAAAAACAATCCCACTGATAACAATATAAAGACTAATGTAAATATTTTTTTCTATAATTATTCCACCATATTTTTTCACCAAAAGTTCTATCTTCCATTAATTTCGTTATATTATCATTTTACATTAAAATTTAGCATAAATCAAAGGAATATAATGATCTAGAGTCAAATGAGGATAAATATTATTCGAGTATACAAGTAACCTACCTATCACCACTTAATTAGATAGCCCAACATTAACCATAGTAGTAGAAAATGGTTGTTTACACAATTTTTGATTTTTATCTTGATGATTTATACCTTGATTTATTTACTTTATATAAAAGTTTTTATAATTCCCTAACCCATTACAATTAAAACATCTCATTTTTGGTTAACTATTTATTATCCCATTCTTGGATTGATCAAGACTTTTTATTTTGAGTCATGATCCATATGACAAAACATACCACCCATGAAATAGTTTATAGATCCTTTAAAACATTACATAAAATATATTTCTTCAACGATTGGAAGATATAAGGGGATTACCTACAAATGTTTTAGATGAAAGATTCTATATTTCTTTCTACCTTGACCACATTCTCTCTTTTCATCATGATGCACATAATTTTCATAAAAATGCATCACAAATTTATAAAAGAAAGAATAAATTTATCATAACTTTTAAAATTTTATTAGGGAAATTATATTTATAAATATGGTTATAATACTAATTAAAATATATTAATTTTAATATCAATGTCCCAAATAAAATTTTGTATATTCCTAGTAAATATTGTAAAATTTTCTTCAAATAAACATACTAAATATTTTACTTTTTTCCTTAATTATAAGAATATTTTCTCTATTTTGAGTCGAAGAACATTTTATAAATATATATTTAAGAAAATATTATTAAATTTATCATATTCGATGACATAAAACTCATCTATGTCTTCTATATTCTTAAAAAATGACCATACTGACCACACCACCTTCCAAACGATAATGAGCATGAGATGCATTTTTATTTTCATAAAAACATAGGTCTTGAAATATCTTTTCTAAAGAACTAATATATCATTCATTTACCACTGTATTTGGGGCTCCACCAAAATTTAGAGGGTTCAGTTTCAAAAAATACACTACAATGAACATGATTTCTTTGGTAAAAGTGATTTCTCTCTAACATGGCTACCACAATCAATTATAGTCTGTATCAGTTGATCAATCGCTATAATAAACTTCTAAGATCTAATTTTAGTAATTATATCTTGTTAATTTAGAAGGATATTGTCTTCTTGATACATTCTTATATTAGATTCCTTATTTTCTTAGTGGAAATAATTTTTTAATAGACATAGATTACAAGAAGGCACATGGTAATCTTAAAATTCTATATAATGCCAACTTAACCATAAAGGAGAATATCCCTAGGTGTTTTATTAACACTATTACAACTTTTAAAGTTATATTAACCATCATTATGATACCAATTATAAGTTCCAAACCATAAATCATTACACAATATTGAGTTTTTAAGATATAAGTTAATCTCTTGTATTCTTGGAGACCTTTTGAGTTTATATTTTTTAAGAGCTAGTTCATAAAAGTTAAATTAAAAACTAGGTATTATAATGTGGAAAATTCCACTGAGAATACATTTTTCCAAGAGTATAAAACGTTTACAATGAAACATATTTTCTTTTCATGAAAAATATTCATGACTATAAAATTTATTTTTCTTTGTTCCTACTCATACTTAAACCCTATAAAAAGCATATTAAAAATTAATTTAAGTATAAAAATATTAGTAAGGAATATAAAAAGAAAGACATAAATCAGTCTAGTAAAAAATAAGAAAACCCATAAAAAGTTTACCTTTTCTACATTATTCATTGAGAGTATAAAAAAATCTTGTCCACATGGGAAAAACTTTTTTCTTCAAGAAAACCATTAAAAACCGTAACAACAAAATTAAAACTACTAAAAGAAATTTGAAGATTTATATTCATAAACCATGTTCAATTACATAAAAAATAACCAGATATTTGTTAACTCTATAAGAGAAACCTCCATAATTAACTCCCTCATTAACTTTGAACACAATAAATATTATCTAATGTGTTGGAGAGCTATATCAGGCTCACCTATTGTATATGTTGTATTGGTCACACACATCATACAATATATATCAGGTTATCCATCATCTTAAATTATAATCAAGTATTATATTGTGGACAAAACATTTTATAGTTTCCCCATTTTATTTTAAATACCTAGAAGAACTATTTTGAACCCATAATCAAAACACTTTTCATTATCTAATAATCATGAGAAAATTTTTTTGCTTCCTTAGTTTTTTTTAAAAAAATTTTGAATCCCAATATATTGAATAAAATATTTTATTTGAAAATTACTATTGAAATTTTTAAATTAATCCATACAAAAAATAATGACAATGAAAGCAGTAAAAATCTATCAATCAGTAATATTAAGGAATACTCTTTTTTTCACTTTTGTAAAAAGGTGAAAGTGAACCATATAGAAAATGTATAAAATATTAATTTTTATAAAATTGGTAAAGAAAGTAAAATTTATTAAAAATAATCTTTAAAAAACATTGAATCAAAAATAAAAACATTCTATAAACATTTGAAATATCATGGATATTGTGAAGAAAGAGTTTAAAACTTTTAAAATAACATTTTAAAAGAAAAAACCATACACTAATTCCCATATTAATTCAAACATTCTATAACACATGATTCGTATAATTAAATTAGTTTTATAATTTTTTGATAAAACATTTATTATTATTATTATTATTACTTCAATTAAATTTATTACCATGTTTTTTTAGTTACTAAAATGGTTATGTTCATGGTGGATGTTATGGGGTAGTACAGTTTATTAATCGAAAACTACATTGGTGTGTTGATTTTTTTCAATGAGGTTTTGTTTCCATTATCGATATACTCTTAAAAATTTTATATTTTTCAAATTTATAAATTATATACACATTTAAAAATAACCATACAAGGTGTTCGTTGATAATGAACCATGTCGTTTCCTAGAGAGGGTAATACATACGTACACATGAACACTATTTTCATTTTTCTAACCGGTGGAAAAGAGAAAAAGTGGATACTTTTTTTCATTATAAGGATCATAAATATGTTATCAATTTCATATTTATTCATTATTCCCATCCTTATTACCATCCTTATAAGATGAAAATAAAAAATTAATAACATCACTTCATGAAGGTGGTATTACACATATACCCAAACATGATGTTATCGTATTTCAATTGATGTAAATGAAAGAAAAAATATAAAAAAATATATTTAAATAATAAAATATATTTAAATTATATTCTATCAGTTAATTATTCCATCATTTTAACCTGTCGCATGGCCTACTGATGAAAAATGAAACACATTACTTCATGGAGGTGGTAGTCTATATATAAAAATGTGTGATGTTTCCAAATACCATAAGTTAAAAATAGAGATGAAAAATAGTTATACCATGATATAATAACATTTAATTATATTTTTTACATATTTCATTATATAGAAGTGGTTGAAAGAGTTTTAGAAATAGTAAAATAAATAATAAGAAATAAAACACTCAGTTATGAACTATACATGTTCTTCAAAAAATATCATTATCTTTATTCCCAGAATCTTATCAGGATGGTATTATTATAAAAAACTACTATAAGGTGAGATTAGGGATTATAGAATTGTATTTTTAGATATTATAAGAGATAAGGTTCACTTGAAGTTTCTATAAAAGTAGAGAGAGTGTGTTCTTTTATATGTGTGGGAGAGAAAACACTCATAATATTTCAAAAGATTAAAATATATTTATGTCTTACTAAAAAACAAATATTTAGAGAATGAATCTTATTTTAATAAGAGATGATATAGGTCCTAAATATGACCATAAAATAGGATTTAAGCAAGTATTTCGGTCATTTTAACAACTGTAATTTTATTTTATAACTTTTTAACCTATTTTAACTCTTACTGTGGCAACTAATATTTTTAACCAATGTTAATATTTATAAATTAAAATATTGAAATTGAGAAAATTACCAGATTCGTAAATGTTGATTCAAAATATTGAGTCTTTTTTTATCAAATTCAATTTCTATAAGTTATTCAAATTACATTTAAAATAAACCTGCAAACATAAAATTAACTATTTTTCAAAAAAATGCATTTTTGAGTACAGAAATGATTTTATACAAAAAAAATTAATTTTCATTAGAATAGAATTCTTTTAATAAATCTAGACTAATAATACTTCTAAACCAATATAAAATACAATTTTACTTTCTAAATACTTTATGAGAACAATTAATTTTCTTAAAAAAATGGCATTTCCTATTGCTAAAAAATATACGTTTTCAAAACAATCTAAAAAATTAACCTTTGGAAACTATTGAATTATTGATTTAAGCATTTATTATAATTTTTTCAAAACAAAATTATAAAATTCGGAAATTGAAGTTTTGAATAGAATAATATAATGCATGAAACTCTATTTTTTTAGAAAAAAAGTTTTTTCTTTTTGATTGTATAATAACTTAATATAATTATAATAAATATATATCTATAAAATAAAATTCTTGAATACATATAAGGAATGAAATTGATTTTCTATTTAAATTACCTAGGTTGGTACATTATATGAGTTATGGATCCTTATTTACATCAATCATTACATCTCACCATTGATAACTAGATCCTTTTAGAATAATTGAGGAAAAGTAAACACAATGACATTCTTATTTATCAATTATTTCAAATATTTAGTGGATGTAAACCAAAAAACTCCACAATTTCATAAGGTTAAGAATCACCCTATAATGTTGGGGGATAATGGAACTAAAATTTCCATAGGTCTTATATAGTTATAGGTTCCCACTGTAGCATTTTATATCTTGTATTGTGAAGTAATAGATATAAAACTTTAATGAATTAGGGATTAATAAATGGTCTAGAAAGAAGATCATGTTCAACGAATCCTTCATGCATACCAGTAGGAGGCTGACGATGTAGAATCCTTTACATTTTGGTATAAAACCACTATAAGGTTCACTTATAAGAATTCAATATCTAATACATGATAATAACAAATGAAATCTATTAATCAATTTAATCAATTAAATAATTTATATTTACCAAATAATCACCAATAAATAAGAAAACACTATTTATTTATTTTTAATATTTTTGTTAATATAAATTTTCATTTGATTTGTACTGTAAAGTAAAAAAACCCAAGAAATCACAGAATATTTCAGGTATCCTACAAGTATCTACCTAAAAGCCCATATTATTAATGTGTGAGGCTAAAAATAATATGTGATACATAAAAGAAAATCAAAATTGAACTCATACTACCCTTGGAAACTAAAGATTTCAATATAATTATGTTTTTTAGAAAACTGTATGAGCATAATTCAAAGTCTTGAAAATCATATCTTCTTGTTAACATTAATATCACTAGCCCATAATAGGATCTAATTCCATTTTTTAACATCCCAGATAATGATTCCTTAAATTAGATCTTCAAAATAGATTTATTCTAACACATGATCCCTAGAGGTCGGTGGAAATGTTGAGGGGAGATTAGAATAATTTCAAAGGTAATTTAACAGCATTTATAATAAATTAAAAAGTATGAAACCTATCAAATATTCATCATGACCATAAAAGTTGATGGAAGAATATAAAATGGAAACTTATCTATCAAGGGGACCTATACACCATGGATACTAGTTGTACCTATAAATATAAATATAAATATATATATATATAGAAAAAAATATATATTAGAAACTTCTTACAAGAACCATCTAGAGGCACCCATTCATAAAATTCACAAAGTGAAACAACACAAAACCGTCATATGTGTATCCCAAAAAGTATAAAAGATACATAAGTATTTCAAATGGGGTTTCCTATGGGGGATATCTCATCATAAAACTCCATGGATAACCCCATGTGTGATCACTCAAGCCTAATAAAAAAATCAAAAATATTATGATATAGATCCATACTGAAAACCTAGTGAACATCAACGATTCATTGATTTTATTTTCCGGGATCACATAAAATTGGGTGTACAAACATCCCAAAAGGATGTGTGTTAGCTATGATTACATCATACTTAGTACAAGGTCACCAACTAATCCCTACCAAACTGTCATAAATATATCTGTATATAATAGAAATACAAGGATGGTGGATAAAAAAGAAAAATAACCATCCTGATTTGTTAAAAATAGAAAATTTATCACCTATTCATTTAAGTTATTTAATTAGGTGTATTCTAACTTCAGACTATTTTTTGATTTGTATTTGACATAGATTTATGTGAAAGAAATTTGTCATTTTGAATATAAAATGTTTCTACCAATATGTTTTTATGGAGATTAAGGAATTAATTTCAAGTTACTAATTGAGAAAACATATTTTAAATTTAAAATAGAGATATTATGGAATTAATATTTATATGTTTTTTTTATTTTATGGAGGTCAATTTAAATGGATAAATAAATTGTAATGTTAAATCACTCATAGGAATTAATTTTCCCTTCGTTTAACAGTGAAATTTTTAAATAAAGACATAAATTTCGATAATATATGTGAAACCCAACACCAAACATGAAATAGAATGCAACAAATCAATAAATTACTATATATTTATTTTTAAAATAAATTGGATCACTTTTTTATCTTGTGATGCATGAAACACCAGATTAAAATGAAATGTGATACTCTATTAAAATATTTTTATTAAAACCATGATAAAGTATCCTTTAATTTAGAGGGTATGAGTACTACTAAATAAATTATGAAAAATTATATTGTTTACAAATGTATTTAATAAATTCAATAATTATATATTAATTATAGATAAAATAATAATCACTTGAAAGAAAAAGAAATCGTTTATGAAAAAAAATATTTTTCTAAAAGGTATTCAAGCTTTGTGAAAACTATTTAAAAAAATGTTTTACAATTTACAAAATTTTATTTTAAAAAATTAACAGTATTTTTTAATTTTATGCATCAAAATTATCTTTTAATAAATTTTTGGGAAATTTCTGAAAAGATTAATTTTTTAATGAATAGTGAAAATGCTAATTTTTATTTAAAAAAACCTTTTCATTTAAATTATTTATAATGTTTAATTATATATTAAATTGTATTTAAATAAATTTTAATTAAATTATAGTAAAATTTAGCTAATTTATTTTATATGAATCAATTTCATATTAAATTCTGATATAAAAACATTTTAATCTTTTAAATGGTTTTATTTGGAAAACCTATTTTTTGACGCATCTACGTATTTAATTTTAAGTGATGTATAGAAATTATATCAATTAAATTTGTAAAAATTTATTATATATTTCAAAAAATAATAGTTTATATTATCTAATAAGGTAAACATAATTTTTTACGATAATAAATTGTTAAAAAAATAAAAATTAATTACCACGATTAAGGTAAAAACTCATTTAATTGGGTTTGAAATAAACAATATAAGGTAAAAAATGACCAACAATATTGTAAAACTATCAATTTATAGAAATATTTAAACCTTATAACATCTACAGTCTAATAATTATCCATTTATTAGGAATTTTATATGACTAAAATGTGATCGTAATTGATTCTTTTCAGAAATTCCAATTGTGTCATCTCCCCCACTTAGAAAATTTAAAGATGTTTCCTCTTCAAAATGAATTTTCTTCAGCCAATAAATACCCAAATATGTAACCTCATTACATAACCAAATAATAGATTCTTTTTTCTGATCATAATGGAAATCTATGAAGGATTAATGATAAAAATAAAGAGGTTTCCAAAATAAGAGGTAAATTCTTTAACTACTCATTTTCATTTCAATTATTATTATAACAACTTTTTTTGTTTTCAATCTATTTTAATATAATAAAACTACTATATATCATATTATTAGATATAATTTGGTTAATTTAATGACCCATATCCATCTCTTCTTCTATAAAATGTGATACAAAACCATCTATTGTCTGTACGGTGGACAACCACTTTGTGAACATATGCAATTATTTTTCCATCCCAACCTTCAAAGGATATATATAATGATTTTTTTAAAATATTTGAAAAATTTAAATTGTATAATTATACTTATTTAATTGTTATATCACATATAAATTCTTAATTTCCTTTCCATGGGTGGATCTGATAACATCTCTCATATGTACGGAAGACTACAACATCGTGAAGCGATGTAATTCATTTTTTCTTAATATTTACATGTAACTTTGGGAGGAAATATTTATTGACTATTTGTGATATTTATTAAGTATCTATTATTCAATAAATATAACATCACATATAACTTATTACCTTTTAATCCTCTAGGAAAACAATAACATCGTTAATGCGTATGTGGGGAATACCGCCTCCACAAAGTGATGGAAGTTGTTTTTCATTTTTTACATGGATGACAATAAGGAAAAATTTTATTAATAAAAATGAAATGTATAAAATAATAATGATTATATAAAGTTTTATTAATATTTATTTTTCTTTTTTTCTCTTTGTCGAGAAAAATGGAAACAACGTTCATGCATACATATGGTATACCTTCTCCAGGAACAGTGTAATCCATTTTCCATCAATAAATTTTATATGTTACTATAAATACATATATAATGAATATATAGGATATTTTTAACATTTTTACAATTATGAACATGATTTACCCATGATCAAATTAAAATAACATTAATTACTAAATTAAGACATATATAACAAACGTGGTATTTATCACCAGAAACAATCATTTTAACAAATCATTTTTATTAAATAGGTGAAAAAGACCAAAATTTAATCATTTATCGAATGAAATATATGGTTACGAGTAAATAATAGATATTTAACAAACCAATATCTATTATAAAAGAGTTTTTAACACATGTGAAGGAAATTAGACCTGAGTTAAGGGTTTTCTTCTAACTTTTACCTCCATGAGAGGTATTCCATTTTCACTACTTAGTTTTTTTATATGGTGTATAAATTGACCATTTTATTTGTTATATAATGAATCAATTAATATTCATTGTATTTAATGTTAAATTTTATTTGATTTATTTTTTGTGTCTTATGATTCAAAACTTACCAAAGTGGCAGTGGTTTATTTTTTAATCTCACCATTTATCAGGTTCACTTATGATGACATTTTTAATAAAAAAATATTATGATATATCACTCAATAAATTCATTAATTTTATTATCCTATACTTAGTCATGAAAATCTCAAGTAATAGTACCATTTTCTTCTCTTTGGAACTTAAATATTTTGAAAATTTGTTTTTAATAAAATATCACTTTATTTCTCTCATCACTCGAAAATGATTTTTTTCATCAAAATGAAGGCTTTATAAACATGTTTTCAATTTTTTAAATTATCGAAAGAATTTATTAAAGAAATTTTAAGCCATAATTAATAGATTATAATTTTTTTAAAAATGAATCTTTATGTATTATTCTGAATATGTCCCATTCATATTTTACCAAAAAATTGAACGAAATATTTGTTTTAAAATTTAGGGGATGCACAGAATTTATGAAATCATTTAAACTCAATACATTAAATATTAATTTTTTAATTTTCATCATTTATTTTCAAAGAAAATTATTTTCAAAATATTTTGTGAACTTTTATTTTTAAAAATAATTTTAAAATTAAAATTTTAGTTTACTCAAGACTGTTTTGAATAATATTTTTATAGAATTTTTATTCATCCATGAAAAGAACCCCTGTTTTAATTATTCTATATTGGTGATATATTATAATAATAAAATAATTATTATTCCACTAAATGAAATATGATGATTTTGACTAGGGATATACTATTGTGATACCATTAACATTATAAATCTACATGGTTTATGGACATTTTTATTGATTTAGTTAACTATGAAAATTTCATATACTAGTTTTTCAATAATAATTTTTATGTAGATTATGTTTCACCCATTTAATATGAGGAATGTACACTACAAAAAAGGCCATTAGCAACATTTTCTTTTTCACCTATCAGTGGTTTAAAATGGTACTTAATATTATAGCGGTGGTTAATAAAATGGTTGCGTATTGGATGGTATCTATTAATATAGTGGAATTTTTTTGATTTTTTAGTAGTTTTATTATGTGTAAATTTTTGAACACTTAGAAGTGGTTCCATGTTTATTTAGAGGTGGTTCTTTTGTTTTAAAAATAAATTCATGCGAATATAAAAAAAATGAAACTAACCACTATTGAACATATGATCAGTGGTTTGTTTTAGTGTCGGTTAATTGCAACCATCACTAAAACATATTTTATTTAATTTATTTAGTGATGGATACTTAAACTTCCTCTAAATCTATTTTTAAAATATGTTTAATAAAAAACTAACATGCAATAAACTAAATCATTAATTTTGGATAAAACCATAATATATACATCAAACATACACTATCACATATGAAAACATCCACATTCATCATAACCTCAATCTTAATCAACCAATAAATATGACAACCAATGCCTCATTTATCAATATAGACATATAAAATATGTCCAACAACAAATGATTCCAAATATATAATACACAACATGACTTCGACTACATCTTTTTACCTCCACATTATCTCATCAAATAAATCCAACCATGTTATCTCACCAACTATAACAAAAATGAAAAAAAACTAAACATAATAAATCATAATTATAGTAGAAATCCAAATTAAATTCACAGATCATATTGGTCAACCTCTGGCCCACAATCGGTATCTTACACCTATAATGAAAAAATGAACATTTATGAAAAGAAATTTGAATGAAAAAATACAAAAAATATATTCTAAATGTTGGACATAAAATTTGTTTTTTTTTGTTAAAAAATAATTTTTTATATAAAAAATAATATATAACTAGAAACACATTTAAAATGTAAAATTAAATATTTAAGATAACATTCAATACTTGAAACTGAAAATGGATAAGTAAATATTATAATTTATTTTTAAAGCGACGTGAGGTGTTATTGAAATTCACTTAATAAAAAAAATTATAGACTTTGATATCATAACATGTACTATATTTCAAAAACATATTAGAGGTGGTTTTCCAATGATTTCCATCAATATGAAGTTATTTTCTATGTTTTTCAATGTTCCACGTATGTTTTAGTTTTTTAAAACACTAAAAACACATTAATGGCCATCATGGAAAATCCATAATTCAAAATGACATGATTTTGGTTTCTATATTTTTCAATTAAATACGTGACATATTTCCCTTAATTTTAGGGATATCCAATGACGTTTGATAGGATATGACCCCCTGACACTTTTTTTAAAGGCTTTCGTACCTTTTAGAAGTATTTTTTTCATGTAATTCCAACAAAACCTCATGTCATAAAGAAGTGTTTTATGAAACAAAACTAAAAAACAATTTTGAGGTGGGTTTTCCATGATTTCACTTCAATCCGAGGCTTTTTTCTATGTTTTTGACCATTCCACACATGTTTTAGGGTTTTAAGTAAAAATTTGTCTGTGGCTATCCTAGTGAAACTATAATTCAGAATTATGTGAAGTTGATTTATACACATTAAGAATGACTTATGGATCGATTTCATAATGTATCAAAAAAATATTAATGTATTTTATCGATTTTTAGTAGTTCATTTTCCCTTTTACAAAAATTGATGTCGATTTTAAATAATAAAGAATCAATTGGAGATGTATCAGACTCATCTTGTATTTAATTGAAGTGTGGTTGATTCTTAAAAATAAAAAATGACACATGTATCATTTTCTTAAATTATAAAACAATCCAAATGCATTTCTTCAGTTTTGAGTAGGTCATTCATACTTTTTACTGAAATTGATGTCAATTTTAATCAAAAAGATGCACATGGATTCATAATGGTCTCATCGTACATCATATTGAGATGCAGATGATTTCTACATATCTCAAATGACATATATATTTTTTTACCAATGTATCAAAACAATATGAATATGTTTTCTTGGTTTTGAGTTTGTCACTTGTCTTTTTTACTAAATTGTCATTTTAAATTGGAAACCTGCACTGTGACTCATACCAATCAGGTCATGCATCAATTTTAATTCAGACCAATTCCTACATGTTATAAATTACTTATGAATCAATTTCATAAATTATCAAGAATATTTGAGATCGTTTTCTTTGATTTTAGTGAGTCACACTTTTTGAACTAAAATTTAAATTTTAAATTGATAACCGACACATTTAGTCATACTAGGCTTATCATGTATCATATTTAGGTGTGAATGATTCCTACATATCATAAATTAATTATTTTTTTCTTTACTAATGTTTCAAAATAATATGAATTTGTTTTCTCAGTTTTGAGTAGGTTAGTTGTCCATATTACAAAAATGGATGTCAATTTTAAATTAAAAGACGCACTATGAGCCACATCAGGCACATCATTTATCAGATTGAGGTGAGATTGATTCCAACATGTCACAAATGACATATGAATCATTTTTATAAATCATTAAACAATATGAATGTGTTTTCTCAGTTTTAATTTAGTTATTTTCCTTTTTTACTAAAATTATGTTCTATTTTAAATAAAAAGATGCACTTAGAGTTATATCAGTCTCACCATGAATTAGATTAAGGTTTGGATGAATCCTTCCAATTTATAATAAAATATGGACCGTTTTACTAATGTATCAAAACAATCTGAATGTGTTTTCTCAGTTTTTGTGTACGTCACTTATCTTTTTTTTATACTAAATATCCATTTTAAACGGGAATCATGTACTTTGAATCAAACCGGTCACATCATGTATCAACTTGACATGTTATCAATTACCACATGTACCAAATGACTTATTAATGGAAATAATAAATTATCAAGAAATCCGAGCATGTTTCCTTGGGTTTTAGCGAGTGAAACATTTTGAACTAAAATGTCAATATTAAAATAATAACGAACACAATGAGTGATACCATGCACATTGTGAATATGATTGAAGTTTGGATGATTTTTATACAAAATAAATGACTTATGGATCTCCCTATTAAAATTTCAAAATAGTTCAAATGTGTTTTCTAGGATTAGAGTAGGCATTTGTCCTTTTTACTAAAATGGATGTCAATTGTAAATAAAAAGATGCACATGGATTTATACCAGGTACATCATGTATCATATTAAGGTATAGTTTATTAATACACATCCAAAATGAATTATGTATCGATTTTCTAAAGTATCAAAACAATCCAAATTGGTTTTCTCAGTTTTGAGAAGGTCATTTTTCTTTTGACTCAAAATGATGTCAATTTTGAATAAAAATTTTCACTTGGAGTCATACCAGCCACACCATGTGTATTACTGAGGTGTGGGTGATTATTACACCTCTCAAATGATATATGGATCATTATACTAAAGTCTCAAAATAATAAAAATGAGTTTTATTATATTTGAGAAAGTCATTTGTATTTTTTTTTTGAAAATGTCACCTTAAATTGGAAACACACACTTTTACTCATACAGACTACATCGTGTATTAGTTTTAAAAGATACAAATTCCTACATATCATAAATTATTTATGAATAAATTCCATAAATTATTGATAAAATATGATCATGTTTGATTTTTTTTCAATGAGTGGCTATTTTTGAACTAAAATATAGATTTTAAACTCATAACATACAATTTGTGTCATCTCAAGAAAATTGTGTATTAGGTTGAAGTATAGATAATTCCTATACATCATAAATAAATTATAGATAGTTTTATTGACGTATGAAAACAATCAAAATATGTTTTCTTAGTTTTGAGTATATCAATTTTCTTTTAAAATAAAATTCATGTCAATTTTAAATAAAAATAGTCAATTAGAGTCATACAGGTCACACCATGTGTCATATTGTGGTTCAACTAATCAATACATGTCTCAATGTCTCAGAAAAATCTAACTTTCAATGTTATAATGATTTTCATTGACTTTCATTGTCTAACTACGAACAGCTCAAATTGTATCAATGTTATTATCCAAAAAACCATTCTTGTTGTCGAAAGAAAAAAAATAATAGAGGAAACTAATGTGCTCATTATATAAAGATAATAACCATAATGGGAACCCGATATTCCTCTACTCTTATATATTTCAACAACATAAACGGGTTTTCATCTAATAATATTGAATCAATATGCAGTGTGGGAATTTCGATAAAGAAAGGAAATGAAAATATAAACTGTGGTAACATTAGAAGAAAGAAACATTTTATCTCTTTTTAAAATTTTTTTAGTAAGCTGAAATAAAAATATGACTTCTCAAATTATCTTTGAAAAATAATAATTAAGTATTATATAAAAATGATGATGAAATTAACAAATAATAAATATATAAAATGATGACTAATTTAATTAAAAAAGTAGTATGAATTCACCTTTTCATGATGGTTATATGTATTATTGACATATTTCTTTGTTTTCATTATCTCAGTTGTAGGATCAAGGTCCAATATCTCATGAACGTGAGCATATCTAAAAAAACTAACCCAACTCAAACAAAATAAGTCACTTGCATAAGAATAAATTTATTATATGAAAAATAATAAAAAGAAAAAAATGAAATATAACTATGATACTATACATTTTAGCACAAAGTAAACCCATGAATGTTCTAAAATATATCTAATAAGTCTTTCTATATTTAGTGGTGGAAGATAAAATCTCTTTCTTGGTAAAGATAAAATTATTTATTCTTATATATTTACTTTTTATTTTTTTTATTTTTACTCTAGTAACATGTTTTTACCTATATAATTTTTTTTACTAAAAATATATAATAAAACCTCAAACTAAAATTTTGGGCGCTCATCCATATTTTTTATCAATTTAATGTAATTAAATTTACAATCATGATAATAAAATATTTTAAAATAAAACATTTTATATATTGGAAAACGGGTTTCTGTAGAAAAATTATATTTTTTCTATTATTTTTTCTTCAAATTATAATGCATTTATTATCAATAAAATATTTTTTAATATAATCATATATGTTTTTAAACTTCATTATAGTGTCATTATTTTAAATAGATCAATATAATTTATCAGTTAAATGTTACGAAACATTAATAAAACAGTTCATTGAAAATAATATTTTTATCACTATCATGGTGATCAACATTAATCATAGTATTTATACATTTATTCCCAAAAAATACACTATAATTATTACATTATATGACAATATTGATCTAAAAAAGTATACATTTTATGGATATAATTTCAATAGGTGAAGAAAACTAATTTTTTAATTTAATCGAATAAATCAATATTATCATTAAAATAATTCATATGTTTGAAAATTATATATAATTGTTTTATAAATAAAAAAGTATATTTTTTTATTTATTAGATATATATATATAATATAAAAAGGCTTTATAAAATTTGACCCATTATTTCATTATAGTAACTAGTATTTACCCCTTGCAATCACATGAGTTTAGATGTTTTCTATTTTTAAAAATAATGCATTGAGTATGAATTAAACAAATTACAAAAATAAATAGTAAACAATGAATGAAACCATGAGATTAAAAGAAGAAATAGTAAACGTGGAATGAAACTTTGTGATGAGTGATTGAAAAATCCATTGTGAGTATATTTATGCATTTACAAAGTTTATGAAAAACATGAAACCTTATAATAGAATTTTATTAATGGCATTAAAATTAATTCCTTCAATGAAACATATCAATAATAAATGATGTTCATGTATTTCCCAATAAAAATCAAAATATATTCTTGTAATTAACTATAAATACTTCAAATACAATTTTATTTAAACGTGAAAAAACATATACCTGAATTTCAAGCTCCCTAGTGAAGTATTAATAAGAACCCACAAAAGGACTCCTAAAACATGTGTTTTATTTACACTTTTAACATATACATGGAATTATTGAGTAGGAAATCTTATGGCATGGGTTAACTTAAAATGACAATAATGTTTTGTATAATTAAGAGACATTATATTTATGTTATTTTTCAGATTTATATTACTTCACAATAGTTTTATCTCGATGTAAATTGATGAAACTATCAAATTATAAAAATTTGTCATTATTGACCAGACATGGTTGAATGAAACAAAAAAATAAGTCAAATTGTAAAATAATTAATCCACAATATGCTCAGGGAATAATATTCATCATAAAATTTACAATTTAAAATATAATTTCAATATCTAATGAAATTATATGGTGTTTGTATAAGAAGTTAAACATGTTACATTATGATACTATATGTTTAATTAAATCTAAATTATGCAATTACATGTTGGTTTTAAAATATACAATTTGGGATAAATAAGTTTAAATGATTATAACTATGAAACACACAACACAAACCACCTGGGGTGCAAAAATTATTATCTAAGGGGAATGTGGTAGGATACAAATGGAAAATTATTTTTATTTAGGAGGGGTGAATAAAATAAATAAGGCCATAAAATGATGTTCCAAAAAGGATTAATGATTTTTATTTGAAGAATATGTGACTTTAGAAACATAATTTTAAACAAATAGGAAATATGGTAATTAAGATCAATTCATTATAGTCTTAAGTTATTGATTTTTATCTTTTATTATCGTGTAAATGATGTGGATTCGGATTAAATTGTGGGATAACCTCTTCTATTTTTCATATGAATAATTTTTATGTTAAAAATATTGGTTACATACAATCTCATTGAAAATCCTCGTAATCTAGAAATAAAATACAAAGAAATTAAAAAATATATATTAATTAGAAATATCATACTGAAAAAGTAAAATATATAGTGATTACATTGTATAAAATTCGTAAAGGAAAACTCTATAACTTCAATAAACATCAATAGAATAGAATCTTATGTACTTTATTTATTTTTTAATAAAAATATAGATTTATTATGAAATAATAATAAAGGGATCAAAATGTAATAAATAAATCATAAAACATTGATTATCAAATAAAAATTAGGAACTCCATAATCCAATGTAAGATATGGAGTTATTATAAAAAATATATTAATTAATATATATTGATCATTCAATAATAATTCATGTAATGAATTTTACTAATTAATAAACTATAATATAGTACCATGTATAAATAAAAATAATAAATATAAAGATAAATTATAATAAAATAATCCCTTTGAGAAATAATAGATTTAGGGTGATTACGGGGATATCGATACAACCTTTTGAGGGGGGTCTGTGTTTCCACTAAAGAGGGGATCAACGTTGGGGATAAAGTAATCATAGGGGTATGCATAGCTGTTGAGGGAGATAACTGAGATTGTGGGAGGGAGATCAACCAGGGTGTTTGTGTCATCGTTGAGGATACAAACAACGAGTTGGGGATAGGGAGGCTAGAGGGGGTGGGGGTCGCGATTGTAGGTGGGTGTTTTTGTGGTTAAGGTGTCTACTGTGAAGGTATGCCGTATGTATAAAGGGTGTGGGTAAGAGGGTCATGGAGTCAGGTTTTCCACCGGGGAACATAGAAGATTAGTTTGGGGGTGGAATGGGGTCGGGGTCGTGTAGAGGGAGAAAGGGAGGGGGAGGGATTATGGTTTTTTAAATACTTAGTGGTGGTTTAGTTAAAACCACACCTGTTTGTAAAAAAAATAAAAGAAGCCTAACTATTTTATAAAACCACCACTATGTTAAACATATATTTTAAATGGATTTAATTTTCATTAGTTACATGAACTACTTCTAATATACTTCTTTTAAGAAGTGATTTTTTTAATCATGGAATTGAACTTCATAGGTGATCGAAATGGCCTGTTATAGCTATTTGATTCACAAGTAGGTCTCATGAGATAAACGATCTTCGGTTTTTTGCTGAGACCATACACATTAATATTTATTTATTTTATTGTCATTTATTCCTTACATATTATGAACAAGTTGTTATTTAAAATGATTATTTTATAATTATTTTCCTTCCTATAATGATTACTCTTATTTACCAATGATAAATTCTGCTTTATGCATACCCTTACTAGGAATCTGATTTCATATATTCCTTATTTCTCTTTCCCCAGGATTCCAAGTTGTGTATAATTATTGGTATTCATGGTTATGATAGAGGAAATAATGATTCAATTGAAGATTATACTATGTTGTATTTTATGTTTTCTATTTTAATGTGAATTTAAAGTATGTATCAAATTTACCAAGAATACTATACTATTTAGTATTTCGGGATTTTCTTCCTCATATCTTATGAAAATGTAGTAATGTGACAACTAAATTTGGGATCTAGGGTTGTGGTATTTTCAATTTGAGTATTAATGATTATATTTTTACACAGAGTACAGGGAAGAGATAATGCGATATATATATATATGGTTTTAATTTTAATAATTTAAAAGGGTGGAATTTATGAGATAAGTAACACTAGAAAATATAGAATACAATTAGGGGATTTTGACCTAATAAATTTATTTCCCTAGTCTAAAAATGATAATAAATACAAATAGGCCAACAAATAAGAAGTATTCAAAATTGTTTATTCTTAATTTTGGGAGACTTCTCTTGATCTGGAGATAATTGCAGAATTTAGGTAGTCTGGTAAATGAAATTTTGGAGGAGGGTGTGAGTTTGATTAGAGTATTGATATATATAGAATGGGTATCTATATATATTTTATTAAATTATATAAATTATTTGGAGTTGTGTATATTTAAAAAAAATAAAATTTCAATGAAATTTTGAAAAATATATTCAGGAGTATTTTTTTATTCAGTATCAATCATAAGAAATCAGAATGGGGACCATCCCACAAACTGATTTTTTTCCCAAACTCACCTCCTTTTACACTAAAAAATAGAGTAGTTTTACAAGGTCATACTAAATGGAACGGGGTCAGGAAAATTACAGGGTTTATTCAGTCCTTAATAAAGTGTTTCATGAGGTCATTAAAAATATCCAAAATATTGATAGTTGTGGCCTCTTAATCAATAACTGGTATTTATAATGTATTATTATTATAAGACTTTGTTTTATTCTGTAAAAGTATCGCCAATTTGTGGAATTTGTAAAGAAAAAATGAATAATAATCTAAGCGGGATAATTTTATACTATTATCAAATGATTAATTTGTTTATGGTTTATCAATTGTTCATGATCATGAATTGATTTTTAAATTTGTTTTTTAAAATAAATCATGATTTGTTTTATAAATTAAACTACTTTTTTAAAAAAGCCAATTAAAGGTATGTATTATTAAATGGTTTAAATATAGAATTTTGGATATTATAACATAGTGTGTGTGATGTGTATACATTTTTTTGAAAGATATTTTTTGAAAACCTTCTATGGTAAAGCTGGGAACCAAGATATTGTTTTTTAAAATTAAAAATGGCTGGATAGTGATAAATCTTTCCTTATCATGATAAAGCATGATAATTAGAGTTAAATGTTCAAACTGATGATGAATATGTTTACACTATATAAATATTACTACTAAATATCTAACATGAACCTCTTATTCTATTTTATTCAATTACATGAGTGAATTTATTGGAAGTATTGAGTTTTTGAGAATGTTATCAACCGAGGATTTTTCACAATATTAGGGGAAATTAAGACAAAGGATTGAATTTATGAGTTTTCAACTAAATTTTAACTTTTGAACATATATTTGATATCATGGTTTCTGATATCTTGGTTTTTAAATGGTTTTGATAAATAAATGTTTTGAAGAAAATATTTTGATTTATCATCATTGTGTGGAATTTAATTATTTTAATTCTCTTAGGAATGGATATATATATTTGTCTTATGGAGAAATAAAAATAAGTTCCTAGTCACCCTTTACATGTGAACCTCTATATTAATATAGGCAGGACAATGTTTTACTGGTTTAAAAAAGTGTTTTACATTTCACATTCATTTTTAGTCAGTTTTGTTTCTAACTTGAATGAAAAAAAATTTCTTTATTCTTTCTCCATTAACACTAAATATTGGTTATTAGAGTAAAAACATGAGTCAATATGGTGATTTAGTTCAAATAATGGGATTCAGGTCCCAGAATGGGACATTGCAAAATGTTATGAATGAATATTTTTTTATGTTAATTCTTGGGTAGTCAAGTAAGTGTGGAACATATGATATTTAGAACTCAAAATAATCCCAAAACATGACATATCTAATATTTTTATGTGTAATATCATGTAACTAAAACTAAAAGGTAAATGGACAGTTTTTTCTATCCTCATAAGATATTGTTATTTCATACATGTTAACCCATGATGGGTAATAATTTGAAAGAGTTCATGAATCATGATAGGAAAGGTGGTAGATTTCCTCACAAGATAATGATTTTGGAGAAAATGGGTTTTTTTGAATAAAATGGATTTCTAATTATTTTTTTAGTTTTAATTCAAAATAGATTTTAAAGGAAAATTTATACTAACATGATTGAATTTTTGTGACTGACTACTGAAAATTAAGGTTGGTCAAATTAAAATATTTAAAATACACCTACACATAGTATAGAATCATATTATAGTTATGATAATCATTTTATGGTTTTATATCCCTAATATATCATTCTATATATTTTAAAATAATGATACATAAAAGGATATTGACTGGATATAAGTGTAGAGAAACGATGAAATACATTCGGATCCTCAGTTGTAGAATGAAATTGTATAAGGTAACCAATGGAATGGAAAAGATGAATGCACAGCCTAATATAGGTATATTAAGGTACATGATTTTAATAATAGTATCCATCCTAGTTAAAAGAGTAGTTTGTGGTATAGGAAACTAAATAGTGTCTGGAAAAGATAATTCATATGTATAAATATTAATGAACACCTAATACCTCAACATTTGAATTTGTGTGTTACTTAATGGAGGTTATAACTAGTAAACATTGAGTAATTATTGAGGGACTTTGGAAAATATAAATATCATTACTAGAATGGTTTCAAAAAAATTATTAATAACCAATATTTCCAATATGAACTAAAGTTGGATAGATATAAAGTGTTTTTGGATTTTCATCAAGGTAAAATGTTTTTCAAAGAGTCTTCATCAAAAAATTATATGGTAGTTAAGTATGTTTTAAAAATGGTAATGAATGAAAGGATAAGACTTGGAGGTTTGATATGAGACTTCATACAAATAGATGGTTAAGTATTATTCTTTCATATTAATATAATTATGAATTAGTGTCTATAATAGTATGTCCAACAGAGGAAAATATCATAGTTACTCAAAATATCCATGCTTTTTCTCTTAGTCAGTACGTTGGGAAATAGCTTTTATGTCCGTAAAAGGTGTAAATACTTATAAATGAATCCCATACATTCATCTCCTCATATATCTAATGGAAATACTCTACTATAGTGTTTCTAGTGTGGTGAATTTATACACATGGATTCATATTTTCTATCTCTATAACATCATTAATTCAAAACTAGGAAGGTGGCCCACTTGTAGAAGTATTATTGGAGATTATAAAGAGAATTAAATTCTGCAGGATCAAAATAGATGAGAGAATTAAATATGAAAAATGATTAAATAAAATAGTAATAATCATGGACTCATAAAGGAATATGAATACCTCTCTAAGAATAATAGTTTGTGACTCAAAAGATTTAGGGGAATCACTTTGCATTTTAACATGCAGTTGTAGGGGAGGATGTTGATAATAATTATTCTATAGTTTTAGGTATTATTTTGATTAATTCTACCATTATTTATTCTTTTTTTGATATTGCATCATCACATTCATCTATTTTTATATTCTTAGTTGATCAATTGGGATTGTGATTGTATTCAATTCCTTATTTTATTAAAATCAAAACTTTGATAGATAATAGTTTTGATTAAGGGATTAAGTACCTTTCTTAATCTCTAATGATTGGAAATGAGAAAATATAAGAGAAAATTTTGGAACCTGAGATAAATATGAATTAATTAATTATTAGAATATATTGAATGTGTAAATTTAAGTCTTAGATCGACTATTATAGTTGAAAAATTCTTTTCCTCCCACTATATGGGATTGTTCACACTTTTAAAGGAAATTGAGATGTTTGAGATGGTAGGTTAAGTCCAATGGAAAGTTAAGTTGAATATTTAACATTTAAATTAGTATAGTTAGTACGTCGATCAATGTGAATAAAGAAATAACCTCCATTATCTATGGTATTAAATCAATATCCAAATGTTTTCCTTCATAAGTTTTTTGGATTTCCACTAAAAAGGGATGTGGAACTTTATAATAAAAAAATAACTATAATGATCCCTATTTATTTTCCTTTATGATATATAGATCTACCAGAGTTATAGTAATTATAGGTGTAACTGGAACAGCTTGATCAGAAGGGATTTCTTTGACTAGTTGTTTCTCCTTGGGTAGCACTAGTTCTATTTTCAGAAAAATATAATTGTAGATTATGTTTATGCATTTAATACTAGAAGATAAACCACAATAATATAAATAATAAGTACCATGTACCATGAATTGTAGATATTGTTTAACAACGGAAGGTTGATCATTAGTTTTATTAGATCAACCTTTTGTATAGGTTTCATCAGTTAAGGGTAAAGAAAGAGGACATTCCAATAATTTCATTTCAATGTTCTTATAATCATTATGGATTTTTGATTATTCCTTTTGGATTTATCAATGCACCAATTATGTTTTTAGTATTTATGAACTGATCCCTCCATATATTTTCAGATACCTTTATATTATTTCTTATTGATGACATTATAATATACTCAAGGATGGCGGTTGATAATGAAAACCACCTAAATATTTTCATGGAAAAATTATTGGTTGATAAAATTTAAGAAATTTTCCTAAAATTCCACTTCCATATTCAAGATTTGAAATTTATTGGTCATTCCATGTCAAATAAAGGAATTTTGATAAATCTTTAGATGATGAAAAAAGTTATTTTTAAACAAATAACTAATAATCTATTTAATATATGATTTTTTCATTTTTTGGTAGGATATTATAAAATATTTATCATAGAATGTTTACAATTACCTTCAACTATGACCTACTTGACTTAGATTGTAATGAAGTTTGATAGGAATATTAAGTTCAAAGAATCATTTATATAATTGAAGTGGTTGATTATTTTAGATCTCATTATAATTTATCATGAGTGGGTATTTACTTATAATGTATATTATTATGAATATGTATTGGTATTAGGATATGTTTTTATACATGGTAGAAAGCTTAAGGTATATAGTTCTTGGAGATGGGGAGCCCATGAAAAGAACTAAACTATTTATGATTTTGAATTTTATACTGTTGTTTAAAATTTGAAAGCATATATGAATTACCTATTTTGAAAAAGAATGTGTATAATGAACATAATATATATTGAATTAAATTTCAAATATCATGATTTCAACCAAAGACTATTCAGGTGGGTGGAGTACCATTAAAATTACAATTTTAAGTTTATGATCAAACTAAAAAATGAAAATATTGTATAGGATGATTTGAGTAGGAAAAATATTATATAATTATTTAAGTAATATAGAGAATATATGTGGTTGATGGTGTTATTGGAATACTTTCACTTTGATAGGGAGGAAGTCATGAATGATGTGTATCCCTGTATTCATAAAGTGAATTATATTTTTGACAAATAATGTGAATGATAAATGGTTATTAATTTAGGAATATAATAGAATGAGTGAATCTATATATCATAGGGATACCACTAGTGAATAAGAAATTTCACAAGATATAATACATTATTTCAATTTTGGGCGGTTGTTCTAGTAGAATTGAAGAAAAAATAAACTCTTGAAACATTACACTATTCTAGTTAGAAAGTATATATTTGTGTTACAAAAATTTATTATGACATAAAATTACAATTTTATATTTTATTAGTGAAGATGTTCATAAAGTAATTGTTTTTTCAATGATTGAATATTTTATGAATAAAGGAAGAGTAATGATAGCGGACATGATTTTCATACCCTTTTCCCATTTCAAAATAGAGGTGGGAAGATATTTCGATGGACTTCATAATTATATTACCAATATCATGATATAAACATGATGGTGTCTGAGTATTGGTGGATCAACATACTTTATCAGTGTATTTCCAACCTATTTGCGAGAAAAAATTTATTGATAACCCAAGAAAACATTGCATAAAAGGAATTATTATACATCTTGTGTTGTCAAATAGATTGTACCATATAGGGATACAATAATTATATCTATATTCTAGAGATGGAAGTAGAATTATTTTGGAACAAAGTTAAATATAAGAACATATTATCACCCTCATATCAATGGGTTGAAAAAGTGATTCACTGAGAATCCATAATATATGATTTATTCTTGTGTTTTTAAGTTAATAAAATAATTATAGTATCATTTATAATTAGGATAGATTATTTATTATAATAAATACAAATTCATGATATGTATTGAATATTATCAAAATCTATATGGTCAGTCGTGTAGGTCCCTATTAATTTTAATTGAGATGGGTGAATAGAATCTCTTTGGACTTAGTTTCGTCTAAGAAACAATAGACCGGGTTAACATAATTCAAAATTAAATGGATATATCTCAAATTTAAAATAAAATTATGGTACTAATCAATTATGATTTCCCTTTAATTTGATGTTAAATGGAATTTTCTCAATGTTATATATTGATTCATAACTTTTTTATAACTATCAACTAAATATAAACTTGTTCAGTGGGTCTCATGTACTGAATTGGGAAGCAGTTGAGCTTTAAGTAGATGCATTTTTGTGGAAAAACCAATTCAAGTATAAACTCATGAGGAAGGATTGTTATAAGATATATTATTTATATAGAGAGTGTTTTGTGGATATATATACTAGTTTTAGAGAATACCTGGGGAAGAGAATATCATATATGGAAAGTATGGAAAGATATTTTACCGAAATTAATCCTACCAATGGATTTTCATGAATAATAAAATCTTATGGTGGGAATATGTATAACATATCTATTTATTGGGTTATTTAATGAAGTGGAATTTAACATTTTCTAACTTATGGAATTGTATTTAACAACAATTTTTTATAAGAAATGTTTTTTGAATATAATTTTTTTTTGGAAACATCTAATAATGAAAATTGAAGAATTAATTCATAGTAATTAATCTAGATAATTCATTTGTCTTGTAAAATGAATATATGTTGAAATTAATATTGACATGAGTTGTGTAATTTTAGTTTTCAGGTATGTGGAGAAATTAATTGGGGGGTTTTGACTTAGATTAAAACATGTTTAGTTGTGGGTATAAATTATCCATTTATTCTTCTATTGGGTATGTTTACATGGATTATAGTAGATTTGGATAAAGAGAAGTTTATAAATTATAGAATTTAAATGGGTGAAATTTATGGTGGGGGACTAGGGAATTAGATAATATTATAAAGTGATTTGGACTCATTGAATTTATTCCAATACTGAGACAATGAGATATTAGAAAAAGATTATTATAAATTAGTGGGGGTACAAATTATTTTATTCATTTTGAGATACCTCTCTTATTGTTAAGATTATGGTGGAATTCAAATGGTACGGTAAATATAAGGTGATAATAGGTTAGGAGTTTGATCAATGAATTAGGTATATAGAATGGGAGACTTTATATATGATATCAAAATATCTAAAGTATCTATAGGTTTGTATGTTTCATAAAATCCTAATTTTAATATTTATTTATAAATCACATTAAAAGGGGATTTTATATAATTTTTAATGAGAACTACGATATAGGAAGTAAGGAAATAAAAGACAGAAAAATGTTCCTCTCTAAATAAACTCCTTCTATAGTCAAAACTCTAGAGTGATATAGGGTCATGCAAATTAATGGGGGTCATTCACTCCTGAATAGAGAGTTTCATGAGGTTGTTTCAATAGACAATTATTTATTCCAAAATAATCAAAAATAAATATTTTTGACCTTGTAATAGTAAACTGTTATTTATGAAGTATTATTTTGATAGAACATGGTAGTTTACCTTAAGAGGATCAAAACATTTCCTTGTTATAGAGAAAACATAAAATCTAATACAGGTAGGTAGATTTGATACCTTTTATTTAGTGGATAATTTTTTTATGATTTGTTAATTTTTTAAAATCATGAAATGATTTGTATATCATGGTTTTTATGATAAACCAAATTGTTTTTTCACTGAAAATAATTTATGAAAATACCTATAGAAGGTCCTGTTTTTTTAAATGATTTAGAAGTATTTCATTTTATATTTTTGCATAGTGTGTGTATGCAACTATAAAAATGGTTATAGTGGGAACTGTTTTAAATACCACAAATACCCTTCCAAGATAATATAAGGAAATTAGTGAGAATTTTTTGAGGTTTGTAATGGTTGGATAGAAATAACACATTCCATGCCATAGTAAAGTGAAAGGTTTATAGTAAAATATATGAAACTTTGAAGAATTCATTTAAATTGGAGAATTTTTTTTAGAAAATATATGATATTACTTTTTTATTATATTTTATACCAAAGAATGTGTAAATTTTTAGGAAGTATGGACATTTCAATGATTTTTATGAAATGATGGTTTTCTAGTATATTGGGGAAAATTGAGAGTTTTTTAAATAGATTTTTTCAGAAAGTAAACATGTTTTTGAATGGATTTAAAATCAGGGTTTTAATTTATGGTATTTTTATAAAAAGTTGGATTTTTTATTTTATTTTTTGATATCATGGTTTCTAGTATCTTGGTTTTAAAATGATTTTCATAAATCAATGTTTCAAATAATATAATTTTATTTATCATCATTGGGTAGAATTACTTATATTGAATTTTATAATGAAAAGAAATTATTGTAGACATAGAGAAATCCCACCATGTTTATACTCACCCCTATTTGTGCATCAAAATGGGTATATAAACATGATTAGTAATGATATAGATAAAGTTTATCATGATTTATTACTAGATATATGTATATCCACATAGAGAAATGGTGAGAGTAGTCTATAGCTTGGTCATGATCTATATTTATCTATCTTGAGTCATCATGTGTCATTGCAATTTTCTTTGAATATGAAAAACATATTTTGTTTTTTTATAATAATTTTTATAGGTTTTAATTAAATATTTTTAAATTTCAGAAGAACCTATAGTCAATAATATTTTATGTATTGTTCGGTAAAATCATTCCCCAATGGTTTACATTATCTTTCAACACCTTTTCCCAAACTATTAAGATTAGGGTAACACACTTGATACCCTGTGATGATTTAGTTTAACCCTCCAAATTCAACTCCATGGGTTAGTTCAATACTTATTTAACAACCAAATTAAATAATCCACTATACAAAGAGTATCTAAAGCTATGTATACCTACTTCATACGTAGCTCAAAATATGAAAGTTTTACTATATGAACTTTATCAAACCAAATATATAAAATGTTCTTATTCTCGGGAAGAATTATACACCCATGTTGAAAATCAAATAGGAAAATATAATTGGGAACATGTTAATATATAAACAAACATACATTAAAACTCACATAAGGTTCCTAATAAACTCCATTAACTCTTCCATGTCCATCCACTGACATTCAAACATGTTATAGAATATCCAATCCCTTATATTTTCTTACAATAACAAAGAAGAAATATATACACGTTTGGGAAACCAAAAACTCAATAATATATTGCATAATTAAATATTTTATTCAAGTAAGGATATAAAAATAATTAATCAATGAATAATATATATATAGCTAAAAAAATAAGTAATTCTAAAAAAATAAACATATACAATTTATCTAAATCATAACCAATATCAAGGTAAAATTTTATAAAACATATTTCTATTTTAAAAACATGTGACTTAGATTTTATTTCACTCAACCCTATGTCACATCTATCTAAATAATTAAAAAACTATAAATAAGAAGTATGGTATCCTAGTGAAATTTATGTATAAAAAATCCCTATGTCTAAGGAAGGATAACTTTCCAAAAAAAAATATCCTCTTAAACATATTTAAAATAATAATTGAGCTTTAACCCAATATCCATTAAAAGAATAAAGATATTAAGGAAAATAAATTATTATTACCTCTCGATCATTGATAAAAACCTCTCAATACCACCTAGAGAAAATAAGTTCAATAATAATTATTTATTTCAAAACATGTAAAAGTGAATGAATAAATAACTTTGGTTTCTACATCAAAGTGTACAGAAATTGGGAAGGAATATCATCGTATTACATTGATCTTAATTCTCCCATAACACCTAATCATCAATCCAAATAAAGAACAATAATTAGATAATTGGGATTCTAAGATAGTATAAGTTGAAAATAAGAGTGGATCCATACTATAATGATGGAAAAACCATGAGCTATAAAATAAAATAATTTTAAATTTTTTATGTTGATATACCATTTTTATTTTATTTTTTAAAGACTATTTTCTACCAAAAACCTAGTTCAAGGATATACTGTAACTAATGATTCTAAAAAACTATATTCAATAGATTTATATACTACAGAGTACATGGTACCCCTCTACTAGGTACTTGGTGTTATCCCAATATCAAAACCGTCCTTTATCTATCCCCCCTTATATCCATAATTTTCCATATCTTTTAAAACATCGATCAACACCATAATAACACTTATTAATTAATAAATAAAGAGGAAATAAAAACCATAAATATGATGGAAATTGAAATTATAGTATTGAAATGATATTTAGGGTTTGTATTAATGTTCTTATTATGGTTTTCCATTCGAGGATATTTTATACATTTAAATTATAATTTAAACTCATCCTATGTTCATGTTACAAATATAAAAATAATTTTCAAGTGGTGACTGAATAAAGAAACATTGGTGGATGTAAATCTTGTGTCATGCATTAATAACTTTTAAAGGAGTTTTAAAAGAATATAAAAATATAAAAATGGAGTGAGTTAGATTACCATGTTTGATTTGGAATGAAAATTGTTAAAATTACTAAAATAAATGAAGAAGTTAAAATAATTTAGAAATTAAATTTATGTGGAAATTATTTGAGAAGATAAAACATTTTATTGATTTATTTTTTAGAAATTGATTAGTTGGGAGGTAGTTTTCATAATATTTTTTAAAATTTTACTTTATTAATAGTTGTTTTATTTTTTTTACAATTTTGTTTAAAATTTTTATGTGATGTTTTTTTGTGATGATATATATAAGAATGTGATAAGTGTAGAGGATTTGATTAAAAGTTTTATGAATGTATTCTCTATAGGAATTTTAATTCTAATTGAACTTATTATTGTTTAATTTCATGTATTTATGGGAATGATTAGTCTTACATTTTAATCAAAATAATTTTTTGGATTCTGAATATTTTGTGAAAAATTAAACTTATTGGCCAAAATGTAGTATATTTTGATTCTACTGGAATACGTATAAAGTCAATTGTGAATCTATAATTTCTAAACTACAAGGTTTATCAAGAAATAAATATTAATTAACCTAAAATCCTATAATTTTGACAATGAATAAAATAATAAATATTCTAGTAAAAATATTTGTAACCATAAATCCTCCAAATGTGACCTTGATTTAACTAAATCCTGATGAAAAATATAATGGTTTGAAAATAATCTGTCATAGATTGTGTTAAATGTGAATTAGATGATGATAATTTATTATAAAACACTAAGGATTGTGTATATACGTGTGTAAATAAATAATTAGATATCAAGTGATTTATTTCATTCTATTCTTAATAATTGTAGAAGATAAAGGGTTTTGGATGAAATTATTAAGTATTGTTACATAATGAATACAATTTTATAGTGAACTGGGGTTGAAGTATTGAAATTACATCATAGTTTTGATTTTGTGTTCTACTTTTATAAATATCAAGTTATAAAATTGAAACCACGTAATTTATTTTTAAAAGGATGAAATATAGATTAATACCACAATAAATATATAAGAGGTCACAACATATATTATAAAGTATATAAGAAACTAAAAGAAAAGATACAAAAAAAAATAGAGGTTCAATGGACATGTTATTGTTTTAGGTTGGCTGAAATTTTATATTAAAAAAATATATTTTCAATGTTGTTTCTAATAAAATAGGGAATACAATAGATAAGAAATACATCCCAAACTTATTGGGAGTATGATGTTAGTGGGTTAATAGTATTCAGGATTTAGAATAATCCATTTATATTTTCAATAGTAATATTTTCATTGTTTTAAAAAATAATGAATGGATAAATGTATTTTGTACTAAAATCTATATAGAATAGTTATTGATATGTTAGTTTCTTATATTTTTAATAATGGTATAGTTAAGTAAATGTATTCATTAAAGAGAAACTATTACACCACAGGTTTTTATGGATTTAATTATAATGAAAAAAATTATATATTAAATATAGTGGCATTATAATTACTTCATATACAAAGTTTTTTAATTCTCATTATTCTTTTAATTTTAAAAAATTTATTTAAAAATTTGTATCATTGTATAAATTAAATGTAATAATTGATTAGTATATTATTTCTTTCAAATTAAATTAAAAATCTTAGGATAACTAATTATTTATGCCTTTAGCCTCAAACATGACACATACTATACTCTTTATGTTTTTCATTGTAAGAGTTAAAGTAGATTTAAAAATGTGAAGAATAATAATTCATGACTCATTTCATAAAACCTTATATATCAGTAGGTAAAGATGATTTTTGGAAGAAAAAATAGTAATTCTAATAGGTATGTTGTGTTAAAGATAATGTGTTTTCATTGGAAATATTACTCTATAGATATAGGTTTATTGATTTAATGTGAATCTTATCCATACTTTATTGAAAATGGTTGAAGTATGTTAGATTAAGAATCTGATGGCTTAGAAGGAACATGATATATTAGTATATTTTATATTTTATTTCAATTAATAAAATAATATACTTATATAATTATATATTTACACATTTATACACATTATTTTAGGAGATATGTTTAGGGCTACTAGATTCTACAATATTAGGTTTTTATACTTATACCTTTCATGGAGACTTTTTATTTACATTCAAATTTTATGCATCATGGTGTAAGTAAGGGATAGGGAATTATGTTAGATATCTAAGAATGATTATTTGTATGGGATATAGATGTCAATTTTTCGGATGATTCAGGACCTCATTTCAAGAGTGTTGATGTCCTTATTTTATTTAATTTTTTTATTTCATATTTTTATATAAAAAATCATTAGGTCACTTTTTATTTTCTATTATTTTATTGTATAATATGGTTTTTATAATTGGATAGTTGTGATATTCATTATTTGTGGTTGATTTGATTTCATTTTTTATTCTTTATTATTATTATATATCTATTATTATTATATATGTGGGTAAATTACTACATAAGAAATTCAACGTAAACCTCCAACCCTGTTTTCCAAGATACAGTAATCAAGAAGGTCTTAGAACACCCATTCAGTGACATAATCATTTCATTATTTTTTATAATAAAACCAAATAAATACTGATAATTTTAGATAAGATATGAATATATTGATGTATCCCTATAAAGATGAGATATTAAAGTGAAGTATTATATGATTAAGTACCATGTTTAGTTAAAATATTTGGTTCTATTATAGAGAAATAATTTCAAATGATGAAGTGCATAAGTAATTTTCTATATGGATCGAAAAGAAAAATATTGGTAATTTTTAAATAGATTATGAGAAAGGATTGTATGGATATATATATTTAATGTGTTTATAATTGATTTGTAATTTTTGATGAATATCAATGAAATTTGAGTTTGATTTTTGAAAAAGGCTGGAATAGTTTATTAATTGTGTCTCACAATTCCCATGATAATGAATGAAGAACTATGATGGTTGGTGGATAATCTATAAAATATGTTTATAATTTTTATTATTGTCTTGGAGATGTATTGAATTATTTTTTAGAAGTGTAATAGATAGAAATAGTAATTATATTTATTAAAAAAATTAATGATTTTTAAAGGAAACTATGTGAACTAGATATATGTTTCTACATAACATATTGATTTTCATGTAGTAACAAATTTATTGATGTGTGATTATATTGAGAAAGAGTTTAAGTTTCATTATACAGTTCTTTAAATTCTACTAAATTCATACATTTCGATGAGTTATATTATTTTGTTTCATGATTCTGTTGTTGATTTTACAAGTGGTGGATTCATGATAATAGTAGTTCAAGAGAGTGAGTAATTTATGATTATCAATAAAATTGATTTATGTAGTTTACATTACGTGATTTTACTCATTAATTTTCATGTTTCATGCAATAGATTGGGTATAATATTGATTTTAGATAGTTCGGTGGGGAGTTTCCTAGAGAGAAAATAAAAGTACAACACAAATGATATCTGAATGATTAGGATGAAAGACTTTATACAAACAACATAATTTTTTATATGAAGTTATTAGAGTATGGAGATTTAATCTACACAAGATATAAATTTTATCAATTTAACAGATTTCACTAAACATAAGAGAATTATATACTCCAAAAAATATTAGATATTTACATAACTCAACATTTTTCATTTAAGAGAAGCATATTTTTAACTAGTAGTTTCATTAAATTAATAGAAAAATAATATTCACTAAATGTAAAATTGTTAATTAGTGTTTTTAAAATTATATTCTATACTATTGGAAAAAATTAAGCTGAAAATTAAGAAATTACTTATTGATATGGTGTCTTATTGATTAAGAAAACTTAACTATATTATGAAATTCATAGGAAATTTAACAAAACCTACCAATGAAAATTTGTTAGTTTATTTTTTGATGAGTTATACCCAATATAAGTGAAATAAAAGTTTAAAAATATGAAAATAATATAAAAAAATTGATCAAGGTTTTTAATGAGTGAGAAAATGTTACTATGTCATGATATTCTAAGGAAATTTATATAATTTATTGGGTGCAAATTGTAATTATTTATTTAATAGATGAAACATATTTTATTATCAAGTATCCTAATTATAATTATTATACAACTGGAATTTTATTATGGGATCATGGTTGGTGAAAACTGTATGAATAGAGTGAAAATTCACTTTTATAAATTACATTGAGTTGAGTTTGTTGAAGAAATTGAAATAAGATAATGAGGTGTAAAATATGAAATCTTATTCACAATGTTGACTCTAGTGAGTCAGTTATATTTTATTTTAGTGATTGATTATATAAAGTTAACATCAAAAAATAAATTAATTGAATGAGTATTTGGATATTTAAGTTATTGATTTTGATATTTATTTTCATGGATTAAGAGAAAAACAATATTTAATACTAAAAGGGAAAGATAGAGACTTAATGTGTGAAGGTTTTTATTTGAGAGATTTATTTTCTCGTTAACTGAATTTAGATTCTTCCTTAGGAGAATAATTATACATATGATTGATCCATGATATGTATTTTATATATTGTATGACTTGTATAAAAGACTAGTTATTCTCAAATATAATAGAAAGAAGTGTGTGATCAGAAAAATATACTGGGAGGCAATATCATTTTCACTGATAGTTGGTTTAAACATCTTCCACTTTTCTAAAATTTCAATTTTATTCAACAATAGACAGTTTTTATTTTCAAACTATTGTGATGCTAGTGAAATGTGTGTCCATTTCTCATCCTAGATACACCAAGGGTGTACCACTTGTGATGAGTGGTTAATATTTTAAATCATGATGTTATCACTATTTATATGTTATTCAATGTTTTTGTACATATTTTTTAATATGTATGTTTACTTTATTTTAAATGCATAAAAAACAAAAGGGTATAATATTTGTAAAAAATATTAATTCTATGTTAATGGAAAACTTTTATAGATATTTTTATAATTGTGGGGAGTATAAGAATATAAATAATATTAGTTGCCTTAATAAAGAGTTACATTGTGATTATTGAAGTTAAATAGGTAAATCATACATGGAGATAAAACATCAATCAATAAAGAAAATTATTTCACAATTCAAGGAGAAAACCCTAAATATTAAGAATAAGCGTTATTATTTTAAGGATGTATGGGAAAGGTGTGACTAGAAATGTAATAACTCTAGAATTTATATATATTTTTTATTTTTATTTTTGAAGTGTTATTATCTAATATGTATTGTGTTGAATTTAATTAAGTTGTAAATGGATGAAAGAAAAATAATGGAGGGTATATTTAGGAGGAAATTTAGAAATTGTTACATAAAGGATAGTCAAGTACCTCAGGGTATGATATTGAGTACCCAATCAGGGGATAAAAAAATAAGTTCTTTTAGATTGGCCACTGGTTTATCGGTGGTTATGAAACACATAGTCGGTGGCCACCAGGTGGATAGTGTCTAGTCACCAAATACTCATTATGTTTCTGGGTTGTGTTTTTTATATAGGATGTTATTTCTTTTTTTCTCACATGTTTTTTGATTAAGTCATTGTTTTTTAATTTCAAGAGGGCCATTTGGATAAAAATATCTCTCCATTTCCCACTCTACAATATTAGAATGATTTCTCTTTCATTTATTAGTAAAATTATGATCATTCAGTGGCATTGTAATCAAATTCAAAAGAGATTCTATATAACCAATGTTTTTTCTGAAGGATCTATATATTGATCATTTCAATATTATATTATTCTTTTATTACTATTTTTTATGTTAGTTTAATCTTTTATACTATAATGATTTAATTTATATTGTTTGAATTAAAGATAATTTATATAAATTAAGTATGTGTTAAGATAGGTGTTTTGATATGGCTGTTGTGCAGTAATTAATTCTTTTTTACATATAAATGGATATGGTTTGTGTAAAACTCATGATTCTAAGCTAGAAAAATTACTATGGGTAACTAGTGAATTTTTGATAATACATTTTTGTTAAAAATTGTTTTCTATTTGATATAAATTATAATTATATTATTAAAACAGGGTAATTAAAAGTTATAATAATTTGTTAACAATGGGTAAATAGAAATTTTTACTTTATGTGGTTTATTTTTTGTATTTTGGGTAAAATGTGCTTGTTGAAATTAATATATTAACAAAAAAGAGTGTTTTTGAATTGTTTGTTGGTAAATGAAATTGCCATGTTTATGAATTTATTGTGTGGAATAATTAGATGACGATTTATGTATTTTTTTTTAAATTTTATACTTTTGTTTGTACTACGAAAAAATAAATTTCTTATTATGAATGTTTTGTGGGTTCTTATAGAGATACTTAGAATATGATATGACAGAGGATTATTTAATTTGAGTTATGGTTTTTTTCTAGGCCTTGAATTTGGACCAAGGTTTTGTCATATATAATTACTTTATCATATTGTTTACATGAACCATGTGTTTTGATACTCATTCCATTATGAATATCAAAACTTATACTGAAATTTCCTAAACTAGGTATTTAGATTCTTATGTGGCCATGTTAGCTCCTAAAACAATAATTTCGTGTTTAAAATCATAATATTAAAATATTTAATAGATTTGTACCATTTATATATTGTAAATTTAAAATCAAAGGGATGTTTTATGGGATACATAGTATTATACTGATAATTTATATCTCACAACATATACATACAAACCCCAGGTAAACATAGCTTATATGTATGATATTGAATGTAACTAACATAATTCCCCAGTAGCATAAAGATGATGTTCAGAGACATATTCAAGTTTTTTCTTATGAATTTGGATTTATAATGAGGAGAGGTCCACACATTAATTTTCTAATCACTTTATCTTTATTTTTCATATTGAGGCACATATTTTCTGGGAACTATAGTTTATGTTATCTAGTTGTATATAATAATTTATTGGAGTTTGGAAGTGGTTCATGAGTGAAGAGGGCATGTTTTTGGTTTTTTAAGGAAAGTATTCCATAGTGGTGTCATCATTACATTGTGGTTAGTTTTGGATTCTTCATGGTTTAAATGTGGTCATGGTGTCTTAGATATTTTTTATAAAGGAGCAGAGTCTAGTTGATTATATCAATTTTGGATGAGAATTATGGATTGTTGTTAACCCATGATGTAGTGATTCCAATTTTAGATACCGTGGCATGTTTGGAGTTTTGGTAAAATTATCATATTCAATTAGGAGAGTGTAAATTCATGGTTTTATTGTCTTGGTTCAAAATATAATGTCTTATTGAACACCACAATATGGTTTTGTTGTGGGTTATTCAAGACATGTGAATAAAATGGTGTGGTTGGTGGATGCTATGTTAGGTTGGTATATAATTTCAAGGAATTGGATCAATTAATTACATCATGGTAAACATTACCGCATTATGGATTATTAAAACCATGAGAAATTAAAAAGATAATTTTCAAAGGATTTTAAGCTATTTGGGGGAAAATTCACAATGGTTTCTAGATCACCATTGACTAATCCAACCCAAGATATAGTTTAGGTTCACCACACTATGGTCAGAACACTAGGAATTTATTTATAAATTCAGTCATTCCACAAAATAACATTTGGTTCCCTAATTATAACTTCGATCCTAGGTGCTTTAGGTATTCAATTTTAGAGGATTTAGACACCCATATAAGATTATTTTGACTCTTAGATTCATGTGATCGATATATAATAATTAATGGTTTTGTTCTTATGGTTTTGTTAATATTATCTCAATGTTTCTATCCCAAATATTATTGGAATATTTTTTTTATATTTATTTGGTAGTGGATTAATTCTAGGATTAAGGTAATTTGTTTCTTTTTGAAGAATTTTTTTTAAGAATGGATTTTTTATCCTTATAAATTATTCTTTGGTAAGAGTTGGTTAAAATTTCATTTAGTTATTGATTGTAACTTTAATTTAATATGTGTTAATTTAATTTATATAATCCGATTGATGTAATTAATTTTTGTGGTTATATTCCCCTAAAATTAAATATTGAATTTTAGGAACATAATATAAGGATTTTTATGATAAAATAAATTACCTAGAACCCTGAAATGTCAATGATGAGAACCAAGACGAAAATATACATTTGAAATATAAAAAGATGAAATACTTATTCGTTATGTTATATTATATTATTTTTAAATATGTTTTAAATCATATTTTATCTTATTGGTGTCTATTATAAAGAATATTATTATTGATTATATGATAAATATTAAAAAAGAATGATGTTCTGATTAAGATATGGAAAAAATAGTTTATTTTTGAGGTTTTTTCTATTGGTAATTAGAATTAATTTTCTAGGGACTTGTTTAGGTATCATGGAAATTATTATGAGAAGGTGTATGGTTAAGGAATAATTGTGAGAAGTTTATTGAATTAAAGGCTATGTGTAGAATTTTATTTAATGTATGTTGATGTAATAATTAAGTACGTCTCTATCAATATAATAATGTTATACTATTATACACTTTTTTATAAATTATTTTGAGGGAGATAATGGAATGTGGCATTCCATTTTTTTATTTGGTATGAGGTATATTGTATTCCTACCATGATTGTAGTTTTTTTGTTCTTATTGTCTCACCACCATGAATTTTTTATAGATCGAGTTGTATGTCCATTTCTATTATTGTAGATTGTTTTTTTGTTCGAATTATTAGCGTTAAAGGTGTTTTTAGAATGTTGACATTTTGATATAATTTTGTTGTTGCTAAAGACAAAAGGATGGATGACATATGATTTATTGATAATGTTGTTATTTATGATTTTTATATTAATTAAAATTTTATTATATAAATATCATTAATTGAGTATTTATGATACATATTCACATTACATATGTGAGTTTTGAGGATGGAACTAATGATTATACTTATATTATCACCCAATTTTTATGAGTTGTTTTTTAATCTTCTAAGTTGTATTAAGGGTGCCGTAGAGTGTCATTATCTTTGGAATGTGGGGACTGAGTTGGGAGTAATTAGTACCATGTGTTGGAATATTATCAAAATATCTTATCAGATAGATAAATTATCTAATTTTATTACAAACATACTCATGAATTTGTTATTTTATATTTATTTTAGTTGATAATTGATACATTGAGGTTTTTTATATTTTTGGTTAAAAATTTATACTAAAAAATTAAGGACTCCAATATATTCTATTTTATAGTCACTGTACTAATTTCTAATTGGGGGCCTACTGGAGGAAGGCTTTATGGTCATTCTAGGTCTCATTTCCAGTTTTGAATGAGTCAAGGAATTTTTTAGTCCTGAAAGTACATACTATGATGCATTATTTTTTTATTTTTAGATCTTGTCTGGATTTATGATACTTATTATCATTTATGGGAGTTTATTTTGACTTTATTAAGAATGTTACTATTTTTTCCAATATTTTTTTAATTTTATTATTTACAACAGTATTTTTTTTAATATACCATTAGAGAGTAAATCACTCACTAATTCATATTTAAAAACCCTCGATGATAGTCATTTTCCTATAATAATTATGTAACATATTTGAGATCATTAGATGTTTCACCTCAGTAGAAAATTCATGTTTCTAAAAGACATTAAAAAATGATATACGAGTGATTTTTTATAAGTTATTAATGTTTGGTAAATTGGAATATAGAATATTTGGAATTGGAATATAATATTTAAAGTATTATTTTTTTCGGTCTGATATTATCATGGTGAATATTTAAATTTTCATAGGGAGATGATATTATGTTTATTTGATATAGTAAAATAGATTTTGGGGTAATACACTCAATCTAGTTTGGGGTGATTAGTGGGTAATTTATGCACATTTTTACTATATAGGGATATGAAATATGTTTGAGAATATGGTTTTTGTCTAATTTTTTATTTGATTTTTGTGAAAAGAATCGATTATTAATAAAATAATCTGTTCTTTCCTGAATAGTTAATTAGTAATAGATCAATTAGTTAAACTTTTAAACACATTTCTCTTGTGAGAGATCCCCAAAATCTAGTAATGAAAGAGATTATTGACTACCATTAATTTTTTCAAAACATTGAAGAGATGTAATCTATGAATATAGATATTGAATCTGATGGGGTTAAATTTTTTTAAGCACATCATCCTTCATTATTTAAGAGATATCTTGGATATCTTGGACCAGAGAAGTAGTTAAAGGGAATCAATAAGATATTTGAGTTAATTAATTCCCAAAATAGGGAGAAGGTGAATATTTTTATTATTTTTATTCAGGGAACAACTTGACATTGGTTGTATATTCCATTCCATAAAAAAATATTGAAATATTGTTTTTGGATACATTTAAAGATATCTTATTTGAGTTATTTTACCCAAATATACTGGAGATAGATATGGGTTATGAGGACATTAACATAAATTATAGGATTATGATCATTATTTAATATGACTCTAGTTTTATGAATATACTACATTCTGCTCCAACAATAGTGGGTGATACTTATAATTCTTTTCATTTCATGTATGGGAAGATCTTAGATATTTTTTCAAAAGATATAATCTTTTATTTACATACTTTCAAGAAAGTTTTAAACATGGGTATCATGGAATAAAATTAACTTAAGAAAGAAAAGAGGGAATTATTTGGTGATTGTGGATCTGGAGGTAGTAATCAGCAGGTGATAGAAGAGTATTCTAGAGAAAATAATAAATCAGGTGTCTAAGTAAAGAATTTTTTCTCCATTCATAGGTAAGGCTCCATTAGAGTTTTATCAGTTTATTTAGAAGGCACATACCAAATTTTTATATCCTATTGATCTGAAAGTGTGTCATTCATAAAGAAATATATGACATATTTAAAAATATTATTGGAAGGAATTTCGTAAGAGTAGAGGTAACCATTAAACCTTAAAACAATAACCCCATTCATAGGTCAGTGCACTACAATATAGTGTAACCCATATATTTTCTTAGAGGTCTGGTCGTGGAGGTGGTAGGGATTCTAATTGATTGGTTCAGTTAAGGTATGTACGATATGGGAGTTATGTGACAAAGGTGTAGGGGGGTGTAGAGATTGGTTGGATATTTTCTATAAAGTAGGTTCTAATGGAATAAGTAAATGGGTCTTCTATGATTAGGGATACAATGTTAGTTACCTAAAATATATTTAATATGTTATAAAATACTAGTTCTTCTCATTCTTTTATTTATTTTTGTTTTGGGTCTTATTGATATATTAGTTATAAATGATTGTTTTTTGATCAACTCAGGGTGTTGGTAGTGTTTTTTTACTGTTTTTCTTGATTGATACTAGGATGCATTCTCTGAATATATTATAATATTTTCACCAGAATCGGAGGTGGAATTCTTTATTAACCTATACCAAGTGACAAATCTATTTTCATACATCCCTAACACATGGATCTAGGTAATATCAAGGAGTTGAAAACATAATTAGAAGATCTTAAATCTAAAGGATTAATGAAGTAAAATGTGTCTCAGTGTCATTTTTCATAAATTGATGATTTTTTTGATTAGCATAGTAGATATTGGTGGAATTAAAAAAATGATATTTGATTGAGATATTGTATTGGTGAGGCCAATTAAAATTCTTAGTGATTCCATTTTGGGTAAATAATGTAACAAAATAATTTATGGTATTGAGAAATCATATTTACCAACCTTTTTGTATTTATTCATGATTTTTATTATCAATGATATGTTCATTTATTGATGACATTATGAGAATCACGTAGCATAATTGAAAATCATATTAGATATATTATGGTTTCACTAATTGTATGATAAAATGATGAAATTCTATTTTTGGGTCCAATTAGTAATGTTCCTAGGGAACATGGTCTCTAAATTTAGAATAACAATAGATCCCACGAAAGTGGAAGATATGATGTATTGGGATATTACCTTAAATTTATTTTACGTATGAAGTTTAATGTGGAATATGAATTATTATCATTGATTAATTCAAAATTCTTCACACATAGAATAAATTATTATTTAATTGACTAGTTTTTGTATGAAAATATAGTGGAATGATATATATTAGTTTATATTAGAATAGGTGAAGAATGTATTGGTTACAATGCCTATTATATTTCACCCGTTGCTAAAAATATGATCTGAGGTATAGTTTTATACCTCCATTATAGTATTAGAGTGTGTGTTGATGTAGAATTGTTAAGTAGTAATATAAAGTTATTAGTATCTTTTGTCACATTAGATGATTTACCATAATTATTACCTTGATTTGGTCATAGTTTCACATTATAAATACCCAAAATTTTGGGGTAGTTGTTTTCAAATAAATTTAGAATTTTTTTTCTATATGTTTGTATGTTTTGATAATTGGGACTCATTTTGAGATTTTAAGGGTTGGAAGATCCCAAGGATATGTTTTAGGATTTACTTAGAGGATTGGGGGTGTATCAAGTGCTTGGGTGAGTGTTGAAGTAGGGTCATGGTGACCTTCTCACAAAAATTATTCTATGGAAGTTTAGTCTCACTGTGATGGGTAAAGGTTTCACTATAACTAAGAGTTAATGTGAAATATTATCATAGATATAAGGGGAACCATTTAATAAAGGGAAAAAATAACACAATTGATACATGGTGTCACAAAATGTTGTATTGTTTGTGGGTTAATTTCAAAAAACCATACATATGGAATCCACAACTTGGGAAAGGGATTCACATAAGGATCTTATACCTTTCATATTTCTTTAGGAATTTTACATATAGATTTGAAATTCAGCAAAAAATATTGACCATTCTATGAACCATGGTTCATGCTATGAATGTTCATCCATACGGAGGAGTCAATACATGAAGTTAAAAGGACATTACATTGAGGGATAATTCATCTTATGAATATAATTGGACACACCATTAAGTATTGTGACATGTATTTTAGTTCTTCATGGAGTTAGTGTTTTATTCTATAACGAGAAGTTTCATTTGGTAATAGTGTCTTTCCAGGGGGTTTAACCATCTACATTGGGGAAATCACACTGTAAAACAAATGGAAAACACTTTTATGTGTTTTAGCATGGGTGCCTCACATCAAGACGATACGGGTCTTGTCATGTCTTACAAATAGAATTTAAAAAAGGGGTGGAATTTTCATTTTGGGGATTTTAGATTAGAAATTACCTTTGGGGTTTCCTTATTTAGGGGATTGGAATTGGGAGATAATGACATGCTCTTCCCAAATCTTCCCCACTTTTCCTCCCTTTGATCAGGTTTGTTTAAGATGGTTTCATCACATAGAATCAAGTTAAGATCTATTTATTTCCTATAATTTTTATTCTTCTTTACATCCTAGTATTTGGATCATTCTTATTAGGGTTTTTGGGAGATTATTTCATCCAAGCATGGTGGAAGCCTCCCACTCCATGGGATGTTTTTGTGCATCTTATAGAAGAGTTATCATAAAAAAGTCTTCATACCAAAATTTAATTTTTTTATAAATATTATCATGGATTCATTTAGGATATTTAGTGAAATTGGGTTTAATTGGCCATACCCCCATGGATCATGGTACCAGAATTATTATTCTCCCATGTGACTTTGGAATCAATTACTCCATTATGAGACTTAGTTTTGAAATTATTTTCTATTCATTTTATGGAGTTTTTTGATGTCATGGGTATTCATGGACTCAGAAGTGGTCTCTATGAGATTGGGATCTATTAACATATCATAGATTGTGGTAGTTGGATTTTATGTTTTTAATCCTCTTAATAAATTGAATATTTTATGTCTTTATGTGATACTTATTATTATTTTGGTAGTATGTTACATGAATTGCGTTATTTTTTCATATAAATTTGGATGGGCTCACATTTTCCTAATAGTTAGAAAGGTACAAATAGATTTATAAAAATTTAATTGGGGTAAACTTTAAAAAATGAATTTAAATTTCCCTCATAATGTATTTCTTAGTTTAATAGGATGGATTTCAAAAGTAAATGGGTTAATTTTTTCAAAACTGATTTAAAAATTGGGCTTTATTTTAGTGTAATTTTTAAATGAGAATTGGTGATTTCAATAATAGTTTTAAAATGATATTTCAAAAAAAGTGTATGGTATATAAATAATTTTTTGATGATATTTTAGTTAAGGTACTAGTGTGAGTAATACATATTATTATTTCTTTTCTAAGTGATTTATAAAATATTATTTTGAATTTGATTTAAGGTAGAGTTGTAAGAGATTGGATGTTATTGTAATTAATATGTTCATCACCATATATTTGATTCCATATTTTCTAAGTCTTTTATTTTTTAGGGTTACTAGTTATATTTTCTTTATATTTTATTATTTCCACATGATGATGCATCAATTCAAGTGTTTATTAAAATATTTTTATTTTGGTGTCAAAGCCCAATATGGGTTGAGATGATGTAGTTAATCTATTAAAGGATGGAGGTGGGTATAATGGTTTTTATATGATGGAAGCATGCCTAGTTACATGAAGAGTGGTAGGGATTTACTATTGAGTAAATAATAATTATAATGAGTTTTTTTAGGTCTAATTTGTTTTGACTACTTATATTTCATCCATAGTTTTTTATATGGTAAATCCCTCAATTTTAATTTTTTTGGTACATGAAAACGGTTGGTGTAAGTCATACAATGTGATTATTATCGGAGAATCCAAGGGTTTTCCATGTGGTACTTTTACCCTTGGAGTGTTCATTATGTTTATGTGTGAACCAATGACAGTACTTGATTAAGTGATGTAATTCATCCTCTTGTGTGGTATATTGAGATACATGGTTATAGAAACATCTTGAGTGAGAGGGTGGTGGGATGATATATGTTGATATTTTATTTTGTTTGTTAGGGATAACTTTTATTGGGAAGGTTGGGCTCCGATAAATTAATGTGTGGCCTCCCCTAAGTGGTACGGGTGGTTTGGGTACTTATTGTGTAATCTCCCCTAAGTGAGAGTGGATAGTTCATGTAATTTATGTGAGACCTCCCTTATATGTGAAATTATGGTTTGGGTATATGATATTCAACCTCACCTAGGTGATAAGTGAGTGTTTGGGTACTTAATGTGTGACCTGTAAATAATGAGAGGGTATAGATTGGGTGCTTTATGTATAACCTCCCCTGAGTGAGAAGATATTATTTGGGTACTTGATGTGAGGCCACCCTCGTATAACAATGGTTAATTTTGGTATTGGATAAATTTTACCTCTCCTAATTGAGGGAATGGTTTAGGTCCGTTATAGTTTCTTGTGTGACAAGACTTGCTATGTTAATCCCTTTTAAATGATATTCATTATAAATCAACTATAATAGATATATTACTAACATCGAATGATGAAAGTAGGTTCATGTATCATGGTGTGTGAGTTAGTTTTGAGGAGTTAAATTGTGATCTTGTGTGTCTATTCGATGTTATGTTGTTGGGTGATTATGTTTCAAAAGAATGAATTTCACTCTTATTATATTTATTTCATGCCCATAATTTTTAATCATAGTACCACTTAGTATTATTGAGATGTTGGATATTCCTACTAGGTCATTAAAATCACCCATTACTAGTGTACATGGAATGGGTTTCTATGTACATATTTAGAACACAATATCTTCTTCCAAGGAAGAGTTACTACTTGGAGTTGGACATGTGGCTCGATCCAGAATGTTTTGGTTGTCCTGAATTCAACATGATTAATTATGTGAATTAGACACATGGGTTTTTATTTTAATGGTTATTATGATTTTTATAATCTAGATAGTGTGATAGTATTATTACATATTTGATGAATGTTATGATTGTGTACTTTATTTTAATGGTCTATTTTTTAATGCATCATGTGGACTATTATACTACTTTATAATTTAGACTAAGATGGCACATTTTTAAATCTATTTTTTCATAGGTTTCTGGAAACTCTGGAATATATAAAGGTTATCCTAAATTTTTTATCGGATTCGGAATGAACCAAATGATTTATTTTAGAGGGCTTATTATCCCCCAAACTATTTTAGGCCCCCACTTCTGGTCAGTAATGAACCAATATTTTACTATATATTAACCTTAAATAAATATTATATTAAAATCATAGCCCATATAAAAAAAATTAAAACCAAAAACCATGATATATTTTGAATATCAAATATTATTGATAAATTTTAGCTATTAAATTAAATTGTAAAAATTGGAGTAACTAGACTAAAAGATTAACGAAGAAAGATGGAAGAAAGGGTAAACCAAAGTAAGAGTCTTTCTTAGGAAACACATTTATCTAAACCAAGAAAGAAACCTAGCTTCAAATGGATTTTTTTTGTGACCAAACCCAATCCAAAATCCAGAAATTATGATTTAAGACAAATGTTATATGTGAGAAGTTCATGTTTGTGTTGATTTTCAAATAGTCTATGCTAGCTGAACCACCTATCAAAATAGTAACCAAAGATTATTTTATTCTTAGGTATTATGTGGAGATAATAAGATCTCATAAAATTTAAAATTAAGGTTATATCAAAATTTATTTAAAACTTATATAGATATGTCATGAATGTATATACTCTTCATAGTTTATTTATTTAAATTAACTTTATGATTAAAATTTATTTTTTCAGAAACATGAATTTTATGTCAAGTAAGTGAGATTATTTTGATTTAATAATAATAATATTTATTACCACTATATTAATTGGTAAGTTTTTTGTAAAAAATACTTATTATAAAAAATGTCATTATTATATAAAAAGGGTTTTCACTAAATTTTATGTATTTAATTAAAAAATATATTTAAAAATTTTAGGATGTGATTTTGAAAAATTTAATATCCTTTTAGTTTTAATCATTAATTTATTGAATATTTCATGTATAATTAATTTTCAATTAAATATAGAAAATATTGATATTATTAATGTAATCACTTTTATGAAATTATTTTATTATAAGAATACATTAAGAGTTTTTTAATACTTTTTTCATATTAAACTATATATTATAAATTATAACAAATATTTATGAAAGACTATTCTAAATTTATAATCCCATGCACAATATATTGAAAATTTTTGTAGCGTTTTTTGTAAACAATTTTTTGACAATTTCTTTAATTAATTATAGCTTAAAAATGATGTTTTCGATTTATTTTATTATTAATTAGATACCCTTTATAGATAATAATTATTTTAAGTTCATTTTAATTAATTAAATTGATAATTTTCCCCAATCATGTATCTTTTTTTCTTAAAAATAATCTTCTTCAAAGAACGAGGTTTTGCGCATTATATACGCTTGTGTTAAAGTTAATTTTCCAAAATTATTTTATTTTTATTTTCTAAATTTTATTTCATATTTATAATATTAGGTCCAAATGATCTAATAGTTATAAATTTATTTTTAGGATGAAAGAATAAATTACCTTGCTAAAAGCTAGTTACTGTGGTAAAATCTAAAAGGGTAAAATTGAGTAACCTTAGAGGTAAAGTGCACAAAATATTTAGAAAATATTTATATTTTGAATGGTAGAGGTTGTTATAGACATTATCATTCATACAATACATTATTTTTATATTTTTGAGGAACTTTTTTAGATATTGATATCCCATTATTGAATAATGTTTTCTATTTACAAAACATGTCAATACTTTACACTTATAAAAGGGGCACTCCTCTCCTCAATTAAAAACACACAAAAAACATCAATTTTGGCACAAAATATATTATAAAAGTATCATCCATACTCTTATAAACATTAATGATATTATTTTTCTCAATGTACAACCCCTTAATTGTTTAATCCCCTTCTCTAATGTGATATTAAAAGAAGCATGTTATAAGATCACAAACATATCTTTTCCTCTCTGTTTATTTATATATTTTTTAATAATCCATAGATTTCATTTCTATATTTTAGAATTATAAAATATGAATCTTTATTATACCATTATATCTTTTTAATTATGGTACAAGTATTAACTACCCTTCCTTTTTCAATTATGAAAAATGAGTGCGTGAATCATGTGTTGTGTGGACTACTGCATCCATAAAACCATGTTTCATTTAATTTTACTTATCTAACATAAAATGATAGACCTAATATAGAATTTAATATATTATTATTATATTAATTATATTTTTTAATGTTTTTAATATTAACCAACATTCCTTCTTTCACCCATTATATGGAAAATTAAATCTTCAACCATGGGTATGTGTTGACTACTACCTCCACGGGATGATTGCTTTATATTTTTTCATTCCATCACTGCATTAAATGTATAGAAATGAGAATGGATTTAATTGGTAAATATTAATTTTATGATAAAATTATGTTTTTGGTATAAAAAAATGGAGAACCAATTTATGATATGATCAACAAACAGTTATCGTAAATTCAATCATTTGAAACTAGAAAACTAAGAGTGAAATATCTTATTAAAATTATGTAATATTTTCATATATATTACTTATTATTATTAATTTTTAATTATTATTTATCACACAAAAAAATACTAAATAATATCATTATTATACTTTTTCTATGATATTAAAACCAAATCACCTCATAATAATTAATAATCAAGGTATGTTCATAATTGGGTATGTTTGACCACCAACATAAATAATGATATGAAATTATATCATGGATTATAATGAATAATTAATTTATAATATTATATTATATAAAAATTTAAATAAATATTATTTTTTGGTTTTGGGAAGGATACATCAATAGTTTACTCTTTAATTAAGAAAAGAACCATTGTAGGTTGAAAATCACCCAAAACATATCATTATAAATTTCACCTTCTTGGGGAAAGATTAAAGTATTAATGAAAGGAAATTTATAATCCATAAATAATTATAGTTCACCAATTAAATTAATATTAATTAATTTTTAATGTTTAACTTCTAAATAAGAACAAATATAAGCATCTCTTCTACAAAACATCTTCAAATGAACAAAAATATATGCACCTAACACAAGAAAATAGGAACATAATAACTAATATACATATAGAAAATGATTTTAATTGGAAAAAAAATATTTTTAGGTATGAATTTAGTAAAAAAATATTATATTAATTTAGTTATGTTTTTTAGCAGTTTATAGTGTATCTGACTGAACATGGAAATAAAGTAAGGGTTTATTTCCCTCAAATTTGAATCCCTTGAGACATGCTTATGTTATACACCATGTTTCCTTTTTAGTGGTGTAAATATTTACATAATTAGTTTTGTTTTCAAAATTATATTATATTAAAAAATGATTAATATTATTTTTAAATGTGTACCTCTCATGGTGTTTTGATCCAAATGTTACAAAGGAATTAAGGGACTTAGTAACTTAGAAATGTTTCATTGAGTTACAAAATTTATGATTGAACATCATTTTAAAAATAATTTCAATTGTGATTGATGTTATTTCATTATTTATTATTAAAAATTATTTTTTATGAAAAAAATTTATAAAACTTATTATTTCCATTTCACTTAAAAATAAACAAGACTTTTTGAAAAGGGACTCGTAACTATGACTTTTACAATGACCAGTACAATTTTTTTCAAAAAAACTCTTTTCATGATTTGGTTTTCATTAAAATCACACAATATATATATAATGAAGAGGAATTTAAATTATATTATGTTATTAACCCTTTTTTATAATGATATTTTAATGTCTGATTATTTCTTATGTTCATGTTATATAATATTTTTAAGAAACTCATTAATTTTTCCATGGATTTTTAGGTTATGATGAATATTTTTTATAAGTGGAAATAATATGTATATATTATGAAATGTGGGTTCAAATATTCCCCTCCAATGTTTTTTGTAGTCTAATATCTCATTATATATTCAGGGATGTAAAAAAAGGATTTGTTCCCACATGCATGGGTATGATGGGTTTGCTCACATTTTCCAGCATGCAAATGATGAGTCATTTCACATAAGTTTTTGAATAATTAGTTTGTTCATACATGTTTTAATTTGATTATAGTTGTGACAAATTTTCATGTTTATCAAGTTATGACACATTTCCAAGTTTTTTGATTATGTTATTCCAATTTAGAAGATGCATTTTTCTATGATACACCTTGTTTTCATGATCATGGATTATTTTTAAAGTATTCCACAATTTTATTTCATGATCACATGTTTTATGACTATTAAAATAAATTTTAATCCATGTAATATATTTTATGATTCCTTTATAATCACATTATGGTCATATGTGCATCTATAATGTTTTTTGATTATCAAGCACAGTCTTACGATCTTCTATTAAGATATTTTTATTTAAATCATATTCTCTTTTATGCTTATAAACTAATACTTTATGATATGTATTTTTCCTTATTGATCATTTTAGCTCATAAATTTTTATCCACTACCCTAGTTATGAAGATGATTTCACCATATAAGATATAAAGGAAAGGGTCTATAGGATAATAGTAATAGAAATTGTTTTACAAGTATTATAAAATAAGATGTTTTGTAACTAATTTTCAAGACACTAAACATTTTGGTCCTTGTATTATGAAACTACTATTAGAAATATTGTTTAAATAAAGAAATTATTTTACAATTTATGCTATGTTTAGAATGGGTTGTTATATAGATGGTATCCACTAGAGCATAATGAGGTGAACCTGAGTTAATGTCACATACCTACGTAGGTTTCGGTGGGGATAATCCCATCAAGGAATCAAAAAATAGTATCATAGTATGTTTTTTAACCCAGAAAGTATAATTATGTTTATTATATGTTGATATAGGTTTCTATGACTCAAAAATTAGATGAGTATCATGATTTACTAGTATAGATTTCGTTAAAACCCAAGTTATCAAGGAATATTCAATGTTCAGATTGTGTATTCTAATATGAGTGATGTATTGGACCGAGAATACCTATATAGGATGGATGAGTATGGTATGATCCATATAGAACACTTGGGAACAAGGGATATGATCATTCGTCATGGTAGTAGCATGATTAGGACTTGATACACCTACTTATGAACTGTGTTACTTGATATATTTCCTCATAGGTATCAGTTATTAATGAAATAAACTAATAAAATAATTTATGATATATTAAATATATTATAATAAGTGACTAGATTAATTTGAATTCAAAATGCTTGTTTTATTAACTGTGATTTGGATTATTTTGACTCTAGGTAAATAATTTTCATATGGCAACATTAGGTGTTCATAAATTTTTTTTATAAGTTGGTTTAACTTGAAATTCCTCACAGATAATATGACTAATAAATTCTTTTTGACTCTTTAGTTTTGAGTAAATACTAGGAAAAAGTTTTTTTTAAATTTAACTTAAAATGCTTTTTGAAAACGTTGTTAGTCTTGGAAGATAAATAACATGTTGAACTATGGAATTGTGAGATTTTAGTTTCGATAAAAAAAACCTTGAATTATAAAAGGAGTTTGAAAACTCATGTATGTTTTTATGTCTATAAATTTTTTTGAGTTGAATTTTAAACAAGAAAATAGTAATTGTATAAATGATGTTATTTGGGTTTTAATGTTATCCTGAAAGTGATATGGATTCTTGAATTGTGTCATCGACTAGTGTATTTTGGTTTTTGCAAAGAAAAAAAGTGATCTTAGTAGGTTTTCATCTATTTTATTATGATATTGATAAAAATAAACTTGAACTTATGTTAACAAGTTTTTCTAGTTGTTAATGGTTCACTGGGAGACACTTGGGTGTTTGAATTGAGAATTTTGTGGGTATTCCATTTATATTTCGAGTGTTTCCTATGATGTATTCTCATTGGATAGATTTTTTATGTTGTAAATAATTATTTAGATGAGAAATTGATTGGTATGTGGTTTGGACAAATTAATTTAGGTTTTAGTACGTTATTCTTCTAGTGGGGAAAACTATTACCCCGAATCATTTGTGGTGAGTGGAGTCTTATGGTGGATAGAACTATAAAAATAGATATGAGTTGATTTATAACACCTCAATGTCAGAGGATTAGTGGGTATGGTTGAGAACCATATTACTAGTTGGTGATCGATATTTTATATTGGTTATCAGGTATGAGCAGGGTGGATGGGATGTGGGAATAGAAACTAGGCGTTTTGGTTTAGAGGGGAAATAACATGAATAATATTATGATGGAAAATAATCAAATAATTTATAAATTTATAAACCTCAGGTTGGTAATGATCATTCATGTGACTTATTCCAAGTGTTAATCATATCGAATATTTATAATTACTTGTTGTTGGAATGTGACAGTGGATTTTATTCTTCTAGGATCCAACCATATAATTACCCAGAGTATTGGTTTCAAATTTTGGTTTGGGTTTTAGATGATTTTTTGATTCCTCTTGGAATTGATCCATCATGATCAGGATACCTGGAGATGTGTCAGTGTGTGAGTTATAATGTTTTTGGTGAAAATTTCCATAAAAGGAATGATTGGTGACGTTGAAAATAACTACATTGTAAAAAATCGATACTTCTTTTTTAGGTATGAATCGATTATTTTATATTTTTTACTTACTAAAGAGGAGGAAAAGAGTCCATGTACTAGTTTTAGGCATGTTACATGGTGTTACTTGGGGTTACATTCCGTTTAATCCAAGTAAATGTTGTGTAAGGAAAGTCGATAGATCTTTTAATGGAATGCGAGTTTTGACGAAAAATTTGGGAAAAATAAGAATATACATGAAATGTATATTCATGTACACGCCATGTATTTTTTTTTACCAAAATGGGAAGTAGCCTCATTTTTGTTAGATGTATATAACCCTCATTTCGGGTTCATTAACAATAATGCTAGAGGGTCATTGTTTCTCTCAATACATTATTCGAAGTCTGATTCGAACACCATCAGATACATTAGAATCCCCTTGGTGAGTTATTGATTCCTATTGATCCATTATTCAAAATTTATCCTCTCAACCTAGTTATTTAGGGTTGATATTTTATTCTTGTTTTTTATATCTACTATATTCTAGCCCGAATTAGTTTCTGACGCTGGGTGAGGAGTGTCGTAAGAGTACAAGATAGGTGGTCTCGTTCCATTCGCTAATTGTCAAGATGTTTATATATGTTGAAGTGATTCACACCCATTTGGGGGTGTCTCTTTGATTTATAATTGATTTTTTTTGTAAAATATTGTTTTTTAGGTAATTAATTTGGTGTTTTGAAGCATGTATAGGGTTGTTTACCTTAAATTAGGGCCACCCCATGGGTTTGTTTCCCTTGGATGACCATTTATGGCCATTTGGACTAGGATTCCAATGAGGAATCCCTTGTTTCCCATTCTAAGGTTGTCAAAAACGAATTTACCTTATAATGGAATTTAAATTGTGTTTAAATATAATTGAATAGACTAAGGGTTTGGGATTAGTGATTTTTCCCCTTTTACCCATGTTATTTCTATTCTTATTTAAGCATGTTTGGAATGTTTTTCTACAATTGTGAACTTGAACCTGTGAGTTTGATTATGTTAAGGCCAAGTAAGGGTTCTTATTACATGATAGGATTGTTATTTGATATGTGACCATGTTATTTAATTAATGTGGAACCATGTAATAGTTTAATTTACATGTATTTCTTGTTATATGATATGTTCCCATGTGATTTGATTAATGTTGAACCATGTAATAGTATAATTTACATGCGTTTCTTGATATATGATATGTGCCGACATGAGTAATTAATGTTAAAGCATTGTAATAGTTTCATTTTCACATGTTTCTTATTAAGTGAATTGTTCCCATGAGAGTATTTATAAGTCCAATCCTTCTATGTTTGGTTCTTTCTTAAGATTATATTGGATGCTTTTGGTTTTGACCATTGGATTCCAAATGAAACATTTAGTTGAATATTAAATGATAAAAGGGTAAATATCAATGGGTAAATCGTAGATTCAGATTAGAATTCCATGAACGGATCTATATGACTATTGTACCTTATACCTTAGGTGGCCCATTGATATATTGAGGGATTACATGGATAGAAAAAATGCGAGGTCATATGTTAAGTCATGAGTGAGACATATAGGTAGTTTTCAAGATCATGGAGACTACCTTTAAAGGCCGAACGAGTCATGTAATGGGGGATACCATGGACAGGTTCTATTGGAAATATTTATAGGACATTAGAGATACTTGGGTCTTATTTAAAGGATCAAAGGATGACCTTGTTGGACTATACTCACACCACACCTAGAGTGAGACCTGGTTCCTGAGAGGATCATATGGATGGACTCATAGGATGTAGGTGGTTATACACTAGGAGTAATACTTGAATTACAACTTAGGAATGTAAAGGACATACTCAGATTATAATTGAATAATGAAATGGAATGACTTATGAAGTGTCTTCCTAGAAAAATCAAATGCTTCTATTTGGTCTTCACTTATACATGTTTAGATAGTATTTTGAGAAATATTTTGTGCCTAATTTTACATGGGGGTTTCCGAGCATAGGCGAGATGCTGATATTTTTAAAATTAGATGTAATTGAATTTATAATGAAGATAAAATAAATGTAAATGAAAACAAGTTCTTTTAAGACTGTTTACTTTGGAGTACTTCTTATATTAATGCTTTCACTATTGTACATTGCCTGTTATATATATTCGCTGACTTATTGGCATAAAACATGGATGGTTTTTTACTGGTATTTAGTCTCACACCCTATTTGGGTCATGTTTTTGGGCCCAAAAAGATTTTATTGTTGCTGGTGTTAATAAGGGAAGAGCCCTTCTACAAGTACTTGATATGCTGTTTTGGAGCAGGAGAGCATGGGTCCAAGATGTAGATTGAATTGCTTCAGAGTTTCTTTTGTCTCTTTTGAACCTTAGTACTTATATCATGTATTACTATAGTGTAACCTATTTTGGCTATTTTCCTAGAACATGTGACACACAACATCATCTTTGTTGTGATATGAATTCTTGTTTTTTATATTATATGTCTTCCTCAATTTACATTTATTATATTGTATTATAACTTCCACTATTTTTCATTATTTTATTCCATTTTGTTATACTCTACCAATGAAGGCATAATTTTCCCACAATAACACATATGACCTCTCATGTAGTCGGAAGCCTCTGGAATTTGGGGAAATGTGCTTGAGGCCACGTGGCCAACTTAGTATGGGGTACTATTGAGTGGCATCTAGATATGGGATGTTAAAAGTGGTGTCAAAAGGTTTTTTTCAGATTTCTATTACTATTTAGAGATATTAGATAGTGATATGAAAGAAATGGAGCCACGTACAAGGAAAAACCAAATTTACTCAAATTAACTTGTGATTTTTGTTGGATATTGAGTTTTTACAGATAATTAGATTTTACTATTAGGTGAAAAACTAGTATTGTATAGTTATTATTGATATTATTGTGGTTCTATTTTTTTACAACCATATAAGGTGTGGGTATTCCATATCTTGCATCATATAGGAACTTGTTAGAAATCACATCTAATTTATCATATAAGAACATTTTATTAATCGCATTCCATGCATTATTGTCATGCCATTTAGAGAGTATTAATGATTATATGTTGTTTTGAAAGATGTCATGATAGATATGCAAGATGTTCTGATATATACCATGATAGATATGATTGCTATTGTGATATGTGTACTGGTAATTGTTATGGTATGAATTGGATGGATGCCATGCCTGGGTCCCTAAGTTGTATAGTCCATCTTAGATTGAAATTTGTTGGATCATGTTTTGGCCAAGTGATGAGTTGTGTTATGATGTGATATATGTGGATGTAAAACTTTCATTCGCTGGGAGTATGAGCCCCCACAGATCAGAATTTGGCATACCGATGGTTTAATATTTAGGAATGGGGGTTCTAGGGAAGTATAAGGGTCTTTTCTATATAGAAACCCAGACAAAACATTGTGTGGTTCTATGAAAAAACGCCTTGCTTTCTTCTACTTGTGAAAAAAGAGTTTCCCTAAGTACATGTTTTCTACCATGTGTACACATTTTGTATTAAATGATGGTGTGTTTGTCTATGTGGGAAAGAAAATGAAATGGTTGTTTTTGAAACTGTACATTGTGTAATTTAGGTATAGACAGTGTAGTTTTACACAGAAAGACCCCATGTGGCTCTGGCCATGTAAAATTACATGGCTAGGAGGGGAGACTTGAGTACATTCCAGGTACCTCTCCTACACATTATGTACCTAGGGTTTCTAAACGCCCATGCCGGTGGTATTACATGACCATGTGATATATTTAGGGTATATGACAAGTAGGTTTTCTTCATGTCGTGTATTTCTCTTTTGGCGCCCTTTCAAGGTCTTTTCCAATTTTATACCCCTTTATCAATTTTGGACCTACAAGTAGTTCTTTTTGAGTAGTTCTCTGCATATATCAAGATGGTGAAACCCATGGAGCGTTTGGAGGAATCATAATGTGTGTTTTGTGGATTTTATATTAATATAGAGGTTCGTTCTATAGTTATCATTTTCATTTGTCTCCAGATAGTGAGAAAAAAGTGTGAACGATGGGTTTTGTGTTTAGACCAACCTCGTTGAGACTTATGTTCTGATATGAGCTGTGAGTTATCTTCCATGACCTATGCTTCGAGGATATATCCCTTGTAAGAAATTCCCTTCTGGACCATGAGGCCGCGAGAGCTATGCTATCGAGGATCCGTGTAGGATTCTTCAATATTTTATCTAGATACCAAGGGTACCCTGAGGAATTCCTCTTCTTATACACTAATGTACGATGTACCTTGTGGGATCCCACTCCTATTTATCATTATGATTATCCATATTGTAGGATGCCTTTATTGTTTATCGTTTGAGGATCCCATATAATATTCCTCATTTTCCTTCCAGCAAAGGATCCCAGGTAGGATTATGACGCTCATGTTTACCTAGAGGATCCCATGTAGGATACCTCCTTGTGTTTGACATGATCATAACTGACCATAGAAGTGGTATTTTGGTAGTATTTTTCATTGTTTGTTACCTAGACCTGACCCATGATGCAGGCACAGGGGTGATTCCTTAGAAGAAGGTGTTGAACTATCCTATTTTGATATATTCTCATTTGATCCATGAGCTTTTCTTATATCTAGACAGCCTCATAGGTCACCTTTTTTTAAAATAATTTTCATGATAATTTATTATTGTCTCTGGTAGGAATTTTTTTTTAAAAGAGGACACCCTTGTTCGGATGGGTGATTGTTATATCTTCACCATTGACATGGGAATGAGAATTGAAGAATGCTCATTTTAGTAGGTTAGACATACCTCAAGCATGGTCAACTACATAGAAGGTCATGTGAACCTCTCTTTCTCATGTGATGAGAGAATTAGTATGTTTCCATCCTTGTAAATGGTTGTGTAGATGATGTTATTTGGAGCCATTTTCTATATGATCCATCTTTTACAAGGAAGTATATGGTGGGAAACCTATGAATAGTACCTAGAATGTGTCGTTCTCTCTTGTAAACTCGGGGTTGTATATGTGGATATATGTGACACTCGTTGAGTGTTAAATGTTAAAAAGAGACGTCAAGTTCAGTTTAATCTTTGAGATTGGATTTTTTGTGTATATTCTTGGGTTATATCCGGAGTATAGTGACCCAAGCATTATGGAACCTAGTTCGTCCCACTACTCAGGATGAATTTCTGGGACACTGGTGTTTTGAAATTCTGATAGGTTTAATTTTGGCTTTCATTCCATGTTATATGATGTGGTGATTGTGGATTGTCGAATGACACTCGTGCATTTTAAGAAGGTTATGAACTTGCGCATTTGGGAGTGTTTGTTCCTTCTTATAAATTTATAAGACACTCCTAGGTGGGGATAATCATGTCATTATGGTTTGAATATGTCCCTCTAAGTAGAAGGATCACAATCGTGGACCATTCAGAAATGGTCAGTTCTTCTTGAATGATGTTGAGGTTTGTGAGTCTTGTTTCTTGTTGATGCATTTTAGGAAAAATGAATTTTTTTGTGGTTGGTTGTGTGTTCATCCCTTGTGAGGAACTGATGATCATGGATGGACCTCAGTGGTTAATCATAAGCTGTCACAAAAATTCCATTGGATAAAGGCATTTTGGTCATTTAAATGATGATGTGTTGGTAGGTGAAGTAGAGTTTCTTTTAAGAGGTCGGATCGTACTGGTTCGACTGTACTTTTTTTGCTAATCCTTGAGATCCTTTAAATTTGATCTTCCTTAACAGATGAACAGGTACCCTATCTTGACATCATCCTAGATGCACTAAGATAGCATCAGTTATATTCCACACTATAGTAGAAATCTGTTGGTCTAGTTTTTGATCTTCTTGTGTTTATGCCTTGGATGCATTGTTTTAGACGTGGCTTGGTTAATCCGGAGTGATTATTCGGTTTCAATATAGGAATTCCTTGGATGGAATCTAGATGCCTGCCTCTTTATTTGTCGTGATCTCCAGGTGTATGTCGCTCCCGATTCAATTATTGTTCCTATCTTTACATTTATCCTTGTAACAACATCTCACTTGTAACTTGGAGTATGGAGCACCTCGGTGAGTTTTTTGGCCTCTGAGTTTATGAGTATGTGGTTATCTCGGGCGTGTGGTCAGGCTCAGATGTGATTCTTTATAAAGGATTAATTATTCTTATGGGATGGATCTAGTTTATGCTTTTTCTCATGTAGTAGCACAACCTTTTTTAAATGATTAGTGGATTGTTTGATAATGGAGCGTCACCAAGATACATGTATGGAATTTGGTGAACGAGATATTTGTGGGAACATGGTGCCTTGGGGGAAGGATTTGTGTTTCTATTGTAACACACCGACCTCCTAAGCTGGGTGTTTTAGAGATAAGTCATACAATGATTGTTTTACTCGTTATCCTTCTGGTTACTCATGTATAGTTTGAGTGAACCGGTTTGAACACTCCGCTAGTTTAAGGTGGGTGTGGTGTGAATGTACACAATTTCTTTTAAGGGAATATTACATGACCTGTTTTGATGAGTTCAATTAGGGTTTGAACTTTCTTTTCATTAAGGTCATAGTTATGAATTCTGTTGGGTTCAGGTTCTCCTAGTTAATGTAAATCTTCTCGGTGGATTCATTAGAATGCTCAAGGTATTGCTTTGTGGGGGGTTTTTATGGTGGAGGTGTTATAGTAATGACGTCTTGTGATTTGTTCTTGACAGGCTTGTGAAGGTTGCACATTTCATTCCTTTCAAGGAAACCTCTGGGGTTGATAAACATGGGAGGTTGTACATCTTTGAGATTGTATGACTACATAGGGTCCCTCATGATATCATTTTAGATATGGATGCCTAGTTTACGTCTTTTTTCAATCAAGGGACACAATAGGCTCATTGTACATAGGTGATTTTGTGAACAGTTTACCACCCCTAGACAGATGGCCAGTCAGAGCACACAATTTAGGTTCCGGAGGACATGCTTCGAGCATTCATCTTGGATTTCTAGGGTTCCTTGGAGAAACACATACCCCTGGTTGATTACGCCTATTACAATAGCTTTAAGACTACTTTTTAGATGGATAAATATAACTCTTTGTATGGTAGACCATACTGATCACCCCTATGTTAGATGAAGGCTCAAGAGGAAGCAATTTTGGGACCTCATCTTGTTTAAGAGACCACTGACATGGTGCATTTGATTTGGAAGTGGATGGATACTATATAGCCTCATCATAAATCATATAGTGATCACTATAGATAACCTATAGAGTTTCAAGGTCCGAGATCATGTTTTCCTATCTGTTTCACTGAGGTTAAGACACAAGAGGATCATGAGAAAATGAAAGATTTTACGAAGATACATCGGCCCATTTGAGATTCTAGAGTGATTCGGTCTGGTTTCTTATTGGTTTTAGTTACCTCATAGGGGTTGAGTTATTGGTTTATATGTACTTTGAGAAGTATCCTATATGAATTTTGGATTATAGCACAATGTTTCTCCATGGTCGGCATGTTCCTTTATACAGGTGATATGGCAGCACAACTGAGTTGAGGATGTGACATGGGAGAGAGAGGTCGATGTATGATCGCAGTGGCTGGAGTTGTTCGTAGATATTTCTTCACAACCCTTGGAAGAAAAATTTTGGGGAAATTTTTTTAAAGGTGTATGTTTTTAAGAACCTTGTTCTTTTTTTGAGGTATGCATATTTTATTTTTAGTTTGTACTTATGAAATTGGAGTAAAATAGGATAAGTTTTGGTTATAGTCCTATTACACGATTTTACTAGGGGTTACATTCTGTGTAATCCTAGTACACACCATGTAAGTATAGTAAAAATCTTTTAATGACATGTGAAGTATGTCGTCAAATTTGGGAAAAATAAGCATATACAAGATGTGTATATTCAAGTACATGTCATGTATTTTTTCAAAAAAGGAAATAGCCTCATTTTTATTTGATGAAAAAAACCCTTGTTCTGCATTCACAAAAATTAGCACTAGAGGGTCATTTTTGCTCTTGATTCGTTGTCTGAAATCTGATTTGAACAACATCAGATGAATTGGAATCCCATCAGTGAGTTATATATTCCTATTAATCCATTCTTTTTAATTTATTATCTCGATCTAGTTATCAAGGGTTATGTTTTTATACTCTTTTTATTGATCTACCCAGTTCTAGATAAAATTTGAGATTAAAGATGTATGAGGAGAGTTGTATGAGTATGAGGTAGGTAGTCTCAAGCCTTTTGCTAATTTTCAAGCTGTTTAAATAAGTCAAAGTGATGTACTCCAATTTTCGGGCTATTGCTTTAATTGATAATTCACCCTTGTTATTACTTATTCTTGTTTAGGTAATTAATTATGTGTTATAAATCATGTATACAATTTTTTACCTTCGATTAGGAACACTCCACATGTGTGTTTCCCTTGGATGATCATTTATGTCCATATGGACTTGGATGACTATGTGGCATGACTTATTTCCCATTCGTTGGTTGATAAAAATGAACAGAATTGATAACTTAATTACAATTGTGTTTAATTTTAATTGAATTCACTAAGGGATTGGGATTAGAGATTTTCCCCTTTCCCCCATGTTATTTATATTTTTTAAGGGTGTTTGGAATTTTTTCTCCAATTGTGAACCAACTCATGTGAGTTCGGTTATGTTATGGCCTTGTAATGTTTTTGATTACATGATAGGCTTTTTATATTATATGTTTCCACATTAAAAGATTAATGTTGAACTGTGTTATAGTTTAATTTACATGTGTTTATTATTATATGATATGTTCCCACATGATTTGATTAATGTTAACCCAAGTAATAGTTTAATTTACATGTGTTTCTTGATATATTATATGTGCCCATGTGTGTTTATTAATCTCAAAGCTATGTAATAGTTCAATTTTCATGTGCTACTTATTATGTGAATTGTTCCCATGTGAATATTTTAATGGCCAAGCCTTATCAGGTTGTTCTATCTTGAGATTATGTTGGATTCTTTTGGTTTTTAATCTTAGTGACATGCAAATTACGAGTCACTATGTTCTAGGAAAATTTAATTTTTTGGGTATATGGTAGGATATGTTTTGATAATTAGGAATTTTATTGAAATTTAAAGGGTTAAAACATCTCAAGTGTATGTTTTGTATATGTTTATAATTATGGGAGGTGTTTTGGGTTCTCATGTGACTGTTGGAGTAGGGTCGGTACGACACTCCTACTAAACCTTTGTTGTAGAAATCCATTTAAGTCGTGATTGTTGAAGGTCATTTCATGATGATGGTTTGATGATGAAACATTCCTTATCCTAGAGGTTCTCTAGAATAAGAAATAACATTGTCACATCCGGAACATCCAATTTTGTGGTTTGGTTTATATTGTGTGGTGGTTTCATAATGGTAATAGACATTATATATGGAAGTCACAATGTGGCATAGGGAATCATGTAATGATCCTAATACGTGTGTATATTAATGATAATTTTATTTATAACTTTTAGAAGAAAAATTATGAATGGTTTTTCATGTCATATCTACTGGGCCACACTATAAAGGGTCATCCAGAGAGAGGTACCATGACATAAAGCATAAAAGCCATGTCATAGTGGGTGAAGTCACACTATGAATGGATGGGATCTTGTTGCAATAGACCAGTACATGGATTTTAGTTATTCCTAGAGATAGAGTTCCACATTATGAGGGGATGGAACATGCTACGATGGTGTCTTACTAGGGGGTTGGTCTCTATACTATGAGGTAGTCACACCATGATCCATTGAGTCCACATTGTAAAATGGTCTAGCAAGGATGCATCAAGAAAAGACCATGACAGTTATCTCAATTCCTACTATTTGAATATATATATTTTTAATTGGGAGTATAATGGCCCTTCTATAGATTCTAAATTATAAGTCCTTTCCGGATATACTCATTTTGGGACGTGCAAGTAGAGGCGAGGAAAATATATTCTACTCTATTATTCACCCCTTTACCTCTATTTGATGTCGGTTATTCAAGGTAATTTCATATGTTAATGATGTAAGAGCCCTTTATTTATCCTCAATATTATTCCACTTTTATTTCGTCATAGTTTGATTCACCTGGTTATGGTTTTTTGGAGATGATTCTACTAAATCATGGTTGAATCATCCTGCTTCATAAACCATTGATGTATAACCAATAGAATAGGTCAATGTTGGAGACGTCCATGTCTTCATTAATATTTGTTTTTTGAACTATGTCACTAATGTGTTTACTAATGGTTTTTTATTGAAATTGGGTTTTATTTGTCAATAAATTGGGTAAATAAAATAGCAATTTCATGTGTCTTAGGTCTAGGTGAAATTCATAAGTCAACTATACCCCATTACTCATGGTGCTGGCATCAGTATTCCACCCAGTTATTTTTTCTTATGTTATTCTATAATGATATTGTGGTTATAAATGGTATGTTTATTAATGTAATGGTGTTTTGTGTGAAATTTTTTCTCATAGACTCGTATATGATTTTTACGATAATGGGATCTATTTATAGACCATTAGTTGAGGTATTTGGCCTTCAACATACCTAGTAAAAAAAATTGGTTAGTTTATGTTCATGTGTGAGATTTTTTATCATTCATCCAGTATGATTCACGACTTGTGTGATTTCCTCCATAAATAATAATGGCCTCACATAGGCTCAATAGGCAATATGGAATGAATAAATTATTAAATAGTTCATCTATGGTACCTTTTTCAAATAGGAACTGATAGACAAATTTATGGATTTATTGGTGGGATGTGCTTGATTTAAAAATTAAATTGGTCACTTTTTTTAAAATTTGATTTTAATAAGGTGTTTGATTTGAGTAAATTTTTTAAAGGAAATGTTGTTATTTCAAGAATGGTTTTGATATAGTATTAATAAATGATCATTTTTTTTATAAAGACTATTTTTTAAGGATTTTAGTTACGGGACTATATTGTGTTGGATGTAATGTGATGCCTTTCTAGGATGTTTGAAAGGGAGGATTTGGACATGTTTTCTAATGAAAACTATAAGGTATTGGTTTAGATTAATTTTAATCTATTTTAAATCAAATGTAAATGATATATTTTTTAATTATTTTATACTTATTTTGTATCCTATTTATATTTTATTGGTATGTTATTATTTTTACATGACAATGCATGATGTCGTGAATTTCCAATAATGTTCTACTAATAGTATCAATTATTGGTAAGTTTGAAGTGATGTAAATGACCCCATTGATGATAAATATGAGTATAATCATTTGTATTTGATAGATCATTACTCATTTCGTAAAGAGATTTAGGGATTTACTCTTGATTAGATAGATCTTAGAGTGATATGTTTTGGCACAATTGGTGTTCAAATGAACTGAAGGTATTTTATATTTATTTAGAGGGTAAATAATTCAATTATGAAGGTTTTATGTGAAAAAACATGGTTATTGCGAGTCTCCTAGGAGGATTGGTAAGGGAGAATACAATTTTCATCCATGTGTTACTTTTATGTTTTGAGTGGTCAATGGGTTAGTGGTTGACCTTATGATAATGCTTGATTATGTGATATCCCCACATCTTATTGTGTTGTATTTTTAGATAAATTGTTGTGGTCACATCATGAAAAATATTATGTTGAGATAATATATTATGGTATTTAATTCTGATTCTAGGTCTATCCTTGAGTAAAATGGTTGGGCTCCAAGAAACATATTTACGACCTCTCTTGAGTGAAAGGGGATTGTCTGAGTAACTAATTTGAGAAATTATATGAGTGAGTGTGTATAGTTTGGATTCTTGATGTGAGACATCTCATTAGTGAGATAGGATAATTTTGTAACTTGATGTGTGTCCTAACATAAGTGAGAGTTAATAATTTACGTACTTGATATGTGGATACTCTTAGATGGGTAAGGTTGGTTTGGGTGTTGGAAGTGTGAGTACCTCTAATTGAGAGGGGATATCCAGGGTGCATGATGGGTTCCCATGTGTCAACTGAAGTTATTTTAATCTAAACCAGATATTATTCCTTGTGGATATACTATAATAGATATATTACGAATATTAGTTGAAGAAGGTAGGGTCAAGTGTCGTGGTGTACCGATTAGCACATGATGACCTAATGTGTATGCTTGTTTGGGTATTATATGTTATATCTCTTGCTGGGTTTATTTCACAGGCATGGATTACACTCTCATTAAAATTATTTTATACACATCCAATTGATAATGTAAACAGTTAGTATTAATGACATATTGGCTATTCTAATTGGGTCGTTAGACTCACCCCCGACCTATATATGTAGCACAAATTTCAATGTACCTGAGTAAACCTTCATGTTTTCTTCTAGAGAATATATAATAGTACGATATAGATACATGGTTTAGTCTAATAGGTAATTGGGTTCTTGGATTTAAAGTGTTCGATAATCTTATTTGTGTCATATAACTGTTATGTTTTCAGTTATTGTTTTGACTGAAAATTAGATAGTTTTCCATCATTGTTATATATATGATTCCTAATATAATGTTATATTATAAATTAATATCTGTTTTAACTTGATACATCATATAAACTATTTTATAAATTTCTATTATGTACAATATGATCTCTCTTGGCTCCTTGTTTATTTGTTAGTAGGTTGTGGGGATGTCTTTTATATGGAAGGGGCATGAATAAAATTTAGTAGACTTATTCAGGACCCTATAACAATATTTTATAGGTCATATTCTTCCCATTACTATTTTTGGTCCACTCTACAAGTTGGATTCCAATGGAATATGTCGATTTACTCTTTATGTCATCTCACATCCCCACTCAGGTCTCACTCATGTCACCCATGTTAGGGAATCACATGAATGCACGTAATAGTTAGAAACATTATATATTCTTTGATATGTTTAATATATACACTTACCGAAAAAGATATATGTACATATTTTAATATTAAAAATTTAATCTATGAAACATTAAATGTGATTAATATTCTCAACAATTTGATGTTAAGATCATATATATTCTTGGGAAAGGAAATATAATTGTTGATGCATTGAGTAGGAAGTCACAGGTATATGTAATCCTTAAATAGAAGATAAATAGTAGGTAATGTAACTTTTCTATAAGTTGTATCTCTATGTATTTGAGAAGGAAGACCATGTTATTTTTTGAATGGTTTAAATGGGATTAATATAAGCCTGTATCCAAGGTATGATAACACAAAAACCCAAAACTATCCATGATCTATCCGTATTTTGGGATTGAATATGAAACCCAATAATAAATGTGTATCATGCACTAGTTGATTTCATCTCTTCCACTTGAAATTCATTTATATCATTAAGGATCAACAAATGGGTTCCCATTTCTTATGGTATACATGAATTTTTAGTGTATTTTGATGCTTGAGAAGAATAATTCCTAATAAATAGTCTTCTAGAAGCATTATTAAAATTTTGAGATAAATAAAATCATTGAAAAATCTCATTTTAAGGAGTTTTCAAAGATTCAAATGATAATGGGATTTCATAAATTTTTTGAGGACCAAACTAAATTATAAAATTATCAAAGATAATATAATTCTCAAACATATTTATAAGATGTCACATAATCACCTAAGAAATTTCCACTCTAGAAACATATAGTTGAATCCTATTGATTTTCTTAATATTTAGTCAAATGTTCCAGATGTTCAAACTCTTAAAACGTTTCACTTAATGATATATATCCAAACATGATGGTATGATACCATTTTAAATGGAGAAACAATGAAACTATCATGCTATCACATAACACAAATTCTCATTCTTGATCCACCACAACATGGTGTCATACGCTTTGTCATTGTGAACATAACGATGGACTATAGTGTGGTCTCAACCACTACATCATGGTATATCATTTTAGTAAAAATTTATTAATATCTTACACTTATAATGAAATTCATTTTGACCTAACATATTTTCAATTTATATTCTATTATATATAACAACTATAAAACTATATACAAAACATCTTTTGGATATCTTCTATAAACAATTTTGTAAAATCTATCATTAATTTAAACCTCATTTCATATAATATGATACAAATTTGTGTAAATACAACTAGAAATTATTTTGATTATACTTCAACAAAAATTTGTTGTATCTATTAAATTTTTATAAATCTTTACTTCATTTAATAAAACATAATGTTTATCCCCATTTTCCTTAGTAGTGACGAAAACAATTATAAATTCCTAAATCTATAAATATATGCAAAGGGATGTCTTTAGAAAAGTATAAATTATAATAAAGCATTAAATAGATATTGAATTATCTATATCAAACACATGTATCTTCATACCTATGTCCATTAAATATATCATATAAAAGTATGAATAAAAATATAACAATTTTTTTGGAGACATCGAGTAGCGATGGGACATAGAGTATGTCAATCTATAATATTCTGCTGATATTTCCTCGATTATCAGAGTATATACTGACCAAGTTAATGAATAAATCACATGTAATTCATCTAAGTGGATAAGAACATCACATGAACCTTATCTAGGTATGACCACACCCTTCCTAAATCTATCTCAATTGAAAGGAAATATAACACGATTTTTGTACACGAGGAAAATCTATTCTTGGTTTAGACTTAACTAGAAACATGATTAGAAACATATCCAACTACACCATGATTATCTAAACCTTAAGAATTGTGTAATAATGATCTCAAAGTATTATTGTTATCATGCTAAGTATATTTCTAACATCAAGTTTGGGGAATAAATATGAAACATGAACCTCTAACATTCCAAAGATATAGTGTTCGACACTAGATGTTGTGTACTTGGTGGGTCAGATAACACAAAAACTCTTTTTATTCCTCGTTATAATATTTTTTATCTCAATATAAAATCTTACCCACCCTAAATGTTATATTTTTCAGAGACTATAATACTGGATGACAAACATCAGTTTGGGATAACTCAATGATATACTTTTATAGGTTAATTATCATTCTCTTTATTTAATATATGAATCCAACGTGAAATAATGATACAATAAATACTTCCTATTAAATAACATGATAAATTTTATATTAATAAATAAATTGAATAAAATTAATAAAATCATACATAAGGACTCATATAATAATATACTGTATGAAAACCTTCCAGAGAAGACTTATATTAGATGCACGTTAATGTTTTTATTAAACTCCTTACACCCCAATTTAATTACACTGACTTCTCTATGTCACAAACTATTAAACCTATACCACTAAATCCTTTGGTTAGTAAAATATATAAAGAAATATTGTTCAAATAATTATTATATTTAAGATCCATATTCCTAATGATCAACTCCTTAAAAAAATAATATTCAAATATCTTTAAGTAACTATAATAAATTTTTTAATGTTAATGACTTGTGTTGTATACATAGAACTATTTATAATTTTAGAACTATAACACCATGATATTTTTAAACAAATACATTATGTTCAATAGCCTATATGACACACAAGAAAAATACTTAAACAGACCATGAAATATTATTATTTAAAAGTGACCAGTATAACCTAGCCGTTGAATTGGAATGTATTAATAAAATTAATCTCCTTGTGATATATATATATATAATTTTCAAAGTAAATAAAATTTTATAAATTAATTATTTATTAATAATAAATAAATTTTTAGTAAAGTCATTGTTTGATTCAAAAATAATTTTTTCTCAAAAAATATTTTCACTTATTTTTGTGAGAGGATTTTATAATTAAATTATTTAAATTAGAGAAATTATATTTTTTTTAAAATTATATCATTCATAAAATTATCATATCAATAATAATTTTTTTTTAATTTTTATATTTTTATAAAAAGTATGATCTTTCAATGAAGAGTGAAAAATAGTGTTTTTAATAGTATTATGTTTTAATGAATTTATAAATTATAATTTTATTTACAATTAGTTGTAAAATAAAATGAGTTCATTTTGATTAAAAAATTAACTTATTCTATTTGGAATGCAATTTAAACATGAATTTTATATAAATACATTCTTATACTGAAAATGAAATTGTTGTGAGAAATGTTTTTTTCATTATGTTTTTTGTTTTTATGTTATATTAGTTAATACCACTTTTAAAAATTTAATATCATAAAATTGAATATATATTTGTAATAAAGAGTTATAAATTTTGAAAATATATCACTTTTTCATTTTTTTCATAATAAATTGTCACCATTGTAAATTTTCATTTTCATTTTAAAAGAAAAATGTGTTAATTAGTGTTAAAAGTAATATAATAAGGTCACAAAATCAAACCAAAAAGTTTCTTTAATCCTATTGGATGAGATTATTTCATCCAATACCATCCAATTCTAAGATATATAGTATTATTTTCAATTTTCCTCTGATAATTAAATTTATGATATTTAAGTAAAAGATAAAGTCAGAGATGTCATTATCTTGATTTTAATACCTCTTAAATTATTATATAAGGATAAAAAGATTATATGTTCTGTTGTAAGTTTTTATATTTGGTTTCTTCATCATTTGATTTTTTAAAAAACATTTAATGAAATAATTACATTAAATACTTCATAAGATCAACACATGATTTATTCAATTCATAAAAAAATAGTAGAAATGATTTGAAAAATATTAAAAGTAAGGTAATTTGAAAAAATTATCATGTCCAATGATTTTTTTAGACTGAAAATTAAATTTTTTATTATGCAAACACTTTTGTGGAAAATGTGAGAAACCAAACATGACTTCATTGCCACACCACTACATCAGAGCTCCACATCACCACTTCACCATTTCATCACTTCACCACTTACAAACAACAAAATAAAGGCCAAGAAACCATGAACCAAGGCAGAAACATCAGACAAGAAAACCAATCCTCAGAGCCAGCCTCCTCAAACATCCACCGGTGCGACCATCGACACCAGCCCAAATCCTCCCATCAGCAAACTCTAGACGGAGTTCGCCCAAACAACCAGCGACGTGAGATGAACCTCCAGGAAGAATCCATACACAATAGGATATTGAAGAGACAAGAACGAAGATCAAGATGCCTTGATGTCACACCCTGCTCTGCAAACAACTCGGTCGTTCCTCCTTCACCCTTAACCACAAAACCTCATTAATCTTCAACCAAATGACGTGATCACCCAGTATTTACTGCGATCAAACCATTTTCCCTACATGAAATCCCTCCATCTTATTGCATCCTTCACACCGAAGATCAAGACCACATAAAATCCGTTCAACATCAAAAACATCAAAACAGAATAGTAGATAAAGATGTCGGACCACCAAAACACCACAATCCCTCCCACCCTACGAGCACTCCAGACGAATTGAGGCCCCGCTAGGATGAGGCCGCTCCATGCCAGAGCCGACACCGAGGTCACACCGAAGATGGAATCTAGAACCAGAAGGATGAGACGATGCCACAATCGGCACCAAGGCCACGTCGGAACCAACGCTAGTCCACAACTCCGCTGAGATAGGAGAAGCCGAAGAACCACGAAAAGCCCGCAACAAAGCCGAGACCGAGATCCCGGAAGTTGAGCCCTCACAAGAACTGAAGTTGAGGCCAAAACTGAGTTGAGCCCACGCCGAGAGATATCCATACCAGGCCGAGGCCACTCCGGAACCGAAAAGCCGAGAACCAGGAAGCAGAGATGACGTCGGAGCCGGCACCAAGGCCACTCTGGATCGAAACTCGATGAGGCCGAAGTCAGAGCCGAGCACCAGGAGGAGACAAAGCCGGGGCCAACACCACCGAGACAGATCCAAAAGGAGCTGAGGCCACCGGAACCGAGAACCGACGCCGAGGCCGCACCGATAACAAGGATGAGATCTAGATCTAGGGAATCGAGGCGACACCGGAACTGATGCGAGGCCTCGCCAAAGCAAGACCGTCCAGAACCGAAATCACGGTGGGAACAACTCCGATACCGCCTTCATACTGAGAAGCCAATGCCAAGCCGCTCCGAGTCACACTGGAGGACGGGGGAAGAAGGATGCGGAGAAGAAACCCAAGAAGAGAGACCTTCGAGTCGCACCGCCGCTTAGAGGCAGAAAAAAATTTCTCCCAGATTTCATCAATGAATTTTTTAGACAATTATTACCTTTTAAAGATATATTAAACTGTTATATTATAATTCCATTTTTTTCTTGGGGAATTTAAATTCCAATTCAATGAAATTCATAAAAAATGACATTAATATATTTCATGAAAATAATATTATATTAAATTATTTATAAATGACAAAAATATTGAAAAATAAATAGTTTGATATTATATGGTATTAAATTTTATCCATTTTCAATGTATGATAAAATTTTCTCCTTATAGGTAAAATTATAACCCATTAAAAGTGAAAAATATCTCACTATAGTTAAGGTTAAAATAGGTTAATTAAAGGCATAAGCCAAAATATAAGGTTAAAAACAACACCTAAACCTATAAATTTATTACTCATTGATGTTATTTCAAACCCATAATACATTATATTTAAATATATGTTAAATTGGTAGATTTTTACTTAATATGACTTCATTTTAATTTAATCTTTTAAGGAATTCCAAAAAGTTCCCCTCTCCACATCTATAGAAGGTTGCGTTCGACCCTCACCTCTTCACACATTTTCAGACTCCTATCTAAACCAAACCCTTCCAAAATCCCTTATAAATTACCTTATCCACATTCTATAGGTTTTTTTATTCCTAAACGTTTAACCCTAGGAACCTTAAGATATTATCTAAAGGATTCATTTCCAAGAATAGGTAGTCGCATAAAGTGGTCACTTAATTTTTAATTATAGTTTTAACTCACCTAAATATGATATATTATTAATGAAATAATAAATTAAATTTCCAAAATTTAATAAAATTTATTTGTTATTATGTTACCTCAAGAACCCTGATATTTTGTGAAATACTGTTTTTCATATTTTTTTAATCATTTTGATATTTTGAGTTACACACAATATTGAGTTTCCCTTGAGTTATTATAAAAAATGAGAGTATATTGTTCTTAAAAGACCAAAATATAATCATGTGTTACACATAAAGCTTTTTTTTCTTTCACTATATGAAGCATTGGGTTAACATGTATTACACCAGATGTTGAGTTTTAACAAAACCATGATATAATATTCATTTTATTTTAACACGACCATTATAACCATGACATTAAAACTATAAGTATGAATCGTAATAACTAATTTTTAAATATTATGTAAAATTATATTACATATATAAAACACATTGATATTAAATTATTAATTGTTGATAGTCTTTATCTGTTTTGAAAATATTATTTTCTCAAAAACGGATTGATTTTTTGTGAATGTTAATCAAATGAGTTTTTCAAAATTTTAGAATATAAATTTTTTAAAATAAAATTATTTTTAAAATTAATATTTTCAAAATTATATTAGGTTGATTTTTTGGGTATTCTTCTAAAAATACTCTTTATTTGATGAATAGTGAAAAATTCTGAATTTTAATTGAAAATGTATTTTTACCAAAATTATTTAAAAAGTTAAATTTTATTTTAAATTGGTTTCAAAGTATAATTAGTTAAATTATACATCTATTAATGGAATTTATATCATTTTAATCAATTAAAAATTTTAATTTGACATAAAACCATTGTAAACCTTTGATCATTTTCACTTCAAAAACTTGATTTCTCATCTTGCCTTCAGGATTAAAATCAAATTAGATTTTTATTCCAATTATGTGGATGAAATTTAGAAAAATGGATTCAATATTTTTAATAAAAAAATAAAAATTTTCTAATAAGGTCAACACAGTTTTTTTTCAAAATGAATAGTGAATGCAGTAAAAATTAATTACTATGGTTAAGGTAAAAATGTGTTTACCTTGAAATTAAGAATATAAGGGAAAACTTGACCTACCAGTTTTCCCAAAACCCATTTTCTGGACATATTTAGACCCTTATGAACTTAGTATCTATTTTTATGAGTTTTTGGGAAACATTTCCTTGAATGTGACCTATATAATAAGTTAAGTATAGAAAAAGAAAAAAAATGAACATCCCTTACTTTTAATATCTATAATTCTTTTGGATTAGAAAAAAACAACATCTGTTTGATTATAAATATTATTTTTAAAGATAAATAATTTTATTCATGGTAATTTAGTTTAAAATTTTCTAGTTGAAATAATTACATTATATTCTTAAAAAACACCCACATATTCATTATTTTGTTAATTAAATAAAAGAACAAATACAAAAAAATTTAAAAGTTATGTAATTTGATTGAATTATTGTGTAATATTATTTTCTAGACGAATATATCAATTTAGAGAGGTTTGAACATATAATATTATAGTTACATCATCGTATTGATTTTCATTAAATTCAATTTAATTGAATAACATCAAAATTGACATTAATGTTATTATATTATAAATTATATTTTATTAAATGATATAAAATTAGTAAAAATATATATTATTCCAATTTATTTGAAAATTATAATAAATATCATCTATTTTCCTTTCATAGACCTATTTTTTTTATAATGACTAAATTTACCACTAAATAATAAAAACCATTTTTCTGTGGTTATGGTTAAAATAATGTTTCTTCACGTTACAGATATTTGTGTTAAAATTAGTTTTAAAAACAAATTAGATAATTATCTATTAAATTTTATTTAATATTTATAATAATCTTATAAAAATTATTTAATAAGTACCATTTTAATTTATTCTGAATTGATAGATTACCTAGGTTAAGAATACAAATTACATTAGTGAAAGACCAAATGGTAATAATACATAAAGTTAGATGTTACAGAACAACATGTTTAAAAATGGTGTATTATTGTGTGGGGGAGATTCTTATTGTCCACATAATCACTCAACCCCATTAATAAAAATTATTTTCTCCATTTGGGGTAATATTTACCTTCCGATAGGGAGTAATTGTGGGAATTTACCAAAAGGTCACTACTCCCCAAATATAAAAGGTCACACCCTCTCATTACTTATTCACACTTCAGAAACCAATTTGTCTAAACCAAAACCTAAAAAAATGACTTCCCAACATCCATCATCTAATCCTATAATCTTTATCATTATCATAAATCTATCTTAGGATGTATTTGGTGAAAACCTAAGGAGGATACCTGAAGAAGTCACGTTCATCAATGAGATTTTTTATTTTATTTCTTCCCCATCATATTCAGTTACTTATATACCATGATTATATAATTAATTAAGTATATTACATAAAATTATATGTTTTAATATTAATTTCATATCCTATTACCACCTCCACTTCCATCAAATGTGTTACAAAATCACTTTTTGTTTGTATGGAGGACTATCGCCTTGCGAACTGAGGTCATTTGTTTTGCATTACCACCTCTCACGGTTAGTCTTAATGATGAATTTATTATTAATATATTATATTATGGGTTTACTATCATTTTTTAACTATTATACCACATATAACTACAAGATATCAATTTTTGGGTATATAAAAACGTTAAACGTGTATATGGAAGACTACCGACTTGCAAAGAAATGTCATTCGTTCACATTTTACAAGGATTATATTAAGGATGGATTTAATAAAAATATTTTATAATAAATTAAATGATCATTATTATGTAATTATGATATATTTCATTTTATTTTATTTCTTTCAAACAAAAAAGAAAATGAAAAACAACATTCGTGTGTACGTACGACCTACCATCTCTATGAACGAGGTATTTCATTTCCTATCACTAAATTTTATGTATTACTATAAAAAATATATAAAAAATATATATGATATTTATATCATGGTTATAATTATTTATATGAAGGAACCATGAACAATTTAAGAGGGCCAAAAATATAACAACTCATAACAAATTAGAAAAACAAATCCATTACTACGCAAAACATACATTTAACATGGAATTGTTAATAAAAGAGTAATAAAAGGAAATAAAAATCTTATATGATAAGATATATATAAATATGGTCATATAATAGATTTATAATAAAATATTCTTATTATTCATGATATTTGAATGAGTATTACAGATGTTAAGACTTAAGGTATGGGATTTCCATCTCACTTTTACTTTCAGTGAGAAAAATGTCATATTCACTACATTTTTCTTTTATGTGGTGTATATACTTACATTAATGTAACTTATTACAATTATTCTTAAAACTTTTTTTATGCATCTATCTATTTTATTATATTTATTTTATGTGTTTTATGATTCAAAATTTACCAAATCAATTAGGGATTTTGTCTCAATTTTTCATCTTTGAGATGTATGTTATGGTATCAATCTATTTTCTTACATGAGGTGTATTCACAACCCCTTTGACATGGTATAACATGAATATGTTCATCATAATGATATTTTCAGTATCATTATATTTTATTACTTCATGGGGATTATGATTCAACATTAAAAAAGTGGTAAAGTTTTTATGTTACATTCACATCATTTATAGGGATTATTTTTGTTTCATTTTCCAATGTTGAAGTATCATGATCCCCCTATAATGAATTCAAATGTATATTATTATCCTCAAGTTATTTATAAAATTTCAATGTAATATTATCAATTTTAACACTATTCAGTACATAATATAATAAAAATATGTTATTAAGAAAATTTGAATTTATTTCTCTCTTTGGTCCAAAATATGAATTATTCCAAAACCATGATTTCTAAAAATGTTTTAAAAAAGGTTTTTTTATTATCAAAATGTATTATTAAATAAATTATTACCTATGTATTGATTTTTAAAAATAATTATTAAAAGTAATCTTGATGTTTTTTTCCAACACAATGCCCATTTGGATTTTAAATATTATGTGAAATGATTTTTTTTAATGTGTAGAACATGAAATAAATTTTCTAACATCATGAAAAATCATTGATTCAAGTATTTCATTATATTTTTTCAAGTTTATATTCAAAGAAATTGTTCTTCAAAATGTTTTGTGTTTTAAAAATAATTTTTCAAAGTGGAAATGAAATTTTCCTCCAGAAATGTTTTAAATGTTATTTTAAAATTATTTTCTATATAATATGACATTTGTTAGTGTTATAAATTTCTTGCAGAGGATATTATCCAATGAAACCATTCATAATATCTCAATAAACTATTTATTATTTTTCTTGAATTATGTTTGTGGACCTCTTTTCTCTTCCACAGGTTATACCATGAGGAAATAATTATGAAACCCACTTTTCTATACAACTTATTCTATGATGAAATTATTATAAAAACCATCTCCTTTCTATAGGTTATGATATGATGAAATGTTTATGATACACATTTAATTTCATGGATTATGATATGATTTGTTTTTTATGATCTTGTGGTACACATATGGGCTATTTCATTATGTTATGGTGTTTACATTATATTCTAGGATGGTGGTTATGTTATAACCAAGGATATTAGTTATGTAATAACCAAGGATGGTGGTTATCTAATAACATAATATGGGTGGAACCAATATCTCCCTCAAATTCATTATCTAATGATTTATATCTCATGATATATATATGAATAGAATGGGGAGTGAACATGGTTCAATAGGAAATGACTAGAATGTGGAGTGAACTCGGTTCTGTAAGACAAGACCAGAATGAGGAGTGATGCCAATTCAGTAAGACGGGAATGGAATGGGGAGTGAACCTGATTTAATAATATACGATAGAAATGGGGTGTGAAATTTTTCCAATAAGGAACTTTTTCTGCAATGATGGTCATGGGAGTCAACCTAGACTACTATAAAAGATTAGGGAGTGAATCCATTCCACTATGAGAAAGGGACTTCCACTAGTGATGGTGGTGTTTCTAACCCAGTAGGTTAAGACACATATAGATATCCCTTATATACTCTAGCAATAATCATTATCTAATAAGGAAATCTTTTTATATACTTATGGGCATATCAGAATTCTATATCCTATGAAAATTTTATGCTCCCATGGATCGCGTTCTTTGATTATATTATGATTAATGTCTTATGAACTACCAATATTTATTCAATGGCTTGTGTTTATGTTCTACGATAGGTTGGGTATAAACTTCGAAAGTTATGTTCATTATTTTGTACCCTTATTCTTATCTTATGACTTCATAAAATCATAGAATGATATATATTTGGTTTAACCATACTATGTATATGATCTCACAATTTATTATGCTTCCTTTTCCAAAGTTATTAAGAAATGTTTGAATTAGAGAATTTCTATGAAGAGTACTAAATGTGATGATATTAGTGTGAAAAATTGATGATCTTTCACCAGATTAAAATATTTTGTTCAATGTTTCTAAAGGCACTAGACTATTAAGATCCCGAGGAATGTGTTTTTTAATGTAATGCATACTCATATAATTTTTTTTAATTTCTATGTATGAGAATTCTAGTTCATTATAGCTGGTATGATAGGAAAGTTTTAGTCATCATTTGTAAACTCATATTAGAAAACCTTATGAGATCCCTAGGGATAATTTTAAGGATATGTCTTGTGATGTATCTAACGATGCATTTAAGGACGATTCAATGTATAGGAAAATGACCTAGAATTTAAGTAAATTTTAGACTTAGTGGTTTCTAAGAAATAAAATCCTAGTCTGGATAATAAAAGTGGATGTGGATCTGGAATAGATGTACCTAAGGGTAAAACCCCACAAAACAACATATTAAACTAGACTCGATCGGTAACTAGTGCATGGAAATGGGCCTTGTTGGACACCTGGTTTGACTCTCATAGGGGTTATGCTTTATAATATCACAAAATAATTATGAACCATAAAAAAGGATTAAAATATTTGGTGATTATGAATGTCATTTGATAATCCTAATTTTTCATTGATTAAAAATAACGGTTCTTGATTTGAACCTCTGAAATGATTTTCCAGACTACACGATTTTCTATTATGATTAATGTTTCTCAAAATATGAGTTATGTTCATAGTCATTGTATTAAAAGTATAGGAATTTTTAAAATTGATGTCCTTAGGGGAATTATTGTGAATAAAATTATAAATATTGTATGGGTAGTGGTTATATTATTGATGATGAATAGAGTACAAATGGCATATGAAATGAAAGAGGTATTAAAGAAAAAGGTGTGGAATCTAAGATGATGGTTTAAGAAGGAATTGGGATGAATGAAGTAATTATGTATTGTAATCCAAATACCATTTCATATGAATCATGAAGTATATAATAATGGTTTAGTATAAGTTTTTTTATTAAGGGTTTGAATGAATATGTTGAATGATTCTAATGGACTGGAAGAGTGATTCAATGATGATATGGTATTTTGATCATGGGAAGGTATCCCTTAATATGTTTTGAATGTTAAAAAAATAGTGTTTAGTTCAGATAAAGAGATGATTGATATGGATAATGAAAATAATATATTAATGATGTGAGGGATGAGCCCGTAAGGGGCTCTAAAACGCTATGGTTTCCCCTTCTCACCGCCTCCTTCCAACATCTCGAGTCAGCTTAGCTCCCCTCCTCATTCCCAATGAGGTCATGGTGGAGAGCTCTTGTCGCGGTAGTGTTGTGCGACTTCATTGGCTCGGCCGTCTCGACATTTTTCATAGTTGTTGGCCAGTTTTTTTCTCAATTCCCTCTCACTGGATATGGATTCTGATGGTAGCGTGGTGTTGGTCCAATGTCCGAGACCTAGCATCCGTGATTTGAGGGTGCTGCTTCATCTCTGGTTGTGCATTGGGCAGTTTTTCATGGTCTCTACGAACAACATGGATGGTGGTGATGGTATTTAGATCTGGATTATGATGGGGTTTCTCCATGTTCCCTGGTGATGGTTTTTGTTCATCGTTTTCTTGCATTCTTATATTGATTTCAAGAATTCTGATGTTTTTTTGTTTTTACAGTGATGCTTCGGTAGTGTAATGTGTGAACCACTATGATATGAGGAGCTAGTTGTAGAGTAACCGAGGCTGCGACATTGCGATTGTATTCATGCTGAATAATCCATCCGGCGTTATGAGAGTATAATGTGATTTCCACTTCCGATGAATCGATTGACGGATTTCGTGATTGTACTGAGATCTGGGACTCATTGAGTTCCATGGTTGTTTTTCATGATGATTTAGTTCAAGATTGTGGTTTTTTATACAGGAATGAGTTTGTATTTTGTTGAATTATGTTTATCTACTGAAGTTTATATGGCTATTAATCCCATGTGGTTTATGTCCCTTGTTTTTTGTTTGGGTTTTTGTTTTTTGAAAGAATATCCTGTGCAGCTTGATGTGAAACTAGTATTGATTCTCTTTTGATGGATTGAATTTGGTGGTGAAGCTATAAAGGAATTTTGGTTATGGTGGTCATGTTCTATTGAAGTATAGGTGTTGTTCATGATATTTTGGAAAGTATTTCAGTGTTGCACTGTGCCATGGAATCAAAGAACTGGTCTTGATGATAGATTAAGGGATATTGAGAATGAATTGAATATTGAACATGGTTTTCTGCAATAGAAGGCTACATTGGTATCATCTAGCATTGTATTTTAGATGGCTTTTCCAGACATTCTACATAGAAATGAATCAGATGAGGATTAATGTAGGTGCTTTAATTGTGCATGACTATTCAGATTTGGAAGTTGGAGAGGGTATGGCTTAGCCATCGGCACCCGGCCCTTACACCATCATGGGACAACTAGTTAAACATTCATGGAAAGGTGGAGGCTTTCCATAATGATATTGATGCTGGGGAAGGTTATTTACAAGTAGTTGTGTTATGGGTTTTGACCTTTGAGTTATGTTGATGTCCTTACATCATTGAAGTCATGTGAGGTTTCCACCTTTTTCCTTAAAATGGGGTTTATCCAAAAATAAATAAATAAAATTACGCCTTCAGTTTATTCACTCATATAGTAATGATGACCTCATAACTCATAAGAGAAGTTTTTGAGGATGAGGATTATGTTATCATTGACCGAGTTCCAAAAATTATTTTATCTATGGATTATATTCAATCATCTATTATTTTATTCATGTAATAAGAAAGCATGCATGTTTTCATTGAGGTTCTAGAGTAATTTTGTTTTCAAGAGAATATATGATGATGGTATTCACATGTTTGGTATGTGAAAATTAATAACTAATTCATGATATTTTTAAGATTAATGAAAAGTTTATTTTCTATATTTAGTGAACATATTTCTAAAGATTTGGATATTAATATTTTGGTTGGGTCGTATGGTTAACCATTTAGGAAACAATTTATGTTGAACTTAGAATATAGTTTTATATATTAATATATTTTTTCACCATATGAAGACTTATCTATATTGGATAACCTGTTCTAATCATTTTCTTGTGATGACTACTAAATATATATGGAATGTAATATCATTTTATCTATAGATCTTTTGATCTACTAGTGATTCAAGCATAAAAAACTCACCTCATTTCTTGGAGTAAGGGATAAACTTTAAATTGATCAAGGAACAAAAAAGGGTAATATTGTGCATATAAAATGGGATGAAGTAAATTAATTATATCTTCTATTGAAAATTATTCAACTTTAGTAAAATGATCTTGAAATAAAATTTTGTTTTATTATAATCATTTATTACGATTTCAAAGACCTTTTCACACCTATTTCTGATATGGTTTTTTGGTCATTAAATATATCTATATAATCCACTTTCATGTTATTAGGGATATTTATCACTCAATACAATTATTTATGATTTTATTTTATGTTTAAATCCTCGCTTCAAACATATTTTCTAATATGTGTAAAACTAGTTATGAGTTACTTGGGGTAACAATTATGTTTTCATATTTCTATTTTTATTGGAAATTTAATTAATTCATTTATATGATGTGAGTTTTTATGTTATAGTTTTTTAAATGTTAAACCATTAATGAATGATATTAATTTGAAGGGTTAATTTTATTTTAACATGGGTAGAATGTAACACTCAAATATTTTGTGAAATATTTCTTTTCAAATTCATTTAATATTTTTGATATTTTTTGTTACACGGAATATTGATTTTAGATTCCATTAAAGGAAACATTGAGTTTATAATACATTACACACAATACCAAGTTTATATCTTGTTACACACTACACAAATTTATTCTTTTGCAACACACAATAGTGGGTTAACTTGCAACACACATGAGGTTGAGTATTAACAAAACCATGACATATTATTAATATTATTTAAAAACGACCCTTATAACCTTGTTGTTAAACACAGTGGTATGAATAGTAATATTTATTTTAAGTATTATGTATAATGGTTTTATATAAATAAAAAACATAGATAAAGAAAAAAATTATTCCTTCAATAATGACTTTATATGTTTTGAAATTACAATTTTCTCTAGAACTATTCTTTTATTTATTTTTTAAATGTTAATAAATATAATTTTTCACACATTTAAAAAATTAATTTGATAAAATAAACTTCATTTTTGATTTTATAATTTTAAAATTACCTTATGGTGATATTTATGTGAATTTTTTGAAAAGTTTTATTTTTTGATGAATAATGAAAATACAGGTTTTAATTGAAAATTAATTTTTGACCTTAATTATTTAAAAAGGAAAATTTTATTTTAAATATGTTTCAAAGTATAATTAGGTATATTATACATCTATTAATACATGTTATGTCATTTGAAAAAAATTTAATAATGAAATTAGATAAAAAAAATTACAAACGTTTTTCATTTTTGCTTCCAAAACCCAGTTTCTTGTCACGTGTGCCGGATTAATATTAATATAACTTTTTTCACCTAAATTAATTTAATTTTGGAAAAATGGATTCCATGTTTTAAATAATAAAAATTTATATTACCTAATAAGTTAAACTTATCATTTTTACCAAACTAAATAGTGAGTGTAGTAAATATTAATTACTATGGTTAATGTAAAAATTGGTTTACCAGGGGTTAAGTTAGGAATATAAGTGTTAAAATGGCATAATTTTTTTTAAAAAAACCATTTTATAGCCATATTTAAATACTTATGACAATAATCTAATGTATAATGAATTTTTGTAGAACGTTTCCCATAAATTGGTCTATATAATATGTTAAGTAAATAAAAGGTTAAAAAACAAACCTTATATGAATTTAATAACTATAAATCTTTGTGATAGGGACCAAAACCACATATGTTCGGTTATAAATATTTTTTTCATTATTAAAGTGTTTTTTATAAAATGAAAATTTATTTTAAAACTTTTATGATGAAATAATCACTTGAAATTTTTAAGAAACACCAATGTAGTAATTATTCAGTTAATGATTAAATAAAATAAGTGATTTGAAAAATATTAAAAGTGAATTAAATTGAATTAAATGTTATTTTAAATTATTTATATATATAAATATATCAATTTAAACAGCTGTGACGAAAATTTATTTGAATTTCATCATTTTATTCGTATTTTTTGAGTTCAATTTATATAAATAACATCAAAAGTGACATTGTTTTTATTTTATGAAAAATTATATTTTATTTAATGATTCAAAATTACTAAAAATATAATATTATTCTAATTATTTTTAAATGATAAAAAAATATAAACTAGATTCCATTAATGAACCAATTTTTCTTTTATAATAACTAAATTTTTCTTTAAAAAGTAAAAACTCTATTATCGCGGTTAAGGTTAAAACTATGTTTTTTCATATTACATGTGATCGTGTGAAAATTAATATTCAACCCACTTAGTATTTTTATTTGATAAGTTATATTTAATATTTATAATATTTGGGTTAAAATTATCTAATAATTCTAATTTTAATTTGATACTAAAGGTTAAATTACCCTGGTTAAAAAGACTAGTTACCTTTGTGAAAACCAATCATGGTAGAAATAAGGAAAATTAGATGTTAAGGAAAACAATGTATTAAAATAAATTTTGTGTGTTTTTTTATTTTATTAACCATATAATCCCGAAAAAAATAAAAATGAATTTTGGATCCACTTAAGGTATGATTTACCTCCCAATACAGAATACGTTTGGGTATTTACAAAAATTCCACTCCTCAACTATAAAAGGTCACACCCTCTATTCACTTATTAAAACATATAAATACATTTGGATATACAAAACCCTAATTAAATGACTTAAAAAATTACCTCCTATCATACTAGAATAATTTTTTGATTATAAAACTGACCTAGTATGTCACTGGTGAAAACCTAAGGAGGATACCCGAAGAAGTGGTAATGTTCAACAATGAGTATTTTTGTTTTATTCATTACTCCATCTCCTTAAGTTTATTTTATACCATGATTATATTATAAAATTAGTTTATTAAATATAATACGATGTTTTTATGGTAATTTCATGACCCAAAACCATCTCTACTTCCATCAAATTTGTTTTATCGTCATTGTTCGTGTGTACCGCAGACTACCCCCTCATAAACCGATGTCATTATTTTTTCCATTAACACATATCCAAATTATACTTAATGATGATATATTGTATATATATGATATTTATGAGGTTATTATGTTTTTTAAATTTTTATATCCCACATAACTTCATTCTTTCTATTTTTTAAATGTGATAATGTCCCTTGTGTGTATGGTTGAATGCCTCTTCATGAAGTAATGTGATTCATTCATGATTTACATGGAATGTATTAAGTATGGGTTTAATAAAAATATGTGATATATATTATATAACCATAATTTTATAATGATAATATAAGTCATTCAACAAAATAAGGAAATAAAAAATAGTGTTCATGCGTACGTACAATGTAAAGACCCAAAATATTCAAGGAAATTTTCTTTTCTTAAATACTTTGGAATTTTACGAGTCCGCAGTATCTGTTGGAATCTGTTTTCGAGGCCCGGTGTGCCCGGATGAAATTTATGATGTTTTGTTTGGGTATGTTCAGTGAACGTACGAGCTGGTTTTTCTAACTTCTAAACTGGTGATTAGAATCAAAATCTAAGGGCACTAATGAACTCGTAGTGCCAGTATTCGCTTAAGGGGACCTTTACCATAGTTGCGTTTTATCGGGAAGAGAAGTTAATTTTTGGGGTTTGTTACTAAAAATAAATAAAAATATGAGTTATATATTTTTATTGGGGGGTGGTTATAATCTCCAAAAGGGAGTTGGAGGTGGGGCCCACACCCCACATAACCACCCATGAGAGGATTTAGTATGGTGGGGTCCACACAAACCCAAACCCTTTCACCTACCCTTAACTCCCTTAAATTCCCCATTAAAACCTTTATTTAATTTTTGACAACTCCACTCTTTTAATGATGGAGCCTCTCCACATTCCACCCTCCTCTCATGAATGTGCCAATACACCATCAATTAATGAACATTTAATTTTGGCTCCTCTAATTTTTAAATTTGTTTAAAAAAATCATGGGAGAATAAAATAATAGCTTAGGCTATTATTTTTTTGTCACTTGTTATGTTGGGGAAGATCTGGAAAATAAAGAATAGTGTTCTACTCTTGATGAAGAACATGGTCCTTCTAACGAAGAATCGTGGAAGAACGATGATCATGTTTTTTGATCATCCGCCAAGCCAAAGGAGAATGAGCCACCCACAAAGAATTTCGATGACGTGCCATCCTTGACTCCTTCCCAGAAGTCAACGAGTTGACGCCGCCTCCCCGCGACTCCATCTACGAATGATCCTTAATTTGAGGTAGGGTGTTTGTATAATTTAATTGGAGTAAATTATACCTTCATTCTTGTTGAATTCAAGTAATCATCTATGTCCAATTGATACCGCCTAACGTCGAGGGTGCAGACTGAATGAACACGGCCTGACGACCCTCTGTAGTTTTTTTATTCGCGATGGAAACTGTGTTAGAAGAATTGGCAATGATCGGGGGCAGCAACAACCGAAGGTGGCGGCGGAAATGGCGGCCACGCACCGGCCCGAAGAGGACCCCGACACCGGGAGCCACACAAAGAGGGAAAGGCTTCGAACTACAACCGTGGGTCTCTCGGCCGATGAAGAATCAGAGAAATCGCGGCACCATGAGGGCTCTGCGCTGCGGAGGACCGCGGCCCGCGTTCCGCGTGCCGCTCTGCAGATTGACAGGCTGACAGGCGGCCGACCGGGCTGGAAAGACCTCGTGGATTCAAGAGGGAGTCACGCTGGTGGAATAGGGGCCCGCTTGTGCGGGCCGCTCGTGCCAGGAAGACCTACTGGCTTCAGCCGGCCGGATTAGAGGGTGACGCTACTCAGCGCCACTTGTTTGGGAAGTCGGGGGTCGTGCCCCCTGCACCGGCTCGGCCAGCTGGGCGAGCCACGGCCAGCCGTAGGCTGGGCCACCTGCCACAGGTCATGCCATGCCCACCGGGCTGGTCCGCGCATTATCGGGTTGGGCCAACCACTTAGCCAGGTCGAACCCACCAAGCCAGGACGGGCGGGCCCACCAGCCCACCGGGCTTGACGGGTCGGGCCCGTTTCGCTTAAATGCAAATAACTTCAAGACCGTGCGTCCGATCGATGAGCCGTCTGTGGCACTGAGACCCTTGAAATAGGGCAGTCCTTTTGTGATACTCTAAGTGAGGTTTGGACAAATTTGGAAAATGGATGGGTTTGGAACGAGCGTAATTCAAACCGGGCTCCTGGAATGGAAAATCCAATAACTCACAGACCAGGCGTCTGATTGACGCATCGTCTGTCACATTGGGTTTCTTTTGATGACATGAAACTTAGAGATAAATCAACTCAGGACTTTGTGATAGTTGATGTATCGACCTTTGACACGAGGAGCGGACCCTCCCGGAATCGAGCGTGTTATGTGCGGAAACCATAGAGATGGCGGCGACTGCGACGTCTACTATACAGGAATCCTCCGTGGGTTTGATAGCGATGACTACTATATTGAAATTCTCTATGGGTTCGACAATGAGGACTATTCTACTGGAATCCTCCGTGGGTTCGACAATAATAACTACTGTACTGGAATCTTCTGTGGGTTCGACAGCGACGACTACTGTATTAGAATCCTCTGTGGGTTCGACAGTGACGTCTACTATACTGTAATCATCCATGGGTTTGACAGCAACGAGACTGTACTTGAATCCTCCATGGGTTCTACAGCAATGAGACTCTAATTGAATCCTCTGTGGGTTAGACAACAACAAGACTATACTTTAATCCTCTGTGGGTTTTTCAACAATGAGACTGTACTTGAATCCTCCCTAGGTTCGACAGCAACGAGACTGTGCTTGAATCCTCGTGGGTTCGATAGCCACAAGACTGGAATGAATCCTCCATGGGTTCGACATCAACGACATACTGCTATATTAGGTTTTTGTAGGTATCTTCTGTTTGACAGTGAAATATTATTTAGTGGCTACAACTATTTATCTCTTACTCTCTTTAAGTTGTGTATACCTATATGAGCTGATTCTTGACTACAATCATTATCATTGATGTGATTGAATTGCTATCCTGTGTGGTCAGGGTTATGCTTGGGCTCGAGAGTTTCAGACAATCTAGGATTGATATATTAGGTATATTTATGGGAATATACCGAAGTAGAGTTAGTTGATACTTCGTGATTGTATCTTTCTAATGTGGTTTATCCTTCGTGGATTCTGGGAGACCTTCAGGGGTCGCGCGGTCCCTATAGAGTATCGTACACTCACCCCTACATGGGATATGCCCGAACTACATTGTGATGGATGTAGACGACGAACAACACTGATCGAGGTGGAGACTTGTGGAGCTGGATGGTACCCAGAGGTGGACCACTTGGTGAGACATACACAGAGCGGATGGTCAGACCTGAGGTGCTGAGGAGGCCATCTGTACCCACCCTTCAGGTGGGATTTCCAGAGGATGACTCAACGGTTGCTGTTTTACATTACTGTAGTTGTACTAGCTTTTCAGTTGTACTGTACTTACTGTTGGGCTTGTATTTTCAACCCCCTTTCCTTTCAGCACTTAATTTTTTATTCAGTAATACTTATTGCTTACTTCTGTTGTGTTCTCTGTTGTGTTGTTTACTTTTATAAAGGCAATTCCTTCCATTTTTACGGGATTTATGCCTTTGGTGCTAGTTTCCAACCCCTGGCCTATGAAAGGCGGGCTTGGGGTAGTCACGACACATGCCCCGAGGACGGGTCGTGACAAATTGGTATCAGAGGATTCGGTTATACCCCATAACTCAGGACTCTGATATTTCTTTTTTATGAAGCAATAGTGTTAAGAGTATTGAGTGTGGTTTTCAGTCCAGGGAGTCCAGTGTTGGTTCGGCGGCCGACGTATCCATACACTAGGACCCTGACCTCTGATTTCCGACTCGGTGCACAAAAACATTTATTGCATGTGTGTTTCAAACGTTTTTTTTGTGACTACATTGTGTCAGCTCACCAGGTATACTATTTGACCATGGAACACATATTTTCCTTTAGTATGGCCCCACAATGACATCCAGCTAGGGTTTTGAGTTACGTATGAGAAGATAGCTCACCGAGCGATGAGGCCTCGATGTAGGGACCCATCATAGTGGAGGCACCAGTGTTACCACTACCCATTGGGCCACCGATACCACCAGCCCCAACAGTAGAGGGTACGCGCCGCTTGATCACATCACATGGGTTCCTGTGATAGAGGCCTCCAAGTGTTTGAGGCAAGAAAGATTTTTAGACGACCGGGAACTGGCTGGAGGTTGTAGCACGAGTTTTCCACACAGTTGGGACACCCGCTGACTTGATGGTGTACATAGATGTTAGTCTCTTTCAGGGAGAAGCTGAGAGGTGGTGGAGTTGGATGATCCAATTTTATGATGAGGCTAACCTCACCTTGGGAGACATCGAGGGTCTTTTCAGGGCGGAGTTTGTACCAGCGACTCTACGCCCTGTGTGGGCTCAGGAGCTACTGCTCTTTCCATAGGGCTTTCTGACCATAGCAGAGTCTTCTGCAGCTGACAGTAGATAGATGACACAAAATTCCAAGAAGACTAGGACAACATGTGGGCGACCCCAGGATACAGGTATGGTTTTGAGGGTAAAACGAGTTTGATCCATCCATACAAGGAGCATGCAGTGTTATGCATGCGGTGAGCATGGTCACATGGCTCGAGACTTCCCGACCCGTCCTGCAAATGAGCAGCAGGCAGTAGAGGGACCTTCTAGGCAGCGAAAGTGGTTTTACCGAGGAGGTCCGCCGGGAGCATGTGAATGTTGAAGAGGAGTTGGTCGAGCAGCAAGTAGACAAGAGCAGGACTAGCTCTATACATGGAGACCTTTGTTTATGATGCTTCTAGCTTTATAGATGTCTTTGTTTGTGGAGGATTTGTGTCTTTGTACTTTGAACTGCAGTAATAAAAGACACGTGTCCTTGTGATGTTTTCTTTCCTGACATTATTGTTTGTTTGATACTGAGAGGTTCCGGTTAAAACTGTTGACTTGACCCTCACATTCGAGATTTCTACTGGAGGAGACCCAGTGACCACACATTGCTTCCGATAGTGTGACTCGACCCTTGGAGGCGAGAGTAACATTTGGATCTCTTGGTAGTAGCATCGAGGCCTTACGACATCGTCCATGGCATGAAATAGTACCTTTGATGCCAAGATTGACTGTATTAGGAAAAGAGCGTGGTTCATCCAGGGGATGACACCAGATTTATCTTTTCGACAAAGGAGAAATATTAGTAGCTCTTGTAGGATGTAAGAAAAAAACGGTGTAGTTGAGTTCTTTACAAATGGGTAGTTAAACCCATAGTACATTGAGAAAATGGTTTACGGTTTACTCTAATATCAAAATTCTCAGCTGTGTCTTCTTGTATAAGGACCTAGACCTAAGACGGTGACATTAGCTTGAGTTCCTTCGGGATAATGACTTTGAGATAGTCTATACTCCTGGGAAGGTGAACATTCTAGCAGAGTTCATTTCACGATGCCTCACTTGTCAGCAAGTGAAGGCAGAACACCAGGTACCAGCAGGTTCGGTATAGCCCTTAGAGGTCCCAGAGTGGAAGTGGGATAGGATATCCATGGATTTCATAATGAGACTTCCACGTACATCTAGAGGGCACTACTCTATTTGAGTGATCATAGACTGACTCACCAAGTCGGGCCACTTCCTACCGACCATAGATCAGGGCTTGGTAGAGAGCTTGGGATGCCTCTACATTCAGGAGATCGTACGACTTCATGATGTTCCATCGACTATCGTCTCCGATCGAGATGCTCGTTTCACATTCCGGCTTTGGAAGTTGTTAGAGGAGGCTCTTGGGACGCAACTAAGTCTGATCACTACCTTCAATCCTCAGACGGATGGTCAGGCTGAGAGGACCATTCAGACTCTCAAAGACATGCTCCATGCATGTGTTCTTCAACTATGGTCACAGAAGGGAGGATCACTTACCCTTGGTGGAGTTTGTGTACAACAACAGCTACCACTCCACCATCGGGATGGCACCTTACGAGGCACTGTATGACCGATGTTGGGAAAAAATCCCTCAAGGTAACATTGAAGCATTTTTGGGTTGATTGTGTTTGTTGACAAAGCAGGTTTCCATGGAGATTTGTCGAGTTCCTGAGAAGTTGTCGACATTACATGTTGACAAAGAACTATGACAAAGGAATGGACGATCTAGAGGCGGTACAAAAGAGCAGTACAAGGTGGCGCCGTTTCCCAGTGTTTGCCAAATTTTTTGGGTCCAAAATTTGGAGTTTGGTGAGCATCACGAAAAGTAGATTTCCATGAAGAGCATAATTTCATATGGCAAAGGCATGAATTTCGCGAAGATAGGATTCATGGTTTGGAAATCGTGAAGACCAGAAGAATGGAGGCGGTGAGTCTTCACGATTACGTCAAGCTTCGTGAATGGCAGAGGCTGAAGCGCATCGCGGCGGTGAAGGGAATTACGAAGGAGCTTTGCGGCGAAGGCGCGAAGGAATGTTGGGCTTCGCGAGCGAGCTTCGCGGAGAAGTCGCGAAGGTATGTTGATGGTGATTCTTCGCGATTATGTCAATCTTCGCGAATGGCAGAGGCTGAAGTGCATCGCAGCGGTGAAGGGCTTTGCGAAGGAGCTTCACGGCGAAGGCGCGAAGGAATGTTGGGCTTTGCGAGGGAGCTTCGCGGCGAAGTCGCGAAGGTATGTTGATGGTGATTCTTCGCGACTACGTCATGCTCCGTGAACGGAAGATTGCTGTGGAGCTTTGCGATTTGGACAGAATTCCAGTGGAATCTTTGGAGCTTCGCGATTTGAGATGACATGGCGTTGACTTCGTGTGGAATGGACGAGGGTCGGTGGAATCGCCTATAAATAGAGGCCGAACCCTTCGAGCAAAGTAGAGAGAATTTTCAGAGAAAATCCATTTCTCTCGGTTCGCAGAGGTGGTTCGCGAAGGCAGTGTGCTTTGCAAAAGGGGAGCTTCGCGGCGGGTATTCTAGCTCTGCGAAAGGCGTGTGCCCCGTGTTGGCTTGGTGAGCTTCGTGGAGAGGCAAGAGCTCCGCGACGGTCTAAGATTCGCGAGGGCCGTTGCTTTTCGATGGTTTGAGCATCGGGAGAGTGCTTCGCGAGAGTGCTTCGCGAGAGAGCTTCGCGAAAGTACAGGAGCTTCGCGAGGGCTTGTTTGAGCTTCGCGAAATTGGGAGCTTCACGAAGTAGGGTGATTTGCGAAGGTGTTTCCAAAGTGGTTTTCCCAGTGGATAATGGCAAAGGGGTATTCATCTATGGGTGAAATTTGAACTTCAACAGAGCATCTATATAAAGGGAAAGATGCATTCCTTAATGGAAATGAAGAGACCTACAGGTCTATAAACTATGAGTGAATCCCTTCACAGAGCAGTGAGCTTAGGAAGAGGAAGAAGGTGATCCTCTCCACCGGCAGTGATCCAGAGAGAGAGAAACAGGGAGTGACCCTTGGGAAAGCAGTGAGCTGACCCTAAAATTTGTATAGGCAATGAGCCTGGGCATAGAATTGATCTAGCCCGAACATTGAAATCCACATCTAGTGAAGTTTAGTGGAATTGGTACGACCGGAAACTTGTCAGCGTATGCTCCTTGGACGTAGCCCTTTGCGGTGAACCAAGTAAAATTGATGTGTCATGTGCATGCTTTACTTTCTGTTTACATTGTGCAACAGGAAAGAGAGAGAAGAGTGTTTTTCTTAACAGCGAAACAAGATTAGAACGGGCGTTAATTTTTAATTAGTCATACCCTGATTCACCCCCTCTCTCAGGGTATTCAGCCTTATGGATCTAACAACCGACCCTTCAGATCACCTCTGTGCTAGACAGACCCATGGGAGTCAACACATGTAGGACCAGAGATGGTGTGGGCTACGATGGAGAAGGTGCAGATCATCTACGAGCCGATGAAGACTACACAGAGAAGATAGAAGTCCTATGCTGATAGGAGACAGAGACCACTGGAGTTCTAGGATGGAGACCGCGTCATCCTACAGGTCTCACCTTGACGAGGTCTACATTGATTTGGGAGAGTTGGAAAGTTATCTCTGCACTTCATTGGAGCTTTCCAGGTCCTCAGCAGAGTAGGAGAGGTGGCTTACCGCCTGGCCATTCCACCTCAATTGCACTAGGTGTATGACGTTTTCCACGCATCTCGGCGGAGGAGATACATGCACGACCCATCCCACATCAACGACCACGATGAGCTGGAAATCATTGACTGGGTGTTATTCACAGAGGTTTCGATGGAGATCGAGGATCGACTAGATCAGGTCCTACGTGGACGGTCGATTCCTCTGGCGCATAGTCGCTGGCAGCACGGGAACCTTCAGGAGAGCACGTGAGAGCGGGTGGCTCAGATGTGGGTTCAGTACCCCCATTTGTTTCCCTAGTGTGTGTTGTAGCTTCACGAGGACATAAATCCCTGAGGTGGGAGTAGTGTAAGGACTCAGAATTTTCAAGGGTTTTTTTAGTAAAATACTTTGGAATTTTATGAGTCCACAGTTTCTGACGGCGTCTGATTCTGAGGCCCGGTGTGCATAGAATCAAGTTCTGATGTTTTATTCGGTTATGTTCAGGGAATGTACGAGTGGGTTTTTCAAACTTCTAAACCGGTGCTCGGAATCAAAATTTGAGGGCATCGATGGACTCACAGCGCCGGTATTCGCCTAAGGGGACCTTTACCATAGTTGCGTTTTATCAGAAAAAGATGTTAATTTTTGGGGTTTGTTGCTTAAAGTAAATAAACATATGAGTTAGATATTTTTATTTGGTGGGTGGATATAATCCACAAAATGGAGTTGGAGGTGGGGCCCACAGTCCACATAACCACCCATGAGAGGATTTATTGTGGTGGGGTCCACACGAACCTAAACCCTTTCACCTCCCCTCATCCCCCTTAAACTCCCCATTAACACCTTTTTTTAGTTTTTGACAACTCCACTCTCTTAATGGTGGAGCCTCTCAACATTCCACCCTCCTCTCATGAATGTGCCAATACACCATCAGTTAATGAACTTTTAATTTTGGCTCCACTAATTTTTAAATTATTTTGAATAAAATAATGGGAGAGTAAAATAATAGCTTAGGAAATTATTTTTGTTGGCACTTGTTGTGTTGGGGAAGCTCTGAAAAATTAATAATAGAGTTCTTCTCTTGACGAAGAACATCGTCCTTCCAACAAAGAACTTCTGAAGAACGACGATCATCTCCTTCGATCTTCGACCAAGCCAAAGGAGAAGGTGCCACCCGCAAGGAATATCGAAGAAGCCCCATCCTCAGCTCATTCTTCCCCGACATCAACGAGTTGACCCCGCCTCCTCACGACTCCATATACGAACGAACCTTAATTGGAGGTAGGGTGTTTGTATAATTTAATTTTAGTAAATTATACCTTCTTTCTTGTTGAATTCAAGTGATCGTCTATGGCCAATTGATACCGCCTAACGTGGAGGGAAAGGGCCAAACGAACACGACCCGACGACCCTCCATACGTTTTTTTATTCGCAATGGAAACCATGTTGGAAGATTTGGAGACGATCGGGGGTGGCGATGACCGAAGGCGGCGGCGGAAACGGTGGCCACGCGCCGGCCCGAAGAGGACCAAGACACCGGGTGCCGCACGAAGAGGGAAATATCACGACCCGCAACCGCAGGCCGATCGACCAAAGAAGAACTGCCCGGCTAAAGCTGGTTGTACTGGAGAAATTGCGGCACCACAAGGGCACCGCGCTGCGGAGAACCGCGGCCTACGTTCCACAGGACACTCGGTCGAAAAACCGGCTGGTAGGCGGCCGACTGGGCTGGGAAGACCCCGCGATTCCAGGAGGGAGCCACGCTGGGGGAACATCAGCCCACCTGTGCGGGCCGCTCGCGCCAGGAATACAAGCTGGCTTCGGCCGACCGGAGAGGAGGGCAGAGCTGCTCGGCACCGCCAGGCCGCCCCCAGCCGGGTAGGACCGCACCCGTGGGTGGGCTGGGCCGTTCCCACCGGGTCGGGCTGCACATTATCGTGTCGGGTTGACCCCTTAGCCGGGTCGGACCCTCCGACCCAGGACGGGCTGACCCGCCAGCCCACCGGGCTTGACAGGCTGGACCCGTTTCACTTAAATGCGAATAACTTCAGGACTGTGCTTCTAATAGATGCGCCGTCTACGGAATTGGGACCCTTGCAACGAGGCGGTCCTTTTTCAATACTCTAAGTGAGTTTTGGACGAATTTGGAAAATGGTTGGGTTTGGAACGAGCGTAATTCCAACAGGGCCCCTAGAACGTAAAAGCCAATAACTCTCAGACTGGGCGTCCGATTGACGCACCGTCTGTCGCGTTGGGTTTATTTTGACGAGACAGAACTTAGGGACACATAAAATCAATACTTAATGATAGTTGATGTATTGACATTTGACTCGAGAAGTGGACCCTCCTAGAATTGAGCGTACTAATCGAGTTGGAGACCTATGGAGCTGGACGATACCCGGAGGTGGACCACTTGGCGAGACGTACACAGAGCAGATGGTCAGACCTAAGGTGCTGAGGAGGTCATCTGCACCCACCCATAAAGTGGGATTTACAGATAGCGACTCAGTGTTTTTTGTTTTAATTTATTGTAGTTGTACTAGCTTTTCAGTTGTACTGTACTTACATGTTGGGCTTGTATTTCAATCCCCCATTCCTTTCACCACTTACTTTTCTATTCAGTAATACTTAATGCTTACTTCCGTTGTGTACTCTATTGTGTTGTTTACTTTTATAAAGTCAATTCCTTCCCTTTTATGGGATTTATGCCTTTGGTGCTAGTCGCCAGCCCCTGGTCTATGAAAGGTGGACTTGGGGTAGTCATGGCACAGGCCCCGAGGACGGGTCGTGACATTCAACCTACCATCTCCATTAATGATGTATTTTATTTCCTATCACTAAATTTAATGGATTACTATAAAAATATATTTAATGAATAAAAATAATATTTATATTGTGGTTATAATTCTTGAGATTATGGGATCATGATAAAATTTATAGCTCTAAAGAAACTACAAAACTTATATGAAAAACAAAGCAGTTATTAACCGAAAATTAACAGTTACATTGAATTGTTAATAAACATGGAATAAAAGGTCATAAAAATCACATATGGTGTGATATATGTAAATATGTTTATTTATGGGATGTATAATAAACTTATATTTATTATAATTGATATTTGAATGAGTACTATGGAATTCTTGACATAAGGTAAGGTATTTATGTCTCTCCTTTACTTTCTCTAAGACAAATTCCATATTCACCACATATTTCTTTAATGTGGTGTGTATATTTACCATAAATGTATCTTATAATGATTCTTAATAAAATTATTATTATTTACATATCCTTTTTAGGATCTCTATTTCATGGGGTTTATGGTTCAAAAGTTACCAAATCAGTAAGGAGTTTTTTGTCTCAATTTTTTTATTTGAGTTGTATGTTGTGTTATGAACCTATATTCTTTCACAAGTTGTATATATAACTCATTTGACATCTAATATCGTGAATTTATTCATACAAATGATATTTTATATTTCATTATATGTTATTATTTCATTGGACTTATGATTCAATATTACCAAAGTGGTAAATGATTTATGATACTGTCTCCTCATTTATCATGATTGTATATGATTAAGTTTCCAATGTAAAACTATCCAGATCTAACTCTCAATAATTATCATAAAATTTTTCTAATATTTTTATTAATGAAATTTTCAAATAATATAAAAAATTTCCCACTCGATTTCACTTAATATAATATAAATTTCAAGAAAATATAACTTAATTTCTCTCTTCGGTCAGAAATTTGTTTTCCTCCAAAACCATGTTTTCTGAAAATGTTTTAAATTTTTTAATTATCCTAAAAATGATTTATGAATGTTTTTTTTTCACATTTTTTACTATTTAATGAAATATTTTTAAAGTGATATTCATATTTCTTTCAAAAAAAATGTATGTTTGGATTTTATCAAAATTGTTAAAGGAATATTCATTTTAATGTGTATGAAATGAATATTATTTTTTTGAAGTTATGAAACATGATTGTATTGAATAAGTTAATAATTTTTATGTTTATTTTAAAATCAATAGTTTTTAAAAATGTTTTATGTTTTAAAAATCATTTTTAAAAGTGGAAAGTATATTTTTTAGAAGAAATGTTTTAAATGATATTTCAAAATTATTTTCCATCTAAGATGACATACATTAGGGTTACCTTTACCTTACTAGGTATATGATCCAAGGATAACATTAATATTCCATCTTTGAGCGGTTTGTGTTTTTATGTCACAATTTTTAGGAAAATAGTTTCTCTTCCATAGGTTATACCGTGAATAAATGTTTATGAAACCCACTTCTTTCTATGGGATATTCTATGATGTAATTATTTTAAAACCTATCTGTTTTCGATAGTTTATGATATGATTAAATGTTTATGATACACATTTAATTTTATGGGTCATGATATGATGAATTTTTTACAATCTTGTGTAACAAATTCGTATGATTTTCATTATGTGATGGTGGTTATATTATAAACAAGGATGGTCATTACATTATAACCAAATACTAGTGTCACTTATATCCCCATCCAATTAATTGGGTAAGGATATATATCTTATTAGATACACAAGACTATAATGGGGAGTGAACTTGGTCCAGTAGGATATAACAAGAATGGGTAGTGAACCCAGTTTAGTAAGACAAGACTAGAATGGGGAGTGAACCTGTTTGAGTAAGAAAGTACTACAATGAGGAATAAACCTAGTTCTGTGAGACTGGGAAGGAATGAAGAGTGAACTCAGTTCAGTAAAGGAATTTTTTCGATATTATAGTCTTAGGATGAACCTTGACTACTATGATGGTTTGGGGACTGAACCCATTCCACTATAAGGAATGGTCTACCACAATGTATGGTGGTGTCTCCCACCTAGATGGTGTAGCCTCACATATAACACCCTTATAAGTTTTGACAATGAACCTCAACTACTAAGTAAATGATTTTCTATAATTATATATATTTCATAATTATAAATATTATGAAAATTTTATGCTCCCATGGATCATGTTCTTTGATTCTATAATAATTAATATCTTAATAAATTCTGATCTGTATGCCATGACTGATGTTTATGATCTATGATATGTTGCATGAAAACTATATAAGTTGTGTTTGTTATCATGTACCTTTATTATTCTATTATTCTTCTATATGATCATATATTTATATCTCTTTTTTTCAACATTAATGTTCATATAATCTCACCTGTTCATATTTTTTATTTCCCCATGTTCTGAAGAATTATTTTTATGTAGAGTGTGTCTATGAAGATTAAAAAATTGGAAGATATTTATGGGAAAAATTTAATATCTTTTTCCAAATTAGATATTTTGTTCTATGTTTCCAAATAAACTAAAATGGTATGGTCCTTAGGAATTTTTGTGTGTAATATAAGGAAAATTTATCTAAAAAGATGTAATATCAGTGTATTGGAATCCTGGTTCTCTATAAATCCAACATTGCTAACCCTTTTTTAATAAAATAATAAGTGAAAGTTTCATCCATAATTACGTACAACCTACCATGTCTATGAAAGGTGTAATTAATTATTTTATATATATAATTATAGGTGACTCTAAATATGTATGTAATTAATTTATATGATAATACTATCATGATTATCATTTTTTATCTCATATAACTATGATCAAAGTGAAAGAACTAAATCTATTAAACCAAAACCTACATAAAAAACAAATAAGATATCATAAAAATTAGTGATTTTAATTAATAATTTTTAATAAACTGATGATATAATGTTATAACTTAATCACATTTTGTATGTAAATCCCCCAGGGCGTATGCCTAGTGGTTCACTGGTTGGGCCATCTCGCTGTCTGGGGGAATAGACTCAAGCTCGAGTCACACCAGAGTTAGAAACTGTTCAAATTATGAACCGGGAAATTAAACACCCTTAGATTAGTTAGAGAACGTACAACACACACTAGATTGGAAGATCCCCCAATGTCCCTGGGCGTGCGACCCATTTACACGTTTTTTTGTAGGTCGAGCGGTTCACCAGTTGGGTCATCTCACTGTCTGGGGAATGTGTGGAACAGTATGGCTTGGTGGATCCACCAACGAGCCCAAGCGTGAAACCCATTCCCACATTTTATGCCCCCATGGCATAGGTCAAGTGGTTCACCAGTTGTGCCATCTCGTTGTTTGGGGGAACTAGATCAAGCTCGAGTCCCACTAAACTCAGCCATTGTTCATATTATGAATATGGAAATTCAATGCCAAATTCTTTGCTGGGGAATGTGCAATGCACACTGTCTTATTGAAGCCCCAATGGGCCCAGACGTGCGAACAATTCACATGTTTTTTTATAGGGGTTTAGCTTAGTGGTAAAGTTCCATGTAATACTACATCGAGGATGGGGGGTTCAAAATCCACAGGAAACAGGTAATATATAATTACAAATAGTGATACTGTAGTGGGACTATAGCAGCAGTAGTACTGTAGCACCTATGACAATATAAGGGTGGTGGACATTATAGTAGGAACTATAGTTGTTGCAGCGCTATAGGAAGAACTGTAGCAGCCTGGGTACTATAGAAGAACTATTCACTAGAGAAATTTTAAGTAAATAATTGGGCCTTCAAGTCCATGAAATGGGATTTCATACACACTGGGCCTATAGTCTATGTACTGAATAAATAAGGCTTGACATATGGGTTATCACCTTGGGTGGATATAGCTTGCTTTTCCATCTATGTGTACGGTGTGTGTGTGTTTAATGTAATTGTACCCCTAAGAAACTAAAATATATATATATTTATTATATGGTATTTTTTAAAATGTAAAAAGAAATAATACATGATGTAAAGGGATTTTGTATCACATTAATTCTATGAAACACATATCATATTCACCAATTTATTATTTTATGTGGTGTATATAGAAACAATGAATGACTTTTATGATTCTTATTGTAAAATTTATATTTATTTACATATACATTTAATGTTATTTTTTCATGAGGATTTGGATTCAATTGTTACTAAAGAGGTAAGTTGTTATGTTACTATCTCATTTTTATTAGCATTGTTTATGATTATGTTTCTAATGATAAAATATTATGATCTACCACACAAGAAACTAATGAATTTTCTTCTCCTTGAGTAATTTCATATGAATTTTAGGCATTGTTTTATTTTCGTCCCCTTAATTACTCAAGAGACAAAAAATTTGTTTTAAGGAAAATCAATATTATTTATATCTTTGGTCAAAATATTTTTTCTTCCATTTCCATGTTTTCTAAAAAGTTATTTCAAGATTGATCTTAATATTATCAAATTATTAATCAAAAAACATTCTACCCATTATTTGTATTTACAAAATGGTTTAAAATTAATATTCTTCTATCTCTTAGAATGTTGTATATTTTACTATTTACAATATTATAAAATAAATGTTTTCAATTTAAATTATTTAGCATGAATGGATTTTCCCATTATCCTGAAATATCAATTCTTTAAAGATTCCATTACAATATCAATGCTTATTTTTAAACCAATTTATTTCCTTAATATTTTATAAATTTTTAATTTTTAAATAAATTATTTCAAAATAAAAAGGGTATTTTCATCATGAAATATTCTAGTAATATTTTAAATAAAACTTTCATCCACGATAGCATCCTTTGATGATAATTATTATTTATTGCATATATGATCTAATTCTCAAAACCTTATTATTTCTCTGAGTAGTTTATGATTATGATATTGACACTTTTATAAAACCTGTTTATTTTATATATTTAATTTTATAATGTTATGACTAATTATTTATGATCATGTATCATTTAAATGTATTGATTATGATTATGTGAAAATTGGTTCTCTTAAATCCCTCCAATGCATTGGGAAATAAGGATAACTCCTGAGTTAAATATTTTATCTGTGAACATAAATTCATGTTCACAATTTATGACATGAACCTGGTTTTCGTGTCTATAAGTTTATACAAGGAACTAGATTTCATGTCCATAAGATTATGCTTGGACCTGGTTTCATGTCCATAAGTTTATACATGGACCCAGATTTTTTATCCATTATATTATGTGTAGACCTTGTTTCATGTCCATAAGTTTATGTGAGGAAATGAATTCATATACATTACTTATTAAATAAACTCATTTCAATTTATACATGTTTACAATGTTATAAGATTTTTTTTTTCAAATTCATATATCTATATTATGTTGTCATGGAACATGTTCCTTGATTCCTTCATGATTCGTGTATTATGAACTACAATTATTTTTTTCTATGTTTTAATATTAAGATTTATGATAAACATGGTATGTATTTTAATATGTTATGATCATGTTCTCATACCCTTTTGATCATATTGTGATTAAGTTTTCATTTATATTTCCATTTTTTCATGTTTGGAGAATTTGAGATCAACAATTATAATGTTTCCTTTCTCCATGTTATGAAGAGTGGTTTTATGTTTTACAATTCTAATAAGGGTGACAGTTATGAATAATATAGTGGAAGATTATGTAGATCTAAAATGGAAATGTTTTTTCTATTAATGTTTCCAAAGGTTATATACCTATACAATTATTGCGTTGATTGTAATATTATGTAATGAAAATTCATCTAAAAATGAATTATCTATGTATGGAAGTTACGGGTCCCTATTATTGGTATTAGAGTGAGGTTTTGTAATACTCTAGAGAGTAGGATGATAAAATTTTAGTAAGAACCCAAAGAATAGTCATATATATAGGAGAAAGTCATAAGTTATGGTAAAGAAAGGCGTGTAGTTATCATAGAAAAACATCCCTGTCTAAAAAGACCATCCTCATGAGAAACCAGATGTCTTAAAATATTGGATTCAATATTTTTTGACAATTATCACTCAACTCTCTCAAGATATAAGTAGACACATGATTCATATTAAAATTATTAATTTACCAAGGAGGCATCAACATTCCATCAAATATTTTATGCGACAATTTCTACCCTAATTCTATAGACGTTATCATTACAGTTTCTTTTGAAATGGATCAATGTGACGGAAAATATATTTTCCTTTCTTTTATACATGAACCGTGAAAAAATATTCTTCGCTTTTTATTATCCAGAAGTTAAAATATATCATTTTTGAAATATTATTTAGAATATGAGACAAGATTATTAAATTGACTCATGGTTCTGGTGATAATAAAAAGAATAAGGAGTTTCATGGAATCTCTAGAGACATATCACTTGTAGGGAAGAAATCATTTAACCTTCAACCTTCCAAAAATGTGGTACGAAATACTAATATAAATTCCTAAAAGGAATATGAATGTGTTTCAAGTATGGGAAACATAATCATTGAGAAAAATACCATCAAATTTATGTGAATAATAAAATCAATGCATGTAATGAAGAGAGGGTTCAATAGAATTCATCACCCACACTTCAATCTATAGATTCCTGGAGTTAGAGAATTATGAAAATCAATGCCAAATTGAATGGGTAATTAGGATAATAAGACAAAAAACATTTAAAAAAATGAAAAATTGAATGATTATAAAATCACAACAACATAAGTGAATCATGATAAATAGGGAACACTTAACCTCAACTCTAGAGTTAGGAATTTCATGTTTGAGTTTATATGAATGAGTCATATAAAAATATTATTTTTCATCCTTTAGTGAAAATTATGTGATTCTGAACGTTCATTATCTCTCTCAATATAGATTATACACTAATGAGAGTGAATTTGATATTTTGAATGAACTTAATATCATATATCGATGCATGTATGGACCTAAACTTTCAATGCATTTTCTTGGCTACGTTAAGATCATATTAAAGGTGAGTTATCATTAGGAATCATATATGGTTTTTTTCTTACTTTATTTTTAGGAAATTGTTAGGGTATATGAATTTTGGAATGTGAATTTATGAATGATTAAATTTATCGTTAAGTTGATCCTAGAATCATAAGAGATGAAATTATCCCAATATTAAGGATTAATTTCATTTTGGTTTTTTATGTTAACATAATTTATTAAAATTATATAAATTAAATCATGAAAATTGGAATATATTTTGAACTATGAGGTTCAAATTTTGTAAATATTTCACTTAATTTTGGTAATAATGAATAGAAATCATGGTATATTTTCATTATCATGGTAAAATTTAAATAGGTTAATCAAGGATAAAACTAATATAATATGGTCTAAAAATAAACCAAAAACATTCCATTATCGTATTGTATGAGTTTATTTTTTATAGGAGCATCCAATTGAAGAATATATGGAATTTTGGTTCGAGTTTAACTTAAAAATGAGAGTAATTATATGAAAGAAAAACTATAGTAAAAAATTCTATTCACCTGAATTTAATATGTTCTAAATTATTACATGAGAAAAAAATGGGTATATGTTCATTTATAAATGTGTATTTTTATTATTTTATCATTTTAATTTATTTTTAATTTTTAGGAATGAAATAATTTCCTTAAATGTGTAGGAAATTTTAATACAATATTTATTCATTGAATAGAAAAATAAAATAAATGTTCAAAAAAAAGTAATGTAATTTTGAAAAATAAGTGTGTGGAAATAATTTTTTAGATAAATATGGCCTATTATTGATATTTTAATGGATTATATTAACATGCATTTTTTTGATTGGGGTAATTAAATTCAAATTAAAAAAACAGTGTCAAAAATGACAGTAATAATTTTTTATTAAAATAAAAATATAATTATTTATTTAAAAATAAAAAATTTATTTAAATAGAATAATGTAGATATTATATGGTAAAACTTTAGTTACTTTCCCATTAATGAGATAATTTTGTCCCTATAATTAAAATTTCAACCCGTTAAAATTGAAAAAATGTCACTATATTTAAAGTTGAAGTAGGTTGACTGAGGGGTTAAACCAAAAGATAAGGGTTAAAACACAACATAAACCTATAAAAATATTCTTTATAAATGTAATATAAAACCCCTCCAACCTTATATTTTAATAATTCTCCATTTGAGGCATTTGTTTAAAAACTAATTTAATATAATTTTATCATTTATGAAATTCCAAAAAAAATGCCCCTCACCTCAACTACAAAAGAGCACCCCCTCCCCTCACTTCTTCACACTTTTTAAACCATATAGAACAACCATACCCTAAAAAAATTCATTATCAATTTCTTTATCCTTATCTTATAATTTTTCCCATCATACCAACCCTATGATCCTTTAGAGAATATCTAAAGGAGTCATTTCAAAGAAGAGGTAATCTCCTAATCCAATCACTCTATTTTAAATTATTCTTATAACTCCACTAAATTTGATAAATTATTAATAATATAATAAATTCATTATATTATATATAATTAAATGTTATTATTATTATTAAACCACCTTAATTTACCCTCATTCCATCAAATAGAGAGTGAAATCCTTGCCCATTCGTACGCATGTTCTACCGTCTCCATTAATGGTGTAATTTATTTTTCTATTCAAATTTTTTTACATGACTATAAATATGAATATAATGGATATATATTATATTTATATAATTATTAACATTATTTATATTATGTAATAATTATCAAATTACATGTACCAAAACTACCAAACTAAAAAAACATGAAAAACAGAGAAAATATCACCCGGAATAGTGATTTTGAAAAATAATTGTTAATAAAAAGGTGATAAAAGGTTATAAGTAAATCATATATGGTATGATATTTATTATTATAGTTTTTAATATATTTATAAAAAATACATTTTTATTAAACATTTTATTCGAAAATTTATGATGCAACTCAGATATAAGGTTAGATATTTTCATCTTGTTTTTTTCTAAGAGACACTTGACATATTCCCCACTTGTTTATTTTTTGTGGTGTATATTCATACACTGAATTAATTTTATTCTGATTATTATAAAATTTATGGGTATTTACATATCCATATAATGTTCTTTATTTCATGTATATTTTCATTCAAATGTCACCAAAGCATAAAATACTTTATTTTATAATATCATTATATATAGAGACTATTTATGATTAAGAATTTGATGATGAAAAATAATGATATAACTCATCATAAAGTCATGAATTTTATTATCCTATTGTATTTTATTGATAATAAATATTTTCCTTTCATTTTCTTCACTATAAGTACTCAATATATTAAAATTATTTTTTAAGGAAGTTCGATTGTATTTCTCAAATTGGTTGAATAAATTTATTCTTCAACATCTATGTTTTCTATAATTATTTCAAAAATGTTTTGAAAATTCTAATATTATTATTATAAGAAAATCTTACCTATGGTTTATTTATTACCAGATTTTTAAAAAATGAATCTTATTTTACCTTTCCAAATGAGGTACTTCATATCTATTTACCAAATTATGAAATGAATTCCTTTCTTTTAACTTATACGACATGAATGAAATTTCATACTATCATGGTGGATAATTTATTTGTATATTCATTTTAAATATTTAATTGATCTTTTCAAAGAATATTTTTCCCCTAATATTTTAGAAATTTTAAGATTTTAAATAAATTATTTTAGAAGAAAAAGGGTATTTTCCTTAGGAAATATTATAGTGATTTATTTTATACTTTTTTTATCAATGATAACATAATTTTATGTTAATTGTGAATTATTAGAGATATGATCCAATGATAAATTCCTTATAATTTCAATGTGTGGTTTATGCTTATGATAATGAGATTCATATAAAACCCATTTATTTTCTATGGGTTGTGTTATAATATTTTGATGAATTATTTAAGATATCATAAAATTCATATGTATAGATTATAATTATATTAAATTTGGTTAAATTAATGTCCTCTAATGTACTGGGAAAATAAGGATAACTCATTAGTTAAATGTTTATTGAGTGAACCTAATTTCATGTTTATAAAATTATGTATAGAAATGGTTTTAATGTGTATAATTTTGTGCATGGAACTATATTATATGTCAATAAGTTTATGCGTAGACTTAGATTTCATGTCCAAAATATTATGCATGGACCTAGTTTTATGTCCATTAGTTTATAATAGGGGCTGATTTATTTTCATTAACAAAATGAGGGAATATATTTCTATTCATACATGTTTTAAATGTTATAATATTATGTTTTACAACATCCTGGTGTCTATGTTATGCTCTCATGGAACATATTCTGTGATTCATTCATGATTCCTATCATATAAAATTTCAATATTTATGGAATGATTCAAGACTAAAATCTATGTTATATAGGGTATGTATTTTAAAATGTTATTCTGATATTTTCATACCCTTATGCTAAAATTATGTTTAAGGTATCATTGATTTTTCTTTTTTTCCCTTATTAAGCATCTGAGATCAACCATTATTATGTTTCCTTTACCTTGGTTTTGAATAGAGGTTTTAGGATTCATATGTCTAAGAAGGGTTTTAGTTTTGAAGAACATAATGGGTGATTATTTAGATCTTATATGAAAAAAATATGTTTCCATGTTTCCAAAGTCATTATCCCAATATGATTATAGTGTGGATTAAAATTTTATATAATGAATATTCATATAAAAAGACGTAATATCTATCTATAAAAAGTATGTGTGGATATAATCATCATTATATTCTTATATGTTTTCCATAAAAAAATTCTTTGATATAATTTTGTAACAAATATTTCTCTTTACATTATTATTTTCTAACACATCCTAAATTATTTTATGATATAAAGTTTCATTCACTTCATAATGATAAAAAAACATTACACCCTACATTTATCATCATAGACATACCCTAAAAAAATTTGTATATTAAGTGATATTCACTTTGAATTTTTTCTATCTTAACCTTTTATTTGATTCACCCAAACTTATCAAAGTCCTAAAATACTCCTAGTGGGCCTATAAGAACATTATTCCCATTATAATATCATGTTAAGATAGAAAAACACATTTTTGTTTAATAAACAAAACTTATTATACTTTAGTGGAAATATTTTAAAAATAAAATATTATACTCATATCATATATTTTATTTTATGTGTTAGAGAATTATTTTTAAAATATGACATTATATTTTCAAATATTCCACTAAAAGGTTATGGGAACACCTTTTATCATATTTTAACAAATAACTTAGATAAATAACATATATATTGGATGAAACACCTTTTATACTTATCTATATTTCAAACATTGTTTATACATGGATCATAAATATCCATGTTTATTAAAAACATCACCACCTTTATTAATGCCAACCATTATTTAAAACAATACCTATTATAACTTAATAGGAACAAGTATAAATAGTATTTTAAAAATTTCTTATTAAGGATATTATTTAATAAATGGTGTTAAAAATACATTCCATATTGGTTATAAAATATTCAACATTAAAAAATATGATTATGTAAATTTTCAAGTCGGTTATTTCAAAGTTGACATGGAAAATATTTTTCATGCAACATTTTTTATGGTTATAGTTTATTAAAAAAATTTAAAAATAAATTTCACACTGGTCACTAAATAATTAGTATAATAAATATTTACTCTAGGGTTTTTTAATTTAGTTATCAAAAACCCTAATGAAAATTTATTAAAAACTATTTCGACCCCAAGATATATTCACTCCATAAAATATTAATTAAGTTCATGTATGTTAATATATGAACATATATTTAATATATATTTCCACAATATATATTCATTATTTTAAATATATTTCATATCAGTTGACATAATTCTTCTTGGTAAATATATTTTACTATAATATCTTTATACTTTTTAATAATAAACTGCTTGATAAATAGAGATGATTAATTCTACCCAGCCCTGCTCCCTTAACTACATAGATGCCCCATGTGATGTGTTTTCCTCATTCATAATTTTTTTTATAGTTACCTAGCCATTTCATACATGGATATTATTTTTTTATATGAATATTCATTACATTACACAAACACATGCCCAAGAAGCATAAAATTTTATTGTCTTTGGAACTGGGTACACATTATTCTAATATGGTGAATGATCTTCAACAAATACCATAAGGATCTTATAATTTAGTAATATTTATAAACATTACAAACATAAAATCATTCATCATAACTTGGGTAAAGGAAACATAGGAAAGGGTGAGTTTAGATTCTTAGTAAGTGTAAAAATGGAGATACATAAGTGTAAGGTGAAAATAAAGGTATAAGAACGTGATCATAACATATAAAAAAAATATCGAACATATAAAAGACCATAATATTGAGTAATGGAATATATATTTTCAGTTCATAAAACATAAATCCGAAGGAAATCAAAGAACGTGAGTTGTGAGAGCATAACATTGAAGTAAGACATGGAATTGTGACATAAATGTAAGCATAGAAAATTATTTCCATAGTATTCAAGTATCCTTACGAAGGCTATCATAGTTGAATTGGTTAAATCCCAATTCCAACATAGTAATCAAATTCCCATACATAACTAGATTAACTCCCCATTATAGTCTTTTCTATCTCATGAGATATTAATCATTATCTAATACATTGGAGAGAGATATATGTCCCACCCATATTTGGTTATAATTTAACTATTATCTATGGTTATAATGTTACCATCATCAAAGGTTATAACGTAACAAATGTCACGTAATTAAAATAATGCATATGTGTGACTCAATATCATTAAAAAATAATCTTATAAAAACCCATAAAATTAAATGTATTGTGGTCCAGGACTCTGATTCATGGATATTAATTAATTTTAAATGAATACTCATTGTATTACACAAACACACACTTGACGACTATAATATTTTAGGGCCTTTGAAAACTTAAAACAAAATATTCTTAGTAAATTAATAATATTCAACATCCCCCAAAAAGATATTACCCATTAATACTCATACATAAGAAACATTTTTCACAACCTGGGGAAACAAACATAAGAAAGTGTGAGATCAGATGCTCAATAAGGGAAAACAAGGTACATATATAAGCAAAACATGAGCATTAGGGTATGATGACATGAGTTTAACATTTGAAAATCATACTATGGATATTCAAGATTATAATATTCAGTCATGGAATGAATATTGACATATCATAAGACATGAATCATAAGGAAATAAAATAACATGATCCATGAGAGTAAAACCTTATCATAACACATAGAATTGTGGCATACACAAAAAATTATAACATTTTAAACTTATATAAATAGAAATAAGTTCACTAATTAAAATAAGTAAACTAAATTAGGACTTTTTAAAAACTTATGTACATGAAACAAGGTCTATATATAATATTATGGGCATTAAATTCAGATCCATCCATAACATCTTCAACAAGTAATTAGGATCATGCATAACATTGTGAACATGTAATAAACACACATAAAGATTTGAATATGGAATGAGGTTCACTAAAAACATTTTCATCATGTAATCAGGTTCACAAAAAACATTGTTAACATGAAATTAGGTTCACGCATAACTTATTTACTCATGAGTTATCTATATTATCTTAATTAATTTGAGAGAGATATAGGTCCCACCCTTCTCATAATAAAAAACCATATTTATGTGTTCCACAAGATTATAAAACATTAATCACATCATAACCCCTAAAATAAAACTAATTTCCTAAAAATTACCAAATATCATAACCTATGCACAAGTGATAGGTTCCATAATAATTTCATCTTTTCACTATATAATAACTCGTGGTAAAAGAAGAAGGTTTTATAAGAATTTTATCATGGTATAACCCGAGGAAGATAAATGAGTATTTCAAGAATCATTTCACAATAAAAAAACAATTAATAGAATTAATAATAATGGAATCCTTGTATCATATCCCTATTATTTGATAGGTAATATCAATGGATGTCAGATTAGATAAAAATGATTTTGAATGATCATTTAAAACATTTCCTAAGTAAAATTTCCTTTCCGCATTGAAAAAACATTTTAAAACATAAACATTTTAGAAAATTATTTTAATTGAAAATAAAATTAAAAAAATATATAGATTAAAATTTAAATAAAATAAAGTTCACGATTATAGAAAGTATAATTCTTGATGTACACATTAAAATAGATATTCCTTTAAAATTATCAAAAAAATCCAAACAAACATTGTCTGGAAAATGAAATGAATATTAATTTCAAAATATTTCTGAAAAATTAACAACATGGGTAAAATTGATTTTAAAATTCATTGGATAATAAAAAAAATTAAAACATTTTAAAACAACATTGTTTTTAAAGAAAGCAGATATTTGACTGAAAAGAGAAATAAAGTCAGATTTTTCTTTAAAACGTATTCTTGATTATTTTAAGTACCAAAGTGTTGGAAAATGGTACAATTACTTTAAAATATACTGAATAATCAATCTATAATAAAATTTAATAGTTTCTTGATATTTATATCCTTATATATTTTCATTGATAACATAATCATGAAATAGTATGATAAACAATGAGATTAAAATGTAAAATCATTATCGGTCTATTAACATTGACTTATAATACCCATGAAAAAATAAAATAAAAATAAACTTAATATATCATGAGGATAAATAAATTCATGATATTATATTTCCAATTGGTTTTATATACCCCTCATGAAATAATGTAGGTGTGTAACATAATGTATGTCTCAAAGAAGGTAAATTAATACAAAAATCCCTTACCTCTTAAGTAATATTTTGATTCATAATCTTCAGTAAATAAAATCATCAAATAAAACATATAATATCATGAATATAATGGGATTTATGATATAACATATCCAATGGGAAATATATACACCACCCCAAAAAAACTAATGGTGAATTTACATGTCTCCCAAAAATAAAATAGATACTAGAAATTCCATACCTTAAGTCTCAACATCCATCGTACATGTTCAAAAACTCATGTATTATCAATATAAGTTCATTATAAATATTTTAGAGAAAAATAAATATATATATATATCATACAAAATTTTATTTACTTATGTCCATTAATTAGACAGTTATTAACAATTCCATTTTAAATTCACATTTTGGGTAATAAAAGCTTTGTTTTCCATATATATATATATTGATTTCTTATTTTTGGTATTATTTCATTGATAATGGTTCCAACTTATGAATAATTTTAAACATGATAAAAATTTCATTTATATTCATTATAAATATATTTATACTAATCCATAAAATTTAGTGATAGAAAATAAAATGCACTGTTCCTGGAGACAATATGGCATTCATACGCATGAACGTTGTTTCCTTTGTTTGGATTAAAATAAAAAAGGTAAATCATATATTATAATTAAAGAATATTTTTTATATCATATATATCACATATTTTTATTAAAACCATACTTATTACCTTCCATGAAAAGTGTGAATGAATCACATCACTTTACAAAGTGGTAGTCTACCAAACACACAAGCGATGATTTCTTAACCCATTTGACAGAAGTGGAGGAATTATTTGAAAAAAAATTAATATTAAAATAAATGTATTTTAAATATACATAGGTGATTATATAAAAATTTTAAAAGAACACTTTTATGATTTTTAGGAATAAATTATGTAAAAACACTCGTTGTTTTAATGTTAAATATTCTTCAGGTATCCTACTTTGTTTTGAACAAAAAGTCTTACTAGGTTGTCCATACTCTAGTGCAGAAAACGATTTTTATGGAGATTATTTTTTATTTTTTACATAGTATTTTGGCCGACATAATCACAAGAGACGTTATAAATTTTTTTTTTATGGAGGTTATTTTAAAACAGATGTAAAAACCAAAATGAAAAGCGTTTTTCACATCTGTTCATCAAAAATTGACGTGGAAAATGCTTCATAGTTGTGATTTATTATGGCAGTTTTAAAATAACCAATTTGGTATCAACTTTTTCACATCTGTTTTAGAATAACCGACATAATAAATTATGCCTCTGAAGAGTTTATCACGTTCGTTATGGTAATAACTGATGTTATAAACCAGTGTGCCTAGTGTTATTCACATCAGTTAAATAATAACCAATGTGAAAATATATATACTATTTCGGTTAAATACTAATCTATTTGAAATCATTTATACTACGTCTGTTATTAAATAACCGACATAAAAACCTATTTCATTCCATTTATTACATCGGTTATCAAATAACCAATGTAAAAATATATTTTCATTCCATTTATTACGTCAGTTATGAAATAAACGACTTAACAACCCATTCCCATTCATTTAATGCCGGTTTTCTAATAACCGACGTTAAAACCCAAAATTTACATTTTTAGTCAGTTATGAAATAACCGACATAAAAACCAATTTTTTTTGATAAAACCGTTCAATCACAACTATGACCTTCAAAAGAAAACCTCAAACATGCAAAAAAAACAGAACAAAACCAGACCTAAACCAGACCAAAACCACCCCACCCCACTGGATAGACCTCCCAAACCCCTGGAAACACGCCACCGCACTAGACACCCCCACACCTCTGGATAGACCCCTAACCTCCTGGATAGCCCCCACCCTCTTGGATACCCTCCCACCCCCATGAACACCCCGGAAACCCCCTGCCCCCAGTCCCCTATACATCCCACCCACACACTTTGACACACTCACACCCCCATGGACACCTTGAACACCCCACCCCACTGGGCAACCCAATACTCCCTCCCCCCCACCCACTGGACACCCCCCCCCACACACCCCTAGACACACCAACCCTCCTGGATAGCCTCCCACCCTCATGGACACGCTCCCACCCCCATGGACACCCCAGAACCCCCCGCCCCACTGGACACCCCCACACCTCTAGATACCCCTAAACATCCCCACCCCACCTGGAGAGCCCCCCACTCCAATGGACAAACCTCCACCCTCCTGGACACCCTCCCACCCCTATGGACACACAAGACACCCCCACACCACTGGACAGCCCTCCAACACCCTTTGAACCCCCCCCCCCCCCTCCCCCACCACACTGTACATCCCCCACCCCTCCTGGACAGCCCCTCACTCCCCTGGACGCCCTCCCACCCTCATGGTCAGCCTCCCACCCCCATGGACACCCTGGACACCCCTACAATAATGGATATCCCCCCACCCACACCCATGGACACCCTAGAAACCCCAACCCCACTGAAAAACCCATCCAAACACTTGGAAACCCCCGCACCAAACTGGACACCCCCCCACACCCCTGGATACCCCCTGGACAACCCTCCACCCTCTTGGACACCCTCCCACCCCAATAGACACCCTTGATAACCCCACCCCAGTGGGCAGCCCTACAACACCCTTGGAAACCTCCTACCCCACTGTACAACCCTCCACCCAGATATCCCCACTTCCTTGGACATCCCTCTTCCCCTCTTGGACACCCTCCTACCCCCATGGACAACCTGGACACACCCCATGCCCCTGGACAACCCCCACTCCCCTAGAAACTCATCACCCCACTGGACACCCCCACACCCCTAGACACCCCCTGAACACCCCCCCCCCCACCCTCCAACCCCATGGACACCCCCCACACCCCACCCCACTAGACAACCCTCCCACACCCATGGAACACCCCCCCACCCCACTAAACAACCCCACACCCCTAGATAGCCCCCACCCTGTACCCCCACCCCTCTTGGACAACCCCCACTCCACTGGACATCCCTCCACCCACCTGGACACCCTCCCATCCCCCATTTACACCCTTCCACATCCCTAGACCCCCCACTAGACAACCCCCCTGGATAGCCCCCACTCCCCTGGACATCCCTCTCACCCTCCTGAACACCCTTCCACCCCCATGGACACCAGGGACACCCCTAGACAACCCCCAGTCCCCTAGAAACTCCCACCCCATTGGACACCCCCACTCTCCGGGACAGCCCCCCCCCCCTCTTGGACAACCCCCACCCTTCTAGAGACCCTCCCATGCCCATGGACACCCCTGACACCCCCACCCCATTGGATAATCCTCCCACAAACCTAAACCCCCACCCCATTGGACACCTCCTACACCCCTAGATACCCCCTGGACAACCCTCTACCCTCGTGGACACCCTCCCACCCCCATGGACACCCAGGACACCCCCACCCCACTGGAGAGACCTCCCACACCCCTGGACACCCCCACCCCACTGGACCTCCTAGACACCCTCCAACCCCCATGGGCACCCTGAACACCCCCACCCTACTGGACAACCCTACCATACACTTGGAACCTCCCTCCCCCCCCCCACTTGACACCCCCACACCCCTGGATACCCCCTAGACAACCCCCCCCCTCCTGGACAACCCCCACTCCCCTAGACAACCCTCCGCCCTCTTGGACAGCCTCCCACCCCCATGGACACCCTAGATACCCCCACCCCACTAGACTTCCCTCCCACACCACTAAAACCCCCCCACCCCACTAGACACCCCCACCCCACCCCTCTCGGACAGCCCCCACTCCCATGGACATCACTCCCACCCTCCTTAACACCCTCCCACCCCTAGGGACACCCTGGACACCACAACACCTTTAGACAGTCCACTACGCACCTAGAAACCCCCCACCCCACTGGGGCCCCCACCCCACACACACACACACCCCTGGACACCTTTGTAGATCCCCCCCACCCCACACCATCTCGGACAGCCACCGCCCTCTTGGACACCCTCCCACCCCATGGAAACCCGAAAACACCTCTACCCCACTAGATAACCCCCCCACACCCATGGACCCCCCACCCAATGGACACCCCCACACCCCTGGATACCCCCTGGACACCCCCACCCCTCCTGGACAGCCCTCACTCCCCTGGACATCCCTCCACCCTCCTGGACACCCTCCCACCCCCATGGACACCCTGGACACCCCCACCCCACTGGACAACCCTCCCACACCCCCGGAATCCCCCCCCACACCCCCACCCCTTCTGGATAGCCCCCTACTCCCTTGGATATCCCTCTCACCCTACTGGACACCCTCCCACCACCATAGACACTATGGACACCCCCCACACACCTAGACAACCCCCTACTCCCCTAGAATCCCCCACACGGCTGGACACCCCCACACCCCAGGACAACCCCCACCCTAATGGATAGCCCCCACCCTCATGGACACCCTCCTACTACCTTGGAAACCTCAGACCCCCCCACCTCCACCCACCCCACTGGACAACCCTCTCCCACCCCTGACCCCCCCCCCAATCCCCACTGGACACCCCCCCCCCCACACACACAACTGGAGACCCCCCACTCCCCTAGACAATCCTCCACCCTCTTGGATACCCTCACATACCCATGGACACCCTGGACACCCCCACACCACTGGAAAACCCTCCCACACCCCTGGAACACCCCCACCCAGCCCTCTTAGATAACCCCCACTCCCCAGGACAGCCCTCCCACCCTCCTGGACACCCTCTCACCCCATTGGACACCCTGGACGCCCACCACACCAGCCCCTGAAACACCCTCACCCCACTAGACACCACAGACCCTTAGACACCCCTGGATATACCCCCCCCACCCTTCTGGGCAGCCCCACCCTCCTGGACACCCTCACACCCCCATGGACACCCCAGACACCCCCACCCTTCTAGACAACCCTCCCACATCCCTGGGAATCCCCCACCCCATTGAACACCCCCAACACCCCTAGAGAACCCCTGTAAATCCCCCCCCATCCTGAACATCCCCCACACCCCTGGACAACCTTCCCACCGTCCTACACACCCTCCCACCCCCATGGACACCTTCGACACCCCCGTCCCACTGAACAACCCTCCCACACCCCTGGAAACCTGCCTACCCTAATGGACACCCCCCACACCCCTGGATAGCCCCCCACTCCCATGAACAGCCCTCCCACCCTCCCGGACACCCTCCCACTCCCATGGACACCCCCCAGTCCAGAATCCATGCTTGAAAACCCATCCGAACTAGACCAAAACAAGAAGTAGACCAAAATTAAACATTCAAAAATATAACCTTTAATACTTACAATGTCAGCTAAAAAAACCAACATCCATCCTAAACGACTACTAAATGCACAATTTTTATGACAATAATCAAAATTACATTTTACACTACAATCAAACAAAAATCCAATCGAACCTATAAAATAATTTTAGAATTCCACTTATAAGTGTTTGAAATATTGAGAACTATAAGTATGAGGGTCATTGAATAGATACAAAGTAAAAGGATAGTAGTTAACATGTATAATGAATAAATCAAATGAAATATTATGGAAAATCTTAAAAGGAAATCTTACTTGGTCAAAGTGCACAAGTGTTCCAGTTGTAATTATTTCATACATAAATCTTACCATATAATATCTGAATTTGACGAAGCCTTCTATTTCATGAAAATTCTATTTAAATGGGTGTAAATTAAAAATATAATTTTTATGTAAAACATCAAAAACTAAAAATTATAAATGGGTATTTACCTTTACATTAACATATTTGGTCTTGGCACTCATTTTATTTGTGTTTTTTAGAAAGTAGACCCATCCCCTATTATAAACAAATAAAAATGGGATACATTTAATATTCATTATAATATATATAAATATTAAGAAATTAAAACTTACATTTCCAACATATTCTTATAACTTTCATGCACATTAACATGGAAAGATCATATCCAATAAAGTGTTTTATCCCTTGGGAAAAAACATTTAAAATCCAATGATCACTGATAAAATAAAATTTAAGGTTATTGGTTTTTTATGATAAAATATAATGAACTATTTTCCAGAGATATGTTTCATTACTCTCACAAAAGGCATCTTCCAACATTGTGTGATTATATTCTATTCAAATATTTTGCAATATAAATCATTATTTTTTGCTCATCCAATGCATGTGATTAAGGGGAAATCAAATTTGGGTCCTCAAATCCATATACATCTGTCTTCTTATTCTTCTCACACATGTAATAAAGATACCTAATATAAAATAGACATAAGTATACATTTTTAATAAATATAATGCAGGGAAAAGGTGTTAAGACTTACATGGAAAAAAACTTCCCCACGTTGATGCCCAACTTATCGCCAGTAATAATCTCCAGGATATCATTTTTCAGAATCCCCACATTTATTGCACGTCCACAAAAATGTGCTACCATTGGAAACTCATAATGATACACGAACAAATTTTAATATCTTGACAATCTATAGAGACTACTAGAATCTACCTCTAATGTCATATCCATTTGTCTTTGTTGTTGTCTATACATTATTTCATTACCTTTGAAGTATCTCTATAAAATTAAATAGAAAAATATTTTAGTTTTAAAATTTTAGAACAACTTTAATAAAAAAATAGAAGATATAACATACATACCTCTATGGCAATGAGTCACAGAATTCTAGATTGCTAAATTAAAAAATGGATAAGACTATGTCCAACTTTCGTCACCTCATCTGTAGGTAATGGTACTCAAGCTGATCAATCTATAATATTCTGTATAGTGAACCTATGATACTCTACCTATAACTGTTGATGATGAACTATATCTCTTATAGAATATACAAACCTATATGAAACTATATGATGTTGAGGATCATCAACATACAACTCGAAATAAGTAGGAAGTTGTGGAGGAGGAGGAGGATAAAAAATGGGTTCTACAGGATGAGGTGGGTTAGTGGGAGCAACTGGCAGAGGTGGAGGATAAATAATGGGGTCTGTAGGGGGAGGTGGAGGAGTGGGAGATGATGTCTAAAATTGACTTTACATGTCTGCAAACATAGACTGTACTGATACTCTAATATTTTCCCCCATTTTTGCATTAATATTATGAACTTCGGCCTCCAAGGATTCTATTTTTTTATAAACACCCTCAAAATAATAATTTGAATAACGTGGCAACACATTTCTTACCGATAAACCTGCCAGATATCCTCATACACGACCATGATGTTTGGGATTTCCCAATGCTGCATTTAAAATAACTTTCCTCCTAGTAGCTATAAATTCACCCTGTGAGATCTTCTCCTCAAGAGAATCATTTATTAACTAATTGAACATTTTTGTAATTATTCAAATTATATAAAGTATATAGTTAACTTAAATAAATAAAATAAATATCTTACAATCCTCTCAGCTACGATTCTCTAATCTTCCGAAAGATATTTCCCCTTTTTTCCCATCCAAACTCTCGTCCATTTTTCATGTCTAGATGGACGGGATATAGGGGAAACTTCTCTAGAGAATGAAGACTCAGATCTCAGTTTCTATAATATTTCCACCATCATTTTTTCTTCCAATAATGTATACCCTCCCCAAGATAAACTATGAGGGTATAAATTTTTATATTGGAGCTCTGGATGAGATGTCCTTGTTTACTATTAATTAAGAATAATAAATCATTAACAAAACATTAATAAGATCATTTATATAAAAAAGATTATAATAGTTTACATTGCCCTTACCAAAAATGAATCTTTTCTTCTACATTAAACAAACTTTTTTCATGTATCTTTATCTATGAAAGGATATATATAACATGGATTTTCATGACACCTATGACAAAAAATGAAATCTGATTTGAGGGTTGATTTGAAATCCCTTTATCTCATTATATCCATCGATAATAATTTCTTCCTGACTCCTCCAGTGTCAGGAAAATAAAATTTCATCTAATGAAGAATAGGTAAAACATATTAAACTAGAAACATTTAAAGAATATGAAAACAATAGCAATAGTTCTAACCAAAATTGTCTCCCACAACTAGGATATTATCACTTTTTCCACACTTCTCCAATCATCATACAAAATTATTACTTTTCTCTTACCCTGAGTTGATACAAAAATATTAAAATATATTGCATTTGGACCTCTAAGAAAATCATTTTCATCAAAATATATGTCTATCATCCAGTCCTGCATACAGGCAAGTGATAATTTTGGTAAATGTGTGCATGCACTTTTACCAACTCTGGAACTCTTCTTTGTCGTTATGGGAGTACATGAGAAATATTGGGGGATATCAAGAGGAGAATTTTAATGTTATTACCCAGAGGTATAATCATTATGCTCATCTCTAGCTTCATGTGGATGATCAACTGATTGATTTGTCATTATCCTTCAAATTAAAAAACAAATATTTGTTCAAAATATACAAATTCAAATAGTAAAATACTAATGTAAATAGAAAATGGAAAATTGAACTAAGTTACATAATAGTAAACATGGTTAATATGGTAATCATGTTAAACAATGGAAAACATGGTAAATATGGTAAACATGGTGGTGTAATTTTCATTCCAAAAATTCAATAAATATATAAGTTAAGTAAATGTAAACTATGATAACCTATGATAAACTATGGTAATCATGGTAAACATGGTAAACATGGTAGAAATGGTAAACATGGTAAACATGGTATACATTGTAATGTAATTATCATTCCACAAAAATAATATATATATAATTTATGTAATGGGAAGCATGATAAACTAAACTAAAAAAATTAAAATGAACAAAAATATATACTCATTTGGTTTAATGCTCATTTTAATGAAGAAAAAAATTACAATATCTAATATTTTATGAAAATAATAAATGTAAACAAGAAATAAACATATGTTACCTATAATATTAGGAATTTACAAATGGATTGGTTTCCCAATTTCCTTCATCATGATCGTTCCTTATGAAACAAACCATGTCTTCAACATTCTCATCATTATGTTCTTCTAATCTTTCCATGGAAGTTGGTATCTCACATAAATCAGGATCTTCATCAAGTTTATCCTCACCAACATATTTTTCCCCTTATAAGACAACATACCATTGCATATCTGATAGATCAACTACATAGAAAATCTCGTTTTCATGTGTCTCCATTATAAACTAATATGTCATGTCTTCCATTCTATTCAGATTAAAAATTGTCATTCCAAATTCATCGTGTCTGACACTATTTTTAGCAATAAACCATTTTCATTTAAAAAGAGGAATTTTAATTTTAAAGTAAGCAGCCTCCCATATTTCTTCAATGACTCCATAATATGCAGTTGATGCAGGAATTGGGTTTTTTTCTATAAAACTCAAAAAATGCATTTCTTCTGTGAACACCAATACACCACTATTCTGAACTACATTTCTATTATCCTAAGATTTCGTAGGAAATGTATTTCCATTAATTTCATAACTGGACCATGTTATCACATTTAAATATGGACCAACCACTAACCATCTTAATGTCTATAATACATCTGATCTACCAAGCAAGGTGTTTTTTAAGAATGAAAAAAAGTTTTTTTTGTTCTCATTCAAAATCCATATTTCTTTATTCTTTGGATGAATTTATTTCAACTCATTAATAAGCAATATAAAATAAAGTTGAGCATCATCTATGTTATTCAATATGTATAATTATAACTTCTTCATATGTTCAGCTGACAACAATTTGTCTTTTAAACCACGAATCCCATTTCCATCATTATTAACTCTTTCATGATGAGATGGTGGCAAACCCATGTGCTCCGTCATAGCCAAGTAGCTCATACAAAACTCTACAACCTCCTAAAAAATATAATTATCAACAATGGAGGCTTCAGGTCGATATGGATTGTTAACAAACCCATTTAATATTTTTAGATACCTTTCAAAAGGATACATCCAACGAAGATATACAGGTCCACAAAGCTTTATTTCTCAAACCAGATGAATTGTTAATTGCACCATTATACCAAAACAAGAAGGAGGAAAATAAATTTTCAAGTGTCAAAGTATATAAATTACATCCTTTCCCAAAATTTTCAATGCATTCACATCAATTTCATTATTAAAAATTTAATTGAAAAAAATAACACAACATTATTATAGTCTTTATGACAAAGATGGGAAATATTTCGCACAATACAACTGGCAGAAGTTATTTTATCAGGATGTGACAATAAAGAGATTTTATAACTATCAACATCAAATCCTTCAAAGAGGCAAATTTATTTAGATTTGAAGAATAACCTTGAGGCACTTTGATATCAGGAAGACACTGTAAAAAGATAATTTTCTCCCTCTTGGATAATGTATGACTAGATGGGGGAATAAATGTTCATCTTCCAATAAGAGTGGGAGCTAACTCCAAATTTATTCTCATTGACAGTAAGTCTAATCTTGCATTCAACCTTTATTTTGTATTTCATTTAATATATAGAAATGTTCCAATCAAAATTCCATATACATTCTTCTCCATGTGAATGACATCAATATTATATTTCACTTCATGATATCCATCATATGGTAGCTCAAAAAATATTGACATTTTCTTCCAAATATATCAATCATTACAAGATTTCTGTGTCTTTCCCAATGTCACATCAAGGTTTTCCACCCTCTAAAAATACTCATCAGGGGATAATGGTTTTGGAGCAATATAAAATTCTTGTGAGCCATTGAATACCTTTCTTAGTCTTCTATAAGAGTGATCTATAGGCAAAATATTTTGATGACCCATGTACACTGTTTTACTCCCATGATGCAATTCCCAATATGAATTCAGTTGTTTGAAAATTAGACACGCTTTATGCCCCTTATCATTGTATCCAGAAAAATTTCCATATGTTGGGAAGTAATTTATAGTGAACATAAGCACTACATTCAGTTGAAAATATTAATTTTTATAAGAATCATAAACCCTAATACCATCCTTCTATAAATGTTTCAAATCATCAATCAATGGTGACAAGAAAACATCAATATCATTTCTGGGTTGCTTCAGACCAGAGATCATTATACTCTATGTAACATATTTTCTCTTCATTCAAACTTTATGAGAGAGGTTGTAAATTACCAACAAAATAGGTCTTGAACTGTGTGTGCTACTAAGGTTTCAGTATAGATTCATTCCATCTATGCACAACCCAAGTCCGATATTTCTAATTTCATTTCCAAATGTAGGATACTACTCATCAATTTTCTTCCATTGTGGACAATCAACTGGATGAAGTATTTTTCCAACACATATCCACTAATAAGCATGCCATCTTAACCTTTTTTCATCATGTGAATTAGAAAATAAACATTTCAAACGATTAATTATAGGAAGATTCCAAAATACCTTGGAAGGGATATTTGTAATCACTACATCATCCTGTGATTTTTATTTCAACTTATACCATGATGTCCCAAATTTAGGACACTCTGATAGAAATTATTATTCCTTACTATATATCATATAGTCATTCAGACAAGATGTCGCCGCTCTCGCCAGGCTCTCTCTCACTTTCGCGTCTTCCTGGTTTCCATCCCGACGGTTCTCCTACTTCCTTCAAGGTTTTGCGATGTGATGCGGTTGTGGTTCTTGGCAATGGGGCTTCTTGCTAGCAAGGATTGACTTTTGCGACATTCTCCATGTGGTTCGTGGCTCGCGTGGTGCTGCATCTTTCAAGGAGCTGCCTCTCTGGCAGAGTAGTGTTCGTGTGGCTTGATATGCGGTTGTGGGCATCGGAGCCTCTCCTCGATAGATCTGGGATCTGGTGGTTTTTCCCAGATTTGGTCAGTTTTGCCTTGGACGTACAGCGGTGTGGTGCGGGCGTGATAGATCTGGTCGCTTCTGGGGTTTCAAGACTCGCGGATCCGGCAGTGGCGGTCCTCGATCTGGGAGGAAAACTCAGATCTGGCTTCCCCAATGCATAGCGGTTCAGATCCACGAAGATGCGGGATATATTTGGTCCCTTCTTGATGCGGTGTTGCACTGCCATGGTGATGCCTTTCGTTGTGACGAGCTCCTGGTGGTACCCGACTTCCTCGTCGGATTCCAAGTGGTGGCATGGAGAGGACAGACCTCAGTTGATGTTGTGCGGTGGGACATTGCCGATCTTTGAAGCTGTGTGGGGAGCGGCGGTTTTGGTTCGGCTCAGGCAGTCAGGGGATAGTGCTGGTTTCCCACTTTGGACCTCAAGGAAGGTTCGTATCTGGGTTTCCTTTTTGTGTTATGATCTTGTTTCTCATCTGGATAAGTGATGTGTTCTGGAATTACTATAGGGATGTGGTGGCTGCTTCATGGATTGTGGTGGGATTGGTTTGGTGCTTGTTCTTTGTTCTGTTATGAGGTATGGGTTTCCACATGCTCTTGGTGTGCGAGTTATGTGGTGATTGTGATGGACCTCTATAGCTGGGAGGTGATGGATTATGTTTCTTGTGGAAAAGGATGATGGCTGCTATCTGGATGTGAGCTTTGGTGAATGGTGGTTGTGCGATTTTAGTGATGATGGCTATGAGCTGTTGGTGGTTGCTTGTGTTTGTGGGAAGATGCTGGATTCTGGTTCTTGTGAGACTGGCTTCTGGTCACTGATTCATGGCGAGCTGCTGAATGCTGGTGATGGTTTTGATGTTGATGCTAGTGGTTTTGTGGCTTTGGTTGCTGGCGGTTATGTGATGTTCAATGCTGATGATTCTGGAGGCTAGTAGCTTCTTGGATGGGAGGTGCTGAAGCTTTGGTTTATGGTCGTGATAATGCTGGATGTTGTTTTCTGTTTGAATTTGGATGCTGGCCGTTGGTTAGCTGCGAGCTTCTGGATGCTGGTTGATGCTGGATAATGGTGGTGGCTGCTTTGCTTTGTGTGTTTTCTTTTTCGTTCTTGATTTTCCTTTTCTGGGGTTCTTATCTTGGGTCATTAAGGGTTTTTGGGTGTGGGTCGATTGACCCCTCCCCTCCCTTGTCTGCTATGTCTCTTTTGTTTTTTTAATAAATTTGGGGGGGGGGGATAGCCTGACCCTCGCATCTTCCATCCCATAAGGAATAATATTTTCTTGGCCTTATAATGTGAATCTAGAAGATCGTTGTATTTTGGAAGAATTTCTTTCAACAATTGTAGTAGCTCTGTAAAAATTTTGTCACTCCATCCATGTTTCACCATTAGGTTAATCAATCTTAACACCACTGACCAAACCATAAAATCTTTAAAACCAGGATACAATGGTTTTTCAGCATCACTATATAGACGGGCAACTGCAAGTTCAATCTCAAATTGTTCTACTGCAATATCAAAGATCGTTTCTTCAATTCAATTAGAGTGACCATCTTGAAAATCCTCATCATTAGTAGATCTGACATTTTTTCCAGTTTCACCATGCCAAATCCAAGGGCTATAACTCGGATTAAACCCATCAAAAATCAGATTATCTTTGATCTCTCTACTTTTCAGCTTCTTCATATTCAAAAATTTCAGGCATGGATATAAAAAAATGTCACTTCTTGGAACATTTTATTTTGAAAATTCCAAAAATGCATCAACACCTTCCTTGTATTCATTACTCATTCGATGTACCGTAATCTAACGTTGACTCATTATTACCTATAACAAATAGAAAAATTATACATCTTGTTAAGATAAGAAAAATATATATTTATATGAAAAAAGTCATAATTTGAATGTAAATTTTTTTTGAAATATAAAACAAATCTTTGCATATTTGAAAAAAAATATTCATGAAAATGATTTTAAAAAGAAAATATAGGTAGATATAACAGTTTTAAATTCTTCTTGGATCCTTTCTTCCTAAGGTACACAAAGAATACATCATAATTCAACTAGATACTAAATTCACCCTTCCATAAAACAGAAATATGAAGTGTAAATACTAAAATATTTATAAATTCACTATTGAAAATTACACATATCCCATTGAATTGAAATCATGGGGATAGCCCCTGAAACTATTGGGATATAATACCCCAACGGTTTCACACACTGTTGGCAATATGGTCATTGCAATAGCCCTATACCAACGATTTTACAGGAACCATTTGTATAGACTACCTGAAGTTAAACTATTACAATGGTTTCAATGAAACCGTTGGGACATATATACACCAAGGGGTGTCTAAGGGAATAGGGGCACTCCCTGGGGTGGTGGGGGCTATCCAAGGGGTTATGGAATGTCCACAGGGGTAAGGGCTATCTAGGGTGTCCAAGGGGGTAAGGGGGTGTCTAAGGAGGTAAGGGTTGTCCCTATGCATTTCATTTAAATAAAAGATTTCATTTGCAGCTAGTTTGAAATATAGGAAAATAAACATAGTTTTTCAAAAAATAATCCTCATGAAAACATTTAAAACCAATCATTAAATTTTACAAAAGAGACACACCACAATTAGGGAGCATAATCAACGATGACATAATAAGGGCAATGGGTAACCAGTATTCAAGTAACCATTCTTGATGAGGCACCTAGATTATCCTCCATGAATAAAAAAGTTTCAAAGAACACAGTAATACATAAGATCTTAGGGGAAAATATAGAAAATATTGTAACCTAATACATCCTTTTGGTGTTCCCGATGCAATCAAATATCCCTAACGCATGAGGGGAACAATCCCCAAAGAAGAGCATGTTTATACTAAGAGTCAATTAGCCAGAGCATAATTGTAAACTAGTGCAACAAGCATTCTCGAATAATCCACTACCAATTCTAGGTTACCATTTTATTCCTAAAATGGGGGTGATCCAAGAAGTATCAAACAATCAACCATATATAAAGAATAAGCACAAGACACACATAAGCCACACACACACTAGGATCACCCCAGAACACCAATACATTGAAGTCCCCTTGCCTTAGGGCCATCAACACATAATGAAAGTCCCATACCTAGGACATTCCAATTCCTTTAAGTAATGATAAGGCAAGAGACACATTCCAAGGATAGTTTTCCAAAGAAAACCCACTTTCTGAAAGTGCTAACTCAGCCACATCCATTCTTTTAAAAGAAAAACATTTTCAAAAGTACCTAAACACACCAGTTAGGAATCCATGAAATATTTTAGACACATTTGAAAAGGAACAACATCATTTAGAAATCATAAACCACTTATAAGGGCCAACCAAGCTTTTAATAAAACACTTATTGTCCAGGTATATGTAAAATAATGCAACAAAATTTAATTCAATGGGAATGAAACCTGATTTAATTCAAGTAATCTTTCAAAAAATTATATATTTTTAATAAGAATCAAATCAAGGAATAAACATCAAGAAATCTATGATTTTTAAATTTAATGGCAAATACATAGGGAAACCTACCAAAATCCAAGATGCCTTCAATGATGACCACTCAAAATGGATTCGAAAAGGTCCAAATGAGCAAGGAATACCAAGAAGAATTATAACGAGAAAAAACACTAAATTTAGAAACAATGAAACATGAACCCTAAACCAAAGGAACTAATAATGAAGAAGAACAACTAAGAAGAAAAAGGAATAAGGAAGAAGAGGTAGAAATTGGATATTATATTGAAAAATCACACCCAAACATGTAGAAACACATTAGAATCACAATTGGAAGGAGGTGAGAGGAATGGAGAAGAGGATAAGGATACTACCAGGGTTTCATGCTCCAAATGGGCGATAAAAATGTGTTTTCATGTCAAAATTTGATAGGGGAAATCATAAAAAATGAATTTTTAAAGAACTCGGGAACTGCACAAGGTTAGGATGCACCACCTGGACACACCCCCCCCCCCCCTCTAGATACCCCCTACACCCTTGGACAGCCCACTCACCTCCTGGACACCACCCCCACCGCCTAGACACACAAACCCATGGACTCCACCCCCACCACCTACCCACATGGACACACCCCAGGACACCCCACCCCCAGGATAGCTCCCTCACCCCCTGGACACCCCCACCCACTGGACACCCCTACACCCTTGGAAAGCCCCATCACCCCCTACACACCACTCCTACCCCCTACCCCTTTGGACACCCCCACAACCCCCCTGGACACTCCCACCCCCTGGACAACCCCATCACCCCCGTGGACACCACCCCACCCCTAGAAACCCAACCCCCTTAAAAATCATCCTCACCCCCACCCAAGACACCACCCCCAACCCCTTGGACACCCACTGGACACTACCACTTCCTTGGATTGCCCCCACCCCTGGAAAACCCCCCAACCCCTCTAGAAAATCCCCACCCCATGTACACTCCCACCCCCTGGACACCCTATACCCCATTGGACACCGCCCCACCCCCCAGGACACCACCCCCACCCCTGGAAACCCCCACCCCATGGACACCACCCCACCCCCAACCCCCTAGGACACCACCTGGAGACCCCCCTCACCCCCTCGACATCACCCCCACCCCTGGACACCCCTACCCCCATTGAAAAGCCCCCTCACCCCTAGACATAACCCCACCCCCTTGGACACCCCCTGGATACCACCACCCCCTTAGACACCGCCCACCCACCAATCTGGATAACCACCCCCCCCCCCCCCCCCTCCCCCTCCCCACCCCCTGGACTGCCCCCCGTCCCACTGGACAGCCCCCCCCCCCCCACCCCCATGGACACCCTCCACCTCCTGGACATCTTACCCCCTTGGATATCCTACTCATCCCCTAGACACCCGCCCCCCAAACACACCCCTGGACACACCTACCCTCTTGGATAGCCCACTCACCCCATGGACACCCCCACCCCACCCCCTTAGACATCCCAACCCCCTTGGACAACCCCCGTACCCCCTGGATACCACCCCCACCCCCTTTGACACCCCCTAGACACCCCCACCCCCTTGGACATCCCCCCACCCCCTGGACACCCCCTACCCACTTGCACAGCCACCACCCCCATGACGCACACACACACATGATAGAACCCACAAAAATCGTACACTTTCATGATATGACTTATATAGGTTTATTTTACCAGAAAAGTATTTATCATGGTATAAATGAATTCTATAAAAATTAATTATGAGAGAAAGAACAAAGAAAAATAACATCTCAAAAAATCAGTTTAGGGCATCACAAAAATTAAAAACTAAAACCGAGCCGTGTGATGCTTACTTGAGTGTTGCGAGTCGACCTGATAGATATGATGATAATAAATATGAAGAATGATGTTGGAAAAATAAGGTTGAAGGGAACGACTTTGATGAATCCTTTCAATGTTTTCTGTGCGAGAGAGACAAGGCGCAGGTCGCCCGATCGAAGAAAACATATTGACTGAATACGGGGTGCGATAAATCATTTAAAAGCTTTATCAATTTAGTTATTTAATAACCGACGTGGTAAAATATTTATTTTATGTTTATAATGTTGGTTATTAAATAACCAACATCATAAAAAATTTATAACATCAATTTTAAAATAACTGACGTGATAAAATTAGCTTTATCATGTCAGTCTTTTGATAACCGACGTGATAAATTACTGAGATAACTTTAGCATGTCGATTATTTTATAACCGATGTGATAAAGTGAAAAGATTCAATATAACACGTCGGTTATAAAATAACTGATGTGATAAATCTAATCTCACAATTTTTTACGTCGGTTATTTTGTAACTAATGTAACAAATTGATTCTCATCGATTTATCATGTCATTTATAAAATTACACACTTGATAGATCGACTTTTATAGCTTTTCATGTTGGTTATAAAGAACTAACGTGAAAAATACCGACGTGTTAAACATTTTTTCCACTAGTGTTGTATTCAAAATATAGATGAATGGATGAGAGGGGGTAAGTTTTAATGTTATTTTAGTAGGTATTAGTTGATCCAAATGGATTTAGTGTTGGGATTAAGTGAGGGGATTGAGTTCCATTTTATAATGGAGGAGTAGCATTTTTGAAAATACCCAATTATATTCACCATTAGGAGGTCACTCTTACCTCATGTTACCCAAACCAAAATCAATAATATAGGGCAGGTATGATATGATCTATAAAAACCTCCAAAAAATGAAATAAAAAAAATTCATGTTATTTATTAGTCTTTTAGTTTACTCAATTTTACCCTTTTTGTTTTTTTAACATGGTAACTTGAATATTTTTTTACCTAGGTAATCTATCCATTAAGACTAAAATTAAAATTAGATTTATTAAAAAAATTTAAGGTGCTAATTCAAAATATTAAATCCAATTAATTAAATAAAAATCTTAGTTGTATGATAAAATTAATGTTAAAACAGTTGCATGAAACGTGAAAAAACTCATTTTAACCTTAATCACGACCATTAATGTTAAATATTTTCACTAATAATTTTAGTAAAAAATTAACCTATCATTATTAGATAAAATATATATTTCTAATTTAATATATTAAATTCATTTTTTGAAATACCACTAACAAACATAGAAAATTTTATTTTAAAATTAATCCTACAGATCCGACGAGAAAGTGGGTTTTTAAACTGAAAAAGTTTGAAAGCTTACAATGTATTTATATCCTATTTCAATCTAAAATTGATAAAAATACTTAAATATTATTAATGTATGCGTTATTGAACTAATTATACATTAAAAACAATTTAAAATATAATTTAAATTTATATATAAATTAAATTAAAAAGTATTTTTCAATTAAAATTCAGTATTTTTCACTATTCATCAAAAAATGAAACTTTTAAGAAAAACCCCAAACATTAACCCTAATGTAATTTTAATATGTTTATTTAAAAAATTAATATCATTTTATCAAATAAATTTTCTATAAGTGTGAAAAAAATGATTTTTTTATTCTTCATAAATGGAATAAAAATCATTTTTTGAGAAAATAGTATGTTTTGAATCATATTATAAGTTTGAAAATAATTTTTTATTTTATTATAAATATGTTTCCTTCATTTAAATACATTATAAATAATATTTAAAAATTATTTATTACTATTTATATCACTATGTTTAACATCCAAATTATAATAGTCGCGTTTAAAAGACTATTAATAATATATCATGGTTTTGTTAAAACTTAGTATCATGTGTAATAAAATAAACCCCGGTGTTGTGTGTACTGAAAGAATAATATGGTGTTTTATGTAATGTATTATATCAAAGAAATTTAATTTATTCAAAAAATAATTACTCATAAAAATGAAGGTTGTTACAATCTACCCCTTTAAAATGAATTTAGCCCCAAAAACTCATCACTTTGGTGCCAAAAAAATGAGGTTAATTATTCCACATTACATCCTCAGGTTTCCACATAACTTCATCCAGCTAGTGGTTTCAGAAAAAACTTTGACTAGGTTGGTAGTATTGTTAAGTATAAATTTCTCTATTCAATCAAGAATCATTACTGGTTGTTTCCTATAATAAATATCATGCTCCTGGAGAACATCCTATGACTTTAGTACATCTAATAGATCATATATATACTTACATAGGATTAATACATGGAAAAAATAATAAAACTCATATTGGTTGGTTAGAAACACCAAATGGTAATATACATTCCTGATACTATCAATTATTTAAATGGGACTGATATACCTTGGGCTTAGTTTTCCCATCTTTCTTCCATGAAAAAATTTATAGAAATGACTTCAGACCAACTAATAATTCTAGATACCATTAATTATTATTAGAATAAAATTTATATCACATTTTTATAGTTATTACATGTTTTTAATAGATCTACCCTTCTCTACTGTATCATCAACTATCTCATGTCCCAATAGATTTGTTTTTGTAACTTCATTCCAGTACATATAAAAAGAATCATAAGGATCTTTCTAAATTCTCAATTTAAAACTATTATTTTAGGGAAACTCAAATATAATAAGGTGTGACCCCGAAAACCTTTGAAATCCATTGAACACAATCTTATCTAACTTTCTATAGTTTTATTTTTTCTTGTAACACTGAAAATAAATTTTATAATAAGAGTTTACTGAAGACTTTGATAAACTAACATGGTAAAATTTGGATCCCAATAATATAAAATTGAATGTAGTATTCCATGAAACCATACCACTAACTTAATGTATACTTAGGAACACTAATAGAAAAATACCTTATACCAATTGTTTGAAAACATTGGTATACATCTCCAAGCCATTGGTATAACCTATACCAACATTTTGGAGGACCATTTGTTTGTCTAGCGTTGGGATAGGTATATGACAACGGTTTTAGGAAAACCATTGGTATAGGTCCAATAAAAAACATACACCAATGGATTTATAAAATTTTTGGAATGGGTAATTAAAAACACTCATCTTGGTTTTGATCATATTACCTCCCATTTATAATCCAACAACCTAACCACTAACCTAACATGAATTTTGTGAAGATAATTTCATAAATATATATATATGTATATTAATATGTATTTTAACTTTTTATATATTTAATGTTATTTTAAAAAACATCACATAAAAAATATTTGTACCTATACCAATGATTTTCGAAACCATTGGTGTAGGTTCTTTGAATTTTTGAGCTATACCAACAGTTTTGGTGAAACCATTCGCATAGGGTAGACCTATACCAATGGTTTGGAAAAAAGAATTGTAATAGGCTCACTATAATGGACCTATACCAACGGTATGGAAAAAATCATTATTATAGGTTCATATAAGTGACCTATGCCAATGGTTTTGTCCCAAACATTGGTATAAGTCAACATTAGTGAACTACACCAACGGTTTTGGACAAACTAGTGGTAAAATCCCAAATTACTGACCTATTTTAATGATTAGGACAAATCTGTTATTATAGGTCTTATTTTTAGTACTGGAATGATGATCCAAAGAGAAATCTTCTCCGATAACAATGAAGTGTGCTGACTTCATAAGGTCATTGACTTCAACTCATAATTATCTCAACATAAAAGATAAGATAATCTATAAAGGTTACTAGTACCATAAATCTTATGTTCAAAAAGTATAAATTCATTCAACCTCAAAAACATTTTACATTGTCTATGTAATGTCCCAACTAGGATGCCACTAAACGGGTGCACCGGGATGATGGGTTATAAGGCCTCAAGTGTGCCTCCCTGTATGCTAGATGATTATGACTAGATGTGAGGGAATATGGTGTGATTTTGGGGATAATATACTCTCATATTAGAGTAAGAAAATAGAGGAAATAGATAAGATTCATACACATCTGTAATCAAATAGAGTGCTAATGTTGTAAATAAATGTAATAAAACACGTGGTAATAATAAATAAAATGTTGTAAAATCATAAAAAAATATCCGTACAATACAGAACTGGTCACCAACTAAGACGACAATAAAAATAAAATAGTAAAAAAATGTTAAACTATTGGTCTCTACTACTAACTCCGAGCCAAACCACATACCCGGTCTCCAAACACTGTCATACTACAACAGCCCGATCAGAAGAACCACACGACCAACATCGCTCAAACATGAAAATCATTCCCAATCTCAAAAATAGTTAAAAGGTATACATGTACACTGAGGTTCACGTGTAGGGGTCATAATTAATCTCAATATTCCACCCCAATAAAAAAACTAATAAATGTGATGCTATAAGTGTATGAAAAAACAACACGCTCAACCTCACTAAGATACAAAAATGGTAATTAAACCATCTGTGAAACTACAGTCGAACCCTGGGTACGCAATTCTAGTCAAATGGGAATGTTTCACAATTTATTTCCATATATATATATATGCATATAAATGTATAGTCTCATACCTATACATATATACATAAATATGAATATTCATTGGTATGTGAATTAAAATAACAGGAAAACCAATCTGCAGTCGAGCCTTGGGTTATTAATCCCAATATACTTGATATCTTGTGAAAGGGAATTGAGTTGGAAATTATTCCTCTCAATCCATGTAAAATCAATCCCTTATCTGGGTCCTCCATCCCAGTTGACATATATTTGCTTCAGCCAACGCCAAAAAAGTCTCTAAGCAACATACGTCACCACAGGGGATACTTTTCCTACCCTGGGTTCACCGTTACTCACCTCCAATAATTTAAACAATGATATTTTATACTGATAGTCAATCTTGTAAATATTACTCCAACCGAATTCGACCTATGCCAAGTAATCACATGTCAGACCCCAACGTTTATATCCAAGGTAAAATGACAAAGGAATCCACATCGGCCAACTTCGTGTAATCACAAGAATAAAATCCATCACGGCCATGCCTTATAATAAAGTTTCAAACTGTGATGTGCCATATATAATGAACTCATCGAAGGAATCCTAATTGAGTCCTAGGGGAATCTCACAGGAAACTCAGTAAAGGCCGTAGTTGGAGTCCAAGGATCATGTTAATAGAACATGTTCTGCATGAGTCCAAGTAATCCGGATCCAAGGGGTAGCATGGCCTAAGTCATTGCATAGAATCAATAACCAAGGATCATATTCAATCCAAGGAATCCACTACCACATCACGATCCAAGGAGCAGTATCCAAGGAATCTATAGAATCAACCAACCTATGAATCTGTCCAAGGAATTCATATAATAGGGAATCCAAGTAACACTCAAGGCGTACAACTCAACATCCCATTGATTCCATCTCAAGAATTAATACAATGGGAATCCAAGTATCACTAAGGGAACACCAGTAAACATCACTCTGAGTCCATTTAAGTAATTACTACAATGGGAATCCCAATATCACTTAGGTTATACAATAAACATCATGTAAGGATCAATAACCATATACCAAGAAACATCTATGGTCATCCAAAAAAAATATATATTGCAAAAAATATATATACCTATAATCAACAGCCAAGTACTTGGTAGTACCATTGTTTATACCATCAAATATAAAAAAGAACATGGCTTGGAAGCCATATCCCAAGTAAGCACATCTGGTCATCCCAATAAGTAATATAGATGTTAGGGATAATTCTTGGGCATCCCAAAAGAAGGAAGCACATCTCACATCAGGCTCAAAGGCCACTAACCAAGAAGTACTTCTCGTAACATCGTTGTATCAGCAATAAACAAGTGAAGCATAACAAAAATTGATGGTGTCCTGAAAGCCCAACCTAACACTACTTGTAACATCCCCAAATGATAAAGGGTTAAGTGGCTAAATGATATGACTCATGTCAACAAGGTGCATCGTACTTTTCGAAAGCTTGTCTGATTAGAACTCCACAGTTAAACGTGCTTGGCCTGGAGTAGTGATCAGGATGGGTGACCATCTGGGAAGTTTCCTAGGGTGTGTGTGAGTGAGGAAAAAGCACACAGGAAAGGACATGTATTTTACTTTGGGGATAGTCATTAGTCAAAAGACTCGTTTGGGCACATGGTTGGGCCCCAGGTTGGGGACCACATGTCTGCGGGGTAACCGGTGGTACCTGGTGAGCCAAGACCTGACAAACTTGTTAAGGCAGGTGTCTGTTCTGTCACCGGGACCCGGTTGTAACATTTGATATCAAAGGTGGTACCCAGCCTTATGTGCAACACACTGTCTGGGTTGAGATATAGGGCCCACAATGAGGATGTTGTGCTCTTAAGGGGCGGTGATTGTAACACCACCAAATGACAAAGGGCTAAATGGCTAAATGATATGACTCATTTCAACAAGGTGTGAATTCCTTTTCGAGAGCCTATCTGATTAGAAATCCACGGTTAAGTGTGCTTGGCCAGGATTAATGATCAGGATGGGTGACTTTTTGGGAAGTTTTATAGTGTGTGTGTGAGTGAGGACAAATCATACTAGAAATGACATGTGTTGGACTGTGGGGATAGTCATTAGTTATATGACCTGTTCGGGCACGTGGGTGGGCCCCTGGGTGGGGACCACGTGTCTGTGGGGAAACTGGTGGTACCCGGCAGGCCAGGACCCGACGACCTTGTTAAGGCGGGGTGTCCGTGTTGTCACGAGGACCCGGTTGTTACACTACTACCACATTCCAATGGGATTATAAGTTCGGAACGCATTCTAAGGTGACACCCACTACAATATCTACCTAAACCAGACATACAACTCAGGTTTGGTAAAAAAAGTTGGCAGATGTTTTGTGCCTCAAGCCAAACACTGAGAGGAATCCTACTCGGGATCCTCCTGGTGAACACAAGCGAAAACATCCAACATGTGATACATAGATAAAATGGAAAAGGAGGAATCCTATATGGGATCCTCAAATGAAAAACAATAGAGGCATCACACAATAGGGATACTTGTAATGATATATAGGTTAGGGATCATATAACATACTCCCTAGACCAACATATAAGAAAAGCCACCCTCTAGGGATCCTTGGTAGCTAGATAAAAGATAGAGTCATCCTACATGGGATCCTAGATAACAATTTTAATAATATACTCTCAAGATAGAATTGAAAATCTCAGAATAGAGACGTACTCAAATTAAAACCATGAAGTCATCAGCCTTAAAAGATAGCTCGCAGCTCATCTCTGAAAACAATTCTCAAGAAAGGTTGTTCTGAATACCAAACCTATCATTCATGCCAAGTCTCTCTCTCTCTCAAGATAAAAAATTATTTGATTATTGGAGGAATAACATATCCATATATATTTAAGCCCCAATACACCCATGATAATACCTCAAAATGCTCCATGGGTTTCACCATCATGATATAATTGAAATCCCACTCAAAATGGACTACTCGTGTGTCCAATTCTGACACCAAGGAAAGAAAACATGAAAGCCCATCAACGAGTTGAAAAGGGGTAGTATACAGTATGTCACCCTCGGTATATGGTGTGTAATTCCAATGTCCCACATGCAGTCTTGACATGTACCTAACATGTTTGTGTACTTATACATGGGTTTTCCTGGATGGATACGTGGCTACATGGATGAGTACCAAAAAATGGCATGTACACCCGTGTACATGTCATACACTCCAGAAACATCACCTTCCAATAACAGAAAGAACACTTGGTGTGTCACCCTGGACTAACCATATTTTCATCTAGTTTTCCCAAACATAAAACCCTCAGATCTCCCAAAAATAATCATTTAAACACCCAAAGAAACAGATCCATCCACTAGGGGCCATAAGCATGAATAACAGGGATATAAAAACTTTGAAAAATGGATAAAAGAGTGTTTTCATTAAATGTAAAAAACGACCTAGCTTTTGGAGGAAACTATCGTATCTTTATCTGATTCTGTAGTCCATGGCTACTACACCTAGTTCCAACACGTTGAGGGATCCATGGTAGTACCCCCTTGCCATCCCTCTCTCTCGTTATCCCTCTCCCTCATTATCTCTTAGGTCAAGAGAAAGAGAAGTTGAAGGAGATGTATTCACGAGAAGGATGAATAAATAATATAATGGAAAAAAATAAAAACAGAAAAGAGGAAAAGAAAAATAAATGATAACAAAAGAAGAAAAGAAAAAAGAAAAGAAAATGGGGCATGGGCTAACCCTATATCCCAACTCGAGTTTGTGCCTCACCTAGGATGAACAACCCAATCCAGGATTAATAAAGGAGACAAAATATCAATCTTATGCTCCTTTAAAAATTTATTTTCGAAGGAACCTTCATAAACAATTTAATATTTAATTTATTATAAATTAAATTTTAAATTTTCTGCTAAAATTAGAACAACTCGGCTTTCCACCATACTCTTGTACAAGGGAAACACACTATTCTTGGACCAATAGGGTAGTAATAAAAATTATCCATGATGTGCTTCTAGGGGGGAATACCATTTTACCCCTTTTTAATAATATGACATTTAAAATTCATATTTTTTCTCCAAATTATTGTTTAAAGAAACCGAGGTTCTTACAAAATTCCCACCATAAACCCTCTTATCCCAGAGAAGCCTATTGAAAAGACAAGAATCCATACTATCAACCTAAGCATCTATAAAACCAAACTATCTAAAATATCCAACGACTATACTTATAGAATTAACAACCTCCTCCAACAAGGAATACATTTAACTACGACCAATATGGTACTACCCACCATAGGAATACCCATATTGTCATATCATAAGAATCCTCTAAGTCTAATATACCACAGCAAGCACTGAAGTTCAACTGAAAACATGGTTTCACCACCCTTTAATGGTCAATGGTTCACTCCCCAACATATGGCTTACCTTCCACCACTCATTGATCACAACAACAATAGTTTCACTAACACAATAGGAAAGAACATTTAGCAAGTAAAAGGAGATCATAATAGGTCTGACACTCTCTCAACATACTCAAGATGAATCATGATAGTGAAGATCATCTCTCATAGTACTACACTAAGATTCTACAAAAAGGCGTGTACAGTTTCCTCCTAGCCACACTCATATCCTATCAAAACCAGACTAGAATTCAACCATATTTCAACCGTCTCACGATACCCGATTCACGATGTCACCTCTACCATAGAGGGTCATTCCAATATAACTTTTGGTATCTGATCCCATGGAATGTTATGAAAAATTGATCCTCAGTTAGAAACCGACCACTTACTAATTTAGATTCAAATGATACCACATGAAACCTGCAGGTATATTTATCATTCGACTCATACTCCATCGAGTCGTCCATTACAAATCTACACTGACCATGCCACACATAACAATAGTCTCATTAAGCTAGAAGTACCCTTAGAACCCCTTTTAAATATTTATCACCTCTCTCATTCCATGATTTATTCCATGACCTCCTTTCACCTAGTTTCATTCTAATCACAATTATCTACCCATTCTCTGAGTATACTAGAAATAGCCGAAACATTGGTCAACCAGTCTAGGAACCCCAATAGTCTTTCTTGTCAAAAAAGTATCAATACCCAATACCCGAGGTGCTTCATCAAAATATGAAGGCAAAAACACTCCTACAACACAAAACTCAATCATATATCATGTATCAACCTCAAAACAAGCATAAATCCAAGATCACTTCTTAAAGAATCACAAAAAACAGAGGAAAACCTCTCTTAAAGGCTAAACTCAAACAAAAGGAATGTTGACCTACATGGGTCTGAGTCAAACTAAAGGCACCTATGTCTCCCACACATCCAAAAATAACAATCCTCACGATTGAGTGATAAGGTATATCCCCAAATCTCAAAATTTTAACACCTTTAAAAAGAAGGCAAGATCATAATGACCAAAAAAGTTCAAAGCTAAAAATACTTCCTTAAAGGCACTAATCCCCGTTGTGCATCCTCAGATTGAAATATTCCTTGGAGGTTACTCTAACAACATATAATAGAAACTTAACTAACACTCACCGGTCATCCGTATATAGAAATACGCTTTGGAGGTCTAGTTTGCAAGAAAATTATTGGTACCAATTGGCATTGTTCTCAATGATCCATCTAGACAAAAAAAGACTAATAAACTACTCCCTATAAAGGGTACAACAAAAGGAATCATGTGTCATATTGACCTACTAGGTCATTGAACCTCTCGTGCACAAGTAATGAGTCATATTCCTCATAAAAACACCTCAACATAGATCCACATAACCTTCCATAAGAATGAAATATATATGTAAGAATTCCCAACAGAACATGCCTCAAATTTCAGTAAAATTACACTCTAGTAGGCCAATATGATGTGAATATTACATGAAAAATATGGTTCAAGAGACACCTCTTTCCTTTTCTAGAAAAGAGTTTAAAACAATCTCTGGCCTCTTTCCAATGGAAAATATCCATAGATCCATAGTAAATCATAACAACCACACAACATGTACATCGCTTAGGCCAAAAATATTTCACAATTTTAACATCACAGATCAGAATAGAAATCAAAATCATTAGAAAACAAGACATCTTACTAGAACAAGTGTTCTCGATGCACTAGTCTGATATCCATCATGGGTTCTAAGACATTACTAGTACTCTTGTCTACCATATCCTAAATAGTAAAGACTAGAAAAAGAACACCTATAACAACACTTTGTAATGTACCATCCTGAATGGAACCAAACTGGTGTTATGTTCTGGTGCGTTATAAGGCCTCAACAGTGACTCCCTATATTCCAGATGCTACAGAAAAGTAGAAATGGCCTAGGGTGTGATAGTACATAGACTATTCCTATAACAAACTTTTTATTTATTTCACACATAAACATTAATTATTTCATAAAATATACACGTGTTACAACATATATGATCTAGAGGTATAGTGGCTCTGGGGATTAGAAACATTACATAACAACGAAAAACATGAAATACACATCTTTATTGAAAACTTTTTTTACCCGACCACACACATTCTTTCATACTTAGCATTGAATGGGATACCCTGAGGACATGAATATAAAAGAGTGTGATATAAAGCCTAGTAAAAGATTAACCAAGTCATAACATAAAAAATATAGTACATGTTAGGAAAAAGTAATATTAGTGGAGCATAAGAGAAACATGATCATAACGGCACGATATAGCCTGATAATCATAACATGGAAATGTGGCATTGACATTTAACATTATATTACCATGATCCATGGATCATTGCACCTGGAGCATGATTAAACCCTCATTGCACTTGAATTAGTATGATTAAACCCTCATTGCATTTGAATTATCATGATACTAATCCTCTCCCAATGAATTGGAGCGCTATCAGGGTCCACCCTTCTTAATCATTTCATTTCGTGCACAAGTTTTCCAGATGAATCATATAACATGGATTCATTAAACAACATCATTTATTCCATGATAAAGTAATGTGTAATTCACACATGAAACTATATAATCAAAAAATAAATGTTAATAAAGGTGAATACCCTTGATAGAGAAATGGGAACAGAATTCACTACACAATGACTTTGACTTGGAAAACTGTGGTGCAATTTCGGTAGCATAACAGCGTGACATATGAATTCATAAATAATGGTTGATGAGAGAGAAATGTTTGCCTCATCATATGTACATGAAATGGAAAGTAGGAAATCATATATATACATGTACCAATATATTTAATGGAATTTATATCCAGAATACAAAATAATTTCTTCAATGAAAATGAGGAGAGAGAAATCCCTTACAAAATTTTTCCATAGTAACAGGTGTACATTGAAGGAATTAATTAGTGAGAAAGGGGTCTATCAAAATTAAAACATAAGTAGGGATGTATGGGGAGGTGAGAAATCATACCCAAATATTTTTAATTGAAAATAAAAGGGTATAAAAACATAAACAAATTGGACAAAAATGAGGGAGGAAGAAATCTCTTACTTGGAAGTGTGATTCCAATGGTATGGGAGGGCTTGAGAGAGAATTATTTGGATATTTGGGTGACTTGGGAGTATTTTATAGTGATAAAGGATGGGTAGGTTTGTTCTCCATGGGTTTTTAGTGATGTGAAGTGGGATCTTGGGTGGCTTTATATAAGAAAATAGAGGGAATTATTTATAATTTTGGTTTTGGACACCACACATTAAACTAATCAAAACCACAAACTAAACCATGTTTTTTTGCCTATATTGTTTTCAAAATTGGAGTGTAAAACATTATTTTATAATTAAAATGGCCTAAAATTTTAAAATATTAGGCTTGATAATGTGGAGGTGAGTCACGCTCTCAAGGAAATCATTTTAGAAGTTAAAATGTTTTATAAGTCTTGGAGGGTCCACTAAGGCACAATAAAATTAATCAAAAAAATCTAAAATAACATTATTTAAAAGGTAAAAACAATATTGGCCGAAAATCCATTTTATATTATTTTATTACAACACTATTGGTTCATTATGTTGTAATAAAACACAATATATATTTAAATGGTATTTAATCTTTACCCAAATATTTGACTGTCTTGGAAAATTATGAAAAATTAACAATTGGATAATTTCAAAATCCTAATTCCGAAAATAATATTCATTTTATCTAAATAATTTTACAAATATTTTATTTTCTAATTTTAAAATAAAATTGACATTGATAAAAAAATTCATGGGTTTTAACAAAACCGGCTTTCAAACATTAATTAAAATTACAATTGTATACATAAAAATAATATGATAATTTATATTAAAAAAGTAATTTAGTAATAATATTTTATTAAAATATTATTTAATTCTAAAATCCATTAATTCATAAAAATAGATTTTTTAATTGAATATTAACTAAAAAATACTAGTTGTGCATTAAAACCCATTTACAAAGTAACAATCATGAAATGAATGTATATTGCTTATACAAGAAATAAATAATATAATTATACTACTATGGTCTTGTTACATAACCCCTTAAAACACCCACATAAGAACTAAGGGTAAGGTGTTTGATGGTAACAGACTCTTGGGGTGTCTCGGATAACATCGCTCGAGTGGTAATCTCTATCAACTTCCAATTATCCCATAGGCGGTTCTGTTCAAGCTTAATGTCTTGAAGCTCATCCTGGGATTGGTCAAGAGTGAAGCCCAATGACTCTACCTCATTTCCAAGCACTAACAAATGGGATTCGTATGGATCAATTCAACTGGATGAGGTCATATCTTCATTTTTCTGAGTAAATTGGATTTTTTAAATCTATATATTTATACTAATCATGTGATCATTGTTCAATAACTATATTAGAAACGGTAAAAATTAATAATAGTATTTTAAAATCAAAAAACATAAAACCAAATATGTGAATATGTTTTATATAACCATTTTACATAATAAAACATTTAAATAGATCAAGTGAAATTTTTATTAACAAATATTTGGGTCATTACAATCTTCCCCCTTTAAGAAATTTCTCCCTCATAATTTTTCACCACCACTAAAAAAATGATGATTACTCGGCTTCCTCGCTTCTTCTTATTCCAACGTTGCTTCTTCAAACTTTTAGTTTCACAACAAAACCTTGAAAAGGGGCATTTTCTTATTTCGTAGAAATTTTTACTTACGATCTATGATCTTCACCAGATTCTCTTTATATGAGAGGTTATTCTCCAATGGTACCACCTATGGATTGAGTACATGCAATGGGTTAGGTACGTACTTCTTCCAAAGTGATACATGGAACACATCACGTACTTGAGATAGGTTTGGTGGGAGTTCTAGTCGATAGGCCACTACTCCAATGCAATCAAGGATCTCAGTAGGGCCTATGCACCTTGAAATAAGCTTTACCATATTCCCAAATCTCATAAATCTCCCCCACAATGATATATGGAGGAATAACATGTCACTAAAATAAAACTCTAGGTCTCATCGACGATTATTAGCATAGTTATTTTGTGAACATAGAGAGGTTTTAATGTGATATAGGATAGTCTTAACCTTATCCACCATTTCTTCGACCATTTTTGGACCTTGGAGTTTTATCTCCCAAAATTTATCATAATATGTCGGTGTTCTCCTCCTCTTCGTGTAAATGGATTCATAAAGAGGTATTTGGATGCTTGAGTATAAATTTTTTTTGTAATAGAACTCAACCAGAGGAAGTTGTTGATCCCATCGTCAATTGAAGTCCATTAAGAATTCTCTCAACATACCCTCAAGTATTTGGATATTCCACTCATATTGGCCATCTGTTTGATCATAATAAGCCATACTGATGGTTACCTTGTTATTTATAGCATGTTGAAGACTCTTCTAGAACATAGAGGTGAATCTTGGATCTCGATCAGATACAAACGATATTAGTACTCCATGCAGCCTTACCACTTCTCCGATGAATATCTGTTCAAGTTGATCTAATGATAAATCCTACTGAGTTTTAATATAGTTTTCTATCTTTGTAAGGCAATCCAAAACAAACCAAATATAATTGTTTCCTTTGGATGTCTTTGGCATCCCAGTGACAAAGTCCATGGTGATGTTTTCCCATTTTCATGTTGGTATAGGTAATGGTTGCATCATACCCTTAAACTTATACCTCTTATCCTTCACTTGATGACATACCAGGCACTTTGATGTATAATCAATGATCTAGTTCTTTATGTTATCCCACCAATAATTCCCTCAAAGATCTCAATACATATTTGTGTTTTCTGGATGAATGGAGAAATTCTAACTATGTGCATCATCCAAAAGTTCGTTCTTTAACTCTGTATTTGATGGAACACATTGTCTTGTCCCAAATCTCACAATTACTTCTTCATTAACATTAAACTCCAAGGATTTATCTTTTATGAAAGTTTTATCTTTATTTTGAATTCCCACACCATCCTTTTGATCATCCTTTAACCATTCTAAAAGAGACGGTTGAGAAATCATTTGTGGAAGAATTGATGATGTACCCTTCTTCATGATTTTCATTTCCATATTCATCAAATCTAAGAATATTGGATCCTTTTAAATTCACATTAATGATAGAATTCCTGGGTACTTTATACTTAGAGAATTTTTCACCTTGTTCTGTTTCCTATGGTGGAAATGGATTGAGCATTCATAGTCTTTGATCAGCTCTAACCATCTTCGTTGGTTCATGTTCAATTCATTCAATGTGAATATATATGTGAGGCTTTTGTGATCTGTATATATTTCACACTTCTCACAAAAAGGTAATGTCACCAAATTTTTTAAAGAAATATTACTATAGAGAACTCCATATCAAGTGTTTTATAGTTTTTCTCATGAAATTTCAATTGCGTTGAAGCATAAGTAATGAATTTTTAATTTTACATCAACACACATCCCTGGCCCTTCTTCAAACCATTACTGAATACCACAAAAATTTCACTACTTGTGGGAAGTGTGATCACTAGTGTAGTGATAAGACTCCTTTTCAACTCCTTGAAGCTTTATTTACATTAATAACTCCAAGAAAACTTTACTCCCTTCCGAGTTATCTTGGTAATAGGTTTGGACAATCATGAAAAATTTCCCACAAATCGGTGATACTATCCAGCTTACCCCAAAAAGATGTGGATATCTATTACCGATGTTGGTCTCGACCGTCCCTCAATTGCAATTGTTTTAGAGGGATAAAAAAATATCCCATTGTTTGTGATAAAATGACTCAATAATGATACTTCCTTCAACCAGAACTCACCCTTGTTGTACTTTTCATAGAGCTTCTCCTTTCGCAAAGTCCATAGTACAGTGTTTAGAAGCTCTTCATGCTCCTCCTTGGTTATGCATTAAATTGGAATATATTCTATATAGACTACCATAGATTTGTCAAGGTAATCTCTAAAGACTCTATTCATTGAGTCCATAAAGATTTATAGATAATTAGTGAGTTTGAAAAGAATTACTATGAATTCATAGTGTTCATACCTTGTATGAAATGCAGTCTTGGGGATATCCACCTTCTTCACCCTTACTTGGTAATATCCTGACCGCAAATCCACCTTGGAGACATATTTTGCTCCACGTAGCTGATCGAACAAGTCATCAATTTGGGAAAAAGTATAATTTTTATTTATCATTTTTATCTCATGATAATTAATGTAAATGCACATTGACCGATCCTTCTTCTTGAAAAAGAGGATTTGTGCACCCCCTGATGAAGCACTTGGGCATATAAACCCTTTATACAAATTCCCATGTATTTGTTTCTCTAACACCTCATGTTTCACAATAGATATTCCATATAGAGTCTTTGATATTGTCAATGTCAAAGGTATAAGATCAATTGGGGATAAAACATCTCTTCTAGAAGAATGACCAAGAAATTCCTCAGGAAACACTTCAGCGAATTACCTCACAATAAGAATGTATTAAAGGATGGTTGCTTCATTAGAAACAATCATCTGAGCAAGACACACATTCTCTTAGAGAAGTAATATCCCCGCTTGAGATGATGGTGCTAAAGAAGATTCATCCTCCTCCTTGCACTTTAACAGAATCAGAGGTCGATTCACCATATGAAGAGTGATTTTTCCCTCACGACAATTTATGTTGTCTTTATATATGGAAATCCAATCCATGCCTAGAATGGAATCAAATTCCACAAAAGTTAGTATGATGAGGTTCTCTGAGAACTTAATCCCACAAATTGTGATAGGGGAGGAGTTATATTCATTGGGATGCAATGATTTCCCCATTTTCCATTCTCACCGACATCTCTACTTTAATGATTTGTGGTGGTATTGGGATTGTTCATCTAAACATTTGGGATATAAATGAATGTGTAGAACTTTGAATTATAGAGCTACCTTTCACATTTTTATTGTGGTTCATCCTTATCCAATATAGACACGGGATGAGTACCTTAAACACATAAATGGGAATCCAAATTCAAAAAGGAATAACTTATAAATTACATTTATTTCATTAACTTTGGAATTTATAGGCTTCAATCAATGTTACATCCCAAAATATATTTTTAGGGGAAGTTTTTTTATTCCCTTAATAAGGGTTCATACTAAGCTTATGAATTTACAAAATCATATCCCCTATGAGTTTCATAACCAATAGTGCAACAAGTCTCGTTGTTGTGCACTATTTCCAGTTCAAGTCTAGATCAAAGTAGTGTTTTTGGATTTTACCCCATGATATGTTTATGCCAGAGCCACCTCTACCTGCTCGTATCTAGATAGGGATTAATTTTCTTGATAAACCACTTACAAAATACTCACCAAAATTTAAGGATGTTTTTAATTTAATTAGTTTATATCGAAGGCTTTCAGTAGGGTTTTCAAATTCTAATACCAAAATTAACTAAACCAATCCTCTGATACAAACTATAACAACCCTACTCTTTATTTCAAACATAAACATAAATTATTACATTAAATATTCACTTGTTACAACATAAAATATTGATATGTATAGTGTCTTTGGGGATTATGAACACAATATAACAAATTAAAACATAAAATACACATCTTTATTGAAAAATTCTTTACATGACCACACACATTCCTTCGTACTCAGTATTCAATGGGATAACCCAAGGACATGCATAAGAAAAGGGTGAGAAATAAAGCCCAACAAGGGATTAGACAAGGAATAACATGAATAATACAATACATGTTAGGAAATGGGCATATTAATGCAGCATAAGAGAAGCAAGAACATAATGGAATGATATAACATGATTATTATAACATGGAAATGGGGCATCAAAATATAACATGATATAAGCATGAGAAAAGGATCTTTGCACATGAATAATGAGTAAACCCTCATTGAAATTGAATTATCATGAGTAAAACCTCATTGTAGATGATGTATTATGATACTAATATTTACCAAATGCATTGGAGCGCTATCAGAGAACACCCTTCTTAGTCATTTCATTTTTTAATAAGTGTGCCACATGGATCATATAACATGGATTCATTAAAAATCATCATTTTTTAAAATATAAAGGAATGTGGAATTAACACATGAAACCCTATAATCAATAAGTAAATATGTATAAATATGAATACCCATGGTAGTGAAATGGGAATGATATTCACTACACAATGACTTTGTCTTAGAAAATCACGGTACAATTTTGGCAGCCTAACAGTGTGACATTAGAATTCATAAAAAATATTGATGAGAGATAAATGTGTTTCTAATCATATGTACATGAAATAAATTGTATGTGGGTCATATAGATACATGTACCAATATATTTAATGGTATTTATATTCATAATACAAAATAATTTCATGAATGTAAATGAGGAGAGATGAATCCCTTACAGAATGTTGGCATGGTAATAGGTGTACATGGGAGAAATTAATGAGATAGAAATAGGTTTGTAATCATTATAACATAAATAAGTATTTATGGGGGATGTTATAAATCATACCCCAACATTTTTAATTGAAAATAAAAGGGTATAATAATATAAAGATATTTGGACAAAAATGAGAGAGGAAGAAATATCTTACTTGGAAGTGTGATACCATGGCTAGGGAGGGGATTGATAGAGGCTTCATCAGAGATTGGGGAACCTATGGAGGATTATAGGGAGAGTATATTAGGGTAAGAACTATATAAATGGGTTTTTAGTGAAGAGAAGTGGCATATTGGGTGGGTTTATAAAGGAAAAGTGATGGAATTATTTATTGTTTAGGTTTTGGACACCACACATTAAACTAATCAAAACCACAAACCAAACCATGTTTTTTACAATGGGTTTTTCCAAAGGGGAGTGGAAAAAATTATTTTATGATTAAAATCCAAGAACTTATTAAAATATTAGGCTTACTTGTGTGGAGGTGAATCACACACTCAAGGAAATCATTTTAAAAGTAAAATGTTTTTATATGTTTTGGAGGTTCCACTAAGACACAATAAAATTAATCAAAAAAAATATAAAATCACATTATTTTCAAGGTAAAAATATATTGTCCAAAAATAAATTTTATAGTATTTCTTTACATCACTATAGGTTCATTATGATGTAATAAAACACATTATATATTTAAACGGTATTTAATTTTTACCCAAAAAATTGATTGTCTCGGAAAATATTGAAAAACTCACTGTGGGATAATTTGGACTTCCTGATTTCAAAAATAATATACATTTTATCTAAATAATTTTATAAATATGTGAAGTTTTTACTTTAAAAATAAAAACTGACACTTATCAGAAATTCATGGGTTTTGACAAAAACATATTTAAAACCTTAATAAAAATTAAAATTTTATTCATATAAATTATATGATCATTTATATTTAATAAAAATTAATTTAATAATAATATTTTATTAAAATATTATTTAATTAAAAAATCCATTAATTCATCAAAATAGATTTCATAATTTAATATTAACAAAAAAAAATACTTTTGGTGCTTTAAAAAACATTTACAAAGTACCAATAATGAAATGAATGTATATTATTTATACAAAAAATAAAGCACATAATCATAGTCTTAGGGTCATGTTACATAACCCCTAATAACAGTCGCATAAGATCTAAGGGTAATGGGTGCGATGAGGATAGACTCTTGGGTGGCTCGGATAACATCACTCAGGAGGTAATCTCTATAAACTTCTACTTATCCCATTGGTAGTTCTGTTCAAGCTTGACGCATTGAAGCTAGGCTTGGGATTGGTCAAGAGTAAAGCTCAATGAGGATACCTCCTTGCCAAGCTTTGACAAATGTGCTTTGTATTTATCAATTCTACTGTATGATACCATCACTTCTTTTGTCTGGGTAATTTTGATTTATTAAGTCCATATATTTATACTAATCAAATGATCACTATTGAGCTGTTGTATTAGAAATGGTAATAATTCTTAACGGTATTTTAAAATCTACGAACATAAAACCAAGGAAGTGAATATATCTTATATAACCATTTTACATAATAAGACATTTAAATATATGAAGCGAAATTTTTATTAATAAATTTTTGGGTCGTTACAATTCCCTCATATCAGAGTAAGAAAAAAATATAAATAGCTAAGTATCATACGCAATAGTAAATGAACAGAGTGAAAAGGAAATAAATAACTAAAATAGAACATGTTGTAAAATCCTAAACACATATCCATACAATACAACAGTAGTGACCCACTGGACTCACCATACAGAAACATGAGTAAAAAAGAAACTGAAATAAAAAGTACAAGGCTCTACTACTAACTCCGAGCCAGACCACGTACCCGGTCTCCAGATACTGTTGAACTGTAAAAACCCAATCAGAAGTACCTCACAAGTATCTATTCTTTAACATTCATCTTGGGGCCTTAACCCTATCCACCATGCTACTCATTCCCAAATTGTAATGTAGAGAAAAGTTCTACATGTACACCAAGGTGCACGTGAAAGGGTAAGAAATGATCTTAGTAGGCCAACCCTACAAGAAACCTATAAATTTGCTAAAATAAGTGTATGAAAATGCAATGTTCTCTACCTCACTGATACATGAGAAAAGGTAAGTAAACTAAACTTCAAAACCATAGTCAAACCTTAAGTCTGCAATCCCTATAAACTGGGAAAGTGCCACCATGGCAGTCCATACATTTATATGTATACATGTATAGTCACATTCTATAAATATATACATAAATTTAAATATTAATTGGTATGTGAAGTCAACTAACATGAAAACCAATCTACAGTTGATCCTTGGGTTTTTAATCCCGATTTCATGGACATCCTATTCAAGGGAATTAAGCAAGATGTCGTGCCACTCATGCTATGTAACATCAATTTGATCTCTAGGTCCAAAATCCCAATAAACATTTCCCTACATCATCTAATGTCGGAAAAATATCTGATCAAGCTACATCACCATAGGGGTTACTCTTCCTAAACTAGGGTTGAGCTATACTCACCTCCAATAACTAAATAAGGATATTATATATTGATGGTCAATCTTATAAACATCACTACAACCAAATTTATCTTATGCTGAGTAAGCATGTGTCAGACCCCAAGGGCCGAATCAAAGGTATAATGACTAAGGAATCAACATCAGCCTATGATGTGTAACCACAAAAATAAAATCCATCATGATTATTCCATATAATCAAGTTTTATCCCACAAATGGCCAAATCTAAGGAAATCATCATTGACATCCTTGTCGATTCCCAAGAGCATATCTCTAGAAACAAAGTAAAGGAACTAGTTGCAGTCCTAGGAGCATGTTAATAAAATATGTCCCTTGCACGTCCAAGAAATAAAGAATGAAAGGGTATCAAGCTCAATAAATCATACGGAATCAATACCCAAGGAGAATACTCAATCTAAGGTGTCCACCATCTTGTCAAGATCTAATAGGAAATATCAAAGGAATATATAGAATCAACCGGCCTTTAAATCTGTCCAAGGAATTCATATAAAAGGGAATTCAATAATCAATCATTGCATACAAATCAACAACCCTCCGAGTCCATCCAAGGAATTGTTTCAATGGGAATCCAAGTATCACTCATGGTATACCAGTGAACATCCCTTTGTGTCAGTCCATGGAATTCCTACAATGGGAATACAAGTATAACTTATGACATACAATAAAAATCATGTAAGGATCAACAACCGGATACCCGGACACACCTCTGGTTATCAAAAAAAATATCAATATATATATATATATATCTAGGATCAACAGACATATCCCTGGTAGTACCTCTAGGTATACCTGAAATTATAAAAAGTAACATGGCTTGGAGGCCATATCCCATGTAAGCACGTCTAGGCATCTCAATAAGAAATGTAAATCCTAGGGAGAATTATGGGGATCCCAAAAGAATGAAAGATATCTTGCATCAGGCTCACCCACCACCAACCATGAGGTACCTTTTGTAACATCACAACTTCAGTAAATAAAAAGAAAAGCATAACAAAGAATGAGGGTGGTCCAGAATCCCATCCCAACACTGCTGCCACAACCCCAAAGGCTTATATGTTGGACATAGGTTCTAAGGGAACAATTTCTATCATCTCTACCCAAACCCAATATAAAACTCCGGGTTGTTCAAACAACATAATATCATTGGGTCCCTCAAGACAGACACTAAGAGGCAGACTACTCGTGATCCTCTAGGTAAACATGAGTAAAGGATTACTACATGGGATCATTTTCTAAAAATAAAAAGGAGCAGTCCTACCTTGGATCCTCGAATGATAAACAATATAGGCATCCTGGAATAGTTATACTCTAAAATATATATAGGTGATGGGAATTGTAAGGGAATCTCAAGATCAATATACAAGAAAAATAATCCCTTAGGGGATCCTTGGTAGCCTGATAAAATATAGAGGCATCCTACAGAGTATCCTCGATAATAATTGTTATCGCAGCCTCTAAAGCTAGAAGGGAATATCTCTCAAGAGATACGTCCTCAAGGTAAAACCATAAAGGAACTGACCACCGGAGATAACACTCAGTTCATCTCTATACGAAGTCTCAAACTAGGTTGGTCTAAACACCCAATCTATCATTCCTGAAAATTCTATCTCTCTCAGTAGAAAATTGAATTCTTTTACTAGAATAAGAACATCTCCATATATATAGAATCCAAAAAACACCCATTGATATTTTTCAAAACATTCCATGGGTTTCACTATTGCGATCTACATGAAAAAACACTCAGAATGAACTACTCTTGGGTCCAATTTCGACTTTGGGGAAAGAAAACATGAAAACCCTTAAACAATTTGAAAAGGGTTATGCACGACATTTCACCCTCAGAACACGACATGTACTCCCAATGAGCCAAAAGGGCGTGTACACCCACCTACATGGGTGTTAAAAATCCCCATGTACACGCCGTGTAAGGTGGGTACATGGAGTGTACCCATCATTAGGGTACATGCCTGGGTCCCTCAACCATCCCGGCCATATACTTGACTAGGTCATGTACATCTACATGGGGTTTTTTCATGTACCACACATGGTCATGTACCCATACACAGGTTCGCCTAACTAGATACTCAGCTACATGAACGAGTACCTACACATGGTGTGTACACCCTTGTACATGGCGTGTACTCACAAAACATCATCTTCCTGGAATGGGAAGAACACACGACATGTCACCCATGAATACACACTGTGTATCCTAGTTTCCCTGAATGAAAACCCTTGGATCGCCCAAAAAATCATGTTTAAACCCACAAAGTAATAGATTTGGCCACTAGGGGCCACAAGCATGCATAATAGGGCTATATAATTGTAAAAAAACAAATAAAAAGAAATTTTTCAATAAATCTAAAAAACAGCCAATCGTTGGGTGAAAACCATCATAGCTTCCTTCTATTCATATGTCCATGACTTCCATATGTTGATCCAGTGTGTCGAGGGATCCACATAGGTAACCTTATTACCTTCCATATATCCCTTTATACCTATAACTATTTCTATATTAGGTCATTTGAAGGAGGATTCACATGAGATTCTTGCATGAGAAGGAGGAGGAAATAAGATAAAGGGGAAAATTAAAGAATGACAAAGTTAAAAATAAAAAGAAAAGAATAAGGGGGTCGGGCTAGCCCCAGCTCCAAACGTGAGATTGTGCCTTTCCTAGTCTAAACTCCCCATTGTGAACTCAACTGAAGAGAAAAAATCTCAATCTTATTCTCCATTTAAAATTTGTTTTCAAATAAACCTTCGCAAACAATTAAATATTTAATTTATGAAATAATATGTATTTCACAAAAAAAATTGAAGGGTTAGAATTTCCACCAAACTCTTGTCCTAGGGTTAAAACTCTATTCTTGGACTAATACAGTGGTCATAAAAATTATCTAAGACCATCTTCTAGGGGAAAAGACAATTCTACCCATTTTCAAGCATTTGACATTAAAACATCAAATTTCTGCTCAAAATTACTTTCTATAAAAGCACAGGTTCTTAGAATATAAATAACAAAGGGTTTCATTTCTATAAATGTATCTTAAAATATTTATAATATTGATAAACTCCCATCACATAAAACCATAAAATCCATTTTAATGACATTGAACATCTGATTAACCTTAAACTCATAAACTCATGATGGTATCCACAACTATTAAGCCAATCATACATGGAGAAATATATGTTTACAAAATATAATTCACCCTTTATTACTTAAATAAAATCTAATATTATAGAAAAAAACATTTTCATTGGAATATTGGGTTTATCCTTGTACATATAGACTGTCAAATGTGATATTATCATTCAAAAATCCATGTAGAGGGATATAATCATAGGAAGTTTACCTAAAGGAAATATAATATAATATTCAAGGGGATTATTCATATAAAGTCAAACCTAAAATTTAAATCTAAGGATGGGAGGACTAGTGTTACCTAATTATCTTGGTTCACATCAAAAATCATTAACGAATAAGATATACCTTTGTTCCTTTGTCTTTAGAGGTTGTTGTAGATTATCATCCTCATTAGCCATTATATTGGCGAATTGATTCCCACAATTCCAAAACTCAATTAACTTGAAACATAGGAGTGTGGGTGGTGCATTTTGTTGAGAAATATCTTCATTCATTTCATTGATTGTCCTCTAGACACTAATTATACATTTTTTTCCTTGATGGATAGGATTACCACAGTTGAAACACCTTCATGTTCCTTTCAAGCACTCTCCTAAGTAGTCATTTATATATTTCTGAAAATAATGAGTTTGAATCCTTTTCAATACTCCATGTGACATATTATTGTAATTTACATGGAACCCCTTATTTTCTTTTATATTACAAGAACCATTAGGGTTTCTAATTTCTATTTCATCTATTAGGGCATATCGAATGATTTCTTTATAGCATCCAAAGTCACTTATGGGAAATGCTCTTCAAATATTTGTTTTTAATCCACTGAGCAATTGGTCAAACTTACATAAAGGATCATTTATAATACCAAAATAGTACCTCACTAATCATGTAAAATTTTATTCATAAGTATAAATAGATTCATCATCCTTTTACTTAAGCTCGAATAATTATTCCTTATTTTTGTACAAATAATACTAGGATATTACTAATTTAAAAATAATATTTTAAACTCATCCCACTTCATGGATTCGATTTATTATCATTTAATTGTATTATTAATAAACAAAAACCATTGTTCCCCTCACATTCCAGATTGTAGATGGACAAAGTTAATTATTCAACCTCTAAACACAGGAGAATAGAAAATATCTTTTCGGTGGTACTGATCCATTTACCAAAAACTAACTGATTATCAAAGCCACTGAAGGTTTGTTAGTATTTTCTCATGAATGAATCAAAATAATGTTGTTCCCTCATTCCCTCATTTGTAATTCCACCTTGATTTATATCTTGAGAAAGTTGTGTCAGTATAGAAATGTGGTTTTTCATTTCAACTTCCATAACATTTGGTTTCCCAGGATTAAAATAATTTCATTTCATGTTTAATTCTATATTAACACAATTACATTGGAATCTATTCCTTTTCTAAAACCAAAAAAATGGTGTGTGAATCACTAGTCATAGTGGAGGATAATATAATCATAAAAAATCACTTATATGGGGACTAAATCATTGACATATTATTTCAAATATATGAAACCATGGTCTTAAACTAGGCCATTCATTATCATTATATATTTAATTATTTCATGATGGTTCATGAAGATTTTGTGAGTATCTAAAGAATATTTCCCATGAGTTTAAAGAAAGGTGTACAGTAATATTGTTGTGATGGATTTTATAATGATCAAGTCCAGATCAATGCACCCATTTTATAGGGGTCACCACTAGGTACCTCTAATTTAGAGTCACATCCACTTGTGGTATCCATAAAGGGTTGTAATTTCTTAAAATCCACTTCCTCCATACTTTTGAAAAATTATAGTATATTTTCCTACACATATACTAATTATTAGACTTATCCTTGGAGACATCCCTATGAATATACTTATAAATATTCCTAGGTATTTCATTAATGTTTTTACATCCTAGATCCCAAGGTTAAATAAACCTTTCCACTGATACCAACTATTGAAATATAGGATTCTTATTCATGGATATTATAATTTATTTAATATTCATTATATTACACAAACACACAGTTCCTGACCTTAATAGTTTAGTGAATTTGGAAACATAGGACATGATATTTTTAATTATACAAAGGTATTAAAAGTATATCATAAATATCATCCCCTTTAGTACTCCTACTTAAAATGTGTACTTCATAACCTAGGGAAAGAAAAAATAAGAAAGTGTGATATCATATGACCAGTAAGGGTAAACATGGTATATACATAAGAATAAGATGAACTTAAGGGTATGAGAACAAGATCACTCTAAATCCCTAAGCTTCACGTTCATGGAAATTACATTACATTCCCATAATACTTAATGCATGAATAAAATATATTCCCAAAGACTATATTAGTTTGGTTTCATTAGAAATATTGAACATAATCTTATAACTTGGTGAATGATCATCAACATATCCCATAAAGATCTTCCCCTTTTGTTTTCCTACCTAAAACCTATCTTTATATCTTGGGGAAAAGAAAACATAAAAAAAGATTGATCTCAAATGTTCAGTAATGGTGAACATGGAGAACAAACCATAAACATAAGAATTTAAAAACATGAACATAATGTTTAAATATCGAAATAATGAGTTATTAAGTACATCATGGCAGTAAATAAGGCATAGATCATAAAGAACATTAACCATGATAAAATATGATTAGCATAAAACATAGAATTGTTGTAAACTAATAATCACATAATATTATTCCCGTGGTATCAAAGGTATTGATTCCAAGACAATCATATTGGACAATGTCTATTACTGGCCTGGGTTTACTTTCCCTTCAAACCATGTATTACTGAACTGGATTTACTTGCCGTTCTAGCCCTGTATTTCAGAACTGAATTTAATTGTGATTCTATTCATATCTATCTCATGAGATATAAATATTTTCCCAATGCATTAAAGAGATATATAGGTCCCAATCATCTCATAATGAAATCATTCTAAATGTTCCACAAAAACATAAATCATTCATCATAGAATAACCCATGAAATAAAATGGGTTTCTTAAAAATAATTCCAATATAACATAATCCATATTAAATAGATGGATTTCATAAAAATAATACCATCATAAACAAAGAAAAATCAAATTAATAATAGGGATAGAAACATAACCCTATGTCATCTTATATGGAAAGTAATTTAGATAAAACACTTGAACTTAATTCTTGAGGAAAATATCCTTTCTTTTTCAAAAAAATAATTTCTTTTTCTCAAAATGACGCAAAATATAAAAAGATAATAACTTATTTTAAAATAAACATGAAATAATGTATATGAATATTCATGTAAATAAGGAATTATGAAGACATAAAAACCTTTCCATGTCTTATAAGTTAAAAAACATTATTCTCATACTCCTGTCGGAAAAGTAAAAAATTACCACATATGGAAAATGAATGAAATATTCCTTCCATACTGTTTAATAAAACTTCTCCAATGGGTAAAATATAATTTAAACAATAGTATATATATATATATATATAATATTATATATTTAGGAAGCATGTATTTGGATGATAAATATACCCCATTAAATACTTGTGAATAAATAATCTTGGATAATAATGAGATTGAAAAATTATCCCTTACCTTAGGTCCAATTTCTTCTATATATGACTAAAACTCCAATATAATGGATTTTGAAATATTATTAGCATGTAATAGAACCATAATAATATTTATTATATCATATAAAATTCATTTATTACTTTATATTACCTGTATATTTATCCATTCCATGTTAAATCAACGTTTTGGGTAATTATTGTATTATTTATCATATGTGTTTTGACTTCTTATTCTTGATATTATTACTTAGATAGTGATTTAATTACATTAATAATGTAAAAAATCATGTATATATCTTAAATATTTTATATATAAATATATATAATAGATAGATAATTTAAATGACATACACTGTTCACAAAGACAGTAGGTTGTGCATACGCATGAACGTTGTTTCTGATTCCTTATTAAATTGATTGGAATAAGTTAAATGAAACATATATATATAACTAAAACAAGTAGCATTATTATGTAATATATTTCATTATTATTTGTTATATATACTTTATAATCATTCTTTAATGGTTAACGCAGAGTATGAATCTCATCACATCGTGGAGGCGTTAAGTCATACGTACGCACGAGCGACACTATCTTTTACTTGATGGTTAAATGGTTTGTAATTGGATGGTATATGAATTTTAAAGAAATAATATCATTTTATATTCATTATTTACATCCATTATACTCATCAATATACCCATCCAAATTAATTATTGTCGAATAAAAAATTACATTACGACATGGAGACGGTAAGCCGTACGTGCGTACGCATGGTGATATTGTAACTTGTAGGATGGATATAAGGATGTATAAGGTTGTAACATATAATCTTGTACAATATACTAGATTTATTACTTTAGTATGGAAAAAAATAATAATAGGAAGTAGTAGAAGAATTTTTTCTGAAAGAGGTGACAAAACAATTACCTTCTTTTTGAGTATCTCATTTTGATTTTCACAAAAGTTATCATTAATATGAATTTATTCCCAATGTGTGGCCTCTAAGAGGAAGGGAGGGATTTGGGATATTAAATTAGAATAATTTGGATGATACAAGGGGCTTCAATTGTGCGAGTCTGTGGGTAGAGGCGGTGACCTTTTATAAGAGGGAGGAGGGGCACTTTAGGAATGTCTTGAAATATTAATTTATTAAAAATTTAATTTCGGTTTATAAGGATCCCAAACTCATTTATTTAAAAATATAATATGAGTATGGGTCTAAATACACTAAAAATATGTTTTAGACAATTTTATGTCACAAAATTAACCTATTATTTTAGCTTTAACACATAGTTAAAAACATTAATTCTTACCACATCTTCTTGTATTTTCATTATATATGGTTACTATAGTTACTATAAATTAACAATCGAACCAAAAGTGGATCATTAATGATATTTTTAACTATATATAAGTATTTTGGCCGAATATTATATTTTTAGGAGTATTATATCATTTAATAAAATAATATTTTTTTTAAACTCATTTATGTCCATTTTGACACTATTTAGTAATATATTTTTGTTAAATTAATAACAAATTTATTCCATAAAAAATGAATTAAATCAAAGATAACATTTCAAATTCTTCAATAAAATTCTTTTATGCAATAAAATCTTTCAAATTACATTTATTTTAATATTTATAATATCATTTTGTTTTATTCTTTCATTAATAAGAAAAATAATGCATCATTATTGTGCCATAAATAAATTTAATTATGTAATGTATAAAAATTAATAATAAAATACCATAATTTAGGTAATATTTTTATCTTTATAATGAATATTTATAGTTCAAAATTTCACTTATATAACTCGAATTAAAATTGTTTTTGTAATAAGATACATGTCATTTTCACACTCAAGTGGCTCCATGGGGTCCTTAAATCGACTTAAGGATGATGAGGGTTGGACATGTATCATCCAATAGAATTAGGACACATTTAGGGTAGTTTTATATTATTATTATATTATTTTTTATCTTTATGTACCAAATTTACCCTCTAACCATGGTAAATAAAAATAATTATTGAATTCATTGTTCATAACGTCAATAAATAAAAGGTACCTATTTAAAAAAAATGGATCTTCTGATTCAAAATATGGAATCCATTTTACAAAATTCAAAACATAGAATTGGAAGAAATTAATTTAAAATTTATTCTCATCCTTAAAACAAAAAAGTTTGTTTTTAAGAAGTAAAAACTATCGAAAGATTCACCTCTGTTTATATCCTATTTCATTGTGAAATTACTTCCAATGACCAACATTGTATTAAATGATAAAAAAAATCCAATTATGTTTTAAACCCAATTAAAATGACAATCTAACTTTATAAAAAAATTATATGAAAATGCAGTTTTGAATTAAAATATAGTATTTTTCATTATTCATTAAAATATGAATTTTTTTAGAAAAATACCAAAAATTAAACCAAAGAAATTTTGATGTCCTTATTAAAAATTAGAAGTTTATTTTATAAAATATAATATATGAAAGTGTTAAAAAATATATTTAAAATGGGCATGACGTCAAAAGGCTACCCAACTGTATGTTTTGAAAAATGCTTCTTTTATCCGAAAAATTGAATTTGTCTTTAAATCATGTCTAGTAAATACATAATATGAATATTAATGTAATATAAAATTCAAATTGAGGTTAATAATATTCATAACAGCAAGATTATATCCCATTAAATAATAATATTTTAATAATATATCATTGTTTAGTAAAACTCAGTTTTGCGTACAACGCAAGCTATTGAGGAAGGTCTCTCTTGCAAGTAACAAAAGCCATGTTAGTGTTTCATGTAGTTTAAGATTCCTTTGGTGTTGCATATAATATAATCCAAACATATTTCTTTTATACATTGAACAAATTCTATACTCGGTGTTGTGTGTATCGTACGCCAATTCGGTGTTGCATGTAAGAAACGACTAGTAGGTTTAGTGTAAAAGGAATGTTTTACTTAGTGCATTAAAATATATAAATGAAACATTTAATTTATTTGAAAAAAATGGTCCATAAAATCTTATGATGTAATATTATACCCCTTATAAAAAATTTCTCCCTAAAAATTATTCGGGGTTACATAAGTTTTACTACATGAAAGTTTCTTTCATAGAAACCAGCATCCTAAAAAGGAATATCAAAACATCATTTTAAAAAGGAAAGATAGAAACATAATAGTTACCCAAAGTAACTCATCACTGAGTTTCTATATAGGAGGACATTGGTGGGAAGTAAAAACATTGATATGGATGAAAAATATAACAATCATATTCCGATGGATTGTGATAGAAAACAACGTTTAGAGAAAGTTAACAATATGAAAGCCATAAATATGCGAATATTTAAGGGGAAATCTAATTCATCGGATTACTAGGATAAATTATTGGTTTTTAAGATCCTTTTATTAATTTTTAAGAACATGAGAAGAAATACTTACATGATTTTAGTACAATATCATCATTGGTTATTCCTTGAACAATTTCTAATTCATCTCTTATTCAAATAAATGATTTTTAATTTATCATTCCTGATGTCTTAGTAGATAGTGCGATCCATAAATATAATGATATATCATTTCATATTTCTTTATCACAAAAACATTATCACAAGTTAACAAATATACATAATTCCATCTATGATGAGATTAATCATATATCGTTAAAATTGGACTTATACTTCATCTATCGTATCACTTAAATAAAATAAAACTAATTTATACTAACAAGGGACTTATTGTACACCAGTGGTAGGTGATAAAGGTCGGTCACACTGCGATTGTGGGTTCGATTCCTACAGCCTTGTCTGACGTGATGGGTTGTTGCCTATCCTGCGGGTGGTCTTTTTTTAAACTATAATATTATAAGATTCTTGAAATAATATCCTTAAATAATACTATCTGATGTCCAACATAATCCATTCCAACCTTTAGGATTATCCAAAATACTTCTATCCGAACTCACATTACAAAAAATGAAATTATAAGAAAGGTCATATAACAAGCATGTTATTACAATCATTTATACCACATATATCATAAGATATGACTTTTTGGATACATTCCAAACATTTGAATGAATTAATCATAAATTCTATTGAATCATGGTAATAACCTAAATTACCATATATTCGTTTTGAAAACATGAATGTTTCTTTATTCCAAAATTTATTGGATATATTCCATAAGTCATAAAAATTTGTATAATTCATCCATCATAAAATAACCCTCTTATCAATAACTCCATAATTATATCTCAAGAAACTATCATCATTTAATTTACTTATTCAAATCCAACATATCTTTATCCAAGCATCGTTACCTTAACATAAGGGATATATTAAGGGTTATCTTTCCCTTAATCATGTGTTCTCTAAGTATATCACCTTACCCTTAAATTGCCTTTTTAGATTCTAATAACTATTCAACATATCCTTTCCAATCCTTAATGAAAAAATTATACTGAAAAAACTTATATATTATATGGTTAATATAACATAATATTGGAATTCTGTAACATGTACACCTCAATAATCTAACTTTATTATTAAACGACTACTCAATATCCATCATCTTTGTCTTTCCTCAATTATGAACCACGTATTAAGATTTCTCAACCTCAATCTTCTTAGGTTTAATGTAAAAACTACTTGAAAAAAATCACAAAACATTCACATATAGTTTACAATCTCTTTATCCTCAGTAGTAAAACCAATACTCATACTGTCATCATAATTCTCATCATGATATTTCCACTTATGAAATCAATAATTATAATTCACTTAATTTCCACATCTGAAACATTTAATGGTTAACTTTGTTCGATGTAGTTTTGGCGATGGACTAAGACCAGAAATAAAAGTGTGAGAGATACATATCATATATAATAAACACATAAGAAAGTAAAATTACATATAATATTTTAATATATGATATCATTTTTTTAACCCTAGGTCAGTTGTGATTACGAAGAAAACCCTATGATTGTAATCTATACTCAGACTTATCCTTAAGACACCCCTTGAACTATAATTAGAAATATATATAAGGATATCTATGTTTTTTCATTCTAGTTTCCAAATGTCAATTAAACATTTCCTCTGATACTAACTGTGATGACACAAGCTTTCCTTACATAGACATTACATGAATTTTTATGAATACATAATACATTAAAAAATTATTTTCTCAAAGACTACATTAGTTTAGTGTCTTTGGAATATTGTAATATAATATTCTAACATGGAGAAAGTTATTCAACATCTTTCATAAAGATCTTCCCATATTGTTTTCCAACCTAAAAAATTTCGTTATATGTTGTGGAAAAGAAATCATAAATAAAGGTTGAGCACAAATGCTCAGTAAGGGTAAACATTGAGAAAATCCATAAATATAAAAATGTAAAAACATGAAAATAAATTTTAAACATCAAAATATTGATTAATGAAATAAATCTTGGCAGTGCATAAGGAAAAGATCATAAAATAACATTAACCATTATAAAATAACACTTCTATAAAACAGGGAATTGTGGGAAACTAATACGAACATAATATGATTTCTTTAGTAGCCAAGTAATTGATTCCAATAACATCATAGTGGAAAAATTCAATTATTTAATAGGGTTGACTTGTCATTCTAGTCATGTATTACTAAACCAGATTTACATGTCATTCTATCCCTATATTACTGAACTGAATTTACATGTTGTTCCACTCATTTCTATCTCATGAGATAAAAATATTTAAAAAAATATTTGGTGTAAGAAATTGACCCCACCCATATCATAATTATATCATTCTTACATGTTCCATAAAAACATAAATCATTCACATAGAATAACCCAAGAAATAAAAAGTGTTTCTAAAACATCATTCCATCAAAACACAATCCATATAAAATAACTGGATTTCATAAAAATAATTTCATCATAAAAATAATCAAATAAAAGTAATAAAATGGATATAAATATAAAACTATGTCATCTTATATTGAAAATAATTTTTATAAAATACTTGAACTCAACTCTTTAGGAACATATCCTTTCTTTAAAAACGTCTTCTTTTCTAAAAATGCCACACAATTTTAAAAGAAAATAATTCAGTTGAAAATAAACATGAAATAATGTATAGGAATATTAATGGAAATAAGGATTTAATAATACATAAAAATCCATTCATGTTGTATAGTTTTTAAAAAACATTCTTCTCTTACTCTTTTTAGAAAAGTCAAAAAGTACCACGTATGGAAAATGAAAGAAATATTACATCCATTACATTTAATAAAACTTCCCGAATGGGTAAAATTGAATTTAAACAATAATATAAGAATATAAATAATATTATATATTTAGTAAACATGGATTTAGATGATATATATACCCCATTAAATACTTACGAATAAACAATCTCGGATCATAATGAAGTTTCCAAACTATCCCTTTGTTTAGGTATGATTCCTTATGTATGTTTCTGAAACTTATTTACACTGGGTTTAAACATATTATTTACTTGTAAAATAAAAATATTAATATTTATTATCTCTTATATTATTCACTTATGATTTTATATTACTCGTTTATTTATCAATTACATGTTAAAGTAACAATTTGGTTAATAATCATATTATTTATGATACTAGTTTTTACTTGATAATCTTGATCTAATTAATTAGATAATTATTTACTTACATCCATAATGTAAAACATGATTTATATATCATAAATATTCAGTATATAAATATATATAATATATATAAAAATGAAATAGAATACACAGTTCATGGAGACGGTATTGAGTACATACGCGTGAACGTTGTTTCTGTTTCCTTTTTTAATTGAATTGAATCAAGTAAATGATATATATATATATATATATATAACTATATCCAGTGGAATTATTATATCATATATTTCATTCTTATCTATTATATATACATTATCATCATTCTTTAATGGTTAACATGCAGAATGTATATCATCGCATTGTGGAGACAGTAAGTCGTACGTACACACGAGTTATGATATCATTCCCTTGATGGTTAGATGGTATGTAATTGGATGGTATATAAACTATAAATAAATAATATCATGTTATATTAATTATTTACATCCATTAGTCATTAATATAACATTCCAAATTTAGTATTGTTGAATAAAACATTACCCCACGACGTGGAAATGTTAAGCCGTACATACACACGCATGGTGATATTGTTATTAGTAGGATGGATATAAGAGGTATAAGGTTGTAATATAATTACAATAACATCTTAGAATGTATAAGATACTGTATTTATTACTTTATTATGGAAACAACATACAAAGAAGTAGAAGATGAAGAAAATAATTTTGAAAGAGGTGATAAAACAATAACCTCTTATTTGATTATCTCCTTTTAATATGTACAAAAGGATTCCTTAGGATGAATTTCTACCTAAAGTGTGACCTATAAGATAATGGGAGTGATTTTTGGAGCTTATTTTACAAGAATTTGGATGTGAAATGGTGCTTGAAAGGTTTGTGTAAGTGGGTAGAGGTGGTGGACTTTTATAAGAGGGAGGAGGGGAACCTTAGGAAAGCCTTGAAATTTTAAATAATTATAAGTTGGGTTTAGGATTATAATGATAAATAACTCATTTATTTAGAATATAATATGATTATGGGTGTAAATAATATAAAAAAGTTTCTTTTAGACATGTTTATGTCACAAATTTAACCTTCTCATTTAGCTTCAAACCTTTATTCAAAACATTAATTCTTAACATGTCTTCTGGTATTTTTATAATATATGTTTACAATAGTTACTATAAAATGCCTAGAGGAGCCCAAGTAGATCACTAATAACAATTATAACATTATATAAGTATTTTTTATTAATATTATATTTTTCAGACTATTATATCATTTAATAAAATAGTATTTTTTTTAATATCATTTATGTCAATATTGACACAATTTAGTAATTGGTTTTCTTAAGTCATAACAAATTGATTCCATAGAAATAAATGAATTAAACCAAATATAACATGTAAAATTATTTTATAGAACATAAAATTTCATATTAATTTTATTTTAGTATTTATAATATCATTTTTTACATTTTTCATTTGTAAGGAAAATACTGAATCATTATTGTTTAAAAGCTAAATTTAATTATTTAAGGTATAAAAATTAAAAATAAAATACCATGATGTAGTAAATATTTTTAGTGTTTTAATTAATATTTATAGTTTAATATATAACTTATATAAATTTAATTAAAATTGTTTTAGTAATAAGATACATGTTTATGTTATATTTCCCTTTACTTTAAATTAATTATTATAACATGTCATTTTCACACCCAAGTGGCACTATTGGGTCCTAAAATCAACCTAAGGATTCTCATGGTTATAAATATATCATCAATAGGATTATGACATGTGTTCGGGTAGTTTATAATATTATAATATTATTTTTGACCCTTATTTACTAGATTTTCCATTTAACCGTGGTAAATAAAAATAATTACTAAAGCGACTATTCATAATGTCCAAAAATGAAAGGTACCTATTTACAAAAATTTGACATTATAATTCCAAATATGGAATCCATTTTCAAAATTCAAAACACAGAATTGGAAAAAATTATTTTAAAATTAACTCTCATTGTTAAAACAAAAACGAATGTTTTTAAGAAGTAAAAACTATTAAAAGATTGACAAGTGTTTATGTCCAATTTCATTGTTAAATTACTTAAAATTAATAAAATTTCATTAAATGATAAAAACATAATCAAATTACAATTTTAAACCAATTAAAAATATAATCTATCAATATAAATAAATTAGACGAAAAGGCAGTTTTAAATTAAAATACAGTATTTTGCACTATTCATTAAAATATGCATTTTATCAGAAAAATGACAAAATATAAACCAAAGTAAATTATGATGTCTTTATTCTTATGAATAAGTTTATTTTGTTAAATAAAATATATAAAAGTGTTCAAAATATATTTTAAATGGGTGTGCCATCAAAAGGTGAAAAGTTTCATTGTTTCAAAAATACTTCTTTTATATGAAAAATTGAATTTATTCAAATATCATGGCTAGAAAATATATAATAGGAATTTTAATTTCATATAAAATTTAAAATGAGGTTAATAATATTCATAATAACTAGTTTATATCCCCTTAAATAACAATATATTAATAATATATCATTGTTTTGTGAAACTCGGATTTGCATACAATGCAAGAAATCGAGGAATGTCGCTCTTACATGTAATTAAAACCAAGTCAGTGTTGCATGAAGTGAAATATTCTTTTTGTGTTTCATATATCATAATCCAAAAATATTTCATTTATACATTCAACAAAATCTGTACTCTCTATTGTGTGTGTTGTATGCCAATTCGATGGTGCGTGTAACATACGACAAATCAGTTTAGTTTGAAAGGAATGTTTTAATTAGTTAATTTCAATATGTAAATGAAAATTTTAATTTATTAAAGAAAATGGTCCATAAAAACTCAGGGAGTTACATTATACCCCCCTTAAAATGAATTTTTCCCTCAAAAATCATCGGGGTTACTAAAGGTTTACTACTTAAAAGTTTATTTAATGGAAACCCACATCATAAAAAGGAATACCAAAACATAATTTTAAGAAGGAAAGTTATAAACATAATGGTTACCCAATGTAACTCATCATTGGGTTTCCATTTATGAGAAAAAAGGTGGGAATTGAAAACATGGATATGGAAGAAAAATATAACCATCAAGTTCCAATGGATAGTGATAGAAAACATGGTTTGGAGAAAGTTAACAATATAAAATCCATAAATCTTCAATTATTTAAGGCACTATATGATTCATCGGATTACTAGGACAAATTTTTTGGTTTTCAGGATCCTTTTTCTAAAGTTGAAGAACATGATAATAAATTCATACTATATTTCAGTACAATCTCATCCTTGGTCGTGCCATGAACAATTTACACTTTATATATTATTCAATTAAATGAAGATGAATTTTTCATTCTTGAAGTTTTATCAGATAATGTGATCCATAAATATAATTATAGGTCATTCCATCGGTCTTTATCACAAGATGATTATAAGAAGTTATAAAAAATACATAAGTCCATTTATAGTGAGATTCATCGTATAGGTTTAAAAATTACTTATACATTATCTATATTATTGTTTAAAAAAAATAAACTAATTTATACTAACCAAGGACATCTCATAGGAAAGTGGTTGGGGATAAAGTCCTTTTGCACTTTGGCTATGGGTTTGATTTTCATAGCCTTGTCTGATGAGACATGTTGTCTCTCATCCTACAGGTGGTCCTTTTTCTAAAACAATACTATTATAACATTCCAAAAAACAATATCCTTAATCAATACTATATTATTTCCAACCTAATCCATTACAACCTTTAGGCTTATCCAAAATACATCAGTCCAAACTCATAGTACAAAAAAACAATTACAAGAAAGGTCAAATAAAAAGAATGTGAATACCTTAATTTCTCCTCCATATATCATAAGATATATCTTGTTGTTTACATTCCAAACATTTTAATGACTTCATCATTCATTCCCTTGAGTCGTGATAATAACCAAAATTTCCATATATCCTTATTAAAAACATGCATGTTTCCTTATTCAAAAATTTATTGGATATATTCCTTATATCCAAAAAAGTGGTTTACTTCATCCATGATAGCATAACCCTCCTATCAATAACTCCATAATTAGTACTCATGAAGCTAGCATTATCAAATTTTCTAATTAAAATCCAAAATATCATTATCCAAGAATCATTATGTTAACATATGGTTCATATTAAGTTTTATCTTTCCCATAATCTTGTGTTCTTCAAGTATATCACCTTACTAATTCAAATCCAAAATATCATTATCCAAGCATCATTATCTTAACATATGGTTCATATTAAGTTTTATCATTCCCATAATCTTGTGTTCTCTAAGTATTTAACGATTCATTTAACATAATATTTAACTTATTTAACATATTCACTTCAATAATATAACTTTATTATTAAACCATTACTCAGGATCTATCATCTTCATCTTTCCTAAAATATGAATCCTGTCTTAAGGTTTATCAACCTCAATCTTCTTAGGTTTAATGTAAGCAATACTAGAAGAACATCACATACCTTTAACATATTTTTTACATCATCTTTATCCTCCGTAGTATAACCAATACTAATACTGGCGTCATAATTCTCATCATAATATTTCCACATAAGAAATCGATAATTATAAACCCCGTGATTTCCAAATCTGAAACATTAAATGGTTAACTATGTTCTATGTAGTTCTTGATATTATCTAAGACCCGAAAGAAAAGTGTGAGAAATACATATATGATATTATAAACACTTATGTAAGTTAAATAACATATAATATTTGAATCTATGATATCTTTGGTTTAACCCTAGGTTAGTCTTGATTATGACAAAAACCCTAGGATTGTAACCAATACTTAAACTTATCCTTAGTACATATCTTGAACTATCCCTAGAAACATCTCTAGGGATCCCACTAAAGTTTTCGTACACTAGTTTACAAATATTAACTAATCCTTTTCTCTTATACCAACTGTAAAGATCCAAGCTTGATGTACGTTGACATAACAATAATTTTTTGAAATACATAATACATGAAACAAATATATTCCCAAAGACCATATTAGTTTAGTGTCTTTTGAAACATGGAACATAATATTAAAACTTCGTGAAAGATCTTCAACATCTCTCATAAAAATAGTCCCAATTTATTTTCCTACCTAAAACCATTCTTTATATCCTAGGGAAAAGAAATCATAAAAAAGGTGAGATGAAATTCCAAGTAAGGGTAAACATGGAGAACAAACCATAAACATAATTATGTAAAAAAATCAATATTATGTTTAAATATCAAAATCTTGATTCATGAAATTAATCTTCGTAGTACGTAAGGCATTAATTATAAAGGATAATTAACTATGATAAAATAGCATTGGAAAAAACATGGAATTGAGGAAAACTAGTTATAAAAAAAATATGATTTCTGTAGTAGCCTAGGAATGGCTTCCAAGACCGTCATTGCGGAAAAATTCTATTACATAACTGGATTTACTTGTTGTTCCAGCCATATATTTCTAAACCAGATTTACTTTCTTTTCAAACCCAATATTACTGAACTGGATTTACTTGTTGTTCCAGTAATGTATCTCTCATGAGATATAAATATTCACCCAATTAATTGGAGGTAGATATAGTTCTAATCCACCATATAATTAAATCATTCTTACATGTTCCACAAAAACATAAATCATTCATCACAGCATAACCCATGAAATAAAATGTGGTTCTTAAAAATCATTCCATCGTTATATAATCCATATAAAATAAATGGATTTCCTAAAAATAATTACATCATAAACACAATCAAATAAAATTAATTATTGGTATATAAACGTAACCCTATGTCATCTTAGATGGAAAATAATTTGGATAAAATACTTGATCTTCATTCTTGAGAAAAATATCCATTCCTTTTTAAAAAACATTTTATTTTCTCCAAATGTCTCAAAATTTTAAATGAAAAGAATTTAGATGAAAATAAATTTGAAATAATATAGAGGAATCTTCCTGGAAATAAGGTTTTATGAAGACATAAAAATCTATTTATTATTTATAAGTTAAAAAATATTCTTCTCGTACGCTTGTCAGAAAATTCACAAAGTACCACGTATAGAAAACGAAAGAAATATTTCCTACATACCATTTAATAAAACTTAAAAAATGGGTAAAATTGAATTTAATAAATAGAATAAGAATATAAAAAATATTATATATTTGTGAAACATTTATGTGGATGATAAATATACCCCATTAAATACTTACAAATAAACAATCTCAGATAATAATGAGATTGAAAAATTACCCCTTACCTTAGGTCCAATTTCTTCTGTATGTGTACAAAACTTTTGTATAGTCGGTTGAAACATATTATTAACTTGTAATAGAACCATAATAATATTTATAATATCATTTATGATTCACTTATAACATTATATTACAAGTTTATTTATCAATTCCCTGTTAAAACAACGTTTTGGGTAATAATTGTTCTATTTATCATATGTGTTTTGACTTTTTTTATCCTATTACATAGAACATGATTTAATTACTTCTATAATGTAAAAAATGATTTATATATCATAAATATTCATTATATAAATATATATAATAGATAGATAAATGAAATGGAATACAACGTTCATGTAGACAGTAGGTCGTACGTGTGCATGAACACTACTTCTGTTTCCTTGTTGAATTGAATGGAAGCAAGTAAATGAAATAAATTTATATATACCTAAATACAGTATCATTATTATGTCATATATTTAATTATTATTTGTTATATATACTTTATAATCATTCTTAAATGATTGACATCGAGAACAAATCTCGTCGCATCGTTGACACGGTAAGATGTACGTATGCATGAGCGAGAGTATCATTCCCCTGATGGTAAAATGGTAAGGAATTGGATGGTATAAGAATTTTAAATAACTAATAACATGTTATATTAATTATTTAAATCCATTTTAATCATCAATATACCCATCCAAATTCAGTATTGTTGAATAAAAAATTACACCACAGCCTGGAAACGGTAATCCATACGTATGCACACATGGTGATATTGCAATTCGTAGGATGGATATTAGAAAGTATAAGTGTGTAAAATACTTATAATAACATCTCAAAATGAATAATATACTGAAATTATTACTTTAGTATTGAAAAAACATAATAATATAATGTATAAGAAGAAAATAAATTTGAAACATTTGATAAAACAATTACCTCTTTTTCGAGTATCTCCATTTGATTTTCACAAACGTTATCCTTAGGACGGATTTATACAAAAAGGGTGGACTCTAAGAGGAAGGTATGGATTTTTGGAGCGTATTTGAGAATAATTTGGTTGATTCAAGGGCTTTAATGGTGTGACTAATTGGGTAGATGTGGTGGCATTTTATAAGAGGGTTGAGGGGAACTTTAAGAAAGGCTTGAAATATTAATTTATAATAAATTTATTTTCAGTTTCTAATGATTGAAAACACATTTATTTCCAAGATAAAAATATTATGGGTTGAAATACTCTCAACCAATAGGTTTTAAACAAGTTTAGGTCATGAAATTAACCTTATCTTTTAGCTTTAACCCTTAGCTAAAAACATTAATTCTTACCATATCTTCTTGTATTTTTATAATATATGGTTACTATAGTTACTATAAAATTACAATAGAACCGAAAGTGGATCATTAATAAAACTTTTAACACTATATAATTATGTTTTATGAATATTATATTTTTAGTACAATTATATCATTTAATAAAATAGTGTTTTTTTAACTCATTTTTGTCAATTTTGACACTATTTAGTAAATGATTTTTTTAAAGTCATAAAAAATTGATTCCTTAAAATAAATGAATTGAATTAAAGAAAAAAATTCCAAATTCATCCATAAAATTAGGGTGTGGCATAAAAAATTTCAAAATAAATTTATTTTAATATTTTTAATATCATTTTTTTCAATCTTTCATTAATAAGGCTAATAAGGCATTATAATTATATCATAAATAAATTTAATTATTTAATGTATAAAATAAAAAAATAAAAAAACATGTTGTATTAAATAATTTTAGATTTATAATTACTATTTATACTTTAATATATCATATATATAACTCGAATTAAAATTTTTTAGTAATAAGATATAGGTTTATGTTAATTTTATATTTACATTAAATTAATTATTATAAAATGTTATTTTCACATCCAAGTGGCTCTATGGGATCTTAAAATCGACATAAGGATGATCATGGTAGGAAATATATCATCTAATAGGATTATTATATGTGCTAGGGTAGTTTTATATTATTATAAAATTATTTATTACCTTTATTTACCTGATTTACCATTTAACCATGGAAAATAAAAAAAATACAGAAGTTACTATTCATAATTTCAAAAAATGAAAGGTACATATTTACACCAATTGGAACTTATGATTCCGAATATGAAATAATTTTTTCCAAATTCAAAACACATAATTGAAAAAAATTTATTTAAAACTAATTTCTGTTGTCAAAACCAATAGTCGGGTTTTTAAGAAGTAAATATTATCAAAAGATTGACATGTGTTTATTTTATATTTTTTATGAAATAACTTCTAATGACCAACATTGGTTTAAATGATAAAAAATAATCTAATTAGACTTTAAAAAAAATTAAAAATATAATATAACTATACAAATAAATTATATGAAAATGTAGTTTTGAATTAAAATGTAGTATTTTCACTATTCATTTAAATATCGAATTTATCAGAAAAATTCCAAAAATTCAACCAAATTAATTCTCACAGTCCTGATTCTAAATAATAAGTTTATTTTTTCAAAATAAAATATATAAATTTGTTAAAAACTATATTTGAAATTGGTGTTCCATCAAAAGGTGGAAAAACTACATTTAAAAAAACATACTCCTTTTATTTAAAAAATTGAATTTGTTCATATATAATATCTTGAAAAAACATAAGATGAATGTTAATGCTATATAAAATTAAATAAGTGATTAATTATATTCATACTGGTTAGTTTATGTTCCATTAAATAATAATATTTTAATAATATATCATTCTTTAGTGAAATTCGTTATTGCTTACAACGCCAGCTATCAAGGAAGGTAACTCTTGTGTGTAACGCAAGCTAGGTTATTGTTGAGTGTAGTGAAATTTTCATTTGGTGTTGCATATTAAAATAATACAAGAATAGTTCTTTTATAAATTGAATAAAATCTATAATCAGTGTTGCATGAATCGTATGACAATTTGGTGTTGTGTGTAACATACGACAAGTCGGTTTATTGTGAAAGGAATGTATTACTTAGTACATTGCATGATATAAATGAAAATTTATTTTTTTAGAAAAAATGGTCCATAAAAACTCGAGGTGTTACAATAATAACATTGGAAAAACATATATTGCATATCAAATATCATAATCATGAGTCATAGAATAAATATGGGTAGTTCATAAACCATAAATCATAAGGGAACAAAAGAACAGGAGCCATGTTTGGAAATAAATTGGAATAATACATAGAATTGAGGAATACACATAATATTATAACATTGTGAACCTCTTTAAATAGAAATAAGTTCACTCATTAACTAAAGGGACTAAAATAAGGCCCTTGAATAAACCTAGGGATATTCAACTAAGTTCGCACAAAACATTATGGTCATGAATGTTAGTTCAGCACATAACTTTGTGAACTTGTAATCAGTTTTATGTATTACATTTTGAGCATGTAATTAGGTTCACACATAATGATGTTAACATTTAATTATGTTCACTCATAACATTGTGGGCATGCAATAAAATTCACACATAATATTTTGAACAATTAAAATGGTTCAAAAATAACATATTTATTCATGAGTTACCCATATTTACCCAATGTATTGGAGGGATAATATGTCCCACCCATCTCAAAATTAAAACCATAGTTTTTTTTCCACAAGATCATAAAAATTCATCATATTATAGCATATGAAATGAAATGGGTTTCATAAAAATGTGCTCATATCATAACCTGTGGAAAAGCAACATGTTTCATAATCCTTTCACCATTTAGTTATAGCATAACCCAAGGAAAGAGAAGAAGGTTTCATAAGAATCTTATCATTGTATAACCCATGGAAGAGAATTTTGTTTTTATAAAAACATGATATCGTAAACAAAAGACCATTCAAATAATTTATAATAATGACCCCCTTATATCATAACCCTAGTAAGGCATACATGGAATGAACATTTTTCATCTTATATAGAAAATGATTTTGAATGATCATTTATAATATTTCTTAAGGAAAATATCCCTTCCACATTAAAAAAAATTAAAACATAAACAATTTAGAAAATTATTTTCATTGAAAATAACCTTGATAACATATAAATTAACATTTAAATATTATAAAGGTCCTAAATATGGTAATTTTTATTCTTGTTATACAAGTTAATATTGGGATCCTTTCATATTCTTTGTAAAATAAAAACAAGTATTGTTTGGAAAATGAAATCACTATTCAATTCAAAGAAATTGAAAAAAATTAAAATGGGTAAAAATTACTTTTTAAATACAAATTAGAATAATAAAAAAATTGAAAACCTTTTTAAAAAACATGGTTTTGAATGAATATAGATTTATGAACGAAGATATATATAAAGATGAATTTTTCCTAAAAACCTATTCCCAGTTTTTTTAAGCATAAATGAGTAGATAATGGTACTATTAATTTAAAATATTATGAATAAAGATAGAAGAATAAAAAAAACAACTTCTTGGGATATTTATCATAATATTTTATCATTTGAAACATAATCATAAACTATACAGTTAAATGATGAGATTATAATGTAAAAAAATTACAGTTTTGTAAATTTTAATACTAACCCCCATGAAAGAATGAAATTAAATTGAAATTAAAATAATATAAGTATACATAAATTCATTTTTTCACATGTCAAAGGTTTTTTATATACACCTCGTTAAATAATAAAGGTGTATAATATAACATACATCTCAAAGAAGGTAAATTGAGACAAAAACCCCTTACCGCTTTAGTAATTTTCTGAATTATAATACCTTGTAAATAATAACACCATAATGAAATTTAAATATCATTAATGTAATTGGATTCATGTTATTACATTACATATGGTCATAATATACACCACACCCAAAAAAAACTTGTAAATTTGCATATGTCTCCAAGAAATAAAAGAGAGACTATAAATCTATTACCTTAAATCATGACTTACATCAGGCAGATTAAAACCTCATATATAATAAATAAAATTTTACTTTAAATATTATTTATAATCATAATTATATATATCCTACCATATTTGATTTTCCTATGAGATTTTACTTCCATTTTATAAACAATACCTTGTTAAAGTCAAATTTCACGTAAAAACTGCTTTTATTTTATGTATGTTTTGATTGGTTATTTCTTCCCCTCTTAATTTTATCATGGTTCCATAATCTCCATAATATTAACCATGATTAAAATATAATATATATACATTATATATTTATTTATAGTAATCAATAAAATTTAGTGGTATAAATTGAAATACACCGTTCGTGGAGATTAAAATTAAAACTAAAATTAAATTTATGATTATTATAAAATTTATATACAATTATAATAAATATGAAATCCAATTTGTTAAAAAAACTTATGTGGATGGAAAAATTAATTTTATCACAAGTGCATGTAACACAAAAAACCCTTTTATAGCCTTAATAGCGATAATAAATTAAACTATTTTCACTAATAAATTGGTAAAAAATTAAGTTGAACTTATTATTTTATATAACTAATTATGATTATAAATATAAAATCTATCTTCTATACTCCATTCACATTATTCAAAAAATTTAACTTAAAATTAATCACATAGATGTGGCAAGAAAGAATGTTTTTAAAGAGAAAATGTTCAAATGTTAAATCAAAAATCATTATTTTTCAAAATTCATCAAATAAATGAAATTGTTCATAAAAATAAAAAAAATAACTCTATGATAATTTTGACTAAATTAATTCCAAAATAAAAATTATATCATCAAATAACTACCCTATAATTTTCAAAAATTAATTTCATTATTTTTCAAAAAAATCATAAAAAGCATTTATGGAGAAAATATTATTATTTTTACTTATAAAGGATTTAAATTAAATTTTGTATTATATTTTCAATATATTTAATTTATGTAAAAATATTATAATTAATATTTAAAAATTACTTATTACTATTCATATCACTAATTTTAATAGCTATGTTATACCTGTCATATTTAAATAACTATATTAATAATATAAATTTTTTAAAATCGGTGTCATGTATAACGCAATCCAATCTGGTTTTATGTATTTTGAAATCATAAATTGGTATTGTGTGAATGGTAAGATATTAGACACATTTAATTTTTTTAAGAACAAATAAAAATTCAAAAAGAACTCAAGGTTTTAAGAAATAGGTCTCATAAACATTTTATCATATTATTTCCTCTATAAAAGAGATGTTTTTCATCACAATTTCACAATTTTATCATAGAATAACCTATGGAAAAATTAGTAGGTTTTAAAAATTATATAATGGTTTAACCTATGGACGAGAAATGGGTTTCATAAACATCTTTGTATAAAAAACACAAACCATTCAGAGGAAGAATCAGAATGGTATCCCTGGATCATATGCCTAGTAAAGAAAATGTGGCATAAAAGGTTGTCATATTAGATTAATAATGATTTATTAAAGATGAACCACTGGTAACAATTCGTTGGGAAAATAATTTTTCATTATAAATTCCTTTTTAAATCAAAAAAATCATAAAAATTTTAGAAATGAATTTCTTTTAAAATAAAAAATGAATTTTTATTATATTATTTGGATAAAGGGATGAAGATGCTACAAGGATAAAATAAAGGGGGCATGTAATAATTAACCCCAAGAGTATCAGCTTTATCAAAGTTATTACCCTTGTGAAGGAAGGAATGAAGGATAGAAATGAAAATGAATAGATCATTTAAAAATCAATTTATGAAAATATCATTTCTATATAAGATTTTTTAAACATATAAAAAAATTATTTTAGAATAAAATTGAAAATTTATAATGAAATATTAAAGAAAAATAATAGTCATAACAGAGGAAATTTTCATTCATGTCGTACACGTTAAAATAAAGACTCCTTTAACATTTTCACTAATATCCAAATGGGATTATTCGGAAAACGACCTGAATATTTGTTTCATAATTTCTTTAAAAAAATTTAAAATTAGGGTGGAATTTATTTAATAAATATTTTTTGTAATGTTAAAAAATTAAAATGTTTTTATAAGACATGGTTTTAGAAGAAAAATGAGTTTTCGATCGAAGAGAAAAATAAAGATGGTTTTATTAAAATCATTATTTTTGGATCAAGAGTACATAAAGAGCGGAAAACATTACTAAATTATTTATTATATAGAAATAAATATAGGGGAAGACAATTAATCGGTTTATTGATATTTATATTATAATATTTCCTCATTGAAATCATATTCATGAGTAATCATGATAGATGATGATATTATAACACAAACATTGTACAACTTTGGTAAATTTGAATCATAAGCCTCATGAAATAATAACATTAAATGTAACATAGGATATCATGAGAATAAATAAATTCATGATATTGATAGAGGATATTTATATACACCTCCTAAAGAATATATGTGCATAAAATAACATATATCTCAAAGAACGAAAATTATAACAAAGATCCCATACCGCTTGGGTATCTTTTGAACTATAAACCCCAAGAAAGTGAGATCCTAAAAAAGATATATGAAACCCCATAATATTCAAGTGTTCTAAAATAAAATACATTCATATGAAATATATACACCACATATAAAAAACAAATGTTGAATATTCCATATATCTCAGAAAATTAAAAAGTGAGATGGAAATCCCATACCGATTTAGTAATATTTGGAATCATTAGTGATAATAAAGAATAACATTAAATGAAAATTTAAATATAATTAAAATTATCTAATTCCTGATATAACATGTCAAAGGGGAAGTTTATACATCAGATAGAATAATCTAGTGGTGGATTTTCATATGTCTCACAAAAAGAAAAGAGAGACTAAAAATCCATCACTATAAGTATCAACATCCTTAAAACATGTTCAAACCTGGTGTATAATAAATATAATATAATTATACATATATCTTAGAAAAAATAACAATATATATTATACCATATATTATTTACTTATAGTCATTTATTAGCTTTTTATTAATAATTCCTTTTTTAAAATACATCTTAGTTAATAACCACTTTGTTTTTCATATATGTTTGGATTTTTTATTTTCAATTATCTTACATTGATAATGGTTCCATAATATCTAGAATAATAATAATAATAAATTAATTATCATATTCATACAATAATTATACTTTTAAGACCAATAATAAATGATGGTTTTGATTAATGAAGTATGTTACGATCATGGAGATAATATGCTATATATAGGTATGAGTAATGTTTCCATTTTTCAATGATAATTGTCGAAAGGAGTTAAGTAATATTTAATCTTTATAGAATGATAATAATATAATAACATATTTTTTAGTGAGTAAAAATGTAAGAAATAAAATGATATTTTTTATTTTAACAGTAATAAATATTTCATTAATATAATAATTATGTTATTTATATCGCATATATTAATTAATTTTATCCTCATTATCTTCTATGTAAATTATTAGTGAAAAATGAATGTAATCTCTTCTTAAGGTGGAAATCCATCCTACACATGAGTGACATTATCATATCCCATACAGAGTGGGAACAAAAAAAATTATATGATTTAATGACTAAATAGGTCTAATTATTTTTTAAATACCATATATATATAATTTATATCCATCATTATATCCAACTGTGAGAGGTCATAATTGAAAAATTAATGACATCGGTTCGCGAGGCGGTAGTGTTTCGTACACATGAATGATGATTTTGTAACCTATTTGATGATAGTGGATGTATTTTTAAGTAATTTCCATACCATGAAAAAATATCATTATATTTACGATACTAAGGTTATTATATCATCATGGTTTAATAATAATTGAAGTAGGTGGAGTAAAAACAAAATAAAAATACTCACTGATGAACATTAATTTTTCTTTAGGTATCCTTCTTAGTTTTCTATTTGAAAGCCTTCATAGGTTGAATTTATTCCCAAAATAAGGATTAAAGGATGAGATTATGGAATTTTGGAAGTGATATGGGAATTTATTGGATTGACCAATAGGTTTTTAATGTGTGAAGAATAGAGGAGAGGGGTGGCTATTTATAAGTGAGGTGAGTGGCACACTTGTAATTATTTTAAATTAAAAAGGTTCATCCCTATTTTTCTCATAAAAAAAGACTCCAACATAAAATATTTTCAAATAATATACATTATAGGTTCAAATATGGACATAAAAAATAAATTATACAAGGTTTTATGTCATTTTAACATTTACCAATTTTGATTAAACCTCTCATAAACCCATTTTTACCTTAACCGTGATAATGAATATTTACTGTTTTCACAATTAATTTTATTAAAAAAATTAAGTTGAAATTTTTGTAAAATAAAACATATTTTGATTCCAAATATGGAATAATTTTTTCCAAATTACATTCACATAATTTGAAAATATTAATTGAAAATTAATCCTACAGACATGATGAAAATACTTGATTTTCAAAGAGAAAACGTTCAAATTTTTACAATGTTTGGATATAAAAAATAAATATTAAAATGAAAAAAATGAAAAAAATTGTATTTTTAGATATATAATTATACTAATTTAACTTTAAAACTAATTTTTGCTATAATTTAACTTTATTAATAATTTAATCGAAAAGGAATTTTTCAATTTAAATTCAGTAATATTTATTATCCATCAAAAAATTAATCTTTATAGAAAATTATAAAATAAATGACCCTATTTAAATTATGAAATTATTATTTAAAATTAGAAATTTATTTTTTTCAAATTAATTTTTTTTAATTTTAAAAATTTATTTTTAAAATAAGGTTTAAAAAAGGGATAAAACTATTTTTTAAATAAAAGATGTTTTTGAGTGTATAATTAGATTTATTCTTCTATATTGTCTATAAAACTCATAATATGAATGTTAAATAGTTGATTTAATATATTATATGTAAATTTTATTAAAATAAATCACCAATAGTTTTTTAAAGTTCAATGATGTAAAAATATTTTTTATGAAAAAAATATTATTTCAGAGAAAATTGTCCATTATTTTGGAATAGTTTATTTTATTTATAATTAATTAGTAAGAAAATAATCAAGTTTAAAAGGTATAGTTTAATAATTTATATAATTATATTCATACATCCAATTAAAATTTCTATGTGATAACTATAATATAATTATCTTTTAATAATATGAAATATTTCACATAAACTTGGGGTTAAATGTAATGCTTGATAAACATAGTGTTATTTGTAATGAAAAATATTAAAAATATAAAATTAAATAGAAAATAATATTTAATAAAATATTTGGGCGTTAAATTACACCCCCTGAAAATTATTTTCACCTTGAAATTCATCTCAGTCATGAAAGGGTTGACATTTAATAATTCCTTCATAGAAACACACATCATAAAAATGGTTAATAAAACATCCTCTAGAAAATTAGAAATAGATGCATGAAATTTATATTTAATGACACATAGTAGGATCCGAAATAGTATGATATAAATTGGAAGTAAAAACAAGTAAATATAAGAAAAAAATAACACCTTGATGCAGATGGATAATGATAGGGAACATGGTCAGAAAAAGGTTAACGACCAGAAATCCATACTGTAAATAGTTGTGAAAAAGGTTATTGATATCATAAAAAATGATGATAATAGGAAAAATCTTTATTTCAATATCATTTTCCTAATTTTAGGGGATTCCATTTCCATATATATAGAGATAATCTTAAAATGTACTTATTTGATATCTTTTTATTTAATACTAACAATTTTATCCTCTAGTTGTGCCTTGATCGATTACCAATTTATCTCTTACTCTAACAGATGATTTTTTTCAGGTTTTAAGATCTATATATGATCCATAATATAATGATAATTCTTTCATTTTTTCTATAGTAAATAAAATGTTAATATTTTTTATTCATAATAGATAAATAAAAATATGGTGGAGTTATACGCTAATCTATAAAACCTAATCCAATTTTCAACATAAACCATTACATAAATGGTTAATATTATAACCATTCAAAAATTTAAAATTTAAAAAATTTCCCTAAATTTATCAAACTAAACACAACATTTATCCCCTAATATATCATAAATTAGCTCTTTATTTTCACATACTAAACATGTGTGTGCCTTTATCATATATTCTCTTGAAACATTGTAATAACTGAAATTACTAGAAAACCTTATTGAAAACATACAAAACCATTTCATCTTATATAAAACATATATTTTTGGATGTATTACTTAAATCCAAAAATATTGTAAACTCCATCAATGATATCACAACCCACATTTACTACAAATAATTAATTAGTTTTATGTTAATATGTACCATTTGATTTACTAACTCATGTCCAACCTCACTTTATCTCAGCTTATTTATCTCAACTACCGAAACAAATTGTGTTTTATAATCCCTTAATAAAAATATGAAATTTTCATTAAATCACTTTTCTAGTCCATCATTACAATTTAACATATTTTTTTAAACACTTAAGAAAAACATAATGAACTATCCTTATATATTTTCTGATTCATATAATATAATCCTTTATTTAAAATTTATTAATACTTCAATCATAAAACTTCCTTCCAAAACAGAAAAATAAGTTTTATTATTATTATTATTTAACACTTTATTCCTTTCATATTTCTTTTATAATCTCTTAATAAGAATCAATATAACCATTACTCATACAATCTGATAATTCTCTTGATGAGATTTACCCTTAGGGCATATATTTTTATAATACACATATTATACACTTTTAAAAAATTCAAAGTAGATGATACACAAGGGATACCATTTTTCTCATCCATTACATTAACTTAAATTTTTATTTTTCGCTTTGTTGTTACCTACTTTATATACTTATTTTCCAAACCCAAAAAATCTTATTTTCCCTTTAATTAATTCCATTGAGTGCTTCTTTCCAAATTCCTTAAATATAAGAAGTTGAATTGTCTTTCCTCCATGGTCTCCATTACCCAGACTCTTAGTAAACTCTATCTTACTCTTCATTGGTGATTCTGATATTTTTTTAAGGTGCATGTTGTTAATCATGTTAATTAACAACTAATTTTGCATAATCACAATAAGTTTCACTACAATCATTATCCTATTTGGTTTCTAATAAGAACAATTTCTATAAAATTTAATTTTAGTCTTATTCCTTCAATTTTACATTGTTTACTAAAAGAAAAAATCATAGTCTGAGAAATGAAAATCATAATGGGAAACTGAATAATCATGAAAATGGTATGTATGTTTTTTAAATCATGACACATTCATTTTAATCTATAACACCTTAGAATTATCATGGGTTATTCATTGTAATCACTTATTTAATCCTTTATGATTATTCATAATGATTTTTTATATTTTAAAAGCATATCCCTAAGGGGTTTCAAACCAGGTGTGTAGTAAGGCCCATTTTCCTACAGCAAGTAGTGATTCCATCCTGGCCAATGTGCCAATTTCAAAGTTATTCCCCCTAGTTACCTATGTGCCAGAGACACATACAATTGTAGTATCTATATAGGGAAGTAATTTCTTAGAACCCACTTTCGCTATCCTTTACCAAAATTACAAGAAAGTTTCCTATACATTTACTCATACTTAGATCAATCCTTAGGCATATCCCTAGACATATAATTAGAAATATCCATAGAGATCTTGTTAATATTTTTTATTATTTCAGCTTCCAAAGGGTCATTAAACCATTCCAATGATACCAACTATAGTGACCAAGGCTTTTCATAAATGGATATTAAAATTTTTTAGATGAATATTCAAAACATTAAAAAAATAAATGTTTGAGGACCTAAATAGTTTAGTGTCCTTGGAGACTAGGTACACAATATTCTAATTTGGTGAATGGTTGTTAACATCTTGTATAAACTATATATTTTTAGTAATCTTTTAAAATTACCTTACTTAAAACAATTCTTAAGAACCTGGGGGAAGGTAACATAGTAAATGGTGAGTTAAGATTCACAATAAGGGTAAACAAGGGAGATATGTAAGAATAAAATGAACGTAAGGGTATAATAAATTGAGAAAAACCTATAGAAATCATACGCTTCAAATCAAATATCAGAATCTATATTCATAGATTAATTATTGGTAGTTCATAAGACATAGATCACAAGGAAATCAGAAAATTTGATCCATGAGATCATATCATTAATACAAGACATGGAATTGTGGGATACACATAAATATGGAAAATCATTTCCATATTATTCAAGGATCACTTCCAAGGCTATAATAGTAGAATGAGTTCACCACTAAAACCATCATAGCAGTCAAGGGTCACTCCTAAGACCATCATAGTGGAAAAATACCATTACTGAACTGGGTTCATTCCCTGGAATAGTCCTATCTATCTAATAAGTTATTAATATTTATTAAATGCATAAGAAGGAGATATAATTCCCACAAATCATTTGTTGTAACATAACCACCATAAAATGTTATAACATAACCACCTTCCATGTTTATAATGTAACCACAATCATATAATTAAAATCATTAACATGTGTGCCATAAGATCATTAAAAATTTATCTTATCCTAACCCATAAAATGGAATGGGTTTCATCAACATTTTATCATACCATAACATATGTAAAATAGAGAGGTTTTATAATAATTTAATCATTTTATCATAGCATAACTCATGGAAAAAGTATTGGTTTTCATTAGAATATTATAATGGTATGACTCAAGAAAAAGAAACAGGTTTTATAATCACCTTTTTTATCATAAACATAAACCCTTTAGAAAGATAATAATAATGGTATCATTGGATCATATCAATTGTAAATCAAAATTTACATCAAAGGCTGTCAACATAGATGGAAAATAATTTAGATAGATAAATCACATCGAACATTTCTTGAGGAAGATGAATTTTATTTGAAAATAACTTTTTAAAACTAATAAATAATTAAAAAATGGGAAATTATTTTATTTGAAAATAAAATTTGAAACTTATTAAGGAAGATTGAAATATTATTTAGAACATTTATTGATGAAAACATAATTTCTTCATTGAAATCGCTTTTTTAAATATTTTGAAAAATATTTTATTTGAAGAAAACATAAAAAATTATAAAGTAAGATGTAAATAAATAATTTTCGTAGTGATATAATTTTCAATTCATGTCATATATATTAATAAAAATATTACTTTAACGTTTTCGGTGTAAAAATAGGCATTATTTGAAAAATAATATAAAGATTCCTTTTAAAAAAATTTATACAAAATTAAAATGTAGGTAAAATTTTTATTAATAAATCTTGTTAATATTGTTGAAAACAATAATGAAAATATTTTTAGAAAACATGCACTTGGACAAAAAAACATTTTTTGATCAAAGAGAGAAATAAAGACGATTTAACTTAATACAATATTTTGAACTTGTGACTACATAAAGACCGAGAATTGAAAGGAAAACATGTATGATCTTGAAATAGCCAAATAAAAATATAATAAATTAGTTTATAGAGAGGTTGATCAAAATATTTAATCATTATCATAATATTTATAAGTAATCTTGATAAACAATGAGATTGTAACATATAAACCATACCACTTTGGTAACATTGAAACGTAAGACCCATGAAAGAATAAAATTCAATGAAACTTATAATATAATTATAATAAATAAATTCATGATATTAAAATTCAATTGGGTTGTATATATACTGACTAAGTAAGATGGGTTCATAACATAACATATGTATTGATTAAGGAAACTTGTGACAAATATCCATTACCGCTTGGGTATTTTTAAATCATAAACTTATTTAAAGATAGATCCAAAAATTGATAAGTAAATCCCTATAATATTCTTGAGATGAAATATAAAATACATTTCTGGAAATTTTATACACCACATATAAGAAATATTTGGTGAATATGGAATGTATCTCACATATGTAAGAAGTGAGACATAAATCCTTTACCACTTCAATAATCATTTAAATCATAGGCTAAAATAAATAATAAAAACCTATAAAACATTGATTATCATGAAAAGTATGATATTAATGATATGAAATTTCATAGTGTAAGTATATAAATCACAAAAGAGAAACGAATATTGAATTTTTATATGTCTCTTAGAAAGAAAAGTATATTAAAAATCTATTACCTTAAGTATTGACTTCCTTCATACATGTTTGAATCTACATTATAAAAAAAATATAATATTATTATTCATCTATTTTATAATCATACATATTTATATTATTCTATAAATTATTTACTTATGAAAATTTATTACCTATTTATTAACAAATCATTATTAAAATCACATTTTAGGTAACAATCGATTTGTTTTTAGTATATATTTTAATTATTTATTTTTTCTCTTACATTGTTCATGGTTCCAACATTTATAGGATAATAATAATGAAATAATTATCATATTTATACAATAATTATACTTTTAAAACAAATCATTAAAATGTATTTTTATAAATGAAGTATGTTATGATCGTGGAGATGGTAGGTTGTTTCTAAAAATGAGTAACATTTCCATTTTTGAACAATAATTATAGAAAGGAGATATGTAATATTTTTTCTATAATTAATGATAGTAAAATAATAAATAAAATATTATTTATTTAAATATACTTAAAGTTTTCATCCATGTTGTTTGTTAATGAAAATAGAAACTTTCAGCACTTCGTAAAGGTTGTAGTCTATATATGAATGAATGTAATTATCATCATTCAGTGAGTGAAAATGTAAGAAATAAAATTTTATATTACCTTCTAATTATGATAAATAAGTCATTAATATAACAATTAGTTAATTTATATCACATATATTCATCAATTTTTCCTTATTATCTTCCATGTAAATAGTTAGTGAAAAACTAATAACATCAGCTTCACGATGTAGTAGTTTGTTGTAAATACAAGCATCATTTTAATATCCCCTAAAGAATAAAAAGTAAAATTTATATAAATGATATAATTAAAATATAGGTATAATTATTTTGTAAATATCATATATATACTTTATTTATATCATCATACCCAATTGTGATAGTTGGTAATGTAAAAATAAATGACATCAGTTCACGAGGCGGTATTTCCCATTACACATGAATGATGATTTTATAACCCATTCCATGAGATTGGAGATGATTCTAGGAGATTAAATTAAAATAATAATATATACATATATAGAATCTACTGAGGTTATTATATCATCTTGGTTTAATAATAATTGAATTAGGTGTAGAATGAAATAAAATTAAAATGTTAATTGAAGAATGTTACCTATTCTTCAAGTATCCTCTTTAGGTGTCCAACATAAGCCCAACTAGGTAGAATTTGTGAAAAAAATGATTATATATTTATATAAGGTAATTTGGGAATTTATTTTTTTATTTATTTTCTGTAATAGGGTTTTAAGGTGTTAACAAGATAGGAGAGTGGGGTTCCTTTTATAAGTGAGGTGGGGGACACACTTGTAGTTTTTTGAAAAGAGAATGGTTTGCCCAAATTTTTCCCCTAAGAGAGGATATAAAATTGATTATTATTGATATATAGACATTATAGGTTGAAAATATATCCATAAATATATTTTAGACATGTTTTATATCATTTTAACTCTTATCATTTTAGTTTATCCCATAGTAAACCTATTTTTACCTCAATCGTGGTAATAAATTTTTACACTTTTTAGTATTAATTTTGGTAAAAAATTTAAGTTTAAATTATTATAAAATATAAATTAATATAATTAAAATTATTTAATCATTTTCCCTATTTCAATTTAATTAATTGTAAATTTTAATTTAAATTTATTCTTGTAGACGCAATGAGGAAATATGTTTTTCAAATAGAAAATGTTCAAAAGACTGTAAAGTTTTTATATAAAAATTCAATATTAAATAGATTAAAATAACCTAAATTGGATTAATAAATGTATATAATTGAACAAATTTCTATTTAAAAATATTTATAATATAATTTTAATTTATAAATAATTTAAATGAAAAGACATTTTTCAATTAGCATTCAGTATTTTCACTTTCCGTCAAAAAATTGATCTTTTTAGAAAATTATCAAAAAATAATTCTAAGATAATTTTTACATGATGATTTTAAAAATGAACATAATTTTTAAAATTTATTTTTCTAAAAGTTTCAAAAATAGTATCAAAATAAGTGTGCAAAAATGTTTCCAAAGTACTTTTTAGAAAAATATAATTTTAAGGCGTAGAATCAGGTTTATTCTTATCTCTTTTCTAGAAAAAATATAATTTCAATGTTTAATAGTGGATTGGTTTTATAATATATAAATTTAATTAAAATAATTCACCAATAGTGGTTTTCTTAGGTAAAATGTGTTTTTTTTGTATGAAATTTTTTTTAGAGGAATATTTCTTTTATTTTCCAATATTTTTTTAAATTTTTAATTTTTAATTAATTGGTCATCGAAGAAATCAAGTGTAACTAATATAGTTTCATAATTTAATTAATAATATTAATAAATACCACCCTAAAATCTTTGTGATATCAATTATATATTAACATCATAATAATATGAAGTGATTCATTTAAACCCAAGTTTTCAATAACTCGATTAAGATCAGTGTTAGATGTACCAAAATATATTAAAAATATTTAATTAATTTAAAAAAAATAAATCGTAAAATATCAGGGTTTCACATTTTTAATGTTCTATTAGGACCCAGACTCAGGTTTTTTAGAGAATCAAATGGGGATCATGTTCACTACTTATTAATGGAATTTACTAGAGAATTGGAATTGGTCAGAAATTTAATACCTAGAATGACCAATGGATCATGGATAATAACCGTTTTAGGGTGACATATTTAATTGTTCCTAGATTTAAATATTCCATTGAAAGGGATATTATAAATTAATTTATTGATGGTTGGTGAATTAAGAATTTTGGATCATGGTTTAATGAGAGGAATCAAAATATTATTCTCAACATCCCTATTATTTATGGTGAGGAATAAAATCATTTATTTTTGAGTGGGGAGATTTTACATGTGTATTTAGTTAAGCATGGTTATAGATTTGATTTTAATGAACCCCTCCTGAGGTCTCTGAGCCTTCAAATTTCCATTGGTGTTTTCTAGATCTATACAAAATTAGACTCTACTAGTGGTAGATTAGTTATGGAACTCTCACACTAAGGTGTTTCTGATTAAAATTTATTTCTATAGAAATCCTTCATAAACCCTTTAACTTGGAAAATCTTATTCTTTCTCCCAGGTGGATGTGTTTTCATATGTCAAGTTATTTCTGGCCTACATGGAATTATATTTTTTAGAAGCAGATTATATTTTTCTGATTTGACTTATAATTTGGTTCAGTGGAATTATTCTCTACCAACTCTAATAGTTTCTATACAACGCATGATTTATTAGTTGATTTATTATCATTTGAATTATTTTATTCTACATTGATTGAGACTCCCAATCCATGTTTGGGATTATTGAGAAACTGAATGGTTGTTTATGTTTAATTCTAAGTCTATGTTTTGATATAAAATGAATATTGTCCCTAGTATAATAAAATAACCCCCCCCCCCTGATGGGTGTTTTTAAAATTAATGTGGCTGCTTCACTAATAATAAATAATATGGTGAGTGATGGATCTATCATCGAGATCACCCTAGTTTTATTATTAAGGCTTATCATATGCCTCATTTTTCTAATTACGGCCCTCTGGTTACTAAGGCCATGTTATTCTTCTAACTGTGGAATTCACCTTGGATTGTGGATGGATAGTTATTATCATAGAATCTAACAGCCATGATATTATTACTTGTTTTCTATCATGATGAATACCAATATAATTTTGGTATAATTGTTAAAATTATTAATTCTTTGTTTGAACCTTTTCCCTTTTTCATTTTTTCTTTCACTAAAAGAAAGAAGAATCAAGTTGTTAATCATTTTGTGGTTCTTTGTAAGGATGGTGGTTCTCAGGTCCATTATTCATAGTTTCATGGTTGGATTTCATTCAATTATTCTAACTGATTCTCAATATATTTAAGTTCCCTGTTTCATCGAAAAATAAATTTCACATAGGTTCTTTAAAAAAAATTATATTAAAATATAATAAAATTATCACATTGTCTGAATAAAATTTCATCAAAAAATTACTTTTTCAAGTAGTTTCTTAAAAATTATCAAGAAATGTTTTTCTTATGCCCACTTTTTAATAAATCATCATGATAAAATACATTTTATGGAATTTAAAAAAAATTAAAATGAAAAACATCACATTGAAAATAAATTTATATAAAAAAATATTCCCTCTAAATTACATAAATTTTTTTCCTATTATTTTTTTAAAAAACTAGTTTGAAAATTAATTTTAGTTTCATTTATTTTAATAACTTATATGATATATATTTCCACAAATTATTAATATTTAATATATCATATTTTATTTGTAATTATTTATTATAAATTATAAAAGGTTAATTATTAATTATTAGTTATTATTTGATGTAAAATAATTAGTTTTTATTAATTATTAATTGATTACTAATTAATTATTATTATTTATTAGTAATTATGAGATATTAAGTATTAAATATTTTTCATTACTCCTTAATAATTACTAATTATTAATTATCTTTATTAAAAATGATATTTTATTATTATTTTTCAGATATCATAGCTAAATATTAAAATTAGTTATTTATAAAAAATAAAATAAAATTGGAGTAGGTTTTAATTATCACTAAAATAAGAATATGAAGTTAATAATTTTAGTGGGGGCTTAAAACACTTTTTTAAAAATATTTTTGATAATTATAAAAGCATTTTTTTTAGGATAAAAATAATTATAATGTCATTTTTTATTTTCTATTAATTTAAATATATAATAATAGAAACTAATTAATTAAAAAATAAATGATTATTTTAAAAGCAATTTAGAACCTTGTCAAAAATATATATGTTTTTTCATTAAAAAATAATGTTTAATAGTAATAATTCAGGAACATTTTCTCCCAAAACATGAATATAGAAGAAATAACGGTGCTTGACATTGGGACTTGAACCCCACTCTATCCCATCCAAACCAGCTGCACTGGGATTAATAATAATAATAGTAATAATAACACTATTAATAATAATAAAAGTAATTTATGTGTAATTTTTTATTTCATTAATTTAGATATATAATAATCTTAAATAATTAAATATTTTTAGCAACAGTTTAACATATATAAAAATGTGTATGAGTTTTTAATTAAAAAAAATGTTTAATAATAATAAGTATTAATAGTAGTAGTATTAGTGATTTTATTTACTAATTACCATTTGTGAATTTATAATAATAATTTAGTTAGAAATTTGCAATGTCCCAGATCCGGGTGTGTTACACAGTCGAATCAGAGTAGTTTTCTTTTCTGACATGTCTTACTATTTAGAGCTAATAGACTAGGATACAAAGAAAATAGAGTTTGGTAATTAGTTGTGCCTGGGAATAGCTAACCTATGTACAAGGAAATTCCAACTTACCTCAAATATTGCAATTTATCTGGTTTTTCAATTATTATAGTTGATTTGATTTCATAATTGGGTTATTCACTTGTTTTTTGTTTTTATGATTGATATCATTGGGTTTCTATTTTTTTCATCCCGATGAGATGAGGGTATTCCATCTCATGTATCATATATGCACTTGCTAGAGATCACTTTTCATGCATTCTTGTTATGCCATTTAGGTGTTTATTACTAATTGCCTATTGTTGTGATAGATGTTGTTCTATATATGAATGTTGTTGTGATAGATTCAGTGATAAAAATACCTACTATTTTGATAGGTTATTGGTATATGTAAAGTTTCATTTGGATCGATTCCAAGATTTGGTCCCTGAGGTTATATAGGCCCTCTTGGGTTGGAATTTTTTGGATCATGTTTGAACTTTAATTCAATTTGGTTAAGATATGACAATAATAAGGATTTCAAACATTGATTTCTGGGTGTTATGGGATCTCAAGGATTGGATCATGGCATGAATGGGTCAAATTTTAAGATTTTTGGGGTTCCAAAGAAGTTTCATAGGCTTGCTGTCAAGAAACCAAAAAAACGGTGAGTGATGTTATTAACAAACTTCATGTGTTCTTCTATTATGGAATAGATGAGTTTTCTTAAGTACATGTCGTGTACTATATTTACACTCTATTTTGTTGTTGACCATGTGACTGACTGTTTGAGTAGAAACACAGGGTTTGGTAAACTTTTGGTAGAACACATAGTGTACTAGGAGTACACGTCTTGCTATCGTTGACCATGTATTCGGCCGTGTGACTAATTACACAGGTGGATAAAACTTTTGAGTACATATCGTGTCTTGGGTGAACATGTTTTTTAGTGGTATAAAAACATGACTGTGTCGTTATGACTTTGTAGATGTACCTGGGTTAGAGGGAATATTCACGTACACTCCGTGTCTTAGAGAGAACACACTATGTGTATGGGGTGATACATGACCAGGTTGGTAGGGGTACACGCCCATGTTAAAGCTTAGGGGATCATTCCCTATAACCATATTTTTGTAAACATGAATGCTTTCCTTAACATTTTATGTACTTGTACTTATGATTTTTATTTCCATTAATCTTGTACTAAGGTGTGCAATTGACCTTGCATAGTCATTCCACTAAGACGTCCTCCGGTTGTATGCCAAGTATAGTGTGATGATCAGATACCTGAAATGGTAGATCAGGGACTACCAGCAGATCCTCTCGTCATTCATATCATGGAACCAGCTGTTATACTAGACATAGGTGCTGAGTTACAATTCCATAAATGCTTTATGAGGATGATGCATACTTTTCATGCAGCACCACATCCTGCCCCAACTATCATAGAGATGACGCGGGTGTTCCAACAGTATCATCCTCCCACTTTTTCATGGTATGGAGGACCACAAGCTAAAAATTCATGGTTGGAGGTCTTGCTTTCTATCTTTGAGCATCTATAGATGCCTCCTATGAGGATGGTGAATCTCTCAACTTACTTGATGTGTGATTCCGCCAAGAAATTTTAAAATGTTGTCTCATAGGTGGAACGTCATCGGGATATGGCTTGGGATGAGTTGTAGTGGACCTTCTATGATTACTTCCACACCAATACATTGAGTTCTGACCGAGCCTGAGTGTTCATGCATTTAGAGCAGGGCACTCTTTTAGTAATGGATTATTCTACTCTCTTTACAGAGCTTCAATGCTTCACACCTATTTTGGAAGGAGACAAGTTATCACTGGCTAAGTGATTTGTGGTTGGTTATAGGTATGATATCTGATCACAGGTGAATGTTTTCAGGCAGACTTCGGTTACTACTATAGTAAATCAGGCACTAATTAACAAGGGAAATATAAAGGAGTTTGGAGGGGAGAGCCTTGACAGATCAGCATATAGGGCCGGTACTCCTACATTTTATTGCAAGAAGCACCATAGATAGGCTTCATGTAGTTATTCCATGTAATACCCCAAGACTTTCATAGTATTTTATCTCTTCAATGTATTTCAATAACTTGTGCTACATATAACATTTAGTTCGAGCACACCACAACTTACCAAACTAGCAATTCAAAAAATTAGTTATGAATAGTATTTGAAAAATTTTAAATTTTATATAAAATATATAATTTTAACATTCATATTTTTCTCATAGACATAATATAATAAAAATTTAATTTTTAAGATAAAAGGTATATTTTAAAAAAAATGTAGTTTTATACATTTTAATGGAGAACCATTTTCAAATACAATATTTGAAACTTTTATATATTAAATTTAGTGAAATTAAATTCATCTTTAGAAGAGGGACATAAAAAATTTAGTTTGGATAAATTTTTGGATGTAATTTTACTTTTAAATTGGAAAGAAACAAGTGTCAATCTTTTAAAAGTTATTATTTCTTAAACACACGCATATTGTTTTGACAACATGATTTTATTTTAAATTAATTTCTGCCACTTATGTGTTTTGAATTTGGAAAAATGGATTTCATATTTTGAATCATAAGGTCCATATTTTTTAAATAGGTAACTTTTATTTTTAGACATTATGAATAATTACTTCGGTAAAAATTTTAATTTCCACAGTTTAAGGGTAAATCCGGTAAATATGGGTAATGAAATAATATTAAAATAATATTAAATTACCCAAAAACAGGTCCTAACCCTATTTTATGATACATTTCCAACCATAGGCATCCTTGGGTCGATTTTGGGATCCCATGGAGCCACTTGATAAGGATAATGACACTTTATATTAATTTTTTTAAAATAAAGACAAAAATGACATAAATATATATCATTCAGTAAAACAATTTTTATATGGGTTATATAAGTTATCATTTCTACTATAAATACTTATTAGAAATATAAAAATATTTCCTACATAATGATATATTATTTATAATATTTAGACAATAAATAATTAAATTTATTTATGACACAATTATGATGCAGTAATTACCTTATTAATAAAAGATCAGATAAACATTATCGTAAATTTTAAAATAAATATAATTTGAATGTTTTGATGCCTACCACAAATTTTCTAGGTGAATATGACATGTTAGGATTGATTCAAAGTATCATGTTAGAAGTAATAAAGTCTTTATGACTTTTAGAGAAACCAAATACCAAATAGAGTCAAAATTGACATAAATTAATTTTTAAAACAAATATTGTACTATTGGTTGATATACTATTAATAAAAATATAAGATTCGGCCAAAGGTCTTAAATAATATTATATATGTCATTAAGGGACCACTATATTTTGTCTTGGAAGTTTATAGTAAGTTTATTGACCATATAGTGTATGAATACAATAAGACACAGTAAAAGTTAAACTATTTAACTAAAAGTTAAATCTAAATGATAAGGTTAAAATGTTGACCTAAACTTGTCTAAAACCTATTGGTTGATACCATTTAGACCTATAAAAACCTAAGTATCTAAATAAATTCATTTGGATCCATTATAAACTGAATATTATGGTATAAAAAATTAATATTGTAATCTTTTCCTAAAGTGACCCTCACCCATATTATAAAAGGGAACTTCCCCTTCTCTAGAAATCACCCCTCCAAAGCCATTTGGCTCAATAAACCCCTGCCCAAATATCCTCCAAAATTCTATCACTTAAATAAAGAGGCCTTAGTTTGATCAGAAATCCAACCTAAGGACCCCTTTTGATTAAATCAAAATAAAGAACCTAAAGAAGTGGTAAATATTGTCTAACCTCTTTGAATTTAATTTTCTTCATCCACTTTCTCTTTCTTTTTATTTTCCTTTCTAAAATAATAAATCTAGTATATTATATATACTGTGATTTTATTATAAAATGGTACAACCATATTCATTATTCTATCCATCATATGAATGACAAGTCACAATACGTGAGTACGTACAGCTTACCATCTCCACTTCGTGGTGTAGTTTGTTATTCAAACACTACATTATTTGGATGGGTATAATAATGAGCATAACAAATGTAAATAATAAATATAACATGTTAATGATTATTTATATATGATATACCATCCAATTACTTACGATTTCAACATCAATATAATGATATTGTCGCTCGTGCATACGTACAGATTACTGTCTCCACAACACGATGATATTTATTCCCAAATATCCTCCCAAATTCCCCACTTCAACCTAGAGGCCTTATTTTGATCATAAATCCAACCTATGGAGTCTTAATGATCAAATCAAATGGAAGAACCTGAAGAACCTATTTCAAGTTCTTTTTCATATTACACTTCTTATTTCTTTGTTGATTCCATTCTAAAATAATAAATCCAATATCTTATATATAATGTGATGTTATTATAAAAATGGTACAAGCATATTCATTATTCAATCCATCCTATGAATGAAAAAGTCACCATACGTGTGTACGTACGACATACCGTCTCCATGTCGTGGTGTAGTTTGTTATTCAAACACTTCATTATTTTGATGGGTATAATAATGAGTATAACTAAGGTAAATAATAAATATAACGTTATAATTATTATGTATATATGATATAAAATCCAATTACATACTATTTCACCATCAATATACTGATATTGTCGCTCGTGTGTACGTACAAATTATCTTCTCCACGACGCGATGAGATTTATTCCCACGTTCACCATTCAATGATGATTATACAAATATATATTATTAATAAGTATATAATATATGAAATAATAATTCTACTATAGATATATATATATATATGCATATACTTACATATATCTTATTTACTTACTTCTGTTCAATAAGATATGAAAATGGAAACAACGTTTATGCGTACGTATGGCCTACCGTCTCCATAAACGAAACCTTCCAATTCATATATATATATATATATATATTATAAATTTATATTCTAAATATATATGATATATAAATCAAGGTTTACATTATAGAATTATTTAAATCATGATCTAAATGATACGATCAAGAATAACAAGTTAAAACACGTATGATAAAGAAAGCGATTATTACCCAAAATGTTATTTTAACATAGAAACCATTATTAAATGGGGAGTATAAAGTCATAAATGAATCATATATTATATAATAAATATTAATATGGTTTGGGTATAATTTAATAACATACTATGGTCATTATACAGGATGTTAAATGTACCCTTGACCAAAGAAAAGTGGAAGGTAAGGGTTATCTCCTCAATCTCATTATTATCTTAGATTGTTTATGTGTAAGTATTTACTGGGACATATTTATCATCGATACCCATATTTCAAAAAAGAAAGTTTTCCAAAGGAATATTTCAAGGTTTTATGGGAGGGTCTATTTAACTAGATCATCACTTTAAATGTTTCAATGATTTATCTTTCTAAATCCTTTTAATAAATGTCCATGTTTTCAAAATGATTTTAAGGATTTATTTATATGGACATGAATGTTTTGAAATGATAATTATTTTCAAAATATTCAAAGTGGTTTGGGACACCTTGATTCAAAGATATTTTTTAAATTAAATCCTTTATAAATTTGTAACTTGTATTTGATTTCTCAAAAAGGGATATTTGTTTCAAAAAGTTTTACTGATCATTTTCAACTATGTCAGCATCCTTTACTTGATATCATTCTTGATTGAGATTGATTTATTATAATACAATCTTCCATATTGTACTATTGGTTGATATACTATTACTAAAAATATAAGATTCGGCCAAAGGTCTTAAATAATATTATATATGTCATTAAGGGACCACTATATTTTGTCTTGGAAGTTTATAGTAAGTCTATTTATCAAATAGTGTATGAATACAAGAAGACACAGTAAAAGTTAAATTACTTAACTAAGAGTTAAATCTAAATGATAAGGTTAAAATGTTAACCTAAACTTGTCTAAAACCTATTGGTTGAGACAATTTAGACCTATAAAAACCTAAGGATCTAAATAAATTCATTTGGATCCATTATAAACTTAATATGATGGTATAAAAAATTAATATTGTAATCTTTTCCTAAAGTGACCCTCACCCATCTTATAAAAGGGAACTTTCCCTTCTCTAAAAATCACCCCTCCAAATCCATTTTGCTCGAGAAACCCCTGCCCAAATATCCTCCAAAATCCCCTCACTTAAATATAGAGGCCTTAGTTTTATTAGAAATCCAACCTGAGGATCCCTTTTGATTAAATCAAAATAAATAACCTGAAGAAGTGGTAAATATTATGTCGCCTCTTTCAAGTTCTTTTTCTTCATCCACTTTCTCTTTCTTTGTATTTTCCTTTCTAAAATAATATATCTAGTATATTATATATACTGTGATTTTATTAAAAAATGGTACAACCATATTCATTATTCTATCCATCATATGATTGACAAAGTCACAATACGTGCGTACGTACAGCTTACCATCTTCACGTCGTGGTGTAGTTTGTTATTCAAACACATCATTATTTGGATGGGTATAATAATGAGTATAAAAAATGTAAATAATAAATATAACAAGTTAATGATTATTTATATGTGTTATACCATCCAATTACTTACTATTTCACCATCAATATAATGATATTGTCGCTCATGCATACGTACAGATTACTGTCTCCAAAACACGATGAGATTTATTCCCAAATATCCTCCCAAATTCCCTCACTTCAACCTAGAGGCCTTATTTTGATCATAAATCCAACCTATGGAGTCTTAATGATCAAATCAAAAGGAAGAACCTGAATAACCTCTTTCAAGTTCTTTTTCATATTACACTTCTTATTTCTTTATTGATTCCATTCTAAAATATTAAATCCAATATCTTATATACATTGTGATGTTATTATAAAAATGGTACAACCATATTCATTATTCTATCCATCCTATGAATGAAAAAATCACCATACGTGTGTACGTATGACTTACCGTCTCCACGTGGTGGTGTATTTTGTTATTCAAACACTTCATTATTTTAATGGGTATAATAATGAGTATAACTAAGGTAAATAATAAATATAACGTGATAATTATTATGTATATATTATATAACATCCAATTACATACTATTTCACCATCAATATACTGATATTGTCGCTCGTGTGTACGTACAAATTATTTTCTCCACAATGCGATGAGATTTATTCCAACGTTCACCATTCAATGATGATTATAAAAATTTATATTATTAATAATTATATAATATATGACATAATAATTATACTAGAGATATATATGTATATATGCATATACTTACATATATCTTATTCACTCACTTCTGTTCAATAAGATATGAAAATGGAAACAACGTTTATGCGTACGTATGGCCTACCGTCTCTATAAACGGCGCCCTCCAATTCATATATATATATATATATTATAAATATATATATTCTAAATATATATGATATATAAATCAAGGTTTATATTCTATAATTATTTAAATCATGATCTAAATGATACGATCAAGAATAACAAGTTAAAACACGTACGATAAAGAAAGCGATTATTACCCAAAATGTTATTTTAACATGGAAACCATTATTAAATGGGGAGTATAAAGTCATAAATGAATCATATATGATATAATAAATATGAATATGGTTTGGGTATAATTTAATAACAAACTATGTTCATTATACAGGAAGTTAAATGTACCCTTGACCAATGGAAAGTGCAAGGTAAGGGTTATTTCCTCAATCTCATTATTATCTAAGATTGTTTATGTGTAAGTATTTACTAGGACATATTTATCATCGATGAACATATTTCAAAAAAAAAGTTTTCAAAAGGAATATTTAAAGGTTTTATGGGAGGGTCTATTTAACTAGATCATCATTTTAAATGTTTTAATGATTTATCTTTCTAAATCCTTTTAATTAATGTCCATGTTTTGAAAATGATTTTAATCATTTATTTATATGGACATGAATGTTTTGAAATGATAATTATTTTCAAAAGTTTCAAAGTGGTTTGGGACACTTTGATTCAAAAATATTTTTTAAATTAAATCCTTTATAAATTTGTAACTTTTATTTGATTTCTCAAAAAGGGATATTTCTTTTAAAAAGTTTTACTGATAATTTTCAACTATGTCAGTATCCTTTACTTGATATTATTATTGATTGAGATTGATTTATTATAATACAATCTTCCAAATTTTATTGAATGAGTTTTGATATGTTTGACTTTGGATGTTCTATTTTTATACCATTCATGGTTTATGGTTAATGTATTGGCATTTCATATGCTAGTTTTAATACGAATTTTTATGTTATGTTTAAACTTTTTCATAAGACCAATGCAGTAGACTTAGTAAGTGACGGGTGAAGCCCGCTATAGCTCCTCGATGCATCGGTAGGTCTAATGAAACAAACTAGTAACTTTGCACGAGGCCTTAAAAAAATATTTATATTCTTGGCACAAGGTGAGGACTATATGGTAATGATGTCCGGCATTAAGCATTCCCTCATTTTAAAATTAGTTATTTCATGTGATTATTCAAATAGTAGAATGTCCTTGTTCATTTTTATGTGGAGATGTTTGATTTTTTTCCATATTATGATTAATATTATGTTTAAAAATATATTTCTTTATTACACATCTTGCCTTAAAAGTTTATACCTTCCATTAAATTATTTACCCTTAATGAGCATCTGAGATAACCCCTTTATTATGTTTTATTTTCCCAGGATTCCAAGAAGTATTTTATGATCGATATTCATGGTTAAGATAAAGAAAATAATGGCGTTCTCAGAGAACTGTCTAGGATGTATTTTATGTTTGAAATTATAATGTGAAGTTGAGGTATGTAATCTATTTTCAACACTTCTAAACTAATCGGTCCTTCGGGACATGATTTTCTTATATCATTCCAATGTACTAAAATAACGCACGGACTCTGGGTAATTGGGGTCGGGGGATTACAGTTGGTATCATAGGAAGGTTAGAAATAACCTTAGAAACTAGATTTAGATAAAATCTGATTTGGAAACATTTCCCTATGATATACTTTGAGGATTATTATATAATAAAATCCAAACACATTGGTAATGTAGATATTATGTTAGTTTTCCAAGTAATACATCCATGTCTGGATACGAAAAGGTAGAGGTGGCTCTGGAAAAAATGTACCTAGGAGTGAATAATCTGACAAGGAGCTTCGAGCTTGACCTGGGGTACCCTCGTACAAGACAACGGGCCTTGCTCTACTCTAGGCTACGACACTCTGGGGGTTATTCATAGGATAAATCACATTTTTTTACAATCCATTATGATGTATTTAGGAGTAAATACTTCCTGAAAGAAATTTTTTTATAATTATAGATTATATGCATAATCCATTAAATTTACGTTAGGTATTTTAAATGTTTGGAGTTATGCGTTGTTATTCATAAACTAACCTGGTGTGTGCCATTTTTTAAAAATGGCGCCTAGTAGAAGGAGTGATAATTCCAGCAATACGCATAATTGAAATATTAAGAAGGATCATATATTTCATGGTATTAATCCAACATTTAAAAGGTAAATAGTCTCTCGTGTATTATCATCATATGAATAAATAGTATCATGTATTAATTAGATAAGTAATGATTTATTTGAGTCATATGTATCTGATGGGAAGTAAGAGAAGAATAGGATGGTGGAGAGAAAGATGGATAAAGGGAAGAGGAGAAAAAGGATTTTCCCATATGTGATAACTGTGGAAAGAATCACCATGGTAAATGCTTGAAGTGAATGGTATTTTGTCATAAGTTTGGAGAAAAATGACCCCAAGTACATGCTTTTAAGGGTAGGAAAAATAATTCAAATGTATAATGCTTTATCTGTAAGGAGTTGGGACACTACGCGAATCAATGTCCAAATCATCATATTATACCTCAAATGTTTTTATTGGATAATAATCAAGTTGTGATAATTCCAAAGTTGGAGAATAATGATTATATTTCTTATGTTGTTATTAAAGTATTGTATCATTTGATTATTGTATTAATTATGTACATGTTATTATAATTATATAATATACAAGGATTATACTAGAGTACTATTTAAGGACTTGAGATTATGTGGAACCAAGAAAAGTGACCTAATAGAATAATGATTTTTTTTTGAAAATATATGGTTTATAGAAAGATAAACCATAATATGGTTCTGATACTGAGGTAGTGATTTTGTAATAATATATGATTGATTTGGAAAAATTATTTTGGATATTCTTGACTACCTTGAAACTGATTAATAATTTGTATATTCTATCATTATTGGAGTTTAAAAATTTTTTGGATATAAGGATTATACCCATTATTCTATAAGGAATAAGGGAGCATGAATGTAATAAATAAGGTTTTATGGTAAATCAGGTTGTTACAATGTTATAAAAGAATACATGATAAAGGTATTCACATGTTATTACGTGGAAAAAAGGATCTTCATTCTGTTTACCTTCCTTATAAATTTTTTACTGTGAGTTTGGACAGAATTATTTTGGATAAGTCTAAAGGTTGGAATAAATTTAGTTAAACATTGGATACTATAGTTAATGGTTAAAAACATCTTAATGTTATTTTTTTGATTGTTATTAAAAGTAAAACCCAGAGGTTAGTCGACAAAAAATTGTTTCTGGTAAGGACGCGAGACTTGAACCCGCAACCGAAGGGCAACAAGGGTGCATCACCTACTACTGGACAAAGTGATGGCCTAGTTTGTATAATGTAGTTTTTTAGAAAGTTCTGAAATATGAATTATAAATTTGTTATTTTGAAACCCTATATGATTAGGATAAATATAATATTTTTTATTTCTATTAAATTTTGGAGTGAAAGATAAGTTTCTGGTAGAAATTAATTAATAGATGGAACTCTACTTGTCAAGTATTCTTTTTTCTGCTTATTATATGAAGAAATTAATTAATAACCTTTAGGGAAGGTATCGTAAAACCAAAATTGTGTTATCTTAATACCTTATGTTTTGTTGAACCAATGATATTTTAAATCATCATAGATTGATGAATTTGAGGCCACCGATTTTACACTTGTTTGTGATTGATGACCATAATCACTCCCAATAAATATTTATGTTTTTCCTCTAATTATGTGTCTCTAATTTCCACCATTTTTCTCCTAATATATATCATAATTTGGTGGTGACTTTTTCAGTTCCCCTTCCCTCTTATGAAAACTAAATTTTATTAACCCAATTTCTGATGTGGGTTTTCCACAAAGGTATTTTTCTATTTTAACCTTTTATTTTAAAAAACAATTTCAAATTGTGAGGACTCAATTTATTGAAAGAGGGGAGATTGTAACACCCCAAAATTTCACAGTATGTTATCTCTTCAAATTATTTCAATAACTTGCGCTACACACAACACCGAGTTTGATCGCACCACGACTTACCAAACTAGTCGTTCAAATAAATGTTATGAATAATATTAACCACATTTTAAATTATATATATCTTATATAATTTTAACATTCATTTTTTTTGTTTCTTAGACATAATATAATAAAAATTCAATTTTTAAGATAAAAGATGTATTTTTCAAAAAATGCAGTTTTATACCTTTTAATGGTGAACCCTATTTAAATCCTATATTTGAGACTTTTATATATTCAATTTAGTGAAATTAAAATCATATTTATAATAGGGAGATAAAAATTTATTTTGGATAATTTTTTGGTGCTTTTCTGATAAGTTTCATATTTTGATGAATAGTGAAAAATACTAAATTTTAATTAGAAACTACTTTTTTAATTGAAATAATTTATAGTGTTCAATTATACATTTGAATTGTTTTTAAGTATAATTAGATTGTATTTTTATCATTTAATATAATTTATGTAATTTGATATAATTTCACATTTAAATTGGACATAAACAAGTGTCAATCTTTTGATACTGATTATTTCTTAAAAACACGCATTTTGTTTTGAAAATGTGAATTAATTTTAAATTAATTTGTTCCCCTTCTATGTTTTGAATTTGGAAAAATGGATTCCAATTTTTTAATCAGGAGTTACAAATTGTGTTAATAGGTAACTTCTATTTTTAGACATTATGAATAATTACTTGGGTAAATATTTTATTTACCATGTTTAAAGGGTAAATCCGGTAAATATGGCTAAATAAATAATATTAAAATAATATTAAAGAAACCAAAAACATGTCTGAACCCTATTGGATGATACATGTCCGACCATGGGAATCCTTGGGAATATTTTGGGACCCCATGGAGCCAATTGAGATTGATAATGACACTTTATTTTAATTAATTTAAAGTAAAGGGAAAAATGACATAAACATATATATTTTAGTAAAACAATTTTTACATGGGGTTATATAAGTTATCGTTTCCAATATAAATAATCATTAAAAAGAAAAATAATATTTCCTAAATAATTATATTTTATTTATAATTTTTAGACATAAAATAATTAAATTTATTTTTGACACAACGATGATGCAGTAATTACCTTATTAATAAAAGAATCAAATAAATAGAATTGAAAATATTAAAATAAATATAATTTAAAAGTTTTGATGGAATATATCAATTTTATAGGTGAATATGACATTTTATTATTGATTCAATATATATTGTTCGAATTAATCAAATTGTGATGAATTTCATAGACACCAAATACCAAATAGTGTCATGAATTGACATATATTAATTTTTAAAACAAATACTATATTATTGGTTGATATAATATTTCTAAAAATAAATGCTTAGTCCAAAGGGAATAAATAATATTATAAATGTCATTAATGAACCAATTGATGTTTTCTTTGAAGTTTAGAATAATTTTATTAACGATATAGTGTATGAATACAAGAAGACACGGTAAAAGTTAAACTATTTAACTAAGAGTTAAATATGAATGATAAGGTTATAATGTTAACCTAAACTTGTCTAAAACCTATTGGTTGAGATTATTACGACCCATAACCACATAATACTTGAAATAAATTCATTTTGAGACTTTATAAATCAAATATGATTGTATAATAAATTAATCTTTTAATCTTTTACTAAAGTGACCATCGCCCCTCTTATAAAAGAGAACTTCCCCTTATCTCCAAATCACACCTCCAAATCCATTTGGCTCAGCCAAAACCTACCCAAATATCCTCCAAAATTCCATCACTTCAACTTAGAGGACTTATTTTGATCATAAAGCCAACCTAAGGAATCTTTTTGATCAAATCAAAAGGAAGAACCTGAGGAAGAGGTAAATATTTCATCACCTCTTTCAAGTTATTTTTCTTCTTACACTTCCTATTTCTTTTTTTCTTCTATTCTAAAATAATAAATACAATATCATATATATATACTGATATGTTATTATAAAAATTTTACAACCATATTCAATATTCCATCCATCTTATGAATGACAAAGTCACCATACGTGTGTATGTATGGCTTACCGTCTCCATGTCGTGGTGTGGTTTGTTATTCAAACACTTAATTATTTTTATGGGTATAATAATGAGTATAAATAAGTTAAATAATAAATATAACATGTTAATTATTCTGTATATATGATATAACATCCAATTAAATACTATTTTACCATCAATATAATGATATTGTCGCTCGTGCGTACGTACAAATTATCTTCTCCATAATGTGATGAGATTCATTCCCACGTTCACCATTCAAAGATGATTATAAAAATTTATATTATTATTACGTATATAATATATGGAAAAAAAATTATACTAGATATATATATATATATATATATGTAATTACATATATCTTATTCACTTACTTTCGTTCAATATGATATGAAAATAGAAACAACATTTATGCGTACATACGACATACCATCTTCTTAAACGGTGCCTTCCATTTCATATATATATCTATTATAAATATTTATATTCTTAATATATATGATATATAAATCAAGTTTTATATTATTTAAGTATTTAAATCATGATCTAAATGATATGATCAAGAATAACAAGTTAAAACACGTACGATAAAGAAATGGATTTTTACCCAAAATTTTAATTTAACATGGAAATAATCATTAAATGGGTAGTTTAGAGTCATAAATGAATCATGCATGATATAATAAATATGAATATGGTTATAGTATAATTTAATAACATAAAATGGTCTCTATACATGATTTTAAACCTACCCTAGACCAAAGGAAAGTGCAATGTAGGGGTTATATCCTCAATCTCATTATTAACCGAGATTGTTTATGTGTAAGTATTTACTGGGAAATATTTATCATTGATGCCCATATTTAATAAAAATGTATTCAAAAGAAATCTTTTAAGGTTTTATGGTAGGGTTTATTTTACTAGATCCTCATTTTAAATGTTTTTATTATTTATCTTTCTAAATCCTTTTAATTAATGACTATGTTTTCAAAATAATCTAAAGGATTTATTTATATGGACATTAATGTTTTGAAATGATAATTTTTTTCAAAAGTTTGAAAGTGGTATGAGACACTTTGATTCAAAAATATTTTCTATGTTACTTCCTTTATAAATGTGTTACTTTTAAATGATTTCACAAAAAGGGATATTTCTCTCATTAAGTTTTACTGATCATTTTCCACTACATCAACATCTTTTACTGGATATTATTCTGAATTGAAGTTGAATTATTATAATAAAATCATGTATATTGTATTGAATAATTTTTGGTATGTTTGACTATGGATGTTCTATTTTTATACCATTCATGGTTTATGGTTAATGTATTGACATTTTGTATGCTAGTTTTAATATGAATGTGTATGTTATGTTTCAACTTTTCATATGAGGAATGCAGTGGAATTAGTAAGTGACGAGTGGAGCCCACTATAGATCCTCGATGCATCGGTAGGTTTCATGCGACAATCTTGTGTATTGGAACAAGGCCTTGGAAAAAAGTTTGTTTTTAGTCTTGGCACAAGGCCTTGACTATATGGTAATGATGTCCAGTGTTAGGCAGTCCCTCATTATGAAATTAGTTATTACATGGGATTATTCGACTAGTAGAATATCCATATGCATGTGTCTATAGTGATGTTTGAATTATTTTTTCTATATTATATTCCAGATTATGTTTAAAAATACTTTTTTTTATTAAACATCTTGTCCTTAAGGTTGATAGCTTTCGGTAAATTTTTTTCCTTTACTGAGCATCTGAGCTCACCCTTTCTTATGTTTTATTTTCCCAGGATTCTAAAAAGTGTATTATGATTGATATGCAGGGTTAAACTATAGGGAATAATGGTGTTCTCAAAGAACTATTTATTCTGTATTTTATGTTTTAAATTGTAATGTGAAGTTTATGTATGTAATGTATTTCCAAGACTGCTAAATTGGTCGGTCCTTCAGGACATTATTTCCTAGTATCATGACAATGTATTAAAATAATGCAGCCACTCTGGGTAACTGGGGTCGGGATGTTACATTCCAGTAAAAGGAATGCATCATCAGGTTGCTAGGTGAGGCTCTACCAGTGTGGGAAGAGTAGGAACATGAGACCTCAGTGCTTGAGAGACCCAGTAGAGTGCCGATCTTGTGGCCAGATGGGTCATCTTGAGTGTTTTTTCTGATGTTTTCACTAGATTCTAGTGAGATAGGATCTATTATGACTCCACATTTAAGAGCAGGACCACCAGTTTCTCCTCAGTCAGGGAACTGGAGTTTGTTAGGTCGTTTAGGCTGAGAAGGTGGTCATGGTTATGGTAGCCAGATAACAGGGTTTCGGCGATAGCAGGGTGGATTAGATCATGGTAGCAAGAAAGGGTCGTAGGGTTGTGGTATAGGTCAGAATTTTGTGATGGAACAGACCCAACATTAGATGAATTTGGGATCCTCTACAATAATAGATATGATTCTAGTTTCCTTAGTTTTAGCTTCTTCTATTTTTGATATCGAGGATTCCCATAGTTTTATATTTGTTGTCATTGTGGAGAGCCTTTGGCTTTATATCTTTAATTATAAGGATGTTATGATGATAGACACCCCATTGGGGATTAGGATGGCTATTGTGCAGTAGTGCATGGAGTTCCTTCTTGAGGTTGGTTGGGGTCCCATATTATGTGACCTCTACATCTTAAAGATGATAGGCTTTGATGTCATTCTCATAATGGACTAGTTGTTCACCTTTTATGCCTTTATTGACTGCTATCCCCACATGGTGAGTTTCACATCACTAAAGGTAGGATCTTTTCTATACAATGGAGAATGGGATGTCCATGCGAGAAGAGCTAAACCAGAACATCATGGGTTGGGAGAGATTCATTATGTGGAATATCATAATCTAGACCGGTTGATAGTCAAAAACGGATATCACATGCCAAGGATTGAAGATATTTTTTTCCAGCTTCAAGGAGATTGGGTGTTCTCAAAGATAGAATTGAGATCCAGTTATTATTAGATGCACATTAAACCGCCATATATACCTCTTACAGATTCGCAGTGTATGTGAAGCCTATACAAGTACTTAGTTATGTCATTCAGACTCACAAACATGCTTGAAAATTTCATGGAACTAATGAAACAAGTGATCCATCCATACTTGGATTCTTTTGTGGTAGTCTTTCGTGGACAATATCTTGAGGTAATCTCACACTCGACACAGCTATTACACACATTTTGATGTTGTTTTGAGTACCATGAGAGATCATTAGTTTTATGTTAAGCTCACAAAATACCACTTTTGGATAGATCAGATTCACTTCTTAAGACATGTCATCTCATAGATAGGAGTATCAGTAGACCCAGAGAAGGTGAGAGATTTATTTTCATGGGAGTGTCCAAGTAATGTCTGTGAGTTACAAATTTTTCTAGGGATGTTTGGTAACTATAGAGATTTTATTCATGACTTTTCATACTAATAAATTCCATTGATTATCCTGACTAAGAAGGGTGTGAAGAACTTGTGGATAGTTTAATGTGATTCATCATTTTAGGAGTTAAAAAGGATATTTACATCAGCACCAATACTGATTTTTCTAGAATAGGTTAAGGGTAACACCATTTACTACAACGTATCTAGTGTAGGGCTGGGAGCAGTGGTTATGCAGGTGGAATGATTCATTGCATTTAGGTCATGGAATTTGAGGCCACCTAAGAGGAATTACTCAATGCATGATCTTGAGAAGGCTGTGGTTGTGAATTCTTGGTGCTATTGAAGACATTATATTTTTTGAGAGCATTTTGTGGTGTAAAAAACCCATAAGAGCCACATTTATTTCTTTACTCAATGAGATCTAAATTTGAGACAATGAAGGTGGATTGAGTACCTTCAGTCCTTTGAATTTTTCCTTCCCTACATGTCTGGAAATGGAAATATAGTGGCTGATGCACTTAGCAGGACAACTCAATTATAGGCAGTTCAGAAGGCCATTAGTGAGTGAAAACTTGTGTCTCTCTTCTCTAAGATGCATTTAGAGGTGTACGACAAACATAGATAAGGATTATTTATTCTATTTATATTACCTATACTCTAAAGGATCGAGTGAAAATAAGGAATCTATCAGATTCTAAAGCCTTATTAATATGCAAGACTGTGTTAGGAGAGGACCCTAATCCTTGGTGAACTATAGATGAGGATGATGTTTTGCGTTTTCATGTACATGTATTGGTGTTAGTAGAAATACACGAAGAGATGTTGTGAAATTTTCATGCCTATGTATGGGAAGTTCATCCAGGTGTCACCAAGATGTGTCAATATCTACATCTTTAGTATTTGTGGCCAGGCATGAAATGAGATGTAGCTAGTTTTCTTATGATATGTTCCACTTGTCAGCAAGTGAAAGCGGAGCATCATCAATGAGTGGAGATTTTAACACTGATACCTATTCTTGAGTGGAGGTGGAATGATGTCATAGTGTATTTTTTTATGCTTTTACCAAGGTATCCTTGATGGAATGATGTTTTATGGGTTGTTTTTGGTAGACTCGTGAAGGTTTCACATCCCCTGCTGATCAAGGAAACCATTAGTGTTGATGACCTTGAAAGTTTTACATCCGAGAGATTGAATGTTTATATGGGGTTCTATAATGACCTAGGTATTTGTAGAATTATTCTTTTTAATTTATATTAATAATTATGAATAATATATTAATTTTACATTAAAGGGGGTGTTTCCTCCGATAGTGTACTCGACACACAACAACTGGTTTCTCCGAAATCTTATGTTTCACACACATTGAGTTATACTGAAATATATTACAATAATAATGGAAGTTAATGCCTAGATGTTGGAAAAGAGGGAATGAATAATATCAACTGAATTTTGAAATATAGTTCACACATGTGTAAATAATGATTCATTGGTTACAAAATTTATTAGAAATAGAACTAAAAAACCAATTGAATATAATGGAGTGTTTTAATGAATACCTATTCAAAAGAGAATAATTGTGTTTTAATATCAATATTTATGGATTTATTATATATTTTATGTAATTTTTTAAATTCATCTTATTTGTTTTCTATATATGATATAAGAACAAATTCAATTCTTTCGATAAACGAAGTATTTTTCTAAAAATGTTGTTTTACCGTGTTTTGATAGAGAACCCTTTTTAAATATAGTCATTTTCACTTTTATATGTTCTATTTGAAAAAATAAACTTATTTTATTGAATCAGGACATAAAAATTTACTTTGGATGAAATTTTGTTATTTTCCTGATAAAGTTCATTTTTTTAATGTATAGTGAAAAAATTCTTCATTTTAATTCCAAATTGTCTTTTCATCTAATTTATTTATATAGTAAAATTATAATTTTAATTTGGTTTAAAGTATAATTGGATTATATTTTTATCATTTAATCCAATTTAGGTCATTAGAAGTAATTTCACATTTAAATTGGACATAAAAAGATGTCAATCTTTTAATAGTTATTATTTCATAAAAACCCGCTTTTTGGTTTTGACAACGGAAATTAATTTTAAATTAATTACTGCAACTTCATTGTTTTGATTTTGAAAAAATAAAAATTTCATATTTGGAATTTAAATTTATATATTTTTCAAATAGGTACCTTCTATTTTCAGACATTATTAATAATAACATCAGTAATTATTATATTTATCATGGTAAACGGGTAAATCTGGTAAATAAGGGTAAAAAATAATATTATAATAATATTAAACTAACTAAAACATGTCCTAATTTTATTTGGTGATATATATCAGACCATGGTCATCTTTTCATCGATTTTGGGACCCATGGAGACACATTGATGTGAAAATGACATTTTAAAAGAATTAATTTAAAGTAATGAAAAATATAACATGGACATGCATCTTTTAGTAGAACAATTTTATATGGGGTAATATAAGTGATCCTTTCGACTATAAATAGTCTATTGAAAGAAAAAACAATTTTATAAATCATGTAATTATATATATATTTTTTAGACATCAAATAAATATATATATTTACGATACATTGATGATATAGTGATTCTCTTATCAAAGAATGATTTACACAAAACAAAATATAAATATTAAAAGGAATTTATTTTAAAAAAACATTATTCCAGACACGAATTTTATGGATGATAATGACTTTTTATATTTTAATTAATGATGTTTTTTTGAATGAATCCTGTTTATATGGATTTTTTAAAAAGTCATGATATGAATAGTATAAAAATTTACATCAATGAGTTATTAAAACAAATACTATTTTTTTAAATGATATAATAGTCCTAAAAATCATAGATTCATCCAAATGACTTTTATAATTTTTAAAATACTATTAATGAACCAATTTATGTTCTATTGGTATTTTATAGTAACAATATTAACCATATAGTATGAATATACAAGAAGACATGGTAAGAGTTAAATTAGTTAACTAAGGGTTAAAGATAAAATATAAGGTTAAATTTGTGACCTAGAATTCTCTAAAACCTATTGGTTGAGAGGTGTTAGACCCAAAACGAATCTTATATTTAAAATGAAAGAATTTGGGACCATTTGAAACTAAATATTATTTATTAATAAAATAATACTTCAAAACATTTCTAAAGTGCCCCTCCACCCACTTATAAAAGGGAATTCTTTATACCCATTAAATCACACCTCTCAAGCCCCTTGGCTTATCCAAAATCTGACCAAATAATATCACAACATCCCTCTCTTCATCCTAGAATTCATACCTTAGGAATAAGGCAATTCAAGAAAGCCTTTTAACTAAAATCAAAAGGAGTTACCCGATTTAGATGTAATGTCTTCTATCTAGTTATTTTATTTTATTTTCCTTATCCACTAAATGTTCTCCTCTTATTATTGGATTAAATAAAAACACCAGTATACTCAATATACTAGTATGTTTTTATGAGAAGGATTCAAACTACACTTACACACACCTTCATCTAATGGATATGAACATACTATTTCTGCGTATGGAGAATTACTGCCTTGCGAAACAATGATTGTTTGATTTTACCCTACCACCTCTCATGGTGGCCATTATGATGGAACTATATTTATATGTGATTTATATTATATTAATATTGTCTCTATGCTTATTTATTTTTCATTTATAGCATTCCTTTATGGTTTCCAAAATGGGTAAATATGATAATTTCATTTGAGGAAGTGTGGACTAGAACCCACTCAAAGTGATATGACTCGTTCATGACATACACGGAATGTATAAATTATGGAGTTAATGAAATTTTGTAATGTATATAAAATATGATATTATACTTTAATTATAATATACCTATGTATCATTTATTTTTCATTAATTTAAATATGAAAAAGAAATAAAAGTATCATTCATGTGTACGTACGACTTACCGTCTCCATGAATGGGGCATTTAATTTCATATCTCCAAATGTTATGTACTATTATAAATACCTATATATAATTTATATATATGAAATTAAAATCATGATTATCATTCTGAAGATAATGGAATTTTTACCACATGATAAATTTTTAATTATAACAGGTTCATTTTCGACTCAAGTACCCAATATCAAAAAAACTACCAATATTTACTTAATTATGTAATTTTTATAATGTGGAAATAACTGATATGAAAGGAATAATAAACTTGAAAAATTTTCTAAGGCAAGTATAAATTAGCTTAAGTTTATTATTCAAGAATTACAAAGAGCATACGTGACAAGTCAGACTCAAGGTAAGGGACTTTGTCTCAATCTCCTTTCATTGAGGCATATTTTAATTTATACATAAATTTTTTTATACGATGTATAAACCACTTTGAATTTTAATTTCATTAAAATTTAATCTTTTTTTCGACGAAGCGTTTTACTAAATGAAAAAAAGAATGTTTCTTTTTAACGTACGCAATGACAATGACCTTTCTGCCGCTGCGAGCATTATTTGATATTTGGATTCTTACATAATTCGTAATGTTTTTAAAAATAAAATAAATCACATATAACCATTTTACATATTTTGGTATTGAAAATGGTTTTGGGCAAGCATTGATTATGTAAATATCTTGAAATGATATATTGTGATTGAAATAGGGAAATGTTATTTTTCCATTATGCTTTTTTTATGTGATATGATTATATAATTGTTGTTGGGAATTGGTTATGTATACTGTGATTCCATGATAAACCAAGGGCTGGTGAGCTTGAGATAGCTCTCTAATGCATTGGATAACCTGACGGAGGAAAATGTTAATGTTTCTCCTAACATATTTAGGTAATTTATTGTGATAAGTATTCCAAACATAACACCTTATGTAGCGTGATAGCTATAATGTAAGTATGTTATGGATACCAAAAGTTACCTTTATGACTTATGATTTCTATGTGTTATTCATAAATCTTATTATTTCATGAGTTGTGTTAAATAACTAATGTTTTATGATTGAAAATTATTGTTTCATTAATTTGTATATATTGATGTACTAATGATTTCATTAATTATTTTATAATCCTTACTGTGATTTTTATGCTCATACCAGGTTTTTTAAATTTATTTTCATAGGGAATATATAAGGGTAAGATAAATGAAGAATTAAAGAAGATTTATATTAGGAACATAATTATTATTTTATTTTAACGAATTTTATTTTTTTCAAGACATTGGATAGAGAATAAGTGTCTACTTTGTAATATTGATGATGTTATGGATAAGTTGTGAACTAATTATCTATAGCTTTAAAACTGAAAATATCCTCAATGTGTATTAATGTAATATTATTGAATTATATCAAGATTAATTAATGCTTATGGATAGGCCATTAAATTTTTTATTAGAGGTTGGTTTAGATAACTTTAGAGGTTTGGTTGTTATTTAAGCATAATTGACATGTTTTATATAACCAAAGTGGTTATCATATTAGACGGAGTCATAGTTATTGTAGATACATTAGAAGATTTTAAGATAACACGAAAAATAAAATCATAGTGTTTAATGTAACGCCCCAACCCCAGTTACCTAGAGTCGGTGCATTATTACATAACATTGGCATGATCAAAAAGATCAAGTATCAAAAGACCAATCAGTTTAGTAGCCTTGGAAACACTAGATACATTCATAAGTCTTACATTACATGATAAAATGGAAAACTACAACAACAGTCTCCATTTTCCACACTCATATCCCCTCAGACTATCCCTGCAGGTCATTCATAAAATACTTCTTCACATCCTAGGAAAAATAAAACAAATAAAGGGGTGAGATCAGATGCTCAGTAAGGATAACAATATAGTGGAAACATTCATAAGTAATCATAAAAATGTAAGGCAATGTATAACTAAAACAATTCATTTAAACATGAACTTCAACATAACATGGAAAATATAAAATTAAATAATTCCATTTACTTATTCACATGGATATTCTACTAGTCGAATAATCACATGAAATATCAATAACAACTTTCATAATGATGGAATGCATAATGCCAGAATATCATAACCACATAATCAAGGCCTTGTGCAAGGATACAAATAAAATTTTGTCAAGTCCTTATTCCAACACACTAGTTTGTCTCATGAGACCTACCGATGCATCGAGGATCTATAGTGGGATCCACCCATCACTTACTAAGTCCAATTCATTCCTTATATGAACATGTTTAAACATAACATAAACATTCATATTAAAACTATCATATGAAATGTCAATAATTTCTCCATAAACCATTAATGGTATAAAAATAACACATCCACAGTCAAACATATCACAAAACCATCAATAAAAATGGAAGTTTTGTATCATAATATATCAACTTCAAATACGCTTAAAATCCATAAAAGGATGTCGACCTAGATGAAATCAAAACTATTTGAGATAAATATCTCTTTTTTGAAATAATTTAAAAGTCACATAGTTATAAAATAAAACATTTACTTTGAAAATATTCTTATAAGGTTGTAAGGGATACTTTGACGATTTTATAACGGCGTAAAATAGCCGCACCCACCATATAAGATAAGAAAAATACATTCTTACCTAAATTTGGTCGAAAGGGTTAAAAAGGACCTTGTTTGAAAAACTAAGGAAAGATTACTTGATAAAAATCTTATAAAAAGTAAAAAAAGGGTATAAATGGATTTAACCTATAGTCTATAAAATGGTAAGAATTTTTTGAAATACATTTTTATGATACATGGGTGTGGATGATAAAGAGGTCCGAGTAGATAATTATGTATAAATAACCTCAGATAATAAAGAGATTGTGAAATAAACCCTTACCATGTACTTTTCCTTGGTCAAGGGTAGGTTAACCTCCAGTATAATGGTGAAATAATTGTAATTAAATTATAAAAGAATCATATTCATTAATTTGATATCATAGTTGATCTTTTAACAATGCTTTGTTAATAATATCTTAGTATTATCGTTGTTTCGGGTGTTAACAGATTCGTTTTCTTTTATATTATTTGTTATGTGTGTCATATTTTTTATGGATTGGATGTATATTATTCATATCCAGAATGATATCAAGTCTTTAAAAATTATTTTTAATCATCAAATGAAAATTATTTTTGAATGGATATGATGGGGAATGAATCTCATCGCGTTTGTGGAGACGGTAAACCTTACGTAAGAATGAGCGACGATATCATTATTCTGATACTTAAATAATATATAATTGGATGGTATATCATATATAAATAATAATTATCATTTTTTATTTATTAGTTATATCAATTACACATCATTATTATACCCATCCAAATAATAATGTATTGAATAACAATTACACCATGACATGTAGACGGTATGCCGTACGTACGCACCTTTGATGACATGTCATTCAAAAGTTGGGTAGAATAATTAATATGGTTGTACCATATTTATAATAACATCACAGTATATATGGGATACTGGAGTTATTATTTTATATAGGAAATAACAAAGAAAGAGGAAGTGGAAGAAGAAAGGAACTTGAAAGAGGTGATGAAATATTTACCTCTTCTTTAGGTTCTTCCATTTTATTTGATCAAAATGGCTCCATAGGTTGTCTTTATGACTAAAGTAATGACTCTAGGATTAAGTTAGGACTTTTTATATGGTACTTGGAAAGAGGGTGGCCACTCCAAATGTCTTTGATGGTGTGAATTAGAGAGAAGGGGTAGTTCCCTTTTATTATAGGGGTGAGGGGCACCTTAGGAAAAGCTAGAAATATGATTTTATAATAAAATCATTTTCGGTATAAAATGGCTCCAAAATGGATTATTTAAAGTATAATGTGGGGATCGGTCGAAAACAACTCAACCAATAGGTTTTAGACAGGATTGGGTCACTATATTAGCTTTATCATTTATATTTAACTCTTAGTTAAATAGTTTTCCATTTACCATGTCTCTTTGTATTTTTATATTATATGGTTAATAAACATACAATATACTTCCAAGTGAATCCCTGGTGGTTAATTAATGATACATCTATCATTATATAAGTCCTTTGGCCAAACCATAGATTTTTAGGAATAGAATATCAATTAATAATATAATATTTGTTATAAAAACTCTTTTATGTCAATTTTGACACTACTTGGTATTTTGTTTTTTCTAAATTCATAATAGCATTATTACATTGAAAAATATTAATATAAACAACCCTAAAATGTCATATTAACCTATAAAATTAGTTTAGTTCATAAAAAGTCTCATATTACATTTCTCTGGATATTTATAATATCAATTATGTTAATATTTCATTAATTAGGTAATTACTCCCTCATCATTCTGTCATAAATAATTTGAATTATTTAATGTTTAAAAAATATAAATAAAATAAAATTATGTAGGAAATATTTTTATCTTTCTAATGAATATTTATAGTTAGATTTATCTTATGTAAAACCTTATATTAAAAATGATTTAGTTATTAAACATTGATTTTAACTCTTTTAACTCTTCTTTAAATACAATAATAATAAGTGTCCTAATCTAATCCAATTGAACCAAATAGGTTCATATTTTATTACTAAGGTTGTTTTTGGACGAATTATACTTATTCAATAGAATTAGGACATGTGTTAGGGTAATAATAATATCATTTTTACCCTTAATTTCCCAACTTACTTTTAACTGTGGTAAATAAAAGTAAAAAGTTACTATTCACAAAAATTATTTGTATCTTATTGAACCAAATTTTACTCCTTGATATTAACTTTTCTTCTAGGCTTTTTGAAATTCCACTCACATAAGCGGTAAAATTATGTTTTCTGTGAATTTTCAAATTCTCATAGGAGGTGGGTAAAAGACGGTGAAAAGTTTTATAAAATTTTTATATATCTAAAATTATTATAAACTGACTCCAATGAATTACATTGAAAATATATAGGTATTATGTATCTATTTTGACCTAAAATAAATTTAACTAAAATAAATAATTATTTAAACAAAAAGTCGATTTTAAACAATAACTCAGTGTTTTTCAATATTCGTCAAAAATTGAATGTTTTCAGAAAAATACCAAAAATTAACCATAAGATAATTTTGATATTAAAAACTTAAAAATGAAGTATATTTTACCAAATTCAAAACATAGAGGTTTAATTTAGTAATTTAAAATTATTTCCCATTGTTAAAAGCAAAAGGTGTATTTTTAAGAAACAACAACTATCAAAAGATTGACACTTGTTTATGTCCAATTTCAAAGTGAAATTACGTATAATGACTAGAATTGGGTTAAATGGTAAAAATATAATCTATTTATACTTCCAAATAATTAAAATTTATAATTTAATAATATAAATTATTTTTATTTAAAAAGTTGTTTTCAGTTAAAATATAGTATTTTTCATTATTCACCCAAATATGAATGTTCTCAGAAAAACCCCAATAATTTATTGAAACTAAATTCTTATATCCCGATTCTAAAGAAGAAGTTTATTTTGTAAAATTTAATATATAAAATTTTAAAATATTGGATTTAAAAAGGGTTCACTATTAAAAGGCGGTAAAAGTGCTATTTTTGAAAAATACTACTATTATCTAAAAAATGAATTAGTTCTTACATTATGTCTAATAAAATCATAACATGGATTCTAGAATTATAAGGATTATATATAGTTCAAAATTCACTTAATAATATTCATAACCGCTTTTGAACGACTAGTTTGGTAAGTCGTGGTGCGCTTGAACTCGGTGTTGCGCGTAGTGCAAGTTATTGTATTACTTTAAAGAAATAACGTGCTATGAAATCTTGGGGTGTTAAATTTTTCCCTCCTTCAATAAATTGTGTACTTGCAATTTGAAATTGTTTTTCAAAAATAAAAGGTTGAAAGTAGAAAATACCTTTGTGGGAAAACCCACATTAGAAATCGGGTTAATAAAATTTAGTCTTAATAAGAGGAAAAGGTAAATGAAAGGGTCACCACCAAATTATGATCTCTATTAGGAGAACATTAGTGAAAATTAGATACACATAATTGGAAGAAAAACTTATATATTTATAGGGAGTGATTGAGGTCACCAGTCATAAAGAAGTGTTAAATTGAGGGCCTCAAATCTATCAATCTATGATGATTTGAAATACCATCAGTTCAATAAAACATAAGGTGTTAGGATAAAAAAATTTGGTTTTAAGATCCATTCCCTATACGTTAAGAATTAATTTACCCATATAATAAGAGGGAAAAAACTATATATATATATATATACTTGACAATTAGAGTTCCATCCTATAACATGTTTCTACCACAAACTCATCTTTCACTCTAAAAGATAATAGAACTAAAAAATATATTCTATTTATCCTATTCATATATGGTTCCCAAAAAAATGAATTTATAATTGATCTACCAGAAATTTTAAAAAACTACATTATTCAATCCAGGACATCACGTGGGCCAGTGGTAGGTGATACACCCTTGTTGCCCTTCGGTTGCGGGTTCAAGTCTCACAGCCTTGCCGGACGTGATGGGTTACCACCCAACCTCTGGGTTGTACCTTTATGGAAATCCAAAAATAATCACAAACTAGAATTATCCAAAATACTTCTATCCAAACTCACAGTCAAAAATTTATAAGGAATGTAAACACAATGAAGATCCATTTTTTCATGTAATAAAATGTGATCACATTCATCATGTATTCTTTTAAAACATAGCAACGTCCTGAATTATTATAAAACCTTATTGATTACATTCATGCTCCCTTATTCCATGTAGAAGACTAGATATGCTCTTTTTATCCAAATTTTTTTTAAACTCCAATAATGATGAAATATACAAATCATTAATCAGTTTGAAGGTAGTCAAGAATATCCAATATAATTTATCTAAATCAATCATGTATTATTCCAAAATCACTACCTCGGTATCAAAACCATATTATGGTTTATCTTTATCTCAATCATATATTTTTAAAAAATTTAACCTGCTATTGAGTCAATTTTCTTGGTTCCACGCAATCTCAAGTCCTTAATAAAATTGTATTGCAGTACAATCCTTATATACTCTATAATTCATTTAACATGTACATCATTAATAAAATAATCAAATTAAACAATACTTTAATAACAACGTAAGAATTCTAATCAATCCTATTCATTTTTAGTAGTATCATTACTTTATTATTATCCAATAGCAGTATTTGGGGTATAATCTGATGATTTGGACATTGATTCTCATAGTGTCCCAACTCCATGTAGATGAAGCATTGTACATTTGAAACTTTTTTTCTTACCCCTGCAATCACATACATGGTTTTCTTTTTCTCCACACTTATAATTGACTTCCATTCCTTTCAAACAAGTACTGGGGTGTTTCTTCCAACATTTACTACAAGATGGATATTCAACTTTTCCCTTTATACCCTTATTTCCATTTCTAGAGTGATCAACAGATCCCTTCTTCTCTTGCTTTGCTTTAAAGTCATATGACATAGATAATTATTTGTCTGTCTTGATAGCACATGAGGCAATATCTTCGTACGACGAGAAGGATTGTGAGACTAATTATTTACAGAGAAACGGTTGTAACCCTTCAAAGAAATGATCAATCATACTTCTTGGGTTACATATATAATCTGCATCATGCCTCGCTAACCTTGTAAAGTTAGCCTCATACTTTGCGACATTCTCATCCTCCGGTTTCCTCAGACTCATAAATTGTCTTTCCATATCTGCTCGATGGTCACGAGGAAAGGATATTTTCTAAGAAAATAACTTTAATCTCTCTTCATTCCATATTTGATACCTCATCATCTTCCTTTGTGTTTTGAATCAATGACCATCATTGATCAGCATCTCGAGTGAGGCGGTAAACTTCCATCACAACCTTTTCCCTTTCGTTACTCCCCAAGGCATGGAATATTTTCTCTAAAGAACTTATCCATTTCTCAGCTACCAATGGATTTGTACTCCCATTGAATGTTGGTGGTTTTTTCCTCATGAAGAGATCTAACATTGATCCTCCATGTTGTGGATTGGGATTCTCTATATGGATAATGTTATTATTCATAACCTGAGTGAGTTTTCCCAGTGTGGTGATAAGTTGATCAGTGCCAGTTGTATCACTAGCTCCACTATAATTATCTTGATCAGGAGGGAAATCCCTCCATGTAGTGTGTGCGTTGATACGGTTTCCATTACTTCCACTAGGCACCATTTCTAAACAATGACATACACTATATTAGTTTATAAATCGCAATACATAAATCCAAACTTGTAAAACACTTAACATAAATTGAACCGTTTATAAGCATAATCCATAATCATAAAAAAGTTTTCTTTGAGGAAGTATATACTCATAAACCGTTCATAATGGTTTGTAAAGAAAATGAGAATTATCCTAAGCATATCCCTTGGGAGTGTCGTAACCAAGAGTGCAGCAATGCCCGTCGTCGAGCACCTTTTCCCATTTGAGTCTAGCTTAAAGCGGTGTTTTTGGGTTTTACCCCTAAGTACATCTATGTCAGATTCACCTCTACCCGATCGTATCCAGACAGGGATTTATTGCTCAGAAAACTCAAAAAATCTCTACAATACCAAAATTCTAGGAAGTTCTTCTATACTAATCCTCAAAATCCATCTTAGGTCTATGTGCAATAATCAGAGTTTATCTAAACCTAGCTTCCAAGGTTTGTACTAAACTTCCTCTGATACCAATTTTAATGCCCTGACCCCAGTTACCTAGAGTCGGTGCATTATTATATAATATTGGCATGATCACAAAAGATCAAGTCTCGAAAGGCCGATTAGTTTAGTAGCCTTTGAAACACTAGAAACAATCATAAGTCTTACATTACATGATAAAATAGAAAACTACAACATCATAGTCTCCATAGTCCACATTCATATCCCCTAAGACTATACCTGCAGGTCAATCCTAAAATAATTCTTTACATCCTAGGAAAAATAAAACATAGAAAGGGGAGATCTCAGATGCTGAGTAATGCTAACAATATAGCGGAAACTTTCATAAGTAAGCATAAACATTGAAGGAAATGTATAACTAAAACAAAAGCCTTTTATACATTAACTTGAACATAACATGGAAAAATTAAAATTAAATAATTCCATTTACTTATTCACATGGATATTCTACTAGTCGAGTAATCACATGTAATATCAATAACCACTTTCATAATGATGGAATGCATAATTCCAGACTATCATAACTGCATAGTCAAGGCCTTGTTCCAAGACTACAAATACGATTTTTTCAAGGCCTTATGCCAAGACACTAGTTTGTCTAATGAGACGTAATTATGCATCGAGGAGCTATAGAAGGCTCCTCTCGTCACATACTAAGTCCAATGTATTCCTCATATGAACAGGTTTAAACATAACATAAACATTCGTATTAAAAATACCATACGAAATATTGATACTTTCTCCATAAACCATGAATGGTATAAAAGTAACACATCCACAGTCAAACACATCACAAAACCTTCAATACAATATGGAAGTTTTGTATCATAATATATCAACTTCAAATAAGCTTAAAATCCATCAAAGGATGTTGACAAAGATGAAATTAAAAGTATTTGATAGAAATATCTCTTTTTTGAAATCATTTAAAACTCGCATAATAAATATATTGTGAAATAAACCCTTACCTTGTAATTTTCCTTGGTCAATGGTATTTTAACCTCCTGTATAATGGTTAAATAATTGTTATTAAATTATACAATAATCATATACATTAGTATGATATCATATATGATCTTTTAACATTTCTTTGTTAATAATATCCTAGTATTATCGTTGTTTCAGGTGTTAACGGATTCATTTTCCTTTATATTATTTGTTATGTGAGTAATATTTATTATGGATGGGATGTATCTTATTCATATCCATAATTATATCAAGTCTTTAAAAAATATTTTTTATCATCAATTAAAAATTAATCTTGAATGGATACGATGGGGAATGAATTTCATCGCATTCGTGGAGACGGTAATCCGTACGTACGCATGAGCGACAATATCATTCTTTTGATATTAAAATAATTTATAATTGGATGGTATATCATATATAAAGAATCATTATAATTTTATATTTATTATTTAAATCAATTACACATCATTATTATACCCATCCAAATAATAAGATATTGAATAACAATTACACCACGACGTTGAGACGGTAAGCCATACTTACGCACATATGGTGACATGCCATTAAAAGGATGGATAGAATAATGAATATGGTTGTACAATATTTATAATAGCATCACAGATTATAGAAGATACAGGATTTATTATTTTAGAATGGAAATAACAAATAAGGTGGAAGTGGAAGAAGAAAGGAACTTGAAAGAGGTGATGAAATATTTACCTCTTCTTCGGGTTCTTCCTTTTGATTTGATCCAAAGGGATCCTTAGGTTGGATTTATGACTAAAGTAAGGCCTATAGGATGAAGGGAGGATATCTTAGAGGGTATTTTGGAAGAGGTTGGCCGATCCAAATGGATTTCAAGGTGTGAATTAGAGAGAAGGGGGAGTTCTCTTTTATAAGAGGGGTGAGGGGCACCTTATGAAAATCTAGAAATATCATTTTATAATAAAATTATTTTCGATTTAAAATAGATCCAAAATTGATTATTTAAAGTATAAGGTAGGGAGGGGTCGAAAATAACTCAACCAATAGGTTTTCGATAGGTTTGGGTATCTATATTAGCTTTATCTTTTAGATTTAACACTTAGTAAAATAGTTTGACATTCACCATGTCTCTTTTTTATTTTTATTTTATATGTTTAATACAGATACAATATACTTCCAGGAAGATCCCAAGTGGTTCATTAATTATACACCTATCATTATATAATCCTTTTTCTGAACCATAGATTTTTAGGAATAGAATATCAATAAATAATATAATATTTGTTTTAAAAACTCTTTTATGTCAATTTTGACACTATTTGGTATTTTGTTTTTGATAAATTCATAACAACATTATTACTTATAAAACAATTCATATAACGAACCCTAACATGTCATATTAACCTATAAAATTATTAGAGTTCATAAAATGTCTCAAATTACATTTATTTGGATATTTATAATATCACATATTTTAATATTTCATTAATTAGGTAATTATTCCATCATCATTGTGTCATAAATAATTTAAATTTTTTAATGTATAAAAAATAAAAATAAAATATCATTATTTAGGAAATCATTTTATATTTCTAATGAATATCTATAGTCGAATTTATCATATGTATAACCCTATATTAAAAATGTTTTATTTATTAAACTTTGATTTTAACTCTTTTAACTCTTCTATAAATAAAATAATAATAAGTGTCCTAATCTAATCCAAGTGGATCAAATAGGTTCATATTTTATTCCAAAGGTTGTTTTTGGTTGAATTATACTTATCCAATAGAATTAGGAAATGTGTTAGGGTAATAATAATATCATTTTTACCCTTAATTACCCTGTTTACTTTTAACCGTGGTAAATAAAAGTAAAAAGTTACTATTCACCTAAAATTATTTTTATCTTATTAAACCAAATTTTTCTCCTTGATATTAACCATGTCTGTCATATATTCAAAATTCCACTCACAGAATTGGTAAAATTACGTTTTATGTGAATTTGCAAATTCTCCTAGGTGGTGGGTAAAAGACGGTGAAAAGTTATATAAAATTTTTATATATATTAAATTATTATAAATAGACTCCAATGAATTACATTGAAAATATATAGGTATTATTTATCTAATTTTACTTTAAATAAATTCAAATAAAATAAATAATTATTTAAATAAAAAGTCGGTTTTAAACAATAACTCAGTGTTTTTCACTATTCGTTAAAAATTGAATGTTTTCAGAAAAATACCAAAAATTTACTATAAGCTAATTTTGATATTCCGAATTCAAAAATGAAGTATATTTTACCAAATTCAAATCATAAAAGTTTCATTTATTAATTTAAAATTAATTCTCGTTGTCAGAAGATAAAGGCGTATTTTTAAGAAACAATAACTATCAAAAGATTAACACTTGTTTATGTCCAATTTCAAAGTGAAATTACTTAAAATTACTAGCATTGGATTAAATGGTAAAAATATAATCTATTTATACTTACAAATAATTAAAATTTATAATTTAACACTATAAATTATTTTGATTAAAAAATTTGTTTTCAGTTAAAATATAGTATTTTTCACTATTCACCCAAATATAAAAGTAAACAGAAAAACCCCAAAAAATTATTGAAACAAAATTCTAATGTCCCGATTCTAAAGAAGAAGTTTATTTTGTCAAATTGAATATAATTTTTTTAAAAAATATTAGATTTAAAATGGGTTTAGCATTAAAAGGCGGTACAAGTGCATTTTTTGAAAAATACTTCTTTTATCTGAAAAAATGAATCAGTTCTTACATTATGTCTAAGAAACTCATAATATGGATTCTAAAATTATAAAAATTATATATAGTTACAAATTCAGTTAATACTATCCATAATCACTTTTGAACGACTAGTTTGGTAAGTCGTGGTGCGCTTGAACTCATTGTTGTGTGTAGTGCAAGTTATTGAATTACTTTGAAAAAATAACATGCTATGAAATCTTGGGGTGTTACATTATTACCTACTTTAATAAAGTGTGTCCTCTCAATTTGAAATTTTTTTTCAAAAACAAAAGGTTGAAAATATAAAATACCTTTGTGGGAAAACCCACATCGGAAATCAGGTTAAATAAATTTAGTCTTAATAAGAGGAAAAGGAAACGAAAGGTTCACCACCAAATTATGATCTCGATTAGGAGAATATTGGTGGAAATTAGAGACACATAATTGGATGAAAAATGTATATATTTATAGGGATTGATTGAGGTCATCAATCAAAAACAAGTGAAAATTTGAGGGCCTCAAATCCATCAATATATAATGATTTGAAATACAATCGGTTCAACAAAACATAAGTTATTATGATAACACATTTTTTGTTTTAAGATCCCTTCCCTAATGTTTAAGAATTATTTTACCCATAGAATAAGAGGGAAAAATTTATATATATATATATACTTGACAAGTATAGTTCCATCCTTTAATGAATTTATTCCAAAAACTCAACTTTCACTCTAAAAGATAATAGAGCTAAAATATATATTCTATTTATACTATTCATATAGGGTTCCAAAAAATGAATTTATAATTATTCTACCAGACCTTTTAAAAGAATCACATTATTCAATCCAGGACATCACGTGGGCTAGTGGTAGGTGATACACCCTTGTCGCCCTTCAGTTGTGGGTTTAAGCCTTGCAGCTTTTCCTGACTCGACGGGTTGTCGCCCGAACTCCGGTTTGTCCTTTTAGGGAAAACCAAAAATAATCTCAAACGAGAATTATCCAAAATAATTCTATCCAAACTCACATTAAAAAATTTATAAGGAATTTAAACACAATGAAGATCCTTTTTTCCATGTAATAACATGTGATCACCTTCATCATGTATTCTTTTAAGACATTGTAACATCGTGAATTACCATAAAACATTATTGATTACATTCAAGATCCCATATTCCTTGTAGAATACTAGATATACTCCTTACATCCAAATTTATTTTAAACTCCAACAATGATGAAATATACAAATCATTAATTATTTGAAATGTAGTCAAGAATATCCAATATAATTTATCCAAATCAATCATGTATTATTCCAAAATCACTACCTCAGTATCAAAACCATATTATGGTTTATCTCTATCTCAGTCATATATTTTCCAAAAATTTAACCTGCTATTGAGTCAGTTTTCTTGGTTCCACACAATCTCAAGTCCTTAATAAAATAGTACTGCAGTATAATCCTTATATACTCTATAATTTTTTGAACATTTACATCATTAATACAATACTCAAATTAAAATTAGTAATTAATTTAAAATAAGGTCCGTAACACTCAATAAATTTTAAAGATTACTTTCGTATAAAACATTTATTTACATATTTATTATATTGTGATTTAAAAGTCAAATTTTTCAAAACAATAAATTTATTCTGATAAAATTGATTTCATATTTTATTAATCATAGTAAAATTGTCTTTTGGTGAGTTTTTTAGATATTTATGAAAAGATTTATTTTTAAGTGAATAATGAAAAATATCATTTTGACAAATACAATGACTTTTGTTAGATCATTAGAATGTAAGAATTAATTAAAATTTTATAAAACTTTTTTCCATAACAAATATTTATTTAATAATTAAAATTATACATTAAAATTATTATGTTTAATTTATAAACCCAAAATTCACATTTTGGAACCTAAGAAATATTTTTCCAAATTTTTTTATGTGTAATAAATATATATTTTAAAATATATTTTCATTAATTTAATTAATATAATATTATAAAAATATTTTATTAATTGTAATAATCATATAATAATTATTTAATAAGGTTTATTTCATTTTTTTCATAAAAATTAGTTATCAAGATTAAAAAAGTAGTCACCATAGTAAAAGTAAATTATGTTTAAAAAGTTATATTAAGGGAAAATTCCTTAATGTATCAAAACCTTATACATTATTTGTGTAGATGTGATGTATATCCAACAATAATAAAAAAATATATGTTATTTTCTACTTTAGGATATATATTACTTTGAAAATAACAATAATTTAATATTATGTAATGAATATTTTCAAAAGTTTCCCCCCTGATTCATCTATCATCTCCCAAATTTTATAGCTTCTAGTCCCTATATATTTCCAAAATCCCTTGTAACTCAATAATTTTTCCAAGATGATTTCAAATACTTCTACAAGGCAAAAGTGATTCTTTAAAAGTCGAGAGTTAAGGTAAGGGTTTCTCGTCTCAATTTTATTTCTATGAGACATATTACATATTCACCATTTTTATTATGTGGTATATATTCTATGGTATGTGTCTTTTAATGTTACCTCTATATAATTCAAGGTATTTAAAAATACATCTCAAGTTCTCACATTCATGGGGTTTCGATTCAAAAGATACCAATGTTGTAATGGATTTTATAACTTACATATTATTTTTTAGCTATAATACTTCTTTTTGAACTTATTTCATATTTTTAGTGTATTTATATCTACTATTTTATAATATGATACTTTCTCATTCTCTGAAGGGAAAACCCCACTTTTAATATCAGTCTTCTTCCTTCATGTATTTATTTCTCATAAAAGTATAAAATTATTAATAATAATTGTCATCCACCCCAAGATAAGATGTTTTTTCTTACTTGTACAAATTATTTATTCCATCTAATATTTTCCTTTCATATTTTGAAATCTAAATATATATAATTAATATACTTACATGGGGTATTTTCTTAATGATTTTAAGCTCGTTGTTCAAGGTGATTCCCTCTGTCTTCAACATTTTCAGCCACCATAAGATGGATTTTGTTTCCATTGGTTTTTTATTTTTTTTCAACTAATAATAAATTAACTTTAATTAAAAAAAGATATCTTAAAACACTAAAGACATTTTCTTTTCATGAATGAATTTTTTATCTTCCACTCCACATTTCTTCTAGAAAACCATCAAATATTTTTCAAGGGGGAATTATTCGGATATCTTTTAAGGTGATATTTTAAAAAGGTTTTCATATTAATTTTCTAAATATTATTTTTGATGATGACACATAAATTCAACTTTTTACAAAAGAGTTAAAAATAATTATGAAATGTATTTTCGTGATATTTCTTCCAATTTATTTTTTATCTCAAAAATATATAACTCATTTCGAGTAATTTTTAATGAATCATCTACTAAATAAAATTTTGAAATACTCTTTCTAGGTGACTAAATTTTGGGAATCAACCAGTGAAACTATTGAGTTCGTTTCATGTGATACCATTTAGAAATGTTGAAAACCCATTTTATTTACATGAAATATTCATTATATTATTTATTTTTTATTTTTTAGGACACAAAAGAATATAGTTTACCAATATTATATATGTGGGTTTCTATATAGAACTATAGTTATTTGGGTAATTATATTTATCTCAGGATAACATATATTTTATAATGAGTGTAATTGAAATTTTTATGCTCATAAATAATATGGATTTGTGTATTTATGGTCATTTATTCTCAAAAAGACTTTGTTTGAATGTCATTGCAGTTATATATACTCATTAATAATGTAGATAAGTGTAATTGTGTTTAATGTTTTTCATAAATATTTTTCTTAAGGGTTATTATGGTTATCTATTTTCACAATGATTATTTGTGACGGTAATTGCATTTATATATTCTCACAAAGATTTTGTGTGAGTATACTTTTCATTATCTACACTCCCAAAGACTGTTTGTGGTCATAATTAGAAATGATTATGTTCTCCATGATATAATTACCTATGTTGATACTTTTTTCAAATTTCTATGTTATATGGCTTTGTTATGATCATGGAACATGATTATTTGTATCATGATTATATACCATTACCTCATTCTATATTTTTTATCACTTAAGATTACATGAACATTTATTTTATAAAAAATATGATTGGATAATGTTTTTTATAATATATTTATCTCATTCTCATGTTCTCATATGGTTATGATCTAACCCTTAATGACATGATGATGTGTTTTTTCCTTCTTATTGTGTGTTTTATATCACCCCTTTCTTTGTTTTACTCTATAAGTTATAAAGTTGAGTATATCTTATGAGAAGAATAGAAGGGGTTTTAGTGGTATTTTCTTATGTTTAAATGTTCAAAATTATTAAAAAATAAGTTAATTATGTAACTAATCCTCAAAGACATTAAACCTTGAGTTCTTGGGATTTTAAGATTAATTCTAATATCTAATATTTATCTTATATAAATGATGAAAAACACATACATTTCTCTCTTAGGTTATCTCATTTTTCATAAAATAAATTTATAAATAATATATTTTTAGTGCTGGATATGGGAGTTCAGATCTGGGGTGTCTTAGTTTGCATCAGTGCTAGGTTTATTTAGTTTTTGGGATTAGTTAAATTATTTTTGGTTATTATTTTAGTATTTATTTTTGTATTTGACAAGAAAATATTAGTAAAATCCCAAAATATAATTCAATGTATAGGAATATGTCAAAAAAATAGGTAAAGTATAGAGTGTGTGGTTTCCTAGAAATATGATACCCATATAGATAAATACAAGTGGATAAAAGCACTGACCCATATTCTCCTAAGAGTAATAACCAAGAAAAATATTGGTTGAGTATTAACTTGATCTTTGATCGGTGCACATAAAGTGGTCCTAACTAAAAACCTTGTTTGACACCCATAGGGGATGTGCTTTAGTGATTAAAATGTTCATTATGAACTATTATAATGTATTTAAATATAATTTAAGGATATAATACAAAATTAAAAGGTTATACAACCTAAAAAATTAAAATGGATAACCAAGATTCAATCATAGATATTAATAATTTATCAAATATATTTCATTCCTTCTATGTTAAAAGATTATTTTTAAATTTTTACCGTAATATGTATTCTCGTCACTAAATTTAATTTATTTTATCATATACAAAGAAATTGGGAAAAACAAGTAAGAATAATTAAGAAATTATTTATAAAAATTTGTATATATTTGTGATTATTGAAGTTAAGAAGTAATTTTTTATGTTATAATTTGGTATTGGATACTTAATATCACATTTTAACTATTTTTAAACATATCAATGATATTTGGTCAATATGATAATAAATAGATCCCTCAAAACATTCTTATCCATTTTGGGAGATTTAATCATCATTATTATTGAAAAAAAATCTATTGATTTTGAAGGCTTTTCAAATATTCAACTCATGTATAAGAAACTATTTGATCTTTAAGGGATTGAATTCATAAAAACATAAATTTAAGTTTTTTATTGGTTGGTGGTGTCAAGAGGGATTTTTGAGGTGTTCTAGAGGATATGGGAGAGTTTGGTCCATTTATATGGGCACCATGCCATGGTGGTGGTGGTTGTGATGGACATTTTGAAAAGTGATTTGAGTTTGGTTAGAGATTCGATCATTTTTTCAGGGTTTGTGCTTGGATGGTCACCCTCTAAGACATTGGAAATATAATAGATATCAAGGGATGTTGGTTTTTTTGGTGAGGATTAAATGGACAAAAACTTGGTGCTACACAGTAGTGGATGGTTGTTTTAGAAATAGGGTTACCGAAAATCCCCACTCCATAGTCGAGCTTGTGGTGGAACTCAAAAAAAATTATATTATGATTTTAAAACATACACGAATTAGTGGATCAAAAAAGTAAATTTTGGATCACCCATTGACTGGTGATCACCATTGGTGTTTTTAGGACCCCCATGCCATGGTTAAGTCTTCTGAAGCCTCTCTATAAAAAGGGGAATCCAACTTTCCTTGGTTTTTTTCATATACACTAGAGATCTAATCAACCCCTTAACCTACCATTACCTTTTAGTCACACCACTTAAATTCAAAAAAAATCAAGGTACTCTTCTTTCCATTATATTTTCTATTCATCTTGTTCTTCCTTCTTCTATGAGTTTTTTTGGGGGAGATCCTCTATTTGGGGTTGGAAATTGAGTATTCCTTGATGGTACCTTGTCATGTCTATGATATAGTGGTCTTGCCTTCCATGGTGGCTGATTTGTGATCATTTATTCTTACCAAGAGACTATTAAACATCTTTTTAAGGTAGATAATCTTCACTATCTACTTTTTTTGTCCACTTTTGGGAATTTCATTATTTTTTCTTCCTTTGGTTGGATAGTGTGGGTTGACATAATTATATAATTAAATGTATTTCACTAAAAATAAATTGTATGGGATTTTTTGGATGTGTTTAGTTGTTTTTTGATATTTCTTATGAGTTTGTACTTTAATGTATCCTTTCCTAAAACAATGGTTGTTGGGAAACTTGTTTTGTTGTGGTTATTGTAATTTTTGGGAATTATTATGACACATCAATTAAACTCATCATACATAAAAGGAAAATTACTAATCTAAGGGTAAATAATTGGCTTCCCTTGTAAATATTAATTTGTGTGAGAGTTCTCTTGAAATAAAAAAATTATATAATTTTTTGAAGGTCCCAATGAAATGTAATTTTTGGTTGCAGTGAAAGATATAACTGTTTTTTATGTTTTCATGTGCTCGTAGTAAATTTTTTATGGTTATGTTGACCTTGTGTGTATTTGTTTTACAGGGAATGATGGCCCTAGTTGTATGCTACTTGGAGGACTTGGATCTGTGTGGATAGATGGCCCTAGTTGGGCTCGTAAATGGTCTTTTAGTGATGAATTAATTGTTAACAATGACCTTGAAATTAAGATATTGAAATCGATTGGGTACAACATTAAAAAAGTGTAGATTAAAATCAATATGTTATAATTGTTTTAATGAAATAAATGATTAATTTATTTTGGGAACAACGAGTGATTGTAAGATTATAATCCTTAAATATGAGATTAATGTTTTATTATGTTGAATTTGGTTGGAAATTATTATATCTAGAAAAAAAATTAACTTGAAACAGGTAAGAAATGTATGAATTATGTGTGTCTTGTTGGTGTGGTATTTTACAATAGTGGTTGTATAAATTGATAAAATGTATTATTGTATATTGTTGTGGTGTTATGGGATTCATTATTGTAATTAAATTTAAACCGAAAGTTTTGATATTGTGTATTATTATTTATCATGTATTTTGGTGTTATTTTTATATACACCCCACTCAAGTTTGATAACCATATTGTTTCCAAAATATTTTGGGGTTTAGAGTGTTTTCTATAAAACCCATGTTAGTATTGAAAGGGATCTATAACCATTCCCTCGACACCAATCTCCCTACATCATTAGCTTCTAGTGATATAGGTTGTAAATATGTTGATATGTATTATGGGAAATGTGTGGAAGGAGGATGGTATGTTGTTGATATCCTACTTGTTCAAAATACCCTACTGCCATGGATATGTGATATGTGGTTGGTTCATCGAGATTTGATATGTATTTTGTGTCACGAGATTATAAAGACCCGGAAATTTCAAGGAATTTTTTTTATTAAATACTTTGGAATTTTACGAGTCTGTGGCTTCTAAAGGCACTTGATTCTGAGGACTAGTGTGCCCGGAATCAATTTTCTATGTTTACCTCGGGTATATTCAGATAACGAATGAGCGGGTTTTTCTATTTTCTGAACCGGTGCTCAGAATTGAAATCTGAGGGCACCGATGAAACCGTAGTGTGAGTATTCACTTAAGAAGACTTTAACCTCGATGGCGGATGGTCCGGTATGATAGTTAGTTTTTTTGGGGATTTTACGTGGGTTAATAAAATAAAATAAGTGAACAATTAATTTTATTTTGTTAAACACATGTCGTGCTGATAAAGTGGTTAGAAACTCCACTTGGGAGTTGGTGGTGGGACCGCCACACCCTAACCCCCCATGAGAGGTTATGGTGGTGGGTCCATCGAGATCCAACCCCCCATGTGAGGTTGATTGTGGTGGAAACCACACGAGGCATCCCATTAATGGGACGTAAATAATAACTCCTTGACTCCCCCTCATTTATTAGGAAGAGCCTCTAGATTTAAATCCCCCTCTTAATTGAAGAGGATGAAACCTCCCTTTTTTAATGAGGGGACCACCCAAGCATTAACCACCACCCCCATTTCCTTTTTGTGGTTAATTATTGGTGGGGACCGCGAGGAAATATCCTCCATTTGGAGGATATTATTCTGTGGGGACCACCCGGTCCAATAACCCCCTTTTTGACTTCCTCCTCATTTTAATGCGCCACCGTAGCATATTAAATTGGGTGGAGCCCTCCATCATAAATTCTCCATTTATGACTTGCGTGCCAATGATGAACCCTCCCACTCATATATAAAGGAGACTAGGTGAAGGAGTTCTGTACGGCTTCTTCAAGTGGCAGAACGCTGGAAGCAAAGCACGACACCCAGCACTTGGAGAGTTTTCCACTTCCTCCAATGAATAATGAAGAACGAAGAACGCTGACGCCACCCTTGGATCCTTCCTTCCCGACGTTGATGGAATAATGTCTATCTTCCACGACACCCATCGTCCGTGACTTTCCATCGTCTAATGCCGTTTTAGGATATAGGGGAATTGTATGTTTTTCATATTCATGTTTTATACTCTTGAACATGGCATTTAATTGTTGAGTAATGTTTGAACTACTAACGCGGTGCATACAGACTAACAAACAAGTCCGGACACACCACTAGTTTGTTCTTGATCCGCGAAATATTTGGCGATGATGATGCGGGACCGCAATGGCGACTAGAGGCCTTCGCAGTGATGTACGGGTCCCGAGACGAAGGCATGCGTAGTCAGAATCAAGAACGGACCACTGGAATGACTCCGGTGGCCCGCGGAAGACCCTGGCGGCGCGGCGGCACTGGCGGCGAGAGATGGCGGCCAGCACCGGCCGACCGCATTGAGGCGGCGGTCCCCCAGCACGCCGCCGGCTGGGGCCCGCCGCGGCATTGGCCGTGGCGGCGAGGGTGGGATCCCGCGGCCGCACGGGATCTAGTAGAAACAGCGGCGCTAGCCTGGCGCCGCATCCGCGGGACAAGGGGTTGTACCCCCCTCTCGGCCAGCTGGCCGATCCAACACCCCTGGACGGGACGGGGCAGGTCACGCAGACCGGGCCACGCCCTACCGGGCCAACCCAGGGGGGTTGGCCCGAGTCAGACCGGGCCCAGACCACCCACATCGGGCCGTTTTTAGTCTTTTTCCAATAAGTTGAGTTGTGGACCTCCGATCGATTCACCGTCGGTTTTATAGGATTCATCGAATCGAGACGGTCGTTTCTTTATATTAAACTCATGCTTTCGACGATGTTTGTGTAATGGCCGGGTTGGTTCGAACTCGAAACCAACCAGGCCCTCAGAGCGGAAACGCTTCTAACATGAGGACCGGAGGTCCGATTGATGTGTCGTCGACTACGTTGGAATACTCCACTTGAGGTTTGGATGAATTTGGATTATGGTCGGGTTGGTTTAGCTTATAAACCAACCGGGGCGCTGGAGCGGAAAATCCAATAACTCTCAGACCGGACGTCTGTTTGACGAACCGTCGGCGACATTGGTAATCTCGTTGAGAAATGGTTACTTTGAGTATAACCCATGGGAGTTAGGGGTACAATTGATAAACGGTCGGGTTGGTTCATACATGAAACCAACCGGGCCCCTGGGACTAAAAAGCTAATAACTCACAGATTGAGTATCTGATTGACGTGTCGTCTATTGGGTTGAGACCACTGTGAAGAGGAAGTTATTTGAGATACTTCTTCGTGGGACTTTATGACACCTGGTGTGTCAACCAGTAGCTCGTGGAGTGGATCCTCTCGGAGATGAGCATACGGAGTACGGTGATCTTGTAGCTGGCTATGAACTGATGACTTCTTGTCAGATTCGATTCAGAGTGACTTGTATTGCTCAGTGGGGAGCACTACTTTTGAGGTGGCAGACCCATAGCGAAGTATCACTACTTTGTGAGGTGGAAAAACCGCGGTTCTGGATAGGAGGAGTACCTATGTAGGCTATGAGGGGGAGCACTACTGTGTGAGGTGGAAGACCCATGGTGGGGAGCACTACTTTGTGAGGTGGAAGACCTGCGGTACTCGATAGGAGGAGTACCTCACCAGTCTAAGGTTAGTGAGTAGCACCTCAGAGTCGTGAAAGATCTTCATCACTCGACAGAGGAGGAATTATCTAGCAGCCATGTTTTCATCATCGTGAATGAAAAACCCTGGGTTGAGCTGAGTCAATGACCTTTGTGATTACCTCATGATTGAGATGGGATACTTGATAACTGAGGTATATGTTTGGGCATATACCTGAGTAAAGGTTATCTGTTGAGATCTTTCTTTATAATTTATCCTTGTTGGTTTAGTGAGACCTTGAGGGTCTCGGGGTCCCTGTTGAGTATCATTATACTCACCCCTGCATGGGATATGCCCACACCTCATTGTGGTGGATGTAGACGATGGACAACGCAGATCATGGTTGAGGCTTGTAGAGCTGGGCGGTACCAGTGGGTGTACTTCACGAAGAGATGGTAGTCGGAGGTGTACTTCATGACCAGATGGTACCCGCAGGTGTACTTCATGACGAGACGGTACCCGGAGGTGGACTTCACGACGAGACGGTACCCAGAGGTGATAGACAGACGTGGAGAGCTGAGGTGGCCATCTGTACCTACTTTTTTGTAGGAACTTCAGAGTACGATCCAGGAGTAGCTTGAGACCTTCCTATTGTTTTTTCTTTTCCTTTTACTTTACTGTTGGGCTTGTATTCCAACCCTTTCATAATTTCAGCACACTTTTTATACTGCTTACTTACTGTTTGCTTCTTCTTGTACTCTGGTTGTGTGTGTTTACGTTTCTTAAAGGCAATGCCTTCCCTTTTTATCAGGATTTATGCCTTTGGTGCTAGTTGCCAGCCCCTGGCCTATGGAAGGTGGGATTGGGGTAGTTACGACACCGGTCCCAGGGGATGGGTCGTGACAAATTGGTATCAGAGGATGTCGTTTCTACCATAGAACATAGAACTCCGATATTTCCTTTATGTGAAACAATAGTGTTAATGGTACCAAGTGTGGTTTTCAGTCCAGGGAGTCCAGTTTTGGTGCGGTGGCCGACATATCCATACACTAGGACCCTGACTACTTATTTCCGGCTCAGAGCCCGAAATCACTGATTGCATGTGTGTTTCCAAAAGTTTTCATTTAAGTCATATCAAACTAGGTCAGCTTACCATGTATAGTATTTTGACTGTGTTGCATCTGTTATTTCAGGATGCCTCCCCGCGGACGACCAGCTAGAGCCCCGAGAGTTGTACGTACTGATAGCCCATCGAGCGACGAGGCCTCATTACATGGCCCTCTTCCAGTTGAGGCACCAGAAGAGGAACCAGTGGAAGTACTACCTGTTGGGCCACTGATGCCACCAGCCCCAGTAGTAGGCAATGCGCGCCGCTTGAGCGTGCTGCACGAGTTCCAGTGCCAGAGGCCACCCAGGTTCCAAGGAGACATGGACCCACAGGCGGCTGAGGATTGGATAGAGGCTATGGCAAGAGTCTTTAGACTGGTAAGGACACCAGCCGACTTCATGGTGATCCTTGCTGCCAGCCTCCTACAGGCAGCAGTAGGCAGGTGGTGGAGCCTGATGCTTCAGATGCACGACGAGGCGACACTCCTATGGGCAGACTTCAAGATCCTGTTCCGGGTGGAGGTTGTAATAGCCACCCTTCGAGCGATGCGGATACAGGAGCTAGTGCATCTGCAGCAGGGCAACATGATAGTACCACAAAACTCAGCGAGGTTCAAAGACCTCTCGCGCGACTCCAAAGACATGGTACATGACCCGTTCTTCCGGGCCCGGACCTTCGAGCAGGGGCTCATGCAAGAGATTAGAGCTTCAGTTGTCCCCCAGAGAATCCCGACGCAGACTGGGGTGTTGGAGTGAGCCCTCTTAGTGGAGAGTTTCTTTGTAGAGTTGTCTCTAGTAGTGGGACCCACTACTAGATGGCATGCATCCGAGTCTTCTACACCTAGCAGTAGACACACATAGGGGTCCAAGAGGGCCAGACCTATAGGTGGTCGACCGCACGACTTAATATTGGTAGTGCGAGGCACCAAGGGTAGAGAAAGAGCCAGACCTTCCATGTTGTGTTACACATGCGGTGAACAGGGTCACATGGCCCGTGACTGTCCGAGCCACTGCTCGGATGATCAGCAGATAGAAGAAGGACCTCCCAGGCAGAGGTTCGATCGAGGCGGACCGCAGGGAGCAGCAGGCCGAGGCAGGGGAGCTGGTCTTGCAGCTGGTGCTGGACGACGCTTTGAGGTGTTTCCACCACCACCACCAGGAATTCCACCCTGACCATAAGGAATAGGTGTACATAGTAGAGCACAGCTTCTGGCAGCTGAACCATATGACTACAGAGCTCTGGAAGCAGGTGGACAGGAGCGGGACTAGTTCTAGGCATGTAGGCCTTTGTTCTTGGTGCTTTTAGTTTCCATGTTTTCGTAGTTAAATTTTCCTTGTGTCTTGTACTTGATCTGCAATAACAAAAGACACTTATCATTGTGACTTTTACTTTCGTGTCCTTTTTATATGGTTGATACTAAGGGGTTACGGTTAAAACTATTGACTTGACCCTCACTTGTGAGATTAATACTGGAGGAGACCCAGTAACCACGCACTGATGTTGATAGTGTGACTCGGCCCTTGGAGGTGAGAGTAACGGTTGGATCTCTTGGTAGTATTTTCAAGGCCTTACGACATTGTCTATGTCTTGAAATACTACCGTTCATGTCAGGATTGACTATACTAGGAAAAGAATGTGGTTCATACAGGGGATGAGACCAGATTTCTCTTTTCAGCAGAGGAGAAATATCAGCATCTCTTTGGTGGAACATAGATGAAGAAGTGTGGAGATGAGTTTTTACAATTGGCATGTCTCCCCCATTGTTCATTGAGCGAACGGTTTACGGTTCTCTCCAACTCAATAGTCTCAGGTGCATCTTCTCTCAGAAATACATGAACCTGAGACAGCGGTGATGGATTGAAATCCTCTAGGACTATGACTACAAGATAGTTTATACTCCTAGGGAGGGGAACGTTGTAGTAGATGCTCTTAGTTAGAGGTCAGGGTTTCAGCTGTTGGGAGTAGCTAGAATGTAGATGGACGCATTTCATATATCCTTTGTGGATAGTGATGGAGTCAGCACGTGTAGAACCAGAGATGGATCAAGCTACAACAGAGAAGCTGCAGATCATCTAGGAGTGGATAAAAGACTGTTCAGAGTAGATAAATGTCCTATGAAGATTGGAGACATGACCACTGGAGTTCAAGGGTGACGACCACCTCTTATTATGGGTCACACCTCGACGGGGTCTATGGAGTTTTGGCCAAGGTGGCAAGTTATCTCTTCGATTCATCGGACCTTTCCAGTTTCCTGGTAGAGTAGGCAAGGTGGCTTACGGCCTGGCCTTTCCACCTCAGATGCACCGGGTGCACGACGTCATCCACGTGTCTCAACTGAGGAGATGTGTGCATGACCTATCCATCATCATTGACCGCAGAGAGCTGGAAATCGATGACGGGGTGACTTTCACGGGGTTCTAGTAGAGGTTGAGGATCAATAGGAGTGGTTCCTATGAGGACGGTTGATTCCTCTTGTGTGCTTTCATTGGCGGCATGGGAACCTCCAGGAGAGCACATGAGAGTGAGAGGCTCATATTCATGTACAATACCCTCATTTGTTTCCCTAGTTTATGTTGTATCTTTACGGGAACATAAAGCCCTGAGGTGGTAGTAATGTAAAGACCCTAAAATTTCAAGGGAAATCTTTTCTTAAATACTTTGAAATTTTACGAGTCTGTGGCTTCTAACGTCACTTGATTCCGAGGCCCAGTGTGCCTGGAATCAATTTCCGAAGTTTAGCTCGGGTACGTTCAATAAATGAACGAGCGGGTTTTTTTATCATTTGAATCGGTGCTCGAAATTTAAATATGAGGGAACCGATGAAATCGCAGCGTGAGTTTTCACTTAAGAAGAATTTCACCTCGACGTTAGATGGTTGGGTATGAAAGTTAGTTTTTTGGGGTTTTATGTGGGTTAATAAAATAAAATAAGTGAACATTTTATTTTATTTTGTTAAACACATGTCGTGTGGATAATGTGGTTAGAAGCTCCACATGTGATTTGGTGGTGGGACCACCACACCCTAACCCCCCATGAGAGGTTATGGTGGTGGGGCCCACCGAGATCCAACCTCCCATGTGAGGTTGATTGTGGTGGAAACCACACGAGGCCTCCCCTTAATGGGAGGGGAATAATAACTCCTTGACTCCCCCACATTTATGAGGGAGAGCCTCTTGGTTTAAATCCCCCTCTTCATTGAAGAGGATGAAACCTCCCTTTTTTAATGAGGGGACCACCCAAGCATTAACCCCCCCCCTTTCCTTTTTGTGGTTAATTAATGGTGGGTACCACCCGAAAATATCCTCCCTTTGGAGGATATTCTTCTATGGGGACCACCCGGGCCAATAACCCCCTTTTTGACTTCCTCCCTATTTTAATGTGCCACCGCAATGGATTAAATTGTGTGGAGCCCTCCGTCATAAATTCTCCATTTATGACTTGTGTGCCAAGGACGAACCCTCCCACTCCTATATAAAGGAGGCTAGGGGAAGGAGTTCTGGACGTCTTCTTCAAGCGGCGGAACGCTGGTAGCGAAGCACGGTGCCCAGCACTTGGATAGTTTTTCTCTTCCTCCAATGAAGAATGAAGAACGCCGACGCCACCCTCGGCTCCTTCCTTCCCGACGTTGATGGAACAACGCATGTATTCCGTGATGCCCGTCTTCCGTGACTCGCCGTCATTTACACCATTTTACGAGATAGGGGAATTTAAAATATTTCATATTTATTTTTTATATTCTCAAACATGGAATTTAATTATTGAGTAATGTTTGAACCACTAACGTGGTGTGTACGGACTAACAAACAAGTCCGGACACACCGCTAGTTTGTTCTTCATGCGCGGAATATTTGGTAATGATGAAGCGAGACCACAATGGCGATTAGAGGCCTTCGCAGTGATGTACAGGTCCCAAGATGACCGTAGGCGTAGTCGGAATCAAGAACGGACCACCGGAATGACTTCGGTGGCCTCTGAAAGACCTCGGCGGTGCAGGTCGCCGGCGGCCGGAGGCGGCTGCCGGCACCGGACGACCGCCTGGAGGAGGCGGCGCCCCGACGTGCCCCCAGCAACAGCCCACCCCGGCATCAGCCGTGGAGACAAGGGAGGGATCCCGCGGCCGCACGAGATCCCGGGGAAACAGCGGCGCCAGCCTGGCACCGCGTCCGCGGGATAGGGGGTCACGCACCCCGCTCGGCCAGCTGGTCGAGCCAACACCCCCGGCTGGGCAGGGGTGGGTCACGTGGACCGGGCTACGCCCAGCTGGGCCGGGCCGCGCCTGACCGGGCCGAACCCGGACTCGGGTCGGGTCGACCCGGTTCGGGCCGACCTAGGGGGGTTGGGCCGGGTCGGACTGGGCCCAGACCCCCCCACTTCGGACCGTTTTCGGTCTTTTGTCCATAACATGTGTTTTGGACCTCCGATTGACACATTTTCAGTTGAGTAGGATTCTTTAGATCAAGGCGGTCATTTCAGTATATTACATTCAAGGTTTCGGTGATGTTTGGGTAACGGCTGGGTTGGTTCGAACACGAAACCAACCGGGCCCTCGGAGCGGAAACACGTATAACTTGAGCAACGGACGTCCGATTGACGTGATGCCAACTACGTTGGATTCCTCTTGATGATAAAGTTCTTTTGGAATACTCCACTTGAGGTTTGGATGCAGTTGGAGTATAGTCAGGTTGGTTTAGCTTATAAACCAACCGGGCCCCTTGAGCAGAATAGCCAATAACTCTCAGACCGGACGTCTGTTTGAAAAACCGTCTGCGACATTGGTAATCTTGTTGAAAAATGGTTCCTTTGAGTATACCCCATGGCAGTTCAGGGTATAATTGAAAAACATTCGGGTTGGTTCATACATGAAACCGACCAGACCCCCGGTACTAAAAGACTAATAACTCACAGACCAGGCGCCCGATTGACGCCCCATCTGTTGGGTTGAGACCCCTGTGACAAGGAGGTTATTTGAGATACTTATTTGTGGGAATTTTTGACACTTGGTATGTCGACCAGTAGCTTGTGGAGAAGATCCTCCCGTAGACGAGCATACGGAGTACGGTGACCTTGTTGCTAGCTGAGACCTGATGACTGCTTGTCTGATTTGATTCGAAGTGACTTGTATAGCCCAGTGGAGAGCACTACATTGTGAGGAGGAAGACCCATAGCGGAGGAGAACTACTTTGTGAGGTGATATACCCACGATACTCGAGATGAGGAGTACCTCTGTAGGCTATGAGGGGGAGCACTATTGTCTGAGGTGGCAGACCCATGGTAGCGAGCACTACTTTGTGAGGTGGTAGACCCAAGGTACTCGACAGGAAGAGTACCTTAGCAGTCTAAGGTTAGTGTGTATCACCTCAGATCCGTGAAAGATCTTCTGCGCTCGAGAGAGGAGGAGTTCTCCAGAAGCCGTGTTTTCATCATCATGAATGAAAAACCCTGGTTTGAGATGAGTTAATGACCATTGTTATTACCTCATGATTGAGATGGGTTACTTGATAACTTAGGTATATGTTTGGGAATAGACCTGAGTAAAGGTTATCTGTTAAGATCTTTCATTATGGTTTGTCCTTGTTTGTTTAGTGAGACCTTGAGGGCCTCGGGGTCCCTACTAAGTATCGTTATACTCACCCCTTCATGGGCTATGCCCGCACCTCATTGTGGTGGATTCAGACGACGGACATCGCTGATTGTGGTTGAGACTTGTAGAGCTGGGTGGTACTCGGGGGTGTACTTCACGACGAGACGGTACCCGTAGGTGTACTTCATGACAAGACGGTACCCGTAGGTGGACTTCACGACGAGACAGTACCTGGAGGTGGAATTCATGAAGATACGTTACCCAGAGGTGACATACGGACGTGGAGAGCTAAGGTGGCCATCTATACCTACCCTTCAGGTAGGAACTCCGGAGTACGATCCAGGAGCAGCTTGACACCTTCCTGTTGTTTTGCCTTTTCCGTGTACTTTACTGTTGGGCTTGTATTCTGGCCCTTTTGTACTTTCAGCACACTTTTTATACTTCTTACTTAGTGTTTGCTTCCGCTTGTACTCTGGTTTTGTGTGTTTACGTTTCTTAAAGGCAATTCCTTCCCTTTTTATCGGGATTTATGCCTTTGGTGCTAGTCACCAGCCCCTGGCCAATGGAAGGCGGGCTTGGGGAAGTTACGACACGGGTCCTGGGGGATGGGTCTTGAAAGATATATAATATATAGTTGGTTATACCATTAGTGGATAAGGAAAGGATGTGGAAAAGGATGTTTTTTCTATGGTAGATAGAGGAAAATTAGTTGGGAAGTGGTTGTGGGGGATCCCATCCTTATATTCTTTTAATTTTATGTCATTATACATTGATGAATTGTTTAGTGAGAAGATTTTGGTGTGATTGGGATTTAATAGTTGTCTTATTTAGGTACTAATGGGCACTTTTTTATTGTCTCATGCATTAGTATTCTCCTTTTACATTTTCATGAGAGATCATGGGTATGATCAAAATGAGTATGCATGTCATGCTCAATCTATGCATATATAAACAATTTTCCTAGTTCTTCAAGGGAATTCAGAGATAGGGTGTGACAATACTATCTTGGGAATTGGAATTTTTATTAATTTAATACTATAGGATTGTCTTTTGGCACTTTTCTTAGATATTTTAGTTGTATTCATTTGAAATTTTCCAAGAATTTTCAGATAGTACGTTATAATTTTTATTTTATGTGATAGATTTTTTGGTGGTTTATATCCTATCTATTGATATTACATTTATATTAAGGGTAATACCTACCAAATATTTGAATTTATTTATACCCCCAGTTCTAGTCTCCAACCTGAGACCTCCTAGAGGTGAGTCTTAGGGTTATTATCTCTCATCCTTCTTTGTCAACCTAGGAGTTTCACCTTTAGAAGGAGGGGGCCTTGAGAGAGTTGTATCAAAGGTTATGGTTGAGAGTTATGGTCATGAACCAACCTAAGTTGGGTATCAAAAGAAAACTACTCCAAGACCACATCTATAGGCCAGGGGTGGATACAAGAACCTAAGACATAAATAACTCATGGAGGCTTTATCCTAAGTACATGTGTGCACACACACATCCAACTTGATGAAAAAGTGCCGAGAGAAAGAGTAAAAGACGAAACACCTATATAAAGTAACAAAACATGAATGAACCACTAGATAGTACAAAAGTATGGTAATGTAAACTGAAAATTAAAGGGGAAAAATACATTCCCAACTATAAATATTTCCCTTCCAGGAAAAATAGGAAACATAAACTATAGGGAGAGCCCAACTCCTAAATCCCAAGCTTTGACCACAGTATTGATTTCAAAGTACCAGTTATCCCTAAGATCCTTTGAAGTCACCGCCAACCTATCCATAATCTTCATATGACATGAAAAATGCATAAAAATACCATTAAATGGTTAGTTTATGCATACCCAGTAGGATTCCCTGAAATATGAAGGGGGGGTAGAGAGTGATACAGTAGGAAAAGAAAAATAGTAGATACAACATATAGTCAAAGAGAACATCTCAACCCAAACAAAGAGTGAAATTTACCTCATCCAATAAAAAGGGGATCAACACATTGATTAGATAAAATACAATTTAATTCTTCACCAACTATGGTAAGAGATTAGAATCATCAGAAAATAACAAGATAAAAATAGAAATCTTGTGGCATACCTGCACGTCTTCACCTCTCCTCAAAGAAGAGTGACCAAATCCAAGGTTTGGATACAAAAGAATAAAATATATATAAACTTAGTAAAAATAATCCCAAATGAGGGATTAATGATATCTCCATCTCATAGCTTATCCTAGGAAGAAGAGTATACAACTGTTCAAAAATCCCATCAACAATTCCCAGCATCTCTCACATCTACCCCAAAGTAACAGTCCAAGTCCATCCACACCTTGTCACTGTGCTGCCTAGTTGAGGGGCCACAATATCTAGGAAGGGAACTAATTCCATGGTACAATAGGAGGGTCTAACTTTTATTGTCATCAAGGAACTCCACTATCGAGCTCTACTAGATGTACCACTTGGAAAGTATCCTTAGAGTACCTACTCCCATGCAGATGGGGGGCACTCTCGTAATCATCAAGGAACTCCACTTATCAAACCCTACAAGAAAGTACCAATCAATAAGTTTTAAAGTAACTACACTACCCATCTCTAAAGGATGGTACCACTAAGAAAGCATTGGGGAACCCCACTGGCTATCCCTTTTTGTGGGTACCACCCTATAAGCCATCGAGAAACTCCACTGCCCCAAACTTCTATAGGGTACCACTTAATAAGTCATCGAGGAACTCCACTGCCCATAACTACTCAAGGGTACCACCAGGAAAGTTTTGAGGAACTCTATTTCCTATCCTTGTTGGAGGGTACCACTCAATAAGTCATTAAAGAACTCACCAACCCTGCCCTTCCGAAGGTTACCACTCAATAATTCATTAGAGAACTCCACTTCCTATCCCTAATAGAGGGTACCCCTTGATAAGTCATCGAGGAAGTCCACATCCCATAAAAAATAGAGGGTACCACACAGAGAGCATCAACGAACTCCACTTACCATCCTTTCTATAGGGTACCACCCAATTAGTCATCGAGGAACTCCACTTTCTAGTCCTGCAGGAGGGTACCACTCAATACGTACCTGGTGATTGTGCGCAATCACCTCCATCGTCGAGCATCACCTAGACAAGTGTCATAACACAATCATTTAAAATCATATATCTAAAGATACAACTAATGGAGCCTTCATGTTAAAAGTATATAAACACTCTGGATTAGCTACTCGTGGGCTAAATTTTGATCTCAAATAAAGGATATATGGAGCTTTGATGTTTCCCCAAAAGAGGTAAAGGGGTACATGAGATGTGAGGGGACCCACATAGCGTGTGGTCTTGCTCCAACACCAAGCTGTGTACCTATTAGAAACATGTTTCCCATCTCATGTAATAGTACAAATCATGCAGGTGTACTATATGGTGTGTCTAGGATTACTGAGACCGGGTCGTGTGCCGATGGTCACGTCTGTGTACCAGAACCCTTGTTTTTGTACTCTGATACTCAACCACGTATGTGTTTGTGTACCTCCACACGGGTTACCAACCATGTGATCATCACCATGGGTTTTCCACTTGGGGAAGGGGTAAACAGTATGTATAAGGTATACACGCAATGTTATCCATAATTTTTCCAAAACTATAGTTGTCATCGCCGGGGGGATACACACCGTGTTTTCATCCCTGTACCTGGTGTGTATTCTGGTTTAAAACAGATTTTCCAGATATTCATATCTACTTATAGCACCTTGAATCAAGCCTCATCACTTCATATCCAACCATATCATTCTCTGAAACTTGTTTATTTGGTCGTAGATCATGGTTTTTATTCGTACCTCGCTAAAAATAAATCTCCATTTGTTCATCAGAGGTCTGTCACACATTCTGCATGCCAAACCTTCCGCGTTCAATAAATTAGAATTCAATCTTCCAAATTATCATCCAAAACCTATAAACATCCTAAATATATCCATATATAATTGATATGTGACTTTAAAGTAATTATTTTGTGGTTATGGGGCTAAAATTGGGCTCGGTAATGCCTGGAAATGTTGAACCCGTATTGAGGGGTCTTAACGGGGATGAACGTGAAGAAGATGGGGGGTAAAGGAACAATAAAAATAGTGTAAAAATAATTTTCATAGATTTCTAGGAATATGTTTAGGAATAATTACATTGGGTTAGAAAAATTTTAATAAATCAATTTAATATCTGTTACTTGGACCATGCTCAATCCAAAATTGATGCAAACCCAAGAACTAGGATGGGTCTACCCAATCAATTTAATTAAAGGGTGTGAATCACAAATTAATGATCCCTACTAAGTTTTTGGATTTCTCATTGATGAGTAGAGAACTCTCCAATTTGGAAGATGTTTCATTGTGTTCTATATGTCTTGATCTACTTCGATCCGGCATTTCGTCATCATCTGATGAGATTCACCAGTGGAGGAGTTCGAACACCCCGTGCAAACACTTTTCATGTTGCACCTAGTGTAAACACTTCTTTTCAAACTCAATCACATTATCAGATTCCTAATCTAAGATTACATTTAAATTTTATTATATTTTCATTAATAATTATCACATGCCCAATTTTTAATATTATTTTGGATATCATCATGTGAAAATTATCCAATATTGAATTTTTCATTACTTTCTAAGACCGGATAATTTTTGGGTAAAAATTAAATATCTTATAATAATACTATATGTATTATAACAACATAATGTCCCAAAAATGATGTAATATATACCATAAAAGGAATCCATGAAGAGATATATATTTAGTCATAAAAATGTTGTTTTTTATATTTGTTTATTTATTTAATAAATCCCTAATGAATCCTTTAAACCCAATATTATAATATATGGTGTTAAAATCATTTCTTTATAAACATGAATCACTTACACACCACCGTGGTAATTATTTTAATGTGATTAGTTCTTGTCCTTAAGATAAATTGAAAGACACACCACTTTTTTAGAAATAATGGTCACCAACCATGGTATAGTTTTTTATTTTTATTACTTTATCATATAGAGTATAAAGCCTATGTTTCTAAATTAATAAGTAATAATACTCTCTTTTGATATATAAACCCACCCAAGATCCCAATAAACTTCACTAAAAACCCTTTTATCATGATTTTAATCTTACCTAACCTCTCTAAATCCATCCCAAGGTTCCCCTATGCTCTTAATAAGCTCCTCCAAATCATTTAGAAGTGCCCATTCAATATATGGTATCCTCTCCTTCTAATATTTATTCATCAAACTTCTTATATTATGCCAAATGATTTCTAATTTTACATATTGGTTAATGTTTTTACACATATATATTAATTTAATTATAATTTAAAAGTGATTATAGGTCCCTTAAAATATCATTTAACCATTTTAATAAAATTTATGTACCCCCGTTATGATTTATAAATTATCCTGAAATTTTCCAAGCCCAACATTTCTATTTTGAACACCAATCCTCATTTCAACTAATGAGTATTAACCTAGTTGTACTTATCCTTAATTTATTTTGGATTTACATTTAACCCATTCAAATTAACATTGGGGTTAAAATTTATTAATTAAATTTGTTTTTTGTATGATCTGCGTGGCACACTTATGGATGTTCATGGTATAAAAGTGATGTGTGGGCCCTGAATTATATTTCCCTTCAATGCATTGGGTAATGTTTTTATCTAATGATATTCCATGTATGGAATAAGGGAGGTTATAGTAAGCACAAAATTTTATTATTTTATGTAAGTTATCCTTGAATTATTCTTATGATTTCATGTTTTATAGTGTTTCCGGATTCCTTTGTTGACTTTATATTATTATGTTATATCATGGATCATTATTCTAGGTTATGATTCTCACCCCTCTTAAGTAACCTTGATATGAATCTTGTGTCACATGTACTACTTTACTATATTCTATGATTTTTTATTCCCCTACAAGTCTTTATATCTCACCCATTCTCTAAGGTATTTCCATAAGTTATGTTGGGTAGTTTTAAAAGGCCCAAGTAAATAAGGGAAAGTTTCATAGTTTTAAAATAATAATTTTGTTTCTATATTTTAAGTAATTATTCTATGTACCTAATTATATAAAAACACTAACCCACATGATATTTTGGTGTTTCTTTAATACACTAAGACACATAATATTTTGGGAGGGGTACCTTTGGGTGGGAGGGGTTCATAAAAGAAATTAAATGATTTTAATCTTATCCAATTAGATTTTATATGAGTTTTCATGACATTAAATGTTATATGAATGAAATAGTGAGTTATTGAAATAAAGAAACATTTTCATTAACATATAAAATTATTGAAATATGGATAGAATGGATAGTAATAACACATTAATATTTATATACTTTTACATGGATGAACTTGTTTCATATTTTAAAGAATGGATTAAATTTTATGAAAATAAAATATTTATGTGATACGTGATGTTTTGTAAATAAAATTACATGTGTTGTTATTTAAAATATTGATATTCATGCTTAAGAGTAAGTATTTTATTTTAATAATTATCCTGTGACATGAAGATTAAATATTAAATTCATTAAAAATATATCAATTCTAAAGCTAAGTAATGTTCATATTACTTCATATGGAAGAATTATAGAATCTATATTACACAACATGAACATGTTGTACTAAAATATTAAAGTAAACCCCTATCATCCCATTTATAACCTAAAATCATGTTCTCATTTTGGGTAAATTTATTAAATAATCATTAATTGAGTATGAGATGCATGAAGCATGAAATTAATGCATTTATAGTTTTATTTTGTAATTTGATAGTATGTTTCCTATTTTTTATATTGATTTACGTATATTTAATTGGAATATGAATAGCATGAGGTCTGAGATTAAAACATGTTCAGATTTTCATTTTAGATATTTCCTAATTGAAATTGTTGGAGTGAAATATTTGATGATGTCTTCTAATTTAATTTAAATAAATTAAGAATGTTTATTGATATACTTTTTACACATTGATATTTTTGGTTAAAAAATTCTCGTAGAACCAGGAATAGTTAAAATAAATACACTCCAAAATAATTCATTTTCCCTAATATAATATTTTCCCTTATTTTCTATGTATTTTTATTAAGCCAATTTAAGGTTGTTTTTTTCTATGGTATTTTATTTTATTATTATTATGATTATTTTTTACGGTTTAATAATTTTAAATCACCTTAAATATATACATAATCATCCAAAACTATTAATGGGATTGGTTATTTATTAATCTGAATTTGGGTAATGATATTCTCTCTAACAAAACAAAATTTATATGAGAGGATTAATAAAAAGGCAATTTTTTGGTATCCATTGTTGGTTGGGGTTTCAATAGGTTCTTTTTTAGTTCTTTTTATGATTTGTTTAGCTTAGATGGAAAATAGTGTGGTTAGGAATAAAATATTTGAGTTTTTGTACTCTTGTTATGTATTTTTTCTTTAGAGTAGATTACTTGTATTTGAGAGGTGTATCCCCTAATAAATTTATTCTCTATATTGATGTTATAGGTTTTATGTGTTGATATTCTGAATATTTTGTTTTCCTTGAGAGTTATCAAATAGGGTGGTAGTTTAAACCCCTTTCCACTCTACTTCCCACGTTTTGTTTCGATTATAGATAACAATAGTCATTTTATCGGTTTATAATGTATGATTATATATTTATTAAAACCATAATTTATTTTTTATAAGCCTTGGTGGTGTTTAGAGTAAGTTTGGAGGTGTTCTAGAGGCTAGGAGAGATTTCTGGTCATTCAGACGGTCACCACATTGTGGTGATGGGTGTGATGTCATCCATTTTGGAGTCTTCTGGAAGGTTTTCCCGGGATTTAGACATTTTTTTACTCTGAAATATTGTGTAGTCACAATATCAAAAATATTCAGTGTATAGTTCAACACGCCATACTGATAGGTGTGGTGAGAAGAAATCTTCCAAGTTATTGGCACTACACCATAATGGATGGTTGTGGAAAGTGTTGGGTGGATGAAATGGCTCTGACCACACTGTGGTTAAGTCCATAGTGGTGGTTGAAATGTTTTAATGATTCTTTTAAAATTCATGATAATTTGGGGTTAAAACCCTTGAATTATAGATCTATCATTGATCGAATATCACTATAGGAATTTTGAGGACCCTAACGTCATTGTGAGGTCTTATGAAGCCTACTCCAAAATAAATAGGTTTCTCAAATTGCATGGTTCTTTTTTTCTTCTTATCTTGAGTCCTAGTCAACCCACTGACCTCTCATCACCTCATAGCCACACCACTTTTGTATTTGAATTCCTTTCTTTTTCTAGATAGAATCCTCTCAAATCAAGGAACTCTTCATTCCCATATCCATTTCATTTTCCTTGTTGTTAATCAATATAAAAGTTTATTTTTTGGAGATCCTTCATTTTAGGTTGGAAATCAAAAAATTAGTGTTGGTACCATATCATGATAATGCTTATTTGGTTTTTATTTTAGTGGTGGATAATTCATGTACATTCATTATTTTTCGGAGAATGTTGAATTTTCTATTGATGTAGGGGATCCCCATTCTCTCCTTCTCGTATGTGTATCTCTGGGGATTCCATGCTTTTTTCTTCCTTTTGGTGGATTTTATAGGTTCATATAATCATATAATTAAATGGGTTTAACAGAAATTTAATTGGATGAGATTTTTCACATGTCTTTACTTATATTGTGATATTTATTATTATTGTAAGATTTCTTCACTACCATTTCTAAAAAACATGTTAGTTTGGAACCTTGTTTTTGTTGTGAATCTTTTGATTCTTGGTCTTTTTAGTGATGAATTTCTAGAACAGACTAAATATAAAAGTCTAATAACTTATCTATGGATAATGAATTGGTTTCCGATGTAAATACAGATTTTTATTAAAATAACCATGAAAGAAAAAAATGACATAATGTGTTGAAGGCCCCTTTGAAACTAAATTGATAGTATAATTGAAAGGTAGAATATATTTTCATGTGGTTATTTACTTTATGTAAGTATATTATGGTTGTGTGAACATTTTTGGGATCTTTTTGTGTAGCTTGGTGGACTTGGTTTTATACATATTAGTGTAACTGGTTTTGTGATTCCTAGTGTCATTGGTTGTGTTTGGCTGAATCCTGATAGAGGTATAATGATGTTTTAACAATGAAATATAAATAATGAAATTGAAATCACATGGTTTGGAAATTAAATAAGTATGGAATGAAATAAATGTGTGATGATTGGATTAATGAATAAAATTATTAATTAATTTTTGGAATCTATTAACAAGTGATGGTTAGACATGTTTTCTTAAATATAAAATTAATGGATTATTAAGTGGATGTTTGTTCACAAATATTAAATTTGATATTGGAAAACATGAAATGGTTTGGTTAATTGTGGCTTGTTTTGGATCATTTTCTGTTTTTTTCTTTAGTGGTGGTAGTGGTTAATTGAAGGTGTCATGAGATGTTATGGTGGTGTTGTGGGATGCACTTTTTTAATTGGACTTGAACTGATTGGTTGGGTATTGTTATATATAATATATCTTGTACTTTTAATGATATTTATATATTCAACCATTTAGATATTTATATCGTTACCAACACCAAAATATTTTTGGGTTTGGGGTTTTCACTAACATCCATGCTAGTTGTCAAATGGATAGATAACCACCCCCTCTTCCCCACTCTCCCTTCAATAGTAGCTTCCAATGATATAGGTGATGGATGAGATGATATGTAGTGGGGGTCATGAATGGTAACAGGATTGCACATTTTTTATGTCCTTCACATTCACAATAGCCTACTACCTTAGAAATTTGATATGAATTTGGTTCCATGAGATATGATATATGGTTGGTGATTTCATTGGTGGATATAGAAGGGATGAGAGAAAATTATATTTTATCATTCAAATATAGCAGAAAATCGGTGAGGAAGTGGTTGGTTGGAACCTTTTCATATATTAATTTTATGCCATTTTCTTTACTTAGAATAATTATTTGGTGATATTTCCTTTGTGAGATTGAGATTGGTTGGTTATCCTATTTAGGTTATTATTTGTCATGTTTTTTATTCACTGTTTAATTAGTAGGATCATTTCACATTTTCATGAGAGACCATGGATATGACGTTATTTTGAATACATGTAATGCTAACATTATGTAGATATAAACATTTTTTTTATGTTTCAAAGAGAATTTTAGAGATTTTGTTGGAAATTACTATATTGGGCGTTGGAGTTTTTATTGATTTATTGTCATTGGATTGTCTTTTAGAACTTCTCTTAGATAATTTATTTTAATTATATTTAAATTTTTAATTCGTTTTGGGATTGATAGTTATCATTTTAATTTTATATGATTGTTTTTTTAGGGTTTTATATCCTTTTTACTGATCCTAATTTTCTATTTATGGTAAGGCCTCTCATATTTGTACTTTCTTTATACACTCTTTACAAGTCACCAACCTATGGCCTACCAAAGGTGGGACTCGAGAGACTATATCTATGTTTATTCATCACTAACCTAGAAAGGGTTCCTTTAGAGGGATGGGGTTATGTAATAATCAATCCAAAACCATTTAATTCCTCCAAAATTTTAAATGGATCGTCGTGCCTTTTTAAATTGATTTAAAAATCTCAACTCTTTCATTTCATTCAACAAGAGAAACACCACCAAAGACTTAAATATTTATTTATTACAGTTATAGACTATATGATGAAGGATGAAAGAAATATCAACAATGTTAAGTAGGACCATAATTATTTAAATTAAAGGTATAAATTATATTCATTATAAATTATCGACAAAAAAAGAGAAAATTCCAAGCATGCCATTTTTTTAAGGGGGGAATGTAATACCCCAAAATTTAGCATCGATTTACCTTTTAATAAATATTACGATTAGTGTCTGGCTTCAATCACAACATTGATCTAAAATTATCGGTGATATATTTTATAATGATAAAATTAGAAGTATTAAATATTCCCATTATAATATAAACATTAATATTGGGGGGGTAAAAATAGAAGTAACTACATTATGAAATCTCTGTAAGAGTTAAGATGATATAAAAATTTAATTATTAATGTAATAATTTTTTTTAATACGTATAATTTTAACATTTAGTATTTTGATAAAATTTTATTTTTAAGAGAAATTTTATTTAAAAAAATTAATAAAAATTTTTTAGTGAAATTTAATTAATATTTACTGAAAAATTGATCTATCGTAAGGAATTAAGAATAAAATCAATTAAGATCTATTTTTTTGAAATATTGTATATATTTGATTTAAAAACAATTGAGCACTTTTAAATTGATTGTTTTAAATTTTATTGTTCTAAATTAAAATTATAAACACCCTTTTATACATTTTAATTAATTTGAAATATGGTAAAAAAAATATTTAATTAATTTTAAAGACCAATTTACATTAAAAACAATATATTTTCCATATAAATTATGTTTTGATATAAAAGTTAAATTTTCAAACACTAGAAAATTATTTTCGTGAAATAGATTCCATTTTTTCCATCAATATATAAAAATAATCTTATATTGAATTTTTGGTATTTTTCTTATAAGATTAATTTTTAGGTGAATAGTGATAATACCATTTTTAAAATATATTTACTTTTATTGCATCATTAGGATATAAGAATGAATTTAAATTTTTTTAAGGTTTTTACTAATGGAATATTTATTTTATATGAAAAATTACACATTAAATTTATTTTGTTTTACATTGAAACCCATAATTGACATTTTGGAACCAGAATACTATTTTTTTGAATATTGTTTTTTATGTGTTATATAGTTGATTATTTTAAAATGAATTTTTATCAATTTTAGATATTTAATATTGTAAAATGGATTTTATATTTTGAATCATCACATTCAGATAAGATAATAATGTTAATTTAATTTTTGGTTATAAAATAAGTTATAAAGAAGAAAATAGTTACTATGGTAAAAGTAAATTACGGTAAAAGTTAAATTAAGAGGGAAATGCCGAAATATCACAAAAACATATCGCTTATTTTTATGTATAAGAGGTGTGTCTACCAAGACTCACCCAATTTCCATTATTTTTAACTTAGGATAAACCTTCCTTAAAAAATGAAAATCCTTTAACACTAATTTATAAATGTTTACAATAGTGTCAGTCATCTAACTTATAAATGGATCCTCCCTCCACCCCTTAAAAGATACACTACGAATTAAAATTCTATCCTATAATATGAATTATTTCCTTCCAAAATCATAGATCATTTGATCTTGATACATTTCTCAAATACCATCTAGCTCAATAAGGTTTCCTTAAACACTTCCAATTATTATACAAGGTTGGAGTGATTTTGTGAAAGTTGAGAGTTCAGGTAAGGGTTTCTAATCTCATTTTTCTTTCTTTTAGACATATTCCATATTCACAATTTTTCTTATATTGTGTGGTGATTCTATTTCCCTATGTATGTTTTTATGATATTTTCATAAAATTCAATATATTTAAAAACCCATCTCATGTTCTACCAATCATTGTATTTCGATCCAAGAGATACCAATGTTGTAAGGTATTTTATTTGCTCAAATCCTCTTTATTTTAGTTGTAATACTTCTCCATGAACTTCTTTATTCTGTATTTGGTTTCATCCTACCTAATATTTTATTATAGGATACATTAACCTTATCTCAAGGGAGAATTACACTTTTAATTATAATCTTCTTCCTTGATGGATTTATTTCTCATAAATGTATGATGTCATTAAAAATTATTCTCATCCACCAAAAATCATCTATTTTTCTTCCAGGTCCATATCCAAAAATCCCGCAAGTGTTGTCCTTTATTATTTTTAAATTAAAATATTTATTATTTCTAGTGATCATCTTAAATATATTTACCACTTTTAAAATGGAATCATTATTTTTTTTAATTAATGTAGGTTTCAATAAATGTGTTTTAATGTAATAAAGTGGGTTTTTTCATGATAAACCATTTTATCATTCACTCCATATTACCTTTGGAAAATCATTATGTATTTTCCATGGCTCCATTTTTATGAATTATATTAATGAGTTATTCTAAAAACGTATCCATGTCACTTTATTTAAAATTATTTATAAAAGTGACTGATAAGTTTATATTTTTACAAAAATGTTAAAAATGTTCCATAAAATATCTTTTCCTAATATCTCTTTAATTTTCCTATTTTTCTAGAAAATTTATAACACGTTCAGAGTAATTTTTTATGAATCTCCATCTAAATTCCCATGTAAAATACTTCTTTTGGGTGATTGAATTATGTGTACATCTAACCCCACTCTTGAAGTAATTTCATGGGAAAACATTTGGAAATATTAATAAACCCATTTTGTTTCCATGATTTATTAATTATATTATATATGATTGATTCTTTTTTTGGACACATATGTTTGGTTTATCAATATGAGATGGGAGGTGTCCTTTTATACCTCAAATGAATTGGTTAATGATTTTTATCTAATGATATAATTACTTGGTCAAGAGTGTAATTATAGTAAGATATGCTCACAAAGACTATGCATTAGTGTAATTGGGGTTAGCTATACACACAAAGAATATGTATGAGTGAAATTTTGGTTATCCATGATTAAAAATACTCTGTGTGAGTGAAATTTTAGTATACATTACTAAAAAATACTCTATGTGAGTGTGATTATAGCTAGTGTTTCTCAAAAATACTATAAATGAGTGTAATTATAGTTATCTATACTCACATGGGCATTGTGTGAGTGTAATTGTGGTTATAAATTCTCACAAAGGCTATGTGTGGCCATAATTGTGAATTTATTTGTTCCAAATAATATAATTTTCTATATCATTTCCTATTTTGAAAAATCTATGTCACTTGACTTTATTATGAACTTGGAATGTGATAATTTATCTCATCATTCCACACTTTTATCCCATCGCATAAATTTTATCAATTGATATTACATATAAATTTGTTTTATAAAAAAACTCTTATTGGTTCATATTTTTTTAATAAGATCATTATCCATGTATTATGCCCTCAAATTCTTATCATCTAACCCTTTATTATATATTGATGTGTTTTTACCTCAATTAGATTTTGATATAACCTATTTCTGATGTTTCAATTCCCCATGTTATGATGATGATTGTAACTATGTAAAATAAAAAATGGAGACTAGTGGGGTTCAATTATAGAAAAATGTTCACAAATATTGTAAAATGAGTTCCTTGTGTAGATAATACTCAAAGACACTAATCCTTTGGATCTTGGTCTTATGAGATTATTTGTGAGGTGTTATGTCTAAGTTATGGAACTGATGAAAAAAAGACATGTATATCTTTGTCTGCATTAGTTAGTATCAAATTCAATTGTAAATAATGTGGTTTATAGCACCAGATCTGAGAGTTGGGGTTTGGGTATATTAATTGGTTTCATATTCACCAAGGTGTAATAACCCTAAAAAAGGATGGTTGAGTGTTAACTCTATCTTTACTAAATTCATGATAAGTATGCCTAATTCCACACCTGGTTTGACACTTCCTGAATATTTTTTGGTGATTCACATTCTCTATATGATCCATTCTGAAATATTTAAATAGAATTTTTGTATCTAACATATAACTAGTAGGTCAGAGAATCTAATAAGAAAATTAAAATGGACACCCTATTTTAAAACCCATATATTCATAAGTTAGGGTATATCTACAATTCCTTCTCTATTATTAGTTTATTTTTCAATGGATATTCAATAAATTATCCCCATTACTAAATTTTCATTAAATTAGTTTATAGTTTAAAATTGGGATAATAAGGTAAAAATAATTAAGAAAAATTAATAAAAATTGGGTTACATTTGTGATAATTAATGTTATGAAGTAATTATTCATTTTATAATTTGGAAGTAGATAATTTATTTCATGTTTTAAATTTTTTTTTCAACAGTATAAATATATTTTATCAAGATAAAATAAAATATATCCTTCAAAAAATCATATCCCTTACAAAATGTTTAATCATAATTATTACAGAAATAGCATGTTTGACCGATTTTTAAGTTTGTTCAAATATTTAACTCACCTGTAATAAACTGTTTAATCAAGCCAATACATTTTTATTCCCCCAAAATTTATATGTATCATGGTGACATTTAAAATTAATTTAAAAATATAAAATATTTATTCTCACTGGATAAGAGAAACACCATAAAGACTTAACCATTTCTTTATTGGAGTTGTAAAATTCTTGATAAAGGATTAAATAAATATCAATAATGTTAAAGAATACCATAATTAGTCAAATTCTACGTAGGACCTATATTTTTTTTAAATTATTTATCAATATGAGAAAAGTGTGAAGTAATAATTTATTTAAGGGGCAAGAATGTGACATCTTGATATTTTTTTATTAATTTATTTTTAAATAAATAATATTTTTCATAAAATTATTTAGACACAACACCGAACTAAAACAAACCACAATAAATTTTATTAAGTTAAAATTATAAATAGTCAATATATTCATAACAGTATATCCATTAAATTAGTGGGTATAAACTGAAGTAACCACATTATGAAATCTATATTGGAGTTAGGATGACATGAATGTGTAATTAAAAACGTAATAAATTTTATATTAATACTTGTATTTTATAAATTTTGACTGTCAATAAAATTTAATTTTACAAAATATATTTTTCTAAAAAATAAATATTTATTTTCATAAAAAATTGATGATAAAATTTAATTAAAACTTTTTCAAAAAATATCAATCTTAATAAAATAATAAAAAATCATTTAAAATATATATTTTTAATAATTCTATTTTTCTAAATATTATTTACATTTAACTCAATAAACTAAATTGATTCACTTTTAAAAGAATTATTTCAAATGTGGAACCGAGAAAAAAATATATATAGATACTCATTTCAATTTTTTAATTAAAATTAAATAATATTAAGAAAATTTAATCTTTTAAAAGATCTATTTTCTATAAAAACAATTTCTTTTCTATGTAAACTATGTTTTGATTTAAAAGATAAATATCTCAGGTAACAGCCTAAATTTTTAAAATTAAAATATTTTATTTGATAACGTGTGAGAGAGAAAAACTAAGTATAAATTTCCTTACATAAAACAATAAATTTTTCTTTCCTTACATGCAATGCTGATTTTATCTTGCATTACACACAATATTGAGTTTAGCTTTCATCACACCTAACATTGAGTATAAAGAAAATGTAAAATATTGTTAAAATATTATTGTTTATTAAAATAGTTATCAACTAGTTGTAGGAATAGAAGGTATTAATAGTACTAAATAAATTAAAAAAACTGTGGTTATCAATTTCTTATAAATAATATGATCATTGTTTAAAATAAATAAAAAATTCCAAAAAAACTATATTTTTCTAAAAGATAGTTTAGTCGTGTTTTGTGGCAATAATTTTTAATTAATTTTAAATTATTTTAGAAAATTTACATTATAAAATAAACATGATTTTAGAAATTAAACTTAGAAAATTATCTTAGGGATTATTTTTTGGATGTTTCTGAGATGTTTCATTTTTTGATAAATAGTGAGAAACATTGAATTTTAATTGAAAACAACCTTTTAGTTTTAATAATTGGTATTTTAAAACAATTTATTGAGTTGGTTTTAAAGTAAAATTAATTCAATTTTATATCAATTTACTCAATTTATTTCATTCTAATAATTTTTATATAGATTTTGGATATAAAAAAATTTCAACCATTTAAACATTATAACTTTAAAAACTGGGTTTCCCATCGTGTCTACGAGGATAATTTTGTATTAAATTCTACCAATTTTTGGAGTTTAACATGTCCAAAGGGATTCTATATTTAGAATAGGAATAATATATATTATCTAATAAGTTCAAATGAATTTTTCACAGTAATGATTACCAAAAAAGTTAAAATTAATTGACATGATTAAGGTTAAAATGAGGCTTTTCATATTACATGCATTTGTATAAAAAATAATTTTACACAAACATAGTTCTTTTATTGAAAAAATTAAATTTCATATTTATACTTAGTAGGTAAAAATTATCAAATAAAACTCAATTTAATTTTAGTCTTAAAGGGTAAATAAACTTAGTAAATAAAAATATATATGTTATCATAGTAAAACTAAATGGATAAAATTGACCAAACGTAAATAATATGAAATGATAAGATGAAAACGTATTTATTTTAGTGTGTTGTAGTTTTTTATCTACCAAATAAACTATACAATCCATTATTGATCAATTTTTTAGGCCCATGAGGTAAGTGGGACCTCCCAATAGTGAATATTTTTGTGTATTTACCAAAATGGAAATCCTCTTAAATTATAAAAGGACACTCACTCTCCCCCATTTTCACACATCTCAAGACTTTTCTATCTTAATTATATTACCCTACTAAATTTCCTAATTCCATCCCATTACCCTAGAAGTGTTATTTTAGGTATAAATCCATCTAAGGAATAGTGTAGTGAAAACCTAAGGAGTTTACCATAAGAAGAGGTAATATTATTCAATAAACATCTTTATTTTACTTCTATCTCCACCTCCTTCAATTTTAATTATACAACGTTGACATAATAAACTTATTATCATAAATATAATTTTATGTTATTTTAATAATTTAATGACCCAAAAAATTCTCCACTTTTATTAAATGGGTAAAGAAATCATTGTTTTTGTGTACAGTATACTATTACCCCACGAATAGATGTCGTTTGTTGTTTCCATTTCCAACTCTTAAGGTTGGGAATGATGATTAATATAAATTACATATATCATATTTATAAAATTATTAAACCTTTTTTTAATTATATCATATATATCTTATTATCTTCCATTCTTTTTGAGACATGATAATGTTGTTTGTATGAATGGAAAACTATTGCCTTTTAAAGTGAAGTGATTCATATTTCACTAATAGTTTACATGGAAGGTGATAAGGAATGATTTTATTGTTTATATGTGATATAAATAAATTATTATGATTTTAATTACATATTTATCATTATTTAAAAATAATATACATCATTTTTTTCTTTACTTTTCAATCACGTAAAGATGATAACATCACTCGTGTACGTGTGGACTACAGCCTTCAGGATGTGATGCGACTCTACCTCATCACCACACCACTTGTATGATATATATATATATAAATTTATAACATATTATATATCATATTATGATCATTATATAAAGATAAAATATTACTTACTTCTTTTCCAAAATGATCATTGATAAATGGAAACGTTACTCATGCATTTGAAGACCTACCATCTCCATGATCACAATGTGCATAATTTTATAGAAACATCCTTCATGATTTATTTTAAAATTAAAATTGATTTAAAAATATGATAATTATGTTATTATTATTATTCATCAGATGATATAACTACATAATATGTGTATGAACTAGATCTTTCAAGATAAAACATGAATAAGAAAACAAGGAAATTAATACCAAAACAATAAAAATAATGAAATATTATTAAGGAAATGGAAATAACATATTTTAAAATGATCATATATGATATTATAAAAATTAATATCATTCTGGAATAAGTTAATAACATTTTTAAATCCACTATATAGTAGGTTATATAATGTTCATCCAAAAGGGAGTGTAAGGTAAGGGAATTCATCTCAATTTCATTCCATTAAAGCGCATTATAATGTTATTCGCCTAATTTATTTTATTAGGTGTATATATTATCCCTTTGACCAGTAATATCACGAATAATGTATTATTCATGGTATTTTAAATTTCATTTTGAATTATTTCTTCTTAGGGGATTTGACTTAAAATTTTCTAAGTGGTAAGTTATTTCATAACTCAATTTCCGCTCATTGGGTAAAACATCTACTTCTTTGATTATTTCATGATATGATTATGTGTGTAATGAATTTTGATTATATTATATTGTATTTCCATCTTTAATATTGGGATTTAGAGTTGATATATATAATCTATTCATTTATTAATTCTCACTTCAATGTTTTGATACTTACCAAGGTTTATCTTACAATCTCATTAAAATCATGATTGTTTACTCTTAAAATTATTTTAAAAGAAATTATTTGACCATTTACTAATAAAACTATTTACTTTTATTATCCTATGGTTATTAATAAAATTTTCATGTAATAGTATCATTTTGAACTCTTTTTCAATTTAAATGTTTTAGATATATTTTTAAGAAAATATAACCTCATTTCTCTATTCGGTCCGAAATCTGGTTTCTTCCAATCCCAAGATGATATTCAAAAATATAAAAATGAGTGAAAACATTTAATGGATTAGTTCAGGATCATCAAGATCATAGCCCAAACCATGTTCGCTGAACCACCCCAAGAAAATATGACCATCAAATACCTTACCCTTAAGGAATTTGTTGGTATAATAAAATAATCTGTATTTTGTACATGAAAGTGTAAATTTGGATATTTTATAATAAAATGATTGATAAATTTATATTTTGTTACTTTATGTTTATTAAATAATAAATTTGGTAAAATATATATTTTGGTATCATCAAACACAAATTTTATTTATGGGAAATATATAGTTTCGGTTAATACACTATTTTAATGAATCCAATAATTTTATAAATCAAATCTATTTTAATAACATATTATTATTAAATAAATTTATTAAATATTTATGAAAATATAATTTTATGAAGTCAAAATTATTTTTCGTAAGGGTAAGATAATTATTACAGTAAAAAAGAGTATTTTTCAATAATTGTGGATTTTTTATTTTTAAGTGAATGTTCTCATAATTATAGATTTATTAGGATAAAATAAATATTATTTTTTATATCATAATTTGAAAATTATCCAAAATTATATTTTACCTAATTTTCTTAGACCGGATAATTTTTAGGTAAAAATTAAATATCTTATAATAATACTATATGTATTATTACAACATAATGACCAAAAAATGATGTAATATATACCATAAACAGTATCCCTGAACAAATATATACTTAATCGTATTTTTTTTTATATTTGTTTATTTATTTTATAAATCATTTACGAATCCTCCAAAACTAATATTATAATATATGGTTCTAAAACAAATTATTTATAAACACGAATCACTTCCACACCACTGAGGTAATTATTTTAATGTGTTTAGTTCTTGTCCATAAAATAAATTGAATGGTACACCTCTTTTTTAGAAATAATAGTCACAAAACATGGTATAGTTTTTTATTTTTATTACTTTATCATATAGATTTTGAAGCCTGTTTTTTTAATTAATAAGTAATAATCCTCTCTTTTGATATATAAACACACCCAAGATCCCATTCAATATCCCACAAAACCCTTTTATCATTATTTTGATCATCCCTTACCTCTCTAGATCTATCCCAAGGATTCACTATACTCTTAAGAAGATCCTCACAATCATTTAGAAGTGCCCACTCAATATATGGGATCCTCTCCTTCTAATATTTATTCATGAAACTTCTTAGATTATGCCACATGATTCTTAATTTTTCATATTGGTTAATCTTTTTACACATGGAAAATAATTTAATTGTAATTTAAAAGTGATTATAGGTCCATTTAAATATCATTTAACACTTTTAATAAAATTTATATACCCCCGTTATGCTGTAGAAATTATCCTGCAATTTTCCATGCCCAACATTTCTATAGTGAACACAAGTCCTCATTTCCACTATTGAGTGTTAACCTAGTTGTACCTATCCTTAATTTATTGTGGATTTATAGGTAACCCATTCCACTAAACATTGGGGTTAAAATTTATAAATTAAATTCTTTTTTTGTATATTCTATGTGGGACAATTATTGATGTTCATGATATAAAAGTGATGGGTGGGGCCTGAATTATATTTCCCTTCAATTCATTGGGTAATGTTTTTATCTAATGATATTCCATGTATAGGGTAAGGAAGGTTATAGTAAGTAGATAATGTTATTATTTCTTGTAAGTTATCCCTGAATTATTCTTATGATTTCATGTTTTATTATGTTTCCACATTCCTTTGTTGACTTTATTTTAACATTTTATATCATGGATCATTATTCTAGGTTATGATTCTCACCCCACTTAAGTAACCTTGATATGAATCGTGTGCCACATGTATTCTTTACTATATTATATGATTTTTTTATTCCCCTACTAGTATTTATATCTCACCCATTTTCTTAGGTATGTCCACAAGTTATGTCGTGTAGTTTTAAAAGTCCCAAGGAAATATGGGAAAGTTTCATGGTTTTAACATAAGTATTTTTTCTATATTTTAATTTATAATTATATGTACCTAATTATATAAATACACTAACCCCCATGATATTTTGGTGTTTCATTAATACACTAAGACACACAATATTCTGGGAGGGGTACCTTTGGATGAGGGGTTCATGAAAAAAATTAAATGATTTTAATCTTATCCAATTAGATTTTATATTATTTTTCATGAAATTATATGTTATATGCATGAGATAGTGAGTTATTGAAAGAAAGTAATATTTTCATTTACATATAAAATTTTTGAAATATGGAGAGCATGTCTAGTAATAACACATTAGTATTTGTATACTTTTTCATGGATGAACTTGTTTCCTATTTTAATTCATGGATAAAATTTTCTGAAACTAAAATATTTATGTGTTACATGATGTTTTGTAAATACAATTACATGTGTAGTTATTTAAAATATTGATATTCATTCTTAAGAGTGAAGCTTTTATTTTAATAATTATCATGTGAGATGAAGAGTAAATATTAAATTCATTAAAAATATATCATGTATAAAGATAAGAAATGTATATATTACTTAATAGGGAATTATTCTAGAATCTGTATTACACAACATGAACATGTTGTTCTAAAATATTAAAGTAAACCCCTATAATCCCATATATACCCTAAAATCATGTTCTCATTTAGGGAAAATTTATTAAATAATCATTATTTGAGTATGAGCTGCATGAAGCATGAAATTAATGCATTTATAGTTTTATTTTGTAATTTGAAATTATGTTTTCTATGTTTTTTATTGATTAACATATATTTAATTGGAATATGAATAACATGAGGTGTGAGATTAAAACATGTTCAGATTTTCATTTGAGAGAATTACTAAGTGAAATTCTTGGAGTGAAATATTTAATTATGTCTTCTAATTGAATATAATGAAATTAAGAATGGTCCTTGATGTACTTTTGACACATTGATATTTTTGGTTAAAACAATTCACCTAGAACCATGAATAGTTAAAATAAATACTTACCAAAATAATTCATTTTCCTTAATAGAATCATTTCCCTTCTGTTCTATGTATTTTTATAGAATCAATGTATGGTTATTTTTTATATGGTATTTTATTTTATTGTTATTGTGATTAGTTTTTATGGTTTAATAATTTTAAATCACCTTACAAAAGTGGCTAATCATCTAAAGATGGTAATGGGAGTGATTATTTTTTTAATCTGAAATTGGGTAATGATATTCTTTCTAACCAAACAAAATTTATATGAGAGGAGTTAAAAAAGTTAAATTTTTTATATGCATTGTTTTTTGGTGTTTCAATAGGTTTCTTGTAGTTCTTGTTGAGATTTGTGTAGCTTAGATGGAAAATAGTCTGCAGTTGCTGCTGCTCCTGATGCGGCTCCTATTGCTCCTACTGCTCCTCCTGCTGCGGCTCCTACTGCTCCTGCTGCTCCTACTGTGGCTGTTGTTTCTCCTGCTATTGTGGCTCCTACTGCTCCTAGTGTTGATGTCCAACAACCATCATCACATTCCTTAGATACCATTTCAGATGAACATATAGATGATGTGGATATCGATGAAATGGTCGGGAATAAGGGACCGACGTCGCAGAAAACACAGGTGCATCGTAGTTTGACGGTGTTAGCCAAAGTTCTTAAGGTGAAAAGAAAAGGTATCAAATTTGAAGTCAGATGGAATGCATGAGGCCAACATGTGAATCACAACAAAGCTATGTTTAGCAGCTACATTGGAGTTGTCACTCGGCAATGCGTGTTGATTGACATAGATTCATGGCACCATGTTGTGTCAGGGATGAAGGCTGTGATCTGGGATGAAATTACGGTAACATTATGAATTTATTTCTTTAATTTACTAGAAAATAAAATAATGAAACAATGTCTTACTCTTCTCAATCTCTTGCAGAGTATATTTATAGTAGACGATTAACACAAGGATTATTTACTAAGGCTTGCAGGAAGGATTCATCGAGGTTTTCTCACTATTTTAACAAGATTTCATCTGAAAGATTCCAAAGGTAAAATAAACCCACACCCACCCATTTTGTATGCTCACTTAATATCCCAAGAAGCATGGGATGCATTTATTGGTCGCCGTGGGGATGAGAAGTTTCAGGTACATTGTGGGTGCTAATATGTTGTTTGAGGATACATGTATTCATCACTTTGATTGTCAATATTTCATTTATGAAACAGAAAAAATGTACTGAAAAAAAGGAACGTACATCAAAACCAGCATACCCCTATCATAAAGCAAGGATGGGGTACGCTTCATTAAAAAAGAAAACTGTGCGTATTTTAAATTTATAGTAATATTTTTAGGTCCCAATAAACAACATCATAATTATCTTTCTATATTTATATGTAGATTGATGAGTCTAAAACCAAATAAACTTCTAGCCCACGTCATGTGCTATAGAAGGAGGCACGTGTGAATAAGAAAGTAAAGTTAGTAGATGAGAACACACTAAAAGTGTGGCAAATATGTGTAAGTATGACATGATGATAAAAATATTTGTTTTAAATTGCTATTACATAAAAATAATTATTTATTTTTCTATATCTGACAGTCACAGGAATCAGCTACTCCTATAGCGGATAAAGACCTATTATCGACGGCTTTGAAGCATCCAGAAAAATACGGTCATGTCAGAGGTGGGGGTTGGGGTGACACCCCAAGTATATTTTGAGAAGGAGAAAAAAACAGATGATACAGATGAGAAATTGGAACCAATGAGCGAAAAAATAGCAACCCTTGAAGAACGATTGCAATGGCAGGGAGAGTTTCTGGCAACTCTTATGGGTGATAAGCAAAGGGAAGACACAAGTCAGGAACAACCAGCGCGTGAACATCTCGCCCCCCCCCCCCACCAGCTTTGAGGTGACCCATTGTAACAACCCAAAATTTTATGATAAGTATTATTTTTAATTTATTTGATGTCATGTGTTTTACGCTACAACAAGATTATCTTGTGCTATACTCAACATCGTATTAGCTTGCAGTATACGCAACACTATTCTTAGATTGTGTTACACACAATTTCAAGTTCATTTGACAACAGTCATTCTATGCAACATTGAGTGTATATATATATATATATATTCAATGTATAAATGAAATATGGTTGGATTCTGTTATATGAAACAACAAATGAGTCTTTCACAACACGCAACCCTAACTTAGCTTTCATTACACGCAATCGCGACCTTCCTCGATAGCGTGTATTGTACGTAATACCGGGTTTTACTAAACAACAGTATATTATTATAATATTATTATGAACTATCCGTTATGAATAGTATTAACTAAATTTTCAATTTTATAACATTATTATTCATCTTACACATTTTCTAGAACATGGTATAAGAACAAATTAAATTTTTCGGGTAAAATATGTATTTTTCAAAAAATGCAGTTTTGTCGCCTTTTGATGGCGCACCCACTTTAAATCAAGTTGTTGACATGTTTATAAGTTCAATTTTACAAAATAAAATTATTATTTTGAATCAGTATATAAAAATTTACATTCGATAAAGTTTTGATATTTTTCTGATAACATTCATATTTTAATGAATAGTAAAAACACGCAATATTTTAATTAAAAACAACTTTTTTCATCATAATAACTTATATGGTTAAATTATAATATTTAATGGTTTAAAAGTATAAATAGAATATATTTTTACCATTTAATATAATGTATTTCATTAACATTGATTTCACATTGAATTCTTAGGTTAAATCAATTCAATCTTTTGCAATGTTTTAATCAAAAACCCGTTTTCATTCGACAACGGGATTAATTTTAATTTAATTTCTGCATCTTCTGTGTATTGAATTTGAAAAAATGGATTCTATATTTGGAATCAGTGGGTCTGAATTATGTTAATAGGATACTTTTTATATTTGGGAATTATGAATAGTAACTACGGTAAATTTTATTTACCATAGTTAAAGGTAAATTGGGTAATTAAGGGTAAATATAATATTATAAAATTATCCTAACACATGAAAAAATTCTATTGGATGGATAAAAGTATACCCATATCACCTAAGGGTCGGATTAGATTCATTTTATTTACTTTTGACCAAGAAAATAATTTAATTATTATTAAAACCAAAGAAAGTGACAACATGTCACTCTCTTAAATATTATAAGTATAATAATTTTAATTTAGTGATAAAAATCATAAAACATCAAACATGAATAGTCTCCAAAAATCTAATAAAATTATCTACATCATGATTATTTATTTAGAATTTTTAGAGATTAAATAATTGTCATTAATGGTGATACATTAATGATGCAGAAATTATTTATTAAGTGAAAAATCAGTAATATAGTTTTTATTGAAATAATAATACCCATTAAAAGGCCCACAAACCTGACCAAAACTTATTGGTAGTGTATATATACACCTTATCCATCCTATTACCTAATATATAACCGTTTGGAGTCTTATAAAAGTGATTATGACACATATATTATTTTATTTTAAATGATGCCAAAGTTGTCACCTTCATAATTTAATAAATATAACAATTTAAATATTGTGATTTTGAGATTATAAATTCTATTAAAAGTATTATTATGAAAGTTACAAGATTTATATTCATCATAAGATTTTATTTTTAATTTTTATGGAAAAAATAAGTATATTAAATAATTATACAAAAATGTTGTAGTAATAATTTTATTAAGAGATAAACCAAATAAATGGTTTTAAAAATAATAAAATAAATATTATATGAACTATTTAATTTTCTCCACTAATTTTCTAGACACATATGACCTTCTATTAATCTATTAAAGCTTTTAGTTCGAACATATCTTCTGTATATATTTTATTAAAATTCAAATAAATGAATAGTGTCAAAATTGACACTATTGTTATTTTATAACAATAACATATTATAAAATTGTTTAAAAATCACTAAAATATATAAAATATATAAATTTTAATTTATATGGTCTAAAATGTTATAAAGTATCAAATTATGGAAAATTCATAACAAATAAGTAATTATTTGTTATAATGTAAAATTTAGAATTGTATTACCACAAATAAAATTAAATTGATTAAGTAAGGATAAATCAAGTTGATAATGTTTAAAATAATTTTCTAACATGTCTAAATTTTATTGTTTGATGATATTTCAACCCTATATCATCTAATATTCTAATATTAGTTATTTTTGGAGGTTTTTAAGTGGTTTTAGATTTATTATAAATTAATATTTTTAAGATTTCCAAAGGTGTCCCTCCCCTCCCTTATAAAAAGGCACCTCCTCACTCTCCTCTTCACACCAATTTGAGCCTTCAGGATCGGACAACCCCTGCCCATTTCACTTCCCCACTTCCCTAGAAACATCCTAGAGGTCCTGGTATTCTTGAAAGACCAATTGTAGTGACCTAAGAGGAGGTCTCAAAAAGGTGCTTCAAAGAAGAGGTAATGCCCGTTACCGATTCATTCATCTTTATTTCTTCTTCCACTTATTCTTATTTAGTTGTTTAATTATGAAGTAATAACATCAGTATCACTAATATACTGATATGTTATTATAAGTATGAAACAACCCTATTTCACCATTTATCCATCCTACGGAAAATGAAATCACCGCGCGTGCGTACGTACGGAATACCGTCTCCACACCGTGGTGTAATCTATTTTCCCCCAGCACCTTACTTGGATGGCTATAATGGTGTAAATAATTACTATATATGATTATTTTAAAGTAATATTGATTATTAAATATTATACATACACTTCAATACAATTCCACGATCATGGGAATGATATCATCGCCCGTGCATACGTACGGACTACCGTCTCTACGACGCGATGAGATTCATTCTCAATGATTAACCATTCATGAATGATTATAAAGTATAAATAATAAGTAATAATGAAATATATGACATAATAATGATACTGGATTTATTTATATATATATATATATATACGTATGTCATCTACTTATTTCCATTCAATTCAATAAGGAAATGAAAACAGCGTTCATGCGTACGTACGGCCTACCGTCTCCATGAAAGGTGTATTTCTTTCCATTTATCGATCAACTATATATATATATGTATATTCTGAATATATATTATATATAAATCATGTTTTAAAATCTGGATGTAAGTAACCATGATCTAATTAATCATATGAATAATTACAAGTTAAAACACGAATGACAAATGAAACGATTTTACCCAAAACGCTACTTTAACATTAATTTACAAAAGAATGGTTAATATAAAGTCATAACTGAACCATATATGATATCATAACAATGAATATGATTATTTAATAAGTCAATGACATTATTTAAATAATTATATAGGAGGTTCGGATCCATACGAAGCATATCGGACCTAAGGTAAGGGATAATTTTGGAAATCTCATTTTTATCCGAGATTTCTTATTCGTAAGTATTTACTGGGGTTTTTTCTATCATCCATGTACATGTTTTATAAAAATGGTTTCATGTATTTCTAATGTCCTTTTTACCCATTTTGACTTTTACTACATGGTATGTATGGAATCTTTCTTTTACGAGATACTTTTTGACTTTTTTGACAAAAATACGAAAAGAATGTTATTTTTAACTTATACGGCATGGAAGGATTTTTACAGTTTTATAAAGCCTTATTTTCATGAAGATTCCTCCAAAATATTTCATGATTATTTTCAAAAAAATACTTTTCATTTAAAATTGCATGGCATTTTGTGAAAATAAAATGATTTTGAAGAAGAAAGGATATTTTCCTCAAGAATTCATTTTAAGTGTTTTATCAAAACCATTTTCCATCTAAGATGACATTATTTCATATGTGTATGTTTCAAGTATAATGTATCTATGATTTACATGGTTTCACTTTTCTTATTATGAAATGATATCCATTTATTTTATATGGATTATGTGATGATGGGATGATGTTTATGAAACCCATATTATTTATTGGGTTATTATGAATGTTGTATGTTTATTTTGTGGCACAAGTAAGAATGATTTAATTATGAGATGGGTGGGACCTATATCTCCCTCCAATGCATTGGGTAAAGATTTATATCTCATGAGATAGACATGGCGGGAATGGTAAGTTAATCTAATTCAGTGTTACAAGACTGAAACGAGGAGTGAACTTGATTCAGGAAGGGACCTTGTCGACGAAGATGGTCATGGCAGTAATGCCTTGGCTACTATGGAAATCATTACATGTGCTTAATGGATGCCACAATTACATGCTTTATTCCTATTCTATTTTATCATGATTGATGATCCATTATGATCTATGCCTTACGTACTGCCATGTTTAATGTCATTTCTCGCGATTTTGATGTTTAAATATTATGTTCATGTTGTTAAGTTCAAATATATATGGTTTGTTTTATTTTCTCCATTCTAACCCTTACTGAGCATTTGAGATCACCCTTTTTATGTTTCTTTTCCTCCAGGATTAAAATAAAGGTTTTAGGTAAGGAAACAAAAAGGGGAGGATCGTTATGGGAGATGTTGAAGATCTTTCAACATGATTAGAAGTTTATATTCGAAGTTTCCAAAGACACTAAACTATTAAGGTCATTGTGTGTATGTTTTTGTTATGTATTAGATATTCTGCAAAAGTAATGTAATGTCCATGAACGTCATGCTTCGGGCCTCTACATTTTGTATCAGATAAAAGGTTTAGTCAACCTTTGGAAACTAGGATTTGAAAACGTTAGTGAGATCCCTAGAGATATTTCTAAGGTATGTCTAGGGATATCCCTAAGGATAAGTATACATATAGGATATAGTTATAGAACTACGATAACGATCATAGAATTTATCCTAAGATGTTATATATTGAGGGTACTTCCTCGTTACTATGTTGTTTTCCCTAGCATGATTTTTTCCTCTCACACTATTCTTTTTGGGTTTTAGAAAATGGTTGGAAATAGGATGATTCACGATAATGGAGGATATGATGGACAATGGAATGATATTCTTCATGAGCAACCAAATGAAATGGGATTTGGAATTCCAAACATCGTTATTATGCCTAATCAGCAATCTCATAATATGATCAATAATCTCAACTTTGGTAAGTTTCCCGACTCAGATAATAAGAGAAAGATGGAGTTTCATGATGATCATAGAGGAAAGAAAGTTCAATTTCCCTCATGTAAATCATGTGGGAAGAGGAATCAGGGAGATTGTTTCAAAGGAACTGGAAGATGCTTTGGGTGTGGAAAATAAGGACACAAATCCAGTAAGTGAAAAGGAAAAGGTTCAGTTAACACCATGGAAAAGGATAATGGTATTTCTATGACATCAACAATGATTAGATGTTTTAAATGTGGAATGTATGGGAATTATGCAAACCAATGACCTAAGGAAAAATCTCATGAATAGAATCAGCATGGTCATACGGGTAGTATTTATATGGATGATGATGAAGAGACTAAAAATGAAATATGAGATGAAATAAATGATGAAGCTCAGCTAGTGGTTTAAGAAGTTAGTGGAATGATTGTATGTTTATAAAGAATAATGTATGGTACTATGGAAGAAAGAATCATCTAAGGATTGTTACACTATTGTTTTTCCTAAAGTATATGAAAGTATATGTTGAATGGTACCAGTAACCATGGAAGGTTATTCAGATATTTTTTGAAAGTAGATGATATGTGCATAATTAAGGGATAAGAAGATAATGAGATGTTAGATTTTATTCATGAGCTCATGACTGATATAAGGACCAAGTGATATTATGGTTTGATTATATAGGTTTTTTGGGATTTTGGTATGTGTAAAGAGTTACCTTTTGATAGTATTCATGTTTTCACTAAGGTTCTATGGTAATTTATGTTTCAAGAGAATATATGACTAAGGTATTCATGTGTTTGGAATGCAACCAATAATATATATCTTATGATATATGTGGGATAAATGCTTGTATTCACATTCTTAGTAGATAACCTTTCTAGTAATTTGTTTCTTTATACTATGAGCTTTGACCGAAGTCTTTTAGATAAGCCTAAAGATTAAAATGGTTTATTTTGGACATAAGTTAGTATTGTTTAAGGATAGAACTTTTTTTCGATATTATTGATGGGATGTTATAGTAATGTAGTTTTAAAAAAAGGACAACCTGCAGGACGGGCGACAGCCCATCACGTCTGAAAAGGCTGTGGAAATCGAACCCACAACCGAAGTGAGACAATCCTTTATCACCTACCACTGGCCTATAAGAAGTCCCTGGTTAGTAAAAACTAGTTTTATTTTATTAAGCGGTATGATATATGAAGTAAAAGTTCATTTTTGGAACCATATACGATTAATCTAACCATAATATGGACTTATAACTTTTACTAACCTTTTGTTTGAAACAGATGGAATGACCCATCATTCTATCACATGATCTGCTAACAATTCATGAATAATAAAATCAACTTCATTTCTTTAAGATATTAAGTGGAAATTTTTCAAAGAATGAACAACAGTGAGATTGTACCAAAATCAAGAAAGTATTTCTTCTAATTAAAATTCTTCAACTTTTGGGAAATGATCTTGAAAACCAAAAATGTTGTCCTAGTGCCCTTATATCCGATGAATCATATGGTACCTTAGATCATCACAAATATATGGATTTTTGATTGTTGGCTTTTTCATAGCCATGTTCTCTACCACTCTCCATCAGAACCTGGTGGTTAGATTTCTCTTCCATATCCATATTTTCACCTATGTTCTCCCACGTGCAAACCCAGTGATGGGTTAATTTGGGTAACTGTTACGTTTCATAATTTAGTTTTGAATGTTAATTTTTGGTATTTCATTTTATGATGTGGGTTTTAATTAAAGAAACTTTCAAGTAGAAATCCATGCATAACCCCGACGAATTTCGAGGGTGAAATTCATTTTAAGGGGGGTAGAATATAACAACCTGATATTTTATGATAAGTATTCTTTTTAATTTATTTGATGTTATGTGTTTTATGATACGACAAGATTATCTTGTCCTATACGCAACACCATATTATCTTGCAGTATATGCAACACTATTCCTAGATTGTGTTACACACAATTTCAAGTTCGTTTGATAATAGTCATTCTACGCAACATTGAGTGTATATATATATATATATGTATATATTAAATGTATAAATGAAATGTGGTTGGATTCTGTTATATGAAACAACAAAGGATTCTTGCACAACATGAAACCCTAACTTGGCTTTCATTACACGCAATCGCGACCTTCCTCGATAGCGTGTGTTGTACGTAATACCGGGTTTTACTAAACTACGGTATATTATTATAATATTATTATTAACTAGCTGTTATGAATAGTATTAACTAAATTTTGAATTTTATAACATTATTATTCATCTTACACATTTTCTAGAACATGGTATAAGAACAAAATAAAATTTTCGAGTAAAATAACTATTTTTCAAAAAATGCGGTTTCGTCGCCTTTTGATGGTGCACCAACTTTAAATCCAGTTGTTGACATGTCTATAAGTTCAATTTGAAAAAATAAAATTCTTCTTCTGAATCAGGATATAAAAATTTACATTGGATAAAGTTTTGATATTTTTCTGGTAACTTTCATATTTTAATAAATAGTAAAAACACGCTATATTTAAATTAAAAACAACTTTTTTCATCGTAATTACTTATGTGTTTAAATTATCATATTGAATGGTTTTAAAGTATAAATAGAATATTTTTTTACCATTTAATATAATGTATGTCATTAGCATTGATTTCACATTGAATTCGTAGGTTAAATCAATTCAATCTTTTGCAATGTTTAAATCAAAAACCCATTTTCATTCGACAATGGGATTAATTTTAATTTAATTTATGCATATTCTGTGTATTGAATTAGAAAAAATGGATTCCATATTTGGAATCAGTGGGTCCAAATTATGTTAATAGGCTACTTTTTATTTTTGGGAATTGTGAATAGTAACTACGGTAAATTTTATTTACCATAGTTAAAGGTAAATCGGGTAATTAAGGGTAAATATGATATTATAAAATTACCCTAACACATGAAAAAATTCTATTGGATGGATAAAAGTATACCCATATCACCTAAGGGTCAGATTAGATTCATTTTATGGACTTCTGACCAAGAAAATAATTTAATTATTATTGAAACCAAAGAAAGTGACAACATGTCACTCTCTTAAATATTATAAGTATATAATAATTTTAATTTAGTGATAAACATCATAAAAATTCGAAAATGAATAGTCTCCAGAAATATAATAAAATTATATACATCATGATAATTTATTTAGAATTTTTAGGGATTAAATAATTGTCATTAATGGTGATACATTAATGATGCAGAAATTATTTATTAAGTGAAAAATCAGTAATACAGTTTTTATTGAAATAATAATACCCATTAAAAGACCCACAAACCTAACCAAAACTTATTTGTAGTGTATATCTACACCTTAGTCATCCTATGACCTAATATATAACCGTTTGGAGTCTTATAAAAGTGATTATTACACTTATATTATTTTATTTTAAATGATGCCAAAGTTGTCACCTTCATAATTTAATAAATATAAAAATTTAAATATTGTGATTTTAAGATGATAAATTCTAGTAAGAGTATTATTATGAAAGGTATAATATTTATCTTCATCATAGGATTTTATTTTTAATTTTTATGCAACAAATAAGTATATTAAATAATTATACAAAAATGTTGTAGTAATAATTTTATTAAGAGATAAACCAAATAAATGGTTTTAAAAATAATAAAATAAATATTATATGAATTATTTAATGTTATCCAATAATTTTATAGATACATATGACCTTTTATTAATCTATTAAAGATTTTATTTTGAACATATCTTCTGTATATATTTTATTTAAATTCAAATAAATAAATAGTGTCAAAATTGACACTATTGTTATTTTATAAAAATAACATATTATAAAATTGTTTAAAGAACAAAAAAATATATAAAAATTATAAATTTAAATTTAAATGGTCTAAAATGTTATAAAGTATCCAATTATGTAAAATTCACAACAAATAAGAAATTATTTGTTATAATTTAAAATTTAGAATGTTATTACCACAAATAAAATTAAATTGATTAAGTAAGGATAAATCAAGTTGATAATGTTTAAAATAATTTCCTAACATGTCTAAATTTTATTGGTTGATAATATTACAACCCTATCGCATCTAATATTATAATATTAGTCATTTTTGGAGGTTTTTAAGTGTGGTTAGATTTATTATAAATTAATATTTTTAAGATTTCCAAAGGTGCCCCTCCCCTCCCTTATAAAAGGGCACCTCCTCCCTCTCCTATTCACACCAATTTGAGCCTTCATGCTCGGCCAAACCCTGCCCATTTCACTTCCCCACTTCCCTAGAAAATTCCTAGAGGTCCTGTTCTTCTTCAAAGACCAATTGTAGTGCCCTAAGAGGAGGTCTCGAAAAGGCGCTTCAAAGAAGAGGTAATGCTCGTTACCGATTCCTTCATCTTTATTTCTTCTTCCACTTATTCTTCTTTAGTTGTTTCATTATGAAGTAATAACATAAGTATCAATTATATAATTATATGTTATTATAAGTATGAAACAACCCTATTTCACCATTTATCGATCCTACAGAAAATGAAATCACCGCGCGTGCGTACGTACGGAATACCGTCTCCACGCTGTGGTGTAATCTATTTCCCCCCTCCACCTTACTTGGATGGGTATAATGGTGTAAATAATGACTGTATATGATTATTGTAAATTAATATTTATTCTTAAATATTATACATACACTTAAATACAATTCCACGATCATGGGAATGATATCATCGCTCGTGCGTACGTACGGACTACCGTCTCCACGACGCGATGAGATTCATTCTCAATGATTCACCATTCATGAATAATTATAAAGTATATATATTAAGTAATCATGAAATATATGACATAATGATGATACTGGATTTATGTATATATATATATATATGTATGTCATCTACTTATTTCCATTCAATTCAATAAGGAAACGAAAACAGCATTCATGCGTACGTACGGCCTACCGTCTCCATGAACGGTGTATTTATTTCCATTTATCGATCTATTATATATATGTATATTCTGAATATATATTATATATACATAATGTTTTACATTCTGGATGTAAGTAACCATGATCTAAGTAATCATATGAATAATTACAAGTTAAAACACGAACGACAAATGAAACGATTTTACCCAAAACGCTACTTTGAGATTAATTTACAAAAGAATGGGTAATATAAAGTAATAAGTGAACCATATATGATATCATAACAATGAATATGATTCTGTAATAAGTAAATGACATTATTTAAATCATTATACAAGAGGTTTGGATCCATACGAAGCATATCAGACTTAAGGTAAGGGATAATTTTGGAAATCTCATTTTTATCTGATATTTCTTATTTGTAATTATTTACTGGGGTTATTTCTATAATACATGTCCAGGATTTCCAAAAATGGTTTCATGTATGTCTAATTTCCTTTTTACCCATTTTTGACTTTTACTACATGGTATGTATGGAATATTTCTTTTACGAGGTACTTTTTGACTTTTCTGACAAAAGTACGAAAAGAATGTTATTTTAAACTTATACGGAATGAAAGGATTTTTACGGTTTTATAAAGCCTTATTTACATGATTCTTCCTCCAAAGGATTTCATGACTATTTTCAACAAAATAATTTTTTTTAAATTTCATGGCATTTTGTGAAAATAAAATGATTTTGAAGAAGAAAGGATATTTTCCTCAAGAATTCATTTTAAGTGTTTTATCAAAACCATTTTCCATCTAAGATGACATTATTTCATTTGTGTATGTTTCAAGTATAATGTCTCTATTATTTACATGGTTTCACTTTTCTTATTATGAAATGATATCCATTTATTTCATATGGATTATGTGATGATGGGATGATGTTTATGAAACCCATTTTATTTATTGGGTTATTATGAATGTTGTATGTTTAATTTTTGGCACAAGTAAGAATGATTTCATTATGAGATGGGTGGGACCTATATATCCCTCCAATGCATTGGGTAAAGATTTATATCTCATGATATAGACATGGTTGGAATGGTATGTTAATCCATTTTAGTGTTACAGGACTGAAACGAGGAGTAAACTCGATTCAGGAAGGGACCTTGTCCACTAAGATGGTCATGGTAGTAATCCCTTGGCTACTATGGAAATAATTACATGTGCTTAATGGATGACACAATTACATGATTTATTCCAATGCTATTTTATCATGATTGATGATCCATTATGATCTATGTCTTACGTACTTCCATGTTTAATGTCATTGCTCCCGATTTTTATTTTTAAATATTATGTTCATGTTTTTAAGTTTAAACGTATATGGTTTGTTTTATTTTCTCCATGCTTACCCTTACAGAGCATTTGAGCTCACCCTTTTTATGTTTCTTTTCCCCCAGGATTAAAAGAATGGTTTTAGGTAAGGAAACAAAAAGGGGAGGATTGTTATGGGAGATGTTGAAGATCTTTCAACATGATTAGAAGTTTATATTCCATGTTTCCAAAGACACTAAACTATTACGGTCCTCGTGTGTCTATTTTTGTTATGTATTAGATATTCCGCAAAAGTAATGTAATGTCCATGAACGTCAAGCTTCGGGCCTCTACAACCATTCACCTCAAAGAAATGTCTTAGTCGTGGTAATCAATATTCTAATAATTGTTCCTATGAAATGTGAATCATACAAAAACTAATAATTTTTCTGTACAAATCTTCTACAGGGTGATAATGTTTGTGATTTATATCTGTCAACACCCACCTATCACCTTGTAGCGAGGGATACAGTGTTCAATATCCCAAATGCCATGCTACATAATAGACCACTTCCGAAAGATCATCTAAAATTGATGACTGTTGTAGCTCATGAGCCAAATGCAGAGCTACCTATTCCACTTGTTGACGATTATATGCATGTGGTTGAAAAGGATATTGGGACATTCATTGCATGGATATCACAACTTTTAAGAGTACTTGAAGACAAAGAGATATTTATTTCCTTTTTTTCAAGCTAAACCTTTAACAATTAATGAAAAATGGTATGAACCAATGATTGTTGTTATAAACAGAGAAAGGGAAGGGGGTGACAAACGTCAGCTCAAACCCATCTAAAGGATCGACCAACTGATCCCAAATAGCTACTAAAAGCACAATAACACCACATGTTCTCTATCCACATTTACTTGCATTGAAGACTCATGTGGATATGAAGCTAAAAGATGGTAATAGTCATATAGTGGGTTTTGAAGAGAATATATACGGAGAGGAAATTCAATATTTCGTTGCTACTAAAAATGTAAATGAGATCCTTGAAAACGATTGGCAAGGCGTCACATTTGTAAATGTATATATGAGGTATGTTTCCATGAATTGTTTTTCTAAAAGCTGATCTAATGTGGAAATTATGACTAAATGCATTTTATATTGTTGACAGACGCATTTATGAAAAACAGGTGAAGGAATTTTCCCATGAGCCAAGATTTGGAATCGTTAGTCCTCATACCACATCAACACACCTAACAAAATTAGAGCATCAAAAAGGGATGCAATAGTGAATGGCTTGCTGAAAACATTTGAAAACAAGATTACAGATGACTGACTCTTCCTAATACCAACCATGCAGGGGTAAAACTTAATGATTAAAGCCTATCAATTATATTTTCACTTCTCTTATTAATTATTCCTTTTTTTGTTTTTAGGAAACATTGGTTGCTAATTGTGGTGAACTTGGATACTCCAAAGATTTATTTTCTGTATTCAAAGCAAGAATATCCATCAAACCGACCACACATGATGGAGTTCTTGAATCTGTAAGACACTACATCTTACGTTTTAGGTCTAAACATCAAGTAATATAATTTATATTATCTTTTACTGAGGATTCTATTACGATAGGGTGGTGTATCATTATTGTCTAAAAGGGAATGAGGACATGGGATAAGCATAAGGAGGAGAGGAAGTACTGCGTCTGGACAAATATCAGGGTATATATAATAAAATTTCACTATCCAAACATATCTCAACACAAGTTACTTATTCTACTAATGGTCAATTTTTTTTGGTGTCCAAAATAAAAAAACGATAATGATTATGGTAATTATGTTTGTAAATTTATGAAAGAGATCATTTTTCATCAAAAAACTATCATCCCTAAAGAAGTATTTTCAAAAACAACTACTAGTTCGTTTAATTTATTTATTAATTCTTTATTTTATCATTTTTATGTACTAATCTGACTTGGGGGCATATACAATTGGTGGTCATTTTTGAGAGGGGTTAAGGGGATCTAAAGATGAAACATTGTTGTATGTAAATGTTCATAGGCTAATTGTTACTAATATTAAATAAAAAATTCTATCTCCAATGAGTCATTTTCCCATTTTAACAGATTATATGCACCAGCAACATGCAATAATGCAGAACCACTCAAAGGGTCTCTATTTTGTTTAAAATGGACACAATTTTAATTGAAGACAACAACTGGCCTATGAAAATCTGACCAAATGCATTCGGATTGCCTTGATATTTTATAAGAATGATCCAAAGGTCCTTGGTGACGTGTAAAAGTCATCCCCACCTAAATTCTAGGCATGGTGGGGCTGGTAGCACTAAAAGGGTCTCTCTTTGGTTTAAAATGGACACAATTTTAAGTGAAAACAACAACTGACCTACGGAAATCCATCCAAATGCTTTCGGATTGTGTTGATCCTTTAGGAGAATGTTCCACAGGTCCTTTGTAATGTGTACGAGTCAACCCTGGCTCAATTTGAGGCATGATGTGGCCGGTAGCACTCAAAGAGTCTCTCTTTGGTTTAAAATGGACACAATCTTAAGTGAAAACAACAACTGACCTACGGTAATCCGATCAAACGCATTTGGATTCCCTAGATATTTTATAATAACGATCAATGTGTCCTTTGTGAAATGTACGAGTCAACTCCGCCTCAATAAATGGCACGGTGTGACCGTTATCACTCAAAGGGTCTCTCTTTGGTTTAAAATGGACACAATTTTAAGTGAAAACAATAACTGACCTATGAAAATCCAACCAAACGCATTTTAATTGCCTTGATATTTTATAAGAATGATCCAAGGGTTATTTGTGATGTGTACGAGTCAACACCTATTCAATATGAGGCACTGTTTGGCTGGTACCACTCAAAGGGTCTCTATTTTATTTAAAATGTACACAATTTTAAGTGAAAACAACAACTGACCTATGGAAATTCAACCAAACCCATTCGGATTGTGTTGATACTTTAGTATAACTATCCAAGGGTCCTTTTTGACATTTACAAGTCAACCTCTCCTCAATATGAGGCATGGTGTGTCCATTATCACTCAAAGGGTCTCTATTTTGTTTAAAATGGTCACAATTTTAAGTGAAAGCAACAACTAACCTATGGAAATCTGACCAAACACATTCTTATTGTGTTAATCCTTTAGGAGAACTCTCCAAGGGTCCTTTTTTATGTGTATGAGTCAACCCCGCCTCAATTTGAGGCACAGTGTGCCCGCTATAACTCAAAGAGTCTCTCTTTTGTTTAAAATGGACACAATTTTAATTGAAAACAACAACTGACCTATAAAAATCCAACCAAAAACTTTTTATTGACTTTATCTTTTATAAGAATGATCCAAGGGTCCTTGGTGATGTGTATGAGTCAGTCCCGCCTCAATCCGAGGCACGGTGTGGTCGGTAGCACACAAAGGGTCTCTCTTTGGTTTAAAATGGACACAATTCTAAGTGAAAACATCAACTGACCTATGGAAATCTGACCAAACGCATTCGAATTGTGTTGATATTTTATAAGAATGATACAAAGTTACTTTTTGACAAGTACGAGTCAACCATGCCTCAATCCGTGGCATAGTGTGACCGCTATCACTCAAAGGGTCACTCTTTGGTTTAAAATGGACACAATTTTAAGTGAAAACAACAACTGACCTAAGAAAATCCAACCATAAGAATTTGGATTATGTTGATATTTTATAAGAAATATCCAAGGGTCCTTGGTGACATTTACGAGTCAACCCTGCCTCAATCCGAGGTACGGTGTGTCTGGTACCACTCAAAGGGTCTCAATTTTGGTTAAAATGTACACAATTTTAAGTCAAAACAACAACTGACCTTCGGAAATCTGACCAAACCCATTAGGATTGTGTTTATCCTTTAGGATAACAACCCACGTGTCCTTTGTTACTTGTAAGAGTCATAATTTCCTCAATATAAGGTATGATGTGGCCGGTATCACTCAAAGGGTCTCTATTTTGTTTAAAATGGACACAATTTTAAGTGAAAACAACAACTGACCTACAGAAATCTTACCAAATGCAATCGAATTGTGTTGATCCTTTATGATAACGATCCATGGGTCCTTTATGACTTTTAAGCATCAACCTCGCATCTATCCGAGTCACGGTGTGACCAGTATCACTCAAAGGGTCTCTATTTTGATTAAAATGGACACAATTTTAAGTGAAAACAACAACTGACCTACGAAAATCTGACCAAACCCATTCCGATTGTGTTGATCCTTTAGGATAACGATCCAAGGGTCCTTTTTGACATGTTAAAGTCAACCCCACCTCAATCCCATGCACTGTGTTCCCACTATCACTCAAAGGGTCTCTCTTTTGTTTAAAATGGAAAGAATTTTAATTGAAAACAACAACTGACCTATGAAAATCTGACCAAATGCATTCATATTGGATTGATATTTTATAATAATGATAAAAGGGTCCTTGGTGACGTGTATAAGCCATCCCTGCCTCAATACAAGGCACGGTGTGTCCGGTAGCACTCAAAGGGTTTTCTTTGGTTTAAAATGAACACAATTTTAAGTGAAAACAACAACTGACCTATGAAAATCCGAACAAACACATTCAGATTGTGTTGATCTTTTATAATAACGGTCCACGTGTTCTTTGTGATGTGTACGAGTCAATCCTTCCTCAATCCGAGGCACGGTGTGGCCTGTATCACTCAAAGGGTCTCTATTTTGTTTAAAATGGAAAAATTTTTAAGTGACAACAACAACTGACCTACGGAAATATGACAAAATGCATTCGGATTGTGTTGATAATTTAGGAGAATGATCCACAAGTCCTTTGTAATGTGTATGAGTCAGTCCAGCCTCAATCCAAGTCATGGGGTTCCCGCCATCACTCAAAGGCTCTCTCTTTTGTTTAAAATGGGCATAATTTTAAGTGAAAACAACAACGGACCTACAGAAATATGACAAAACGCCTTTGGATTGCCTTGATCATTTATAAGAGAGATCCAAGGGTACTTTGTGATGTGTATGAGTAAACCCTACCTCAATCCGAGGCACGGTGTGGCCGGTAGCCCTAAAAGATTCTCTCTTTGGTTTAAAATGGACACAATTTTAAGTGAAAATAACAACAGACCTACGGAAATCCGACCAAATTATTTTGGATTGCCTTGATCTTTTATAAGAATGATACAAGAGTCCTTGGTGAAGTGTACGAGTTAACCCCACTACAATCTGAGGCACGGTGTTCCCGGTACCACTCAAAGAGTCTCTATTTTGTTTAAAATGTACACAATTTTAAGTGAAAACAAAATCTGACTTACAAAAATCTGACCAAACCAATTCGGATTGTGTTGATCCATCATTAGAACGATCAACGGGTCCTTTTTGATGTGTACGATTCATCTCCACCTCAATTTGAGGCATGGTGTGGCCGGTACCACTCAAAGAGTCCCTATTTTGTTTAAAATGGACGCAATTTTAAGTGAAAACAACAAATGACCTACGTAAATCTGACCAAACCAATTTGGATTGTGTTTATTCTTTAGGAGAATGATACCCGGGTCCTTTTTGACGTGTAAGAGTCATCTTGGCCTCAATCTGAGGTACGGTGTGGCCGGTATCACTCAAAGGGTCTCTATTTTGTTTAAAATGGACACAATTTTAAGTGAAAACAACAACTGGCCTAAGGAAATCCAACCAAACCCATTCGTATTGTGTTTATCCTTTAGGAGAACGATCCACGGGTCCTCTGTGACGTGTATGAGTCATCCCCACTTCAATATAAGGCACAGTGTTGCCGGTATCACTCAAAGCGTCTCTATTTTGTTTAAAATGGACACAATTTTAAGTGAAAACAACAGTTGACCTACGGAAATCCAAACAAACGCATTCGGATTTTATTGATCCTTTAGGAGAACAATACATGGGTCCTTTTGACATTTAATATTCAAGCCCACCTAAATCTGAGGCACATTTTGCCCTCTATAACTCAAAGGGTCTCTCTTTTGTTTAAAATGGACACAATTTTAATTGAAAACAACAACTTACCTATGAAAATCCAATCAAATGCATTCGGATTGCCCTCATCTTTTATAATAACGATCCAAGGGTCCTTGGTGACATGTACGATTCAACCCCGCCTCAATCCGAGGCATTGTGTTGCTGGTACCACTAAAAGGGTCTCTATTTTGTTTAAAATGTACACAATTTTAGGTGAAAACTACAATTCACTTACAAAAATTCAACCAAATGCATTCGGATTGTGTTGATCGTTTAGTAAAACATTCCACGAGTCCTTTGTGATGTGTAAGAGTTATCCCCGCCTCAATCCGAGGCACGGTGTGGCCAGTATCCCTCAAAGGGTCTCTCTTTGGTTTAAAATGGACACAATTTTAAATGAAAACAACAACTGACCTATGTAAATCAGATCAAATGTATTTGGATTGTGTTTATCCTTTATAAGAATGATCCACGGGTCCTTTGTGATGTGTAAGAGTCAACCCCGCCTCAATCCGAGGCATGGTGTGGCCGGTATCCCTCAAAGGGTCTCTATTTTTTTTAAAATGGACACAATTTTAAGTGAAAACAACAACTAACCGACACAAATCCAACCAAACCCATTCGGAATGTGTTGATCTTTTAGGAGAACGATCCAAGGGTCCTTTTTGATGAGAACGAGTCATCCCCACCTCAATATGAGGCATGGTGTGGCCAGTATCACTGAAAGGGTCTCTATTTTTTTTAAAATGGACACAATTTTTTGTGAAAACAACAACTGACCTATGGAAATATGACCTAACGCATTTTGATTGTGTTGATCCTTTAAGAGAACGATCCATGGGTTCTTTTTGATGTGTACGAGTCAACCCCGCCTCAATCTGAGGCACGGTGTGCCCGGTATCACTCAATGGTTCTCTCTTTTGTTTAAATTGGACACAATTTTAATTAAAAAACAACAACTGACCTATGAAAATCTGACCAAACACATTCAGATTGCCTTGATCTTTTATAATAATGATAAAAGAGTCCTTGGTGATGTTTACGAGTCATCCCCACCTCAATCTGAGGCATGGTGTGGCCAGTAGCACTCAAAGGGTCTCTCTTTGGTTTAAAATGGACACAATTTTAAGTGAAAACAACAAATGGCCTATGGAAATCCGGCCAAACACATTCGTATTATGTTGATCCTTTAGGAGAACTATCCACAGGTCCTTTGTGATGTGTACGAGTCATCCCCGACTCAATCTGAGGCACGGTGTGGCTGGTAGCACTCAAAGGGTCTCTCTTTGGTTTAAAATGGACACCATTTTATGTAAAAACAACAACTAACCTACAGAAATATGTCCAAACGCATTCGGATTGTATTGATCTTTTATAAGAATGATCCACGGGTCCTTTGTGGCATGTACGGGTCAACTCTGCCTCAATCCGAGGCACGGTGTGACTGCTATCACTCAAAGGGTCTCTCTTTGGTTTAAAATGGACACAATTTTATGTGAAAACAACAACTGACCTATGAAAATCTGACCAAATCCATTCGGATTGCCTTGATCATTTATAAGAATGATACAAGGTTCCTTGGTGACATGTAAGATTCAACACCTCCTCAATCCAAGGCACGGTGTGGCTGTTACCACTCAAAGGGTCTCAATTTTGTTTAAAATGTACACAATTTTAAGTGAAAACAACAACCGACCTATAGAAATCTGACCAAATGCATTCAAATTATGTTGATCCTTTAGGAGAACGATCCATGGGTCTGTTTGATGTGTACGAGTCAACCCCGCCTCAATCCGAGGCACATTGTTCCCGCTATCACTCAAAGGGTCTCTCTTTTGTTTAAAATGGACACAATTTCAATTGAAAACAACAACTGACCTATGAAAATATTACCAAACGCATCCTAATTTCCTTGATCTTTTATAATAACGATACAAGGGTCCTTGGTGACGTTTAAGAATCATTCCCATCTCATTATGAGGCACGGTGTGGTGGGTAGCACTCAAAGGGTCTCTCTTTGGTTTAAAATGGACACAATTTTAAGTTAATACAACAACTGCCCTACGGAAATCTGACCAAACGCATTTGGATTGTGTTGATCCTCTAGGAGAACGATCCAAGGGTCCTTTGTGACATGTAAAAGTCATCCTCGCCTCAATTCGAGGCATTTTGTGTCCGTTATCACTCATAGGGTCTCTCTTTGGTTTAAAATGGACACAATTTTAATTGAAAACAACAATTGACCTATGGAAATCTGACCAAACGCATTCTGATTGTGTTGATCTTTTATAAGAAAGATCCACGGGTCCTTTTTGAAGTGTGCGAGTCAACCCCACCTCAATATGAGGCATGATGTGACCGCTTTCATTCAAAGGGTCTCTCTTTGGTTTAAAATGGACACAATTTTAAGTGAAAACAACAACTGACCTATGCATATCCGACCAAACGCATTCGGATTTCCTTGATATTTTATAATAACGATCCAAGGGTCTTTGGTGATGTGTAAGAGTCAACCCCGCCTCAAAATGAGGCATGGTGTGGCTGGTACCACTCAAAGGGTCTCTATTTTGTTTAAAATGTACACAATTTTAAGTGAAAACAACAACATACCTACAGAAATCTGGGAAAACACATTCGTATTGTGTTGATCCTTTGGGATAACGATCCACGAGTTTGTTTTGATGTGTACGAGTCAACCCCACCTCAATCCGAGGCACCGTGTGCCCGCTATCACTCAAAGGGTCCCTCTTTTGTTTAAAATGGACATAATTTTAATTGAAAATAACAAATGACCTATGAAAATCTGGACAAACACATTTGTATTGCCTTGATCTTTTATAAGAACTATCCAAGGGTCCTTGGTAACATGTACGAGTCAAACCCACCTCAATACGAGGCACGGTGTGGCCGGTATCACTCAAAGGTTCTCTATTTTGTTTAAAATAGACATAATTTTAAGTGAAAACAACAACTGATCTACGGAAATCTGACCAAACTCATTCGGATTGTTTTGATCCTTTAGGAGAGCGATCCACGGGTCCTTTTTGATGTGTAAGATTTAACCCCACCAACCCCCTAGACCTCCCCCACCCTCCCCCCCCCCCCCCCCTGGACACCAACCCACCCCCTGGACACCCCCCACTCCTCTGGACACCCCCCACCCCTGTAAACCCCCCCCCCCCACCAACACCCTGGGCACCAGCCCACCCCCGTGGAAACCCCGCCCGGACAATCCCATCCCCCCAGAAACCCCGAACCCCCCCCCCCCCTGGACTGCTACCCCAATCCCTTGAACATCCCCCCAACCCCCTGAATTCTGAATTTAATTATTTATGTACTTAATTAACTTATGAATTATGTGTTAATGTTGTATGGGTATACTTGTTGTATGGGTATACTTGGTCTAATTAGATTATGATTTATTTGTTAATTTTGTATGGGTATACTTGCTCTAATTAGCTTATTGAGATGCTGAATTTTTCTGCAGGTGTTCGGGTGTGCTACTGCAGATTTTTTCGTAGCAGCAGACATGGCATTTATCAACGCTTTTTTAGCACTCATAAATGTAGCTTTTATCATTGCTAAAAAATCACTGATAAAACACACATTTATCATCGCCCTTTTAGCATTGATAAAGGGTTTTTTATCTGTGCTCTTTTAGCACTGATAAAGTCCACCTTTATCAGCGCCTTTTTAGCGCTGACAACGGTTTCCTTTATCAGCGATTTTTAGCGCTGATAAAGGGTACCCCCTTTTTCAGCTTCGAGCATTAAAACACTTTTTTAGTGCTAATAAAACCCATTTTGAGCGCTGATAAGGACCATTTTTATAGTAGTGTTTGGAACCCAGTATCACTCAAGGCTAACCATGCCTCTAAGAAAAATCATGCTTATTAAGCACCACTATGATGGAGTTCATTCATCAGAATAAAAGGACATTTTATGTTTTTAGCTTGGCATATAACCGATACTCTACTAATGTACCTAGTTTGATTTCAAGATAGTGGACATGGTCTTAACAAGGAAAGATTACACTTATAGGATACCAAAAATTATCAAAAAACCTAATACACTTTCACCATCTCCGAGATGAAGTTCTTGATATGGTTTTCCAACAAATCATACCCAACTACCATATAGAAGTGTAGTCCAACCACTATTGGTGAAATTATTCAGAAAAAATCTTATATTAATCTATCATCACATCATCATAACTTGATCATGATTCCATCACCACAGAGTCATCTCATGATTACTCAAGAGAAACCACCAGATTCCACCCAGGGCCAATGGTGTTTCTAAAGGTTGTGTACATAGCCATCCATTCATTGTCATGTTTCCTCACTAGCACCGACCCGTTTCCATGTTACTAGCCCCATGGGAATTTCAAATTATCCTTGACTGTATCTTAATGTCCCTCCTTATTTTTTCCCTTATAATTGGAAGTAAATGTATTACATTATGTTTAACATAATGCTACCTACCTTAGGAGTGTTCTAATGATTGTTTTCTAAGAAAGGGATCTCATCCTAGAGTACATGCTCCATCAACCACTAATTCTGGATACTAAGCAAGGAAAAAATTGCTTTTCAAAGAGTTAAAACAAAAGAATAAAGAAAATAGTTTCTTATAAGAGAACTAGTCGTGATTTACTTTGGATATATTCATGACACTCCTCATGGGTTACGTTCACACATGTCGTAGCATCAAGTATAAAATCTAAAAAAATAGACCAACCTATCAAAACCCCATATCCTATTTATAATTTCATCCCAAATATTGGAAAAATTCATATTTTATTTTATAATTAGGTAAATCTACATCAGATATGACTTTAATAGAATCATAATCAGTAAAGCCTTTAATGATTATCATAGAACTAATCCATTTCACAACATCATTTATCAACTCGATGAGTGCTAAATATACCCACACATAATACCCTGAGATAAATGTCTCCCATGAAATATAATTTGACACTATTCATATTCTTATCAGACCTATGATTCTAGTATCTAATGGCCAATAAAGAGAATCATTATTAAGCCATATTATTTTATACAACTGGAAAATAAGGTGTCGACCTCCTAAGTTATCCAACGCTGAAGAGGAAGAAGAATAAGGGACACCTTACCTACTAAGTGGATAACCATTCCCATGGAATGTATATCCTCCTAAAACTAATAATTTTATAATTATAAATCTCATAAAGAGGGTCACACAACTGAATTTAAACCCATCAAAATGAATGTCTCATTTTAGAACTACGAGTCATACATGAGAACACGACACTCAAATGACCTCACATGTATGAAACAGTTCACAAGAATTTAGCAAGGTTTTCAAGCTCTGATGGTGCTACCTACCTCTGGTTATCCTCTTATGAAATCAAAAAGCATCAATGGTATAAGTAGGTTATGATGAATAAGTCACTAGCCTATGCCTTCTATCTTTTAAGATCAAGATATAATAGAAGATTCCTACAGGTATCGCTCACATTCCCATCTCCAGGAAAAACACATAGAAACATTTAAACGCCACATAGATGAGGGTTAGATAAAGAACAACATTTAAGACTTCATTTTAGGTCGTTACATTAATTCACATTTAATTTTTTATACATTTCTAGGTTTAGTTTTAATGATTTTAAAGCAGAATTCATAAGGTAAAATTTCTCTGTTTATTATTTAACTAACGCCACAAGGGAACATTTGGAAGTTATGTAAAAATTTCTTAAAATCGTTAATATTTAAATAACATTCTATCATAATTATTAAATTTATCACATTAATTCCTTTTATCTATTTTATTTATCCACAAGTTTATCTTATTTAAGATTAGTTAAATAAAAGTTTAATTACAATATCTATAGGAATACACCCTTTAGGTTTTAATTGGCATTTTAATTAACTAAGGCCCCATATAAGTGCATCTCAAGAGCAGATAATAGGTCTTCTTTTAATAAAATAGGGAACTGTTGAAGTAACATTCCACTATACTTCCATATGTAAACTCATATATGTGGTTCTATAAAATTTAAATAACCATCCTTATTTAGCATATGTATACCCCCAAGAGGTTAAATATTAAGGAATGTCAAATAAAGGTAACATACAATGGTCCCTCCATATCCAATCTTGGTCCATAAACCACATAGTTGATTTAATTATTAATGTTTATAAGGACCCATAGTGGGTTATCTCATAATAAACATGACCCACTGTTCTACTTGGGTTTAGTTGTGCATTTATGAATTTATCTATAAGGGTTTTCATGCCCAAGTGATACAGTTACAACCAATTTGGGGAAACCTATTGTATTAAATGTCAAATATTTAATAGCATCTTCATTTACAATATTCTTAATGTTTATTATGAGCTTATATAATGGTTAGATCATATGGGTTTCTATTTCCCAATTTATAATGTGCTCACACACATTATGAATTGAAAATAGGCTTCCATCTAATCGCAACCAGTATGTCTCAACATATGTGACCAATAGTACATGTATCAAACATGTCAATATTGGTTAGGTAAGGTTTAACCACCAATATATGTGGGAAAAAACCATTTAGGTTTATACTAGTACTTTAACAACAAAATGTATATTAAAATTATGACTAGGTATGCCACCACAGGAAGAAAATAGAGGGAAACGTGGAAAATGAGCATAAAAGCATAATAATAAAGCATGGAATCCAACTGCCTTAGCAAGGAAACATCTAAGAATGGTATATAATTAAGCATGACTATCATAACACTAAAATCACAGAAACATGTTGTACCAACAACATACTAAATAAATCACACATCAAGTTATAAATAAAATAATTCTAATGAAATACCTAAGTAAGAATAAACCAAAATATGTTACTAAAATATATAAAATGATATACAATAGGAATGATAATAAACACACAAGTCACATTTATCAATGAAACTACATGGAATGAAATATGCATGGTAGGTCATTCTATATGTGCCTATAATTATTCATATAACAATACCACTTTTCCATAACAGAACAAGGGTCAAATGCAATATATCTTATAAATGAGTAATCACTAAAAAGTACACCAATAACTCAAGGTGAAATCATAATCAATTATAATTACTAATAGCACAAGAAATAGTCTCATCCCAAGACACTTGAACTTTTCCCCATCCATGGGTCAATCACTCCATGACACAAATATCTACAAGTTTCTAACACCTTAAAATTTTTCCTACCATCCCAAAACAGTATGATAATGGAAAAAAAGACTATAATACCACTTTGAAATTTCCTAGAACTACTAACTATAAAACCAATAGCAAAACCGGTCATTATATGCACTCAATTGCACCACCTTGAATTCTAGAGGATGCCAACCAGCATCAAGGGTCTAATGGTAGTGCAGTGGGGAGACTATACACTCATTATCATAGTATCACAGTGGTATGATAGTAAATAATCAAAAGATAATATAGGGTGTAATATAAATAAATGTATAATCAGCATAAGAATAATAATGGACTGAATAAACACATGAAATAGACATCACCAAAAATATACATGTATGCATGAATTTCTAGATGATTCTAAAAATACATGTAGGATAAATACAGCAGGTGATAAAATAAAGAACATGAATATGGAAAAAGAATAAAATCACGAAGGGTGATCTCCATGAGAATCTTGAGTACGAGGTCAATCATGTTCTCTTATGCTCCCACATACAATGCATGGAACAAGAAATAATTGATGGACCTATAAAAAAGGGGTATTCTTGGTTACCCTAGTATAATAGAGGCGTAAAAAGGGTGTGAGATATATTCAGTAGGACAAAACCAATGGTTTCTAAAGATAAATCCACCTTGTTAATATAAATACAGAAGTTTGAAGGGATTAAAAAATTGACATATGATAAATAAATATATAAACATAATTAGTTGAGACGAAGTTCCTCAAGGACATCTGGTCGACCATGCCTACTTCGGTCAAATCCAGAATGCCTATGAAGATGTCACCCCATATATATATATATATATATACTCACACACACACACAAACACACACACACACAAATAAGTGTTTATATATATATATATATATGTACTCTATAAAAAAAGATTATATATCCATATATATAATTACATCATATCATTCAGGACTTGAGGCGTAACTCGGGCATCCATATATAGTCATAAGAGTTGCATACTATGTAAGGGATGTCTTGCCTATAACAACTCAATGAATGATTAAGGACCTCCCATCCAATAGTATCAAGGAGAAATTAGTAATTGTAAATAGGTTCTTATAATAAATGGATCACAATTACAACCATCTAAAAAGGGATATGGAAATCATGTCCATCATCCTAATCATGGACGTCACTTTTATGCTCAACATCCTAATTGAGGGATCATGAGAGCCCTTTATCAATAACCAAAGAAATATGAGACCCCACTCCCATCATTCTCAGACTAGGGGTGTGATACATCAGGATCAATTAACCTAACCAAGGATTATATACAAATAAATAAATGTATGGTAATCTAATTTCTCTATAAGACCTTATCCGAACTTTCTGTAAAGAGGAAATCTTCATTGGTCAATGCATAGTGGACCCTTTTTTGTAAAATCCACTTTAACATTTCTATTATGGGTCATAATACCATTAATAAAATAATCGAATCAATTTACCTCACTAGGAAGTTTTATTTAAAATCCTCAATAGGGCCACTACAATTAATAACAACTATGATGGTCAAGAGGAGAACCCATGCCAATGATTGAAAACACTATGAACAACATGAATCAAATCACTTTTTTGATTTATAATAAAGCACACCTAAAAAGGTTGATTTATTTGAAAAAATGAATTTTCCATCAAATAATTCACTTAGTTTAATTGAATCTTAATATCGAATCTGAATAAATAAATACACCAAAACATGGGAAGTTAGAAGGAAATCCAAGCATGATAGTTAATATAAGCACAACCATTTTGATTAACACATTTCACATTTGGTTTTTTTATAATGAGAACCATGATTATTATATTATTTAGAAAACCTACCATAAGGGGGTGGTTCAGGGTGATTTTATAACCTCAACCATATCCAAGAGGTCTTAAACACATCATAATGTGGTCTAGGCATCTAATTAAGTAAATTTCATACATTATAAGTGACAATCGGAAGGTATGGTGTGCAACACAAGGGATATATTATATAAACAATTAAAATTTAAGGTAAATTAATATAGACCATCTAACTAATACCAAGGAAACTACACTCATTAAAATTTCAAGGCTTGATTTGATCTGGTTTGGGAGAAATTAAAGAAACGATTGAACACCCTAAAAATAAGGGCAATTAGATTGCCCCAAAATAACTCCACTAAGATAGGATTAAACAAAGAGATACTTAGGATGAATGATTTTCTTACCCATACAAAACTAATGAGGACAATGGAAATAAATTAATACATTGAACAATAGAGGTACTTGGAAACCTGGAGAGGGATAGGAGAGGGAGCTCATGTGGATTCCCCTGTTGCACACAAAGAAAAAATAAAATAGGGGAGAAAAGAAATATAATTTCAAGGTAAATAGGTAATTTTACCCCCTCTAAATTAGGCAAAAGGATTAGTCACAGGGTTGGCCAAACCATGCGCCAACCTTTCTCAAGCCTCTTCTTAAGTAGGGGGCTCTCACATTTTATGCCCACAGTTTCAAAAATAGTGTGAAATAATGAATTTTCTCTTTTTCAAGTAACCAATAGAAAATTCATGTACATTAACATACACTATCATGGTAAAACTAAACCATGTAAGACCTCAAATTCCATTGGATGAGCCACATAGTTTTACCTGGGGGGACTTAGGGTTTCCGATAAACAGTGTGCCCCTATTAGCCTTCCTAGGATTTGATGTTTCGGGGTCCAGTGCTCTTGGAACTCCAAAAACCACTGGATACACCCATATGAACATAATACAAGTCTATAAAAAATAAATCTAAGAATTAAGAACCCTATAATTTCATTTCAAATCTTCATTTGCAATTCGGCCCGTCCACCATAAAATCTGACTTCCTTCGAAAAAATTCTTACCCAATCCCAAACATCGGACGTTACAACCTATTTACCAAATTTGAACCCTATGATTCCAAATAAAAAATCCATATTTATATATTAAATTTATATTAATTTAAGAAATAAATTTTAATATCAATTCATAGTATGCAATGAAAAATAGTTTTTATAAAAAAACGTTAAGACTAAAAATTAACTTATACCAAAATCAAGTATTATAATGATTCTAATGTAATTAATTACATTATATATAATTAAATGAGTCTAATTTTAAATTATTATAAAACTAAAAACATAACTCTACTTTAAAATTACTTTTTTTATTGAAATTTTTTTATATTTTTACAAAGAAAATGAATTTTCAATTATTCACTGAAAAAATTATATTTTTAAAAAAATCCCAAAAACACACCATAAGTTATTATTAACATGATGACTTAAAAAATGATATATATTTCCACTAATAAAATATCTAAAAATTATATAAATTAACTACAATATATGTTCACAAAATTAAATGAAAATCAATTTTGAAGAAAACTTTTATTTGAAGCATAAAACGACTTTACTAAAAATTAAATACTTATTTATTTGAATTAATCAATACATTTTCATTATTTAAAATCAATAAACATATTTTTCATAAAATGGTTATATCTATTCATATCTTCCATGTTAAGATATATTTTAGTATAGTAATATTAAAATAATATTGTTTTTATAGTATATCGAAGTTCACTTAAGACCTTGTGTTCTGTGTTAATCAAGCTATTGAGAACCATATTCCTTTAAACCAAATTATAAGGGTGTTATTAAAGAAATTATTTCTACTGAATTTTATATTATAAAATCAAATAAATAGTAACAATGTAAATTTCATAATCATGAGGTATTCTATAAATACATGTAAACCTTTCCTTAAAAAAATCCATTTATCTAAAAAGGTCATAAAATTTCTTTAAATCAAAATCTCATTTTCTTCCCTTATAAAATAAAAATATTCCAATTAAAACCCATTTTAAATAATATAAAATAAATCTTGGTTGATTTTAATATCATCACCATATAAATCTTTTAATCATCCTTAAAAATGGAATTACCCAACCAGTTAATTCCAACATATATTCCCCAAGAATGCATCTCTCAATGCATTAGAGGTACATAACGAACCCAGTCATCATCATCAAAAATTTAGAAGAATCGTATCATTAATTAAACACATAAAATTTTTATTTCCTTAATAAAACTAATGATAATTATGATTTAATCCCATAAGTAAAATATTTTTTTGTTATATCATAAAATTAGAATTAATATCCTTTTATTTTGAAAACATTTTAAAAACTAAAAACAACCAAAAAAAATAATATCTTCACTGAACCTCCATATAAAATTTTATATTAATATTGATAATTAATAACATATATAATGTTGAGAAAATTATTTCATTCAATACATGTTAAATAATTATTTTTTTTAAACTTTTTTAAAGAAACTAAAAAAATACCTACACATAAAACGCTGAAAATATTCCTTTTTAAAATATGATAAGATAATATAAAATATTTGAAACTAAATTTAATCAATAATTTTATTATATATAAAAACTTTATTTAATTATTTTAAATAAAATGTATATCTATGAAAAAAATATTTGAAATAAGTACTATACATTTAAAACAAGGTTTTAAAGAAAAACATTTTACTCAGATTCCAGACTCGCCACATACATATTTTACAATCATAAATATAAAAATTAAATTAATTATTAACATTATAAATAAAAATATTTATGTTAATTATATTATCATCATTCGTTTTATTTCATTAATTATAATGTTTAATTTAGTTACTAAATTAGTTAATTTTACATCTAAAGTTTTGGATTAATTCGGTCTAAAACAACTTTGGCCTATCAACCGTGGTTATAGGGTCATGTATCTATCATCTGAATAATATTAAACATTTTATAATTATATATTTTATATGATAAATATTATTTTATGCATCCATGTGAGTTGGTGAGGAAAAATGAGAAACATCGTTCATAGTGGCGTTTGTTCGCACATATTCTTGAGCAACGGAAAATTTTATAATCGATGAAAATAAAATAAGGTAGAAAAGTATGTATGTTTATATAATAATATTATTATTATTATAAATATAATTTATAATAATAAAACACAACCTTATGACCATCCATGTGAGGCAGTGATGAAAAATTAATTGCATCGCTTCGCGGAAGTTATTGTCCGCACATACGCTCGAGGGATGCTTAATTAGTTAGAGTAATTAACGAGACAAGGTGCTTATTTATAATTGATAGGAGTTCCACCCTTATAAATATTAAGAAAATTAAAATATAATAAATGTATTTATCATGGAAATTGGATCCCATTTTATCCAATCTTGAATATAGAAAATTTAAATCTCTAAATACAATCAAAAATAACATTTTAACAAGTTTTAAAGTTATTTTAAGAATCTTCTCTAAGTTTAACATCTTCTATACCATATTTTACCTTTACCATGGTGAAAAAAACTTTCCATGGTAACTTTTCATTATGTATAAAAATGAAATTTACATCACTACCAAATTAGAATGTGTTGGTCCTAAATATGGAATCTATTTTATAATATTCAGTTTCTAGAAGTGGTAAAATTTACTTTTGATATAATTCACATAATATAATAAAAGAAAACTTTTAGAAAACCTTATTTTTTAAGTATAAAAATTATTTAAAGAAAAAAAATTTATGTTATTTCCAATGGAATTATTGAAAATAACTTTTGTAAAATGAGATTTATTTTACATTACAAACAAGGCGTAACCAAAATTATCCTCATGAATAAATTATTAAAATAGAAAAACCAAAAATATTTTTTATTTTAATAAAAACATCACTTTGATTTCCTAAATATCAAACTTAGTTTTGGAACCTCTTTTGAGGTTATCAAATCCTTTTTTTAATGATCAAAAAAAATATTTATTATAATACATAATTAATTATTTGTTTTATGTTATCATTTTATCATGTCACAATGATTGGAGAAATAGCCCTATGTATGTGTCACCATCAAACAATGACTCACCATTGAGGTTGAGTCACTGCTAAAAAATATATCATTGTCACTATGTCAAATGTATAAGTGTTTGAAACACTCACCATCACCTTGAGTCACCACCAAAAAATAATTTTGATAAAGTATGGAATGTCTCCCCTCCAGAGGACTACTCATGGTCAGATTGAAATCACCGCAAACAATGAATTTTAGAAAAGTACTAAATTGATATACCACTGAGTTGAGTCACCGTAAGTCTGACATACTGCTAAAAAAAGTCACCTCTAGACTCTGAGTCACCACTAGAGTGTGTGTCACTACCATATAAAGACACTTCTAGGGTATGTGTCGCCTACAGATCAAGACACCGCTACAGAGTCTCATCTCACGACAAGATCAAATAACCACCTGTTGAAGACACAACCAGATTGTGTCACCAATCAAAAGACTCATTGCTACGATTTTATATTTATTTTGGATTAAATATCTCTAATGGATATTTTATGAAATTTAATTCCCAAACATATTTTAATGATTGTTCCCTAATTTCTCTATAGAGATGCATTAGAATTCATGTCATAATGTTTAGTACATGGATCAGATGATCTAGTGGATTCTATTTTCTTCTATTGTTGATAAAAAGATCAAGAATACTCCCTTATGTTAACATATGATGTGCTGACCAAGAAATATATATGCTCATGTAAAGTGAGTTGAACCATTTTGTAAGAACGAAAAGAGTTCCTACATACTACATCATGTTTACACATAACTGTGAGAGTGGATAATAATGAACATTCAGATCTTATAGTCAGTACATAATAATTTTATAACATTTTCTAATGAAAATTTCAGAAATATGACTTGAGACTCGTTTTTTACTACACTCAAGAAATCAGAAGCTTCAATGTATATCATATATAGAAACATAATCCTTTTACATATTTGTATTTTCTCTTTTTTTTATATTTCATTATATTACATGAAGTGTGTGTATAATCTGTATTTCTTAACACGTAATGTATCTTATTTTAAAGTGGAAGATACTTAGATAAATTCTTAAATACTTTTTACTCTTATTTCCCATGATCACTGTGTAAGAGGTACCTATTTAGCCTATTATCTTTTTTACTCCCATTCTTACTATGGAATAGGTCCTCGTGTATCCTAGATAGTTGTCATATTGTTTTATACCTTATCTAGGTTGTAGATAAAAGTTAATTTTAAATAAACTGATTTGCAGCAGGCGATTTCCAAGTGGAGAGGAAAAATACTCTGCTTGATACTGAACCTCTTATATTCATTTGTGATGTGTGTGTTTTTATTTCATTTCTATAATTTAAAACAATTTTTTTTAAATAAATAATAAAACTAATTCTTTTATAATTAAACTTAATAAGTGTTTATATATTTTTTTGATTGAGTAATTTTATTTCAAATGTTAAAGAAATATTATATTTTTTTTAACCAATCCCTAATCAATATTTACTAATTATTTTCAATGGTCAAGATTTATATCAATCTGTTCTTTGGTTAATTGGGGTATTTTTTGAATAAATTAGAAGCATTTATTTTAAAAAAAATTACATATATTGTTATTGGGTACTTAATTCACCCCCACCCACTTCAGATAGCCACTCGGAAAAAAAATCGTATCAAAGGTTTAGGCTTTGGTATTAAAGCTTTTAAAGAAATTTTTTATATGTGATTTTAGTTGAGGATTGTTGATATTAAATTTATATTAGTTATGAATTTAACTCTTTAAATAGATAATAGAAAAGAAGGGTCTGCTACTAACAGACCTCTTTTTTCAATGAAAATAAATACTTTTAGTGGAAGATCAAAAAGAAAATGCATATTAAAAGTATGTGTTTTTATAGTTGGACTACTATAGTGTATAAGTATGAGTTACCTAAGAATATTAGGAAATATTTGGATGATTCAAAAAAACATTCTTATAACAATAATTTCAAGTATATGAATTCCATGTATTGTGGCTTTGGTGATGATAAAATTCAACAGAATTTCTACAAATAAAACTGCTTTTGAAATATGGGATACACTAGTTGTTTCTCATGAAGGAACTACCAATGTAAAAGATATGATATTGAATACATATGAAGTTAAATATAATAATTTTATGATAAAACATGATTAATTAATTCTTGATATGTATCTCAGGTTTTATGAATTTTAAACACATTGAACACCCTAGGAAATCCAGTATCTGACAAGGATCAGAATATGATACTCCTCAGATGACTTTCTATAATATAAGGAGGGTTTTTAGTGTCAATCAATGATTCTGTGATATCAGAAAACTTCTAGTTAATAAATTTATTATTATGTTGATGATGTATGAAGAATAACATAAAGTCAAAAAATAAATAGATGATGAGAATAAAAATAAATTCAGTAGCTTTAAAAACTAATGCATCCAAATGAAAAGAGAAAGAAAAGAAAAATATACAAGTTGTGAGTACCAGTGATAGTGAGTCACCATCAGACAGTGATGAGGAAACGTCCCATCTCTCCAGATGATTCAAAATTCTCTATAGTAATAAGAATTTTTTCCAAAATACAAGTTATAATGGGAACTATAACAATAACAAAAAAATTGATGAAATAATAGAAAAGGGATGATAATAAAAATGAGATAACCTTATATGAATTCAAGTGAAAATTACATGTAAAATTAGACTATCCAAAAGTAAAATACAAGAATAAATAGTATATAAAGGATAGAAAATTAAGGAAATCCATGAAAGAAACATGGAGTGCCTCTGAGGATAGCTCCAGTGACTCAGACTCTACTCCTAAAGAGTTTTCTGACTAATCCAACATGTGATTCATGAAAAATTTACATGAAGTACAAGTAAAATATAATACTTTTTATATGCTTAATTATGATAACTCTGAAAGTAAACATAATGAAGATGATATGTCCCATGAAGAAATGTTTGACTGCTCCATAATACATGAGAACACTTTTAATGAACTTATGGATAATTATAAAGACCTGAAGAAGAAATATGATTTTATCTTGTATTAAAATTGATCTTACTATAGAGAAAGATAAAATTTATCATTTTTTGAGGGATAGTACTAAACGAAAATTATCTAATGAAAAACTGAATAAGGATTTTTTAGAGTTTATCAATAGAAGATAAATCCTTACAATGTTTCTAGGTAAACAGATTACTTCAAACTATGTTACAGGTCTTGGATACCAACCTAGATAGGGAAAAATAGTTAAGAGAACATTTGAACATGAATCTAATTCTGAAAGTTCAACTTCTAGTTATTTTTTTAAGAAAAAACAAAGTATTTATTTCAAAAAGATTACGGTTTGTTTATAATAGACCTGTTAAATAAATGCAGGTTCCTAAATACCTCAATAATAACACATATAAAACCAAGAAAATATATGTACTAAAATCATTCCTTCTTTAAATTTTGTTTTGTATGAAAGATTATTGAAGATCTCTTATAAGAGTTTATGGTACTTGGATAGAATATATTCAAGGAATATGAAATGATACTACTCAAGTTTGAAGATCCTAATAAAGGTAAATTGTGGTCATGTCACCTTTGGTGACAATGATAAAGTTAAAATCATCATCCTTGGCAAACTTGGTAACAAAAATTCTATTTTAATTTCCAAAGTACTATTTTTGATTGGTTTAAACTGTAATTTTCTTATGATATCAGAATTATGTGATGATTTTTTTCATGTTAAATTTCAAAATAATTTATTTAATATTTTTTATTCTAAATATGATTTCATTTTAACTACATTAATTAATGAAAATTTTTATGTTGTTGATCTCAATTATTTGATTTCTCAAAATGTTTTCGGCTTTTGTGCCTTTCATAAAGAATCTTGGATTTAGAATAGGAGACTAGACCACTTAATATTCACTCAATTTGGAAGATAACTTGGAAAGGGTTAGTTAGGGATATACCAAAACATGACTTCCCAAATGAAATTTTTTTTACCCCTATCAAAAAGGTAAATGGAACAATATTTATTTTAAATAAAAGAAAGGAGTTTTAACTTCTCAACCACTGGAGTTGGTTCATATGTATTTATTTGGACCATCTATATTTTTTAGTCTAAATGGGAAGCACTATATCTATGTACTAAAATATAGAATTTCCAGATATACTTGCGTGTTTATTCAAGATCATAAAAATGAATCTTGTTCTTATTTAACCTAGTATCCCAGGTATGTAGAAAACATAAGTGGAAATAGAATTAAGATCCTAATAAGTGACCATATCCATGAGTTTTAAAATATTGAATTTGAATCCTTTTGATTAAAAAATGGATATAGTCATAACTTCTCTTCTCTGAGGACCCCTCAGTGGAATTGATTAATAGAAATAAGGAAAAGAAAACATCAAGAGATATCTCGGAAGGTGGTAAATGAATATTACTTTCTTATCTATTTTTGGTTTGTGGTGGTGAACACACCCTACTATATAATGAATATAGTTTTAATTAGACCAATCAAGAAGAAGACCCCTTAGGATAATTGGAATAGTAAAATCTTATGGTAAATTTTATTAATGATTTTGGTTGAAAAGTATTTATTCCTAACACTAAGGATAACCTTGACACATTTTTCTCTAAGGGTGATGAAGGAATTTTCCTGGGTAATTCAACCTCTGGAAAATTTTATAGAGTTATTAACAAAAACACCAATATTGTGGAAGAGTGATGAGCCAAAATAATATATATATATATATATATATATCATTAAATTAATTATTTTTTAATAATATATTCAATAATGCACTTGTTTTGTGCTGAATTTTATAGAGAATAGTTCCGAATATTTCAAAGAAGAAAATGCAAAAAAAGAGGAAAAAGTTACATATTACACATCACAAAACCTATGTTCACATCATGTAATAGTATCTCATTGGATTATCAATGTCTTGAACTAAGTCTTGAACCTAGGTCATTAAGAGTTCAAGGGAAGAACCCAGTACACGTCTTGAATGACCCATAAACAACCTAAACCCATTCAAACCATTTGAACAAGAATTTTGCTCCGGAGATGCAACTTGAAGGCTATTACATGTCGTGAGTTAGTGGTACATGACTTGAATTCATTCAAACCACATATCTCAGATGAGATACGCATGAGATATATGTAATATTCATAAACCATGGAAATTTACATGGATTCTAAATTACATGATGTGAAATACATTACATGTTGTGTAATTTATCAGCTATTAATACACCAGCCTTGAAGAGGTTTTAAAGTGATTTGACAGCATAATTCCATTTTTTCTATTTCCCTTCAAGTTTACTTAGGATCCCTCTCCCCTAAACTCAAATTTCATCATCTTTTCAAAATTTTATTTCAATAAAGGTGTCATGGATTGTATTTTCAACATCTCCTTCATTTTCCTTTTCTTATTGCCATTGTTTTTCATCATCATCCATCAACATACTCGTATCACATTCATTTTAACCTTCATTACAAGTATGTATTTAATTATTTTGTGATTTATATCTCTAAAAACCCAATTTCATAATCATTCAATTTTATGAATATGTATTGTTTTCTCATTGTGGATCATTTAAATTCAAACATTCTTATAATGTCGAACATGGTTTCATTTATTTTTCTATTTTCATATCTTCCTTTCATAAGTGGCTAAAACAACCTGGGGTAGGGATCAAATGTATGTGTATCTATTATTATATAAATCTTTAATTCTAATTTTTTAATCCTTAATTATTAGTAATAAGGATAAATAATAAACTTCTATCTAATTCATTTAAATGTCCCTGATCACAGGATCGTTAAGTAAAGTACCCTATCCTGGTTGGATTGGATTAGGTTATGACCAATAACCTAAGATACTTTCTTCCTTATAAGATAAGCCTAATGCATCTAGGTTTTCACTATCTACTGATCATGAAATACTTACCTCCTAGGTAGAGTTTGTTGATTATACCAACATCAATTAGCAGCCTCCACTTGCCTCACACCCTAAACCTTAGAATCCTACCATGTTAAAATTAATCTCATCCTTCCTAAAGATACCCGAAATTAATCATGATCCCTCTCTCATTATTAAAGAAACCATCTACCAACATAGATATAGTATTTTCAAAACTAAAGAAAACAATAAATAACTCCATGCTGAAAGAAATTAACTCTCAGAAGCCAGTTATGGTCCCAGGGGGATCAACCTTGAACTTTCTATATATTATTAATTGTATCAAGTGAAGTTTGGGAAAACATTATAAATTATAATATGATCATAGGACAGGAGAATTCAATGACGCATGTAGGTGCGTCAAATTTTGGCGATGTTTCTGTGGAAGCAATGCTCTGCTTACAATCCTCTAGAAATTAAGACCCGATATTACCTTTAATGATACCCCTATGTCCCTGCTACATAGTAGGACCCAACCCACCAAACCCTCAAAACCTTAAATTAGTGATAACTAGAGAGAAATAGATGCATCAAGAGAGGACCATCATGGATTACATATTTCCATCAATCCATGGTGCCCCACCAAGTATATTCCCTCCCCCATCTATGATTATACCTTCAAAATAAAACTTGGACTCATTCATATGATCCATAACAAGGGGAAATTTAGTTCACTCCAGAGAAAAGGTCCTCATGAGCACATCTCTAATGTTTTATAAGTTTGTGATACCTTTCACAACCAGCGATTCTATTCAGACCCAATAAAACATCAAAACTTCCCATTTTGCTTAAGAGACTGAGCTAAAAAATGTCTCAAAATTCAAGCTCATGAGTTAATAATGACTTCGGATAATCTTCCCAAGAATTTCTTGGATAAATATATTCCACTGATTCGTACTTGGATGCCCCAAAATGATATTCCAAACATCACTTAGTCTAATGGAGAGTCACCTTGGGAAGTGTGAGATAGATTTAGGGCACTAATGAGGAAATATACACAACCTGGACTGGACATTCTGATTTATTTACAAATGTTCTACCAAGGATTCCATTGAGTTGCACGAATTATTGTCGATGTTTCCACTGGTGGAGGACTGGTATTTAAAACACCATAAATCGGAATATCTATTCTCAATGAAGTCTATCACAATGCCATCCCTTTGGAAACATGATAATGTACCACCTCAGCATGGTATCCACCAGGTGGATGAAAACACAATATTGGGAGTGCAATTTGAAGCGCTCATGAAGAATCTCAAATCATTTAAAATGCATGTTACAAAACCCCCTCCTACTCCCATAATAGTGATAAAATCATGTGATATTTGTAGTGTCCCACATCTGTACCATTACTAAAAGGAAGGATTTGAGTAATTGTAACACCCTAGTATTTCATTACATGTTATCTCTTTAATGTAATTCAATATCTTGTGCTACACATAACACCGAGTTCGAGCACACCACGACTTACTAAACTACTCATTCAAAAAAGAGGTTATGACTAGTCTTAACTAAATTTTGAATTTTATATACTCAATATAATTTTAAAATCTATATTATGTTTTTCTTAGACATAATATAAGAACCACTTCAATTTTTTATATAAATGAAGTATTTTTCAAAAAATACAATTTTACCGCATTTTAATGGTGAACCCTTTTTAAATACAATATTTCACACTTTAATATATTTAATTTGACTAAATAAACTTATTATTTATAATATAGACATAAAAATTTAGTTTTGATAAATTTTTGGAGTTTTTCTGAAAACCTTCATATTTTGATGAGTAGTTAAAAATACAAAATTTTAATTGAAAAAAACTTTTTTAATCAAAATAATTTATATTGTTAAATTATACATTTAAATATTTTTGAATTATAATTTGATTGTATTTTTATTATTTAATTCAATGTTGGTCATTTCAAGTAATTTTACATTTAAATTTGACATAAACACATATTAATCTTTTCATAGTTTTTACTTCTCAAAAACCTGTTTTCTGGTTTTGAAAAAGGGAGTTAATTTTAAATTAATTAATTCAACTTCTATGTTTTTAATTCGGTAAAATAGACATAATTTTAGAATTTGTAATATCAAAATTAGCTAACGGTGGTTTTTTTATATTTTTCTAAAAACATTCAATTTTCGATCAATAGTGAAAAACATTGCATTATTCTTTAAAACCTACTTTTTTAAAAATTATTATTTATTTTATATAAATTTATTTTTGGCCAAAATGGATTTATAATACCTATATAAGCTAAATTTATTTCATTGAATTCATTTTATAATAAAATTAGATGTATTAAATTTTATTGAACATTTTAACATCTTTTACCCACCTTCTACGCATATTTGCAAATTTGCATAAAGCGTATTTTTACAACTTTGGTAAATTGAATTTCAAAATTCCGAGAGACATGATTGAAATTTGTAAGTAAAATGTGTTTCAAGGGGATGAAAATAATTTTTGTTGAATAGTAAATTGAATATTATTCACCATGCTTAAATGTAAATAGGGTAATTAAAGGTAAAAATGATATTATAATTACCCTAACACATGTCCTAATTCTATAGTATAGGTTATTTTTGAAAAATATAAAACTTATAAATAAAATATGATCCTATTTGGTCCACTTGAATTAGATCAGGACATTTATTGTTATTTTATTTAAAGAAGAGTGAAATGAGTTAAACTCAAATTTAAATAAATAAATAAAATTTAATATAGGGTAATACATAAGATAAAATAGACTATAAATATTCATTATAAATCTAAAAATCTTTCCTAAATAATGGTATTTTATTTATAATTTTTAGACATAAAATAATTAAATTTATTTATGACACAATGATGATGTTGTAATTACCTTATTAATGAAAGATTAAAATAATTGATATTATAAAAAATCAAAATAAATGTAAATTGAGACTTTTGATGCATTAAACTAATTTTATACAATATTTCTAAAAATATAAGGTTCAGTAAAAATACTTATATAATTATATATATGTTATTAATGAACCACTTGAAATTCTCTTGGCATTTTATTGTATGTTTATAAACTATATAATATAAAAATACAAGAAGGCATTGTAAAATTTAAACGATTTAACTAAGACTTGAATCTAAATGATATGGTTAATATGGTGAAATAAACTTGTCTAAAACCTATTGGTTGAGAGTTTTTCAACCTAGAACCACCTTATCCTCGAAATAAATCCTTTTTAATCCATTATAAACCGAATATTATTGGATAATAAATTAATATTTTAATCTTTTCCTAAAGTGACTCTCACCTCTCTTATTAAAAGGGTACTTCTCCTTCTCTCAAAATCACACCTCCAAAGCCATTTGGATCAGCCAAACCTTACTCAAATATCCTCCCAACTACTCTCACTTTAACCTAGATTCCTTACTTTAATCATAAATCCAACTTAAGGATCCCTTTTGATCAAATGAAAAGGGATCACCCGAAGAAGAGGTAATAATTTCACCACCTAATTCAAAGCTCTTTTCTTCTTACACTTCCTCTTTATTTGTTGTTTCCATACCAAAATAAAAAAAATATAGTACCTTATACATACTATGATGTTTTTATAAATATGTTACAACTATATTCATTATTTAATCCATCCTATGAATGACAAGTCACTATAGGTACGTACGTACGGCCGACCGTCTCCACGTCATGGTGTAGTCTGTTATTCAACACTACATTATTTGGATGGGGATAATAATGAGTATAACTAATGTAAATAATAGATATGTCATGTTAATGATTCTCTATATATGATATACCATCCAATAATGTTTGATTTCACAATCAATATAATGATATTGTCGCTCTTGCATACGTACGGATTACCGTCACCACGAACGCGATGAGATTCATTCCCCATCATAACCATTCAAGAATAAATTTCGTTTTATGATTAAAAAATAATGACTGAGAAATTATTATCATTATGGATATGTATCAAATACCTCATATCAATAATAAACATGACTTTTGTAACAAAACATATAAAGGAAAATGAATCATTTAACACCTGAAACAATGATACTACTGAAATACCATTAACAAAGAAATATTATAAGATAATATATGATATAATATTTTTGTATGTGGTCCTCATATAATGAAAATTATTTCACCATTATACAGAAGGTTAACCTACCCTCGACTAAGGAAAATTACAAGGTGAGGGTTAATTTTATAATTTCTTTACTGTTTGAGGTTGTTTATACGTTAGTATCTACTAGGACCACTTTATCACGCACATCCATGTTTCTTAAAAATGTATTTCAAAAACATTTTACTATTTCCTTGAATATGGGTTAAATTCAAGTATACCCTTGTTTGAATTTTTATAAAAAAATTGAAACTAATCTTTCCTTCATTTTCCAAACAAGGTACTTTATGACCTTTTCGACAAATTAAGGTAAGAATGTTTTCTTAACTTATACAGCGGGTGCGGCTATTTTAATCCATTGTAACACCTTCAAACCTTCCCTTACAAGCATATAAGAATATTTTCAAAATAACTGTTTTATTTTATAATTACATGAATTTAAAATGATTTCAAAATAGAAAGATATATTTCTCTCAAATAGATTTGATTTCATCTATGTCAACATCCTTTGATGGATTTTACACTTGTTTGAAGTTGATTTATTATGATACAGTCTTCCATATTTTATTGAAGGTTTTGTGATATGTTTGAAATTTTATGAGTTATTTTTATACCATTCACGGTTTATGGTTAAAGTATAAACATTTTGTGTGCTAGTTTAAATACTAATTTTTATGTTATCTTTCAACCTTTTCATATGAGGAGTGCACTAGACTTAGTATGTGACGGGTGGATCCTGCTATAGCTCCTCGATGTATTGGTAGATATCATGAGACAAACTAGTGTCTTGGAACAAGTCATTGACAAAACCTTATTTGTATTCTTGGCATGAGTCCTTTACTATGTGGGTATGGTTTCTAGAATTATGTACTTCAACATTATAAAATTAGCTATTGATATTACAAGTGATTATGTGACTTGTATAATAACCATATAAATAATTAAATGGCATTATTTTATTTATCATTTCCAAAGTATGCTGAAGTTTATGTTTAAAAGGCCTGTGTTTTAGTCTAATACATTTCCATAAATATTTATTCATGATTATGATGGTTTTTTCTATATTCTTATCCTTACTGAGTATCCTAGCTCACCCTTTTCTTATGTTTTATTTTTATAGGTATGTGAATAAGTATATTATGATTTTCCAGTAGGGATAGGTCAACGAATATGACTATATTCAAAAGGGTACACAATGTTGTTGTTTTTATTTCATGGTGTAATGTAAAACTTATGTATGTATCTATTACTTCGAAGGATACTAAACTAATCGGTCTTTAGATACGTGATCTCTTTTAATCATTCCAATGTTATGTAATAATTCACCAACTATGGGTAACTATGGTCGGGCGTTACAGTTGGTATGAGAGGAGGTTTAGTACAAACCTTGGAAACTATATTTATAAAAACACTGATTAGATAACATTACCCTAAGATAAACTTTGGATATTAGTATAGAAGAACTTCCTAGAATTTTGGTAATGTAAAGATTTTGTGAATTTTCTAAGAAATACATCCCTATCTAGATACGAGAAGGTATAGGAGACTCTAAAACAAATGTACCTAGAATTGAAAACTTCCATAAGGAGTTCCTGGCTTGACCTAGGAAATCTTGGTACACGACAATGGGTCATTCTTCAGTCTTGGTTAAGAAACTCCTGGGGATCTGGCGCGCCTTATCCATCAAAGGCTTCGGAGTTGGTGCAGGCTCCGGTTTTGGAGGACAACGGCTTCATGGTGGGTTGGCGCCCGGTTCATTTTCTGACATCGGCGGGCAAGGCTTCGTGGCGGGTGTCCGGTCCTCGGAGCGGCCTCATTTCTCCCCTCTGCGGTGCTGGGTTTCTGCCTCCGGGTTTTGTCTGTGAAAGCTCCAGATCTGGAGGACGTCGGCATCGTGGAGGGTTGGCGACCAGATCCTAGTCTGGTGTCGGGGTGAGGCTTTGTGGCAGTCAATTGCCAGTCCCGTTTGGTGGGATTTGCATCGGCCTGGTGTGTTGTGGAGGGGAGGGGGGTTTCTGGATTCTTGTGGTTCTATTCAGCAGGTCTGATCTCAGTGATTTCTTCATCTTTGTTTACTGCATTTATTTTATGGATTTTTTGTGTGTGGCAGATGGCTCGTTTGGTCATTCTTCATGGTTTCTGTCCTGTTTGTTGTGGCTGTTTGCGCCGAGCTCCGGTGAGGGTGTGTTTGTGGTCCTGTTCCGAGCAGATTCATGCCCAAAGTGGCGTTTCTTGTTCAGATCAGTGTGGAACCCTTCACCGGTGATGTACCCTTAGTGTGGTGTTGGGACATCGAGTCCTAGGTGACGATGACCTGACTTCATGTTCTTTGGATCATCTTTCGGTTTCTCTAGCATCTGCAGTAGTGGTTGAGAGTCATGAGGGGAGCAATGGGGTTTGTTCTGATTATTGTCTTGTTGGAGAATTACTTGTGGAATGCTTAATCTCTCTTCATTTTCTGATCATGGTTTGAGGAATTGAAATTGTTCTCGGTTTTATGTCGAAGGTGGAAAGTTTTTGGAGTTGGATTTGACCACATTGAAGAGGCCCCAGATGAAGTCTTAGAGCTGAAGGTTCACCTTTGCAAAGCTTTATGTATTTGGTTGTTTGAGAGGGTACGTCATCAGCCATCGGATCGGTTCAGTGCTTTGACACGGGACACTTTCTTGCCGAATAGTTTTTCAATGGTGGAGAGCTTCATCATGATCATTTTCTAGGTAGAGGCAGCTCCTTGTTGTCAGTCTGGTTTCACTCTTTTTGTCCTTATACTTTGGTTTGTCTATGTCCTTGAAGTCTATTTGGGTTCCTCCCTTAATCCCTTAAAAGGGAGCTTTAACAATATAATTAAAAGTTGAAGGCTTTCGGGTCATTGGATGATGGTCTTAAGCCAACATTTAGATGGGAAATAGTCTCCCACATATTCTCATCATATGAAGAAATAGTATCATGTGTTAATAAGATATGTAAATAATTATTTGAGTCTTATGGCTTTGAATGTAGTCTAGAGAAGAAAAGGATGGTAGAGATAAAGATGGATAAATGGAAGAAGGTTTTCTCATATGTGATAGCTGTGGAAAGAATCACCTTAGTAAATTCTTGAAGGGAATGTTAGTTTTTTTTATGTGTGGAGAAAAAGGACAACAAGTACATGATTTCAAGGGTAAGAAAAAAGGTTTTGAATGTATAATGCTTCATCTTCAAAGATTTGGGACACTACACAAATCAATGTCCTAATCATCAGAGTATACTACAAATGATTGTATTTGATAATAATCAAGTTATCATACTACCACATATGAAGAAGAATAATTAGTGTTCATATATTTTTATTAATGAATTATTTCATTTGAGTGTTGTATCAATGATGTACTAGTTATAATAATTATGGAAATAAATAAGTATTGTACTATAGTACAATTTTATTTAGTATTTGAGATTATATGATAATAATAAAACTGACTCAATAGTAAGTTAAACTTTTAGGAAAATACATGTTTGAAGGAAAGATAAACCTTAATATGTCCTGATATTGATGTAGTGATTTTGGAAAAAGCGATGGTTGATTTGGATAAATTATATTGGATATTCATGACTAACATGGAATTGATTAATGGTTTGTTTATTCAATCATTGTTGGAGTATTAAAAAATTTTATATAAGGAATATATCTAGTATTCACATGTTATTATGTGGAAAAAAAGAGATCTTTGTTTTGTTATGATGACCTTCCTTATAAATTTTTGGACTATGAGTTTAGAAACAAGTATTTTTGGATAAGTATAAAGGTAATAATGGATTAAGATGGACATTGGATACTATTGTTTAAGGTTAATACATTTCTTAAGATTATTTTTTTATTTTTATAAAAAGGACAACCCGGACGTCGGGCGACAACATGTTGCGTCCGACAAGGTCGCGAGACTTAAACCTCCAACTGTAGGGCGACAAGGGTGAATCACCTACCACTAGCCTACGTGATATCCTGGTTTGTATAATGTAATTTTATTTATGGTCTTGCAGATTAATTATAAATTCATTATTTTTGGAACAATATACTATTAGGATAAATAGATTATCTTTGAATTCTACTATCTTTTGGATTAAAATGTGAGTTTGTGGTAAAAGTTGGTTGAAGGATAGAACTATACTTGTCATGTAATATTTTTCACCTTTTTCTATGAAGAAATTAATTCTTAAACTTTAGGGAAGGGATCTTAAAATATAAAATGTGTTATCCTAATACCTTATGTTTTTTTGAACCGGAGATATTTAAATCATCATAGATATATGGCTTTGAGGCCCTCAATACCCTATTTATTGTTCACTGGTTTGTGATTGATTACCTCTATCACTCCCTATGAATATTTATGTTTTTCATCCAATTAAGTGTCTATAATTTCCACCAACATTCTTCTTTACTATAATTCAATAGCTTGCACTACACACAACACTGAGTTCGAGCGCACCACGACTTACCAAACTAGTTGTTCAAAAAGCGATTATGGATAGTACAAACTAAATTTTGAATTTTATATACTCCATAAAATTTCAACATCCATATTATGTGTTTCTTATACGTAATATAAGAAAAAATATAATTTTTCAGATAAAGGAAGTATTTTTCAAAAAATACAATTTTACAGACTTTTAATGGAGAACCCTATTTAAATCGAGTATTCGACACTTTTATATATTCAATTTGACAAAATAAACTTCTTATTAATAATTTGGAAATATAAATTGAGTTTTGATAAATTTTTCGTGTTTTTCTGATAACTTTTATATTTTGATGAATAATGAAGAATACTAAATTTTAATTGAAAATGACTTTTTTAATGAAAGAAATTTATAGTGTTAAATTATACATTTGAATGGTTTTGAAGTATAACTATATTATATTTTTATTATTTAATCTTATGTTGGTCATTGTAAATAATTTTACAATTAAATTAGATATAAACACATATCAATCTTTTGACAGTTTTTACTATTGAAAAACTTGCTTTCTGGTTTTGACAATTGGAATTAATTTTAAATTAATTAATGAAACTTCTTTGTTTTGGATTTGATAAAATAGATATCATATTTTAATTTTGAATATCAAAATTATCTAAGAGTTAATTTTTTTTATCTTTCTGAAAACATTCAATTTTTTATGAATAGTGAAAAACAATGCGTTATTATTTAAAACCTACTTTTTTAAATAATTATTTATTTTATTTAAATTTATTTTAGGTCAAAATAGATACATAATACTTCTTCAAGTTCAATGTAATTCATTGGAGTCATTTTATAATAAAATTATATGTATAAAATTTTATTGAACATTTTAACGTCTTTACCCACCTTTTAGGCACATTTGAAAATTTTCATAAAACATAGTTTTACCACTTCTGTTTATTGAATTTCAAAAATCTGAGAAACACGATTGACATAAGAAAAATTGGTTCAATAGGTTGAAAATATATTTTGGTGAATAGTAACTTTTGAATTTTATTTACCATGGTTAAAAGTAAATAAGTTAATTAATGGTAAAAATGATATTATAATTACCCTAACACATGTTCTAATTCTATTGGATAAGTTTTTTTCGACCAAAATAAACCTTAGGAATAAAATATGATACACTTTGATCCACTTGGATTATATTAGGATGTTTATTATTATTTTATTTTTCGAAGAGTTAAAAGTGTTAAACTGAAATTTTAATAATTAAAACATTTTTAATATAGGTTTATACATAATATAAATTCAACTATAAATATTTATTAGAAATCTAAAAATATTTTCTAAATAATGGTATTTTATTTATAATTTTTATACATTAAATAATTACATTTATTTATGACATAATGACGATGTAGTGATTACCTTATTAATGAAAGATTAAAATAATTGATATTATAAATATCCAAATAAATGTAAATTCATACTTTTGATGAATTCTACTAATTTTATAGGTTAGTATGACATTTTAGGGTTTATTAAATAAATTTATTTCTAAGTTATAAAGTTTGTATGACTTTCACAAAGACAAAATACCAAATAGTGTCAAAATTGACATAAATGAGTTTTAAAAAAAATACTATATTATTAAATGATACAATATTCCTAAAAATATAAGGTTCACTCAAAAGACTTATATAATAATATATATGTCATTAATTAACAACTATAGGTTATATTGGAATTTTATAGTAAGTTTATTAACCATATAATATAAAAACACAAGAAGACATTGTAAAAGTTAAATTACTTATCAAAGAGTTAAATCTTAAATATAAGGTTAATATGGTGACCTAAACTTGTATAAAACCTATTGGTTGAGATTTTTTATACCCATCCACATCTTATACTATAATTGAATCCTTTTTGAGCCATTATAAACAGAATATTATTGTATAATAAATTAATGTCCCAAAAGTTTCCTAAAGTGACCCTCACCTCTCTTGTGAAAGGGTACTTTCCCTTCACTCAAAATCACAACTCCAATGTCATTTGGATCAGACAAACCCTACTCAAATATCCTCCCAAATACCCTCAATTCAAACTAGAGTCCTTAATTTGATCATAAATCCATTCTAAGGAGACATTTTTATTAAATCAAAAGGAATTACCCAAAAAAAGAGGTAATAATTTCACCAACTCATTCAAAGTTCTTTTCTTCTACCACTTCCTCTTTATTTGTCGTTTCCATACAAAAATAATAAACCCAGTACCTTATATATATTTTGATGTTATTATAAATATTTTACAACCATATTCATTATTCTTTCCACCCTATGAATGAAAACTCACCACACACGGTACGTACGGCTTACCGTCTCTAAGTCGTGGTGTAGTTTGTTATTCAACACTTCATTGTTTGGATGGGTATAATAATGAGTATAACTGATTTAAATAATAAATATAACATTTATTGTTTCTTTATATATGATATAACATCCAATTACATGTTATTTCCCCATCAATATAATGATATTGTCGCTCGTAAGTACGTATGGATTACCGTCTCCATGAATGCGATGAGATTCATTCCCCATCGTAACCATTCAAGGAAAAATTTCATTTTATGATTAAAAAATAATGTTTATGCACTTAATATCATTCTGGTTATGAATAAAATACAACTTATACATAAAAAACATGACTTATGTGACAAAACATATAATGGAAAACGAATCAGTTAACACTTGAAACGATGATACTACTGAAATTTAATTAACAAAGACATATTAGAAGATCATATATGAGATCATATTTGTGAATGTGTTTATTGTACAATAAAAATGATTTCACCATTATATAGGAGTTTAAAATACCCTAAACTAAGTAAAAGTAAAAGGAAGAGGTTAATTTTACAATCTCTTTATTATTCGAGGTTGTTTATACCTGAGTATTTTCTAAGACCACTTTATCATCCACATATATGTTTCTTAAAAATGTATTTCAAAACATTTTTACTATTTCCTAGAATATGGGTAAAATTAATTTATACCCTTGTTTGATGTTTTATAAAAAAAAATTGAAAGGATTCCTTCTGTCATTTTCCAAACAAGGTACTTTATGACCTTTTCGACTAATTAAGGTAAGAATGTTTTTATTAACATATATGGAGGGTGCGGATATTTTATTCCATTATAACACCTTATAATCTTCCCATACAATATTATAAAAATATTTTCAAAATAAATTTTTTATTTTATAATTACGTGAATTTTAAATGATTTGAAAATAAAAAGATATATTTCTCACAAATAGTTTTGATTTTATCTATGTCAACATACATTGAGGGATTTTACACGTGTTTGATGTTAATTTGTTAAGATACAATATTCCATATTTTATTGTAGGTTTAATGATATGTTTGACTGTGGATGTGTTATTTTTATACCATTCATGGTTTATAGTTAAAGTATTAACATTTCATGTGTGAGTTTAATAGGAATATTTATGTTATGTGTCAACCATCTCGTATGAGGATTTCATAGGACTTAGTAAGTGATTGGTGCAGCCTGCTATAGCTTCTCGATGCATCGGTAGGTCTCATGAGACAAACTAGTGTCATGGCACAGGGAATTGACAAAATCTTATTTGTAGTCTTGGCAGGAGGCCTTGACTATGTGGTTATGATGTCCGGCAATATGCATTCTATCATTATGAAATTTGCTATTGATATTACATTTGATTTTTAGATTACTAGAATATCTATGTGAATAATTAAATTGAATTATTTGATTTTTCTTGTACATTTTATGCTTAATTTTAAGTTAAAGAATCTTGTGTTTTAGTCTTATACATTACCTTAAATGTTTATTCTTGTTTATGATGGTTTCTGCTATATTGGTATCCTTACTGAGCATCTAATCTCACCCCTTTCCTATGTTTATTTTTCCTATGATTTGTAGAATTATATTATGATTAACCATCATGGATAGGTCAAAGGATATAAGTGTGTTCAAAAGGGGACACAATGTTGTGGTTTTTTAATTTATGATGCAATGTAAATCTTATGTATATATATAGTACTTTCAAGGAAACTAAACTAATCGGTCATTTGAGACTTGATCTCTCATGATCATGCCAATGTTATGTAATAATGCACTGACTCTGGGTAACTAGGGTTGGCGCATTAAAGTAATCGTAAGCTCAAGATTGTAATTATGTCAATTACAAACAACCAAAACGACCTTTTTAACAACGGAATTAATATTACCAGCCGAGGGCTTCTCACCAGAAACATCAGAACCAACTAGGATATTTTTAATAGTTAAGTGGTCAAGGATAATTTTAGAATCAAGTACCACTAGGATATCCACCTATGACCCTAGTTCTAATACATTAGTAGTAGATGTGACAACAACCCTTCCCACAAATAGATCAGTAGAAATTCCCACTATAACACCCAAAAATTTTAGGGTATGCTACTATTAAATACATTCTATTCATAGCCTAAAATGCATGAAGTGCAATGTCTTTTTTGAATCAAAACATTATAGGAGAAACTTATAATCTATCCATTGAATATAAATTTTCCACTTCAATGTTTTGAATTTTGAAAAATGATTAACTAGAGTTGTGACCAGCAAGTCATTTCGAGTCTGATAGAACCAACTTGATATTTTTATGAATAGTAACATACCCTTATGAATAGTAATATGAATAGTAATATGACCCTTATAAATAGTAAATAATGATAATATTTTGTTTTCTTAAGGTAATAAGATAATGATATCTTAATAATTTTTTCAATGTGATATAGAACTAATGATACCTTAAAAAAATGGTATTTTTCGAATTAACTATGATTTTATTTAAAAATTAAATTAAAAATACATAGAAAATTATTTTCACAAAATGGAGTTAATTTTTTAATTCTAAACATTGAAAAATAGTTATGGTAAATTTTTGGGATTTTCCTAAAATACATGAATTTTTCATGAGTAATAAAAATACAGTTTTGAGTTTTTGTTAGTTTAATGACATCATAATGATGTAATAATTAAATATAAAAGTATGGTCGACATGTGTATAGTAACTTAGGACATGTGGTGTCCCAAGTGGCTAAAACCTTGAGCAAATACCAAGTGAATCCCATGGGTTGGCAAAAACCACTAATGAAGTGTACCTTTGAAATTATTAAAAAATTACTTCACTTTTTCTATAAATACCCACTCATCCATTCGTTTTCGTTCTTTCCAAATCCTTAATCCTAAAAGATCTGGTGTTTTTACTTCTCAGGGAGTCCTACCAAGGTGTCCTTAAGCCCCCAAGGTTCCATCCTTCAAGATCTTGGTGTTACTCTACAAGGTAAGGGAATCCTTTATTCTCTTCTTTAAGTCAACACTTATTTTATGTTAGCTATTTGAAATTCCTTTCTCATATGTTGGGGTTTGATTTCATTTGTTCTTATTACTGTCATTTTTATTTCAATATGACAGGATGCCATTTTTTTCTCATCATTTCATTTTATGAAAATTTTAGTGACGTCCTTAGGCTGCCGAATTTTCATAAGGGATCTATCAACTTTTCTTTTATTTTCAAGATCATCTATTTTCTTTTTCTCTCCTCACCTCCTCTGTACCAATGACCATTATAAACTCCTGTATCATATATATACTGTAATTATATCATGTTAATAGAATAACCAACATCAATATTCTTACTCCCCCCCCCCCTTTTATTTTTATAATCGAAATCAACGTCCACGAGGCTCCAATTTATAACCTTTGTGGATGACAGAGTTTTGTTCTTCACTTTCTCCTTCATTACTGGTCATGAAACCATTTTAATGGTTGAAACAAATCATGATATATTTATTTCATCTCATTATTATTCTGTAATCTTTACACCCTCATAATACAGAATAATAATACAAAACGAGTTCATTGTATACAGAACTGCCAAGCTAAATCCAAGAATTTATCAAAAACTTTTAACTAATGATTCATCCTCAAGTATATAAACTATAATCATTATAAGATCATTTATATATCTTTAATGTCACTAATAATATATATTAACAACTCTGGATATTTATCCACATTTCAAATGAACTTCCATTCATGAGAGCAAGTAAAAGAATCATGAAAACCAAGGAAGAAAATGTTTCCAAAACAATAAAATTGAACCTCTTAAATACATTAAAAGGACCATCAATGAACCTGATAAGGTTATAATGAATAGATTAAATTTATAAGAGGTTTTGGGATTCTTAATTAATGTATCTAAATTTTTTTATTCAGGTCATTAAAATAAACGAAGAACACACTCGAGCAAAAGGTAAGGGGTTTCTCATCTCACTTTCATTTCTTTGACATTTTCATTGTTAGCCACTTATTTATTATATGTGGTATATGTGTACTGAAATTTGATATATAATAACATGATTCTATTTATTTTCATGTCATTCAATGATTCATTTGAGGTTTATAAGTTCTGGTCATTTTATTCGACTGATTACATTGCGGAAAGGGCCTTGGTCTCAACTACTATTTTATTGTAACTAACTTTGTATTGTGCACCTTATAATCCTTATGTGTCGTACCTACTTCCCATTTCAGATCCCTTTTCATTTGAAATTATATTTATATCCATAATATCATATCATGGATATGTTTCTTTTCTAAACTGTATACCATTTTACATATGGTGTTTAATTGGAATGTTATTTTAGTTAAGGAAATATTGATGAATCTGTATACTCTACTCTATACGGATATTGAAAAGGAATATTTCTCTTGTATTGAATCAATGTATAAAGAATTATTTGGACATTAATTGATGGGTGGGGCCTGCTATAGCCCCTCGATGCATCGGTAGGTCTCATGAGACATATCAATTGGTGACAAACCCTTCGAGTTTGTTTCCAAAAACTCAAATGGGTTTCTACCCATAGAACTAAACCGTTTTTACGGTATTATGGTTTCATGTGACAGATACATGACGTCCAATTAATAACCACTCTCTTTATTCATTATAAGTTATTATTATTATCCATGAAGTTTTCACTATGAAAAAATATATGGATGCAATTTCATTCTGAGTTTATTAATAGCATTAGTTTTTCATTTATTCACCATGCCATATTGATTTTGTCAGATTGACTATGATCAACTTATTATTGCATTCATGATTATTCTATTTTTAACCCTTACTGAGAGTTTGAGCTCCACCATTCCATTTTTTACTTTCCACAAGTGACAAAGAGGAGATCATTTATTGAGTTGTTGTGGATGTAGTTTTTAGTTTCCGTTATGTATAGTATTTTGTAAATTTTTCTCAATGTAATTTTTGTTACATCTATGTATCTAGTTTCTTCAAGACAACTAAACTGATCATTCATTTGGGATTTTTCATTCCTTCTATCCATTCCAATATCACATGTAATGCATTGGCTTCATCCTAGAGGGGCTGGGGTGTTACAGTTGGTATCAGAGGAAGTTTAGTAGAATACAAGGAAACTAGAGTAGGAAATGTATTATAGGGAACAAATCCCAAAGGTCGTATTTGAGGATAAACATACAAGAACATATTGGTATTTTGGTAAGGAATAGATTATGTGGATATTTTAATCAATACGTCTCTCTCTAGATATGAGCAGGTAGAGGAGGCTCTGGCATAGATGTATCTAGGGGTAAAACCCAAAAACACCGCTTTAATCTAGACTCGAACGGTAACTGGTGCATGACAATGGGTCTTTCTACACTCTTGGTTACGACACTCCCTGGGGATATGCTTAGGATCATTCATATTTTCTTTACAAGCCATTATGAAGGATTTTAATGTAAATTTTTCCTCAGAGAAACCATGTTTATAAGATTAGTTATGCATAGAATTTCAATTTATGTTGAGTGAATTTTTATTTGAGATTCATAAACAATTCTAGTGCATCCCATTATTTAGAAATGGCATCTAATGGATGAAGGGGAATCAATACTTGTGGGCAAGGTAGGGATCTTCCCACTGAGCAAGTCAACATAGTCAATGTTGGAGAAGATCAGATCATGATCATATTGGGACAACTTACTCAGGTTGTAATGAATAACCATTCCACACCTATGTTGGATCGTTTCATGCAGTAGAATCCCCCATATTTCAACAGGACTACTAACCCAGTGGTTGCTGAGCAATGGATCAAGTCACTTGAAACGAAATTCATGGCATTAAGATGCAATGAAAATAAAAATGTAGTACTGGGAGCATATTGTCTCAAGGGTGATGTTGATCAATGGTGTTCCTTGATTCAGAATACCAGAGAGGAAGAAGAAATAGAAGGTGTTGAATGGAGGAATTTTAAGGAAATATCCTTTGAAAAATATTTCCCTCGTGAGCAACGAAATGAAATGAAGAGGAAATTCCTTATCTTAAAACAAAGATATGAAGACAGTGTTATAGAGTATGAGGCTACATTCACAAGACTATCCAGGTATGTTGTGGATTACGTATGTGACTTGGCAGATAAGATTGATCATTTCTTTAAAGTTCTTAAGATAAGTCTTCGAAGGGCACTGGATTCTCAATAATTCTCATCATATGATGAAATTGTATCAAGTGCCATCAAAACATAGAGATAATTTTCAAGATCGAATATTTTCAAAGGAAACCAAGATAAGAAGAGTTACTCTGATAACAAAATAAAGGGAGAAGAACCAAAGTAGAGCAAGGGAAATAAGATATTCTGGTTATGTGAGAACTGTGGAAAGAATCATCTCGAGAAATTCCTTAAAGGCATGGGAGTATACTATAACTATGGAGAAAAGGGTCATCGATCTGATGAATGCAAGGGGAAGAAACAATTCAATTATATTCAATGCTACACTTGCCGAGAGATGGGACACTATGCAAATGAGTTTCCTAAGCGTCAAAGAAACTTAACTCAGAAAAGTCCAAGAGAGCAAGGGAGAGCCTATGCGATTACAACCGCGAAGGTTAAAGTTCCTAATGATGTGGTGGTAGGTACTTTAATTGTTTCCTCAAACATAGCCCACACTTTATTTGATTTTGGGTCATCGCATTCTTTATATCTTCCCAGTTTTCTAAGGAAATTAGATATGTCCAATTTGATTTAATAAATGATTTTTCCGTCAAAACTCCAAGGGGATGTATCCTTGCAACTAAGGCATGTCAACTAGTCCCCCACCAGACACCAAAATTTCATGTAGTTAACAACCTTATCGTCATACCAATGACCGAATTTGATATAATTCTCGGTATGGATTGGCTATCAAATTATGATGCGAAGAATTGTTATAAGAAGAAGGAAGTTACAATTTTTTAAAATGGTGTATAATACATTATCCTTAGGGTAGAAACTTCACCACCAGATTCTTATCTAGAACCACCCTCATTAGCTCTAATGAATGCAATAATTAGAGATGAAGATAAACCAATAACTATGGGTGAGGATATAAATCTTCAAATTGAATATGTTCATATAGTGAAAGAGTACATTGATGTATTTCTAGAGGATTTACCTAGACATCCTTCAGAGTGGGAAGTTGAGTTCTTTATTGATTTAATTCCTGATGCGATATCTATATCAAAGACTCCCTATAGAATGGCCACTGTGGAATTAGTAGGGTGAAAGAAACAACTAGAGGATTTTAGTGAAAAGGATTTATTCAAACTAGGGTTTCTCCATGGGGATCCCATGTCCTCTTTGTCAAGAAAAAAGATGTATCCATGAGTCTTTTCATTGATTACAGGGAGATCAATGCTATTACCATAAATAATAAATATCATCTGCCCCATATTAATGATTTATTTAATCAACTTCATGGAGATCAAAACTTTTCTAAGATTGACCATGGATTTGGATATTATCAGCTACGTGTGAGGAAGGAAGATATTAAAAAGACATCATTTTAAACTAGGTATCGGCATTACGAGTTTACGGTTATTCCTTTTGGACTGACAGATGAACCCTCTATTTTAATGGATTTAATGAATAGAGTTTTCAAGGAATATCTTGATAACTATGTTGTGTTGTTCATTGATGATATCCTCATATACTCAAAAATCTATGAAGACCATGAGAATCATATACAGGTTATTCTGATAACTCTTAGAAGAAATAAATTATATGGGAAGTTTATCAAGTGCGAATTATGTCTTTAATCGGTTTATTTTCTGGGCCATATTGTCTCTAAGGATGGAATCCTAGTTGATCCTGCACAGAAAAAGGCAATCCAAGAGTAGACCATCCCAACAAACATAACTAAGGTACGTAGTTTTATTGTCTTAGTAGGTTATTATGGGCGTTTCATTCAGAATTTTGTCGAACTGGCTAACCCTCTAACCAAGCTCACATGTAAAGGAGTAAAGTTTTTGTGGACAAAAGAGTGTACCGAATGCTTTGAATAATTGAAAATAAGATTGGTCAATGCTCCAATTTTGACTCTTCAATCTTGAAGTGATGGATTTGTGATATACTGTGATGCATCAAAGAATGGACTAGGTTGAGTCCTTATTAAAAATGATAATGTTATTGCTTCTGCATCAAGACATTTGAAGACCCATGAACAAAATTATCCAACTCCGGATCTTGAGTTAGCCACCATAATATTTGCTCTAAAAATATGGAGGCATTATCTCTATGGAGAGAGATGTCAGATTTATACGGACCACAAGAGTTTGAAATATATTTTCACACACAAATAAATCAACATGAGGAAAATAAGATGCCTCGAGTTACTCAAATATTACAATTGTTCAATACAGTACCACCCAGGAAAAGAAAATAAGGTGGAAGATGCATTAAGCAGGAAAGATCATGGCCTTCTGACTCAAATGAGGATTGAAAGAGATCCTATATTCATGGATCTACTAAGATGGATATAGAAATTGTTAAGGAAGGGGGAAAATCACTCATTTTTCAAATGATTGTTAAAAAATATTTACTAAAGAAGATAAAAAGTGCTCAATCTCATGATGAGAATATGCACAACAAAATTAATGCAGTCAAAGATGGGAGACTGGCTGACTTCGTTTATGAAGGAGTTCTGAAATTTGGGAAGAGGTTATGTGTTCCTTCAGTACCTGAGTTAAAAGGGAACTATTAGACGATGCTCATAGATCAAATTTCTCTATACATTCAGGTAGCACCAAGATGTATAGAGATCTGAAGGAATATTTTTTTTGGGATAATATGAAGCAAGAAATTTCTGACTACGTGTCAAGGTGTCTAGTTTTTCAACAAGTGAAGGTGGAGAGAAAACATCCCAAAGGAGTGATGCAACCTACATATATTACTATGTGGAAGTGGGATAATATTGTGATGGATTTTATCATCGAACTACCAAGGACACCTAGGAGGAATGATGCAATATGGGTAATTCTTGATCGTCTCACAAAATCATAACATTTCCTTCCAATAAGAGTGGATTTACCATTTGAGGGCCTAGAAATACTTTATGTTAATGAAGTTGTGAGACTTCATGGTGCACATATATCGATTGTCTCTGATCGAGATCCCCGGTTTACATCAAAATTCTAGAAAAGTCTCCAAAAGGATTTGAATACTGAGCTTCATATGAGTACCGCATATCATCGCCAAACTGATGCAAAATCTGAAAGGACTATTCAAACTCTAGAAGATATGATGAGGTCATGTTATCTTGACTTCCAAGGTATGTGGAATCAATACTTGCCTTTGGTGGAATTTTCCTACAAAAATAGTTTCCATTCTAGTATTCAAATGGATCCATATGAAGCATTATATAGAAAGAGATGTCAAACTCCAACTTGCTGGGAAGAAGTTGGTGAGAGGAAACTTATAGGCCCAGAACATGTTGAAGAGACAACAACAAAGTTGAAGAAATTAAAAGCCCATATTAAAGCAGCCCAAAGTAGGAAAATGAGTTATGTTGACAACCTGAGGAAGAACTTGGAATTCCATGTGGGGGATTATGTATTTCTGAAAGTATCACCATGAGTGGGTGTCGTAATGTTTGGTAAGAAAGGGAAACTGAGCCCCAAGTTCATTGGACCACTTGAAATTTTGGGAAGAATCAGAGTTGTAGATTACCGTTTACCGATGCCGCAAAATCTCTCCAGAGTTCAGGATGTGTTCCACGTATCATTGTTAAATAAGTACATTCCAGACCCAATGCATGTACTCACATATTAAGAAATAGAACCGAAACCTGATTTGTCATACTGTGAAAATCCTGTCAAGATTCTTTACACATGGGATCAGGTATTGAGAAATCGAACAACTCGTCTAGTAAAGGTTCATTGGAGAAACCAGAATATGGAGGAAGCAACATGGGAACCACATGATTTCATGAATAAGAACCACCCATATCTTTTTGGTGGTCTTTATACATAAACTTTTGTGGAAGAAATTTCCAGAGGGAATAATATAACACCCAAAACATTTTATAGTATGCTTCTATTAAAAACATTCTATTCATAGCCTATATTTCATGAATCACTATGTCTTTTTTGAATCAAAACATTATAGGAGAAACTTATAAGCTTTCCATTGAACATATATTTTCCACTTCCATGTTTTGATGTTCGAAAAAACGGTTAACAAGAGTTGTGACCAGCAAGTCATTTGGAGTATGATTGAACCAACTTGATTTTTTGATGAATAGTAACTTACACTTATGAAAAGTAATATGACCCTTATAAATAGTAAATAAGGGTAATATTTTATTCTCTTAAGGTAATAAGATAATGAGATCTTAATTAATTTTTCAATGTGATATAGAACTAATTATACCTTTAAAATTGTTATTTTTCGAATTAACTATGATTTTATTTAAAAATTTAATTAAAACTACACAGAAAATTATTTTCCAAAAATGGAGTTAATTTTTGAATTCTAAACATTGAAAAATGGTTAGGGTAAATTTTTGGTATTTTTCTAAAATGCATGAATTTTTCATGAATAGTAAAAATACAGTTTTGAGTTTTTGGTAGTTTAATGACATCATAATGATGTAATAATTAAATATAAAATTATGGTTTACTTGTGTACAGAAACATTTTAAATGAGGTGTCCCAAGTGGATAAAACCATGGGAAAATTCCATGGAAAATCCCATGGTTTGGAAACAACCATTAATGAGGTGTCCCTTTGAAATTATTAAAAAATTATCTCACTTTTTCTATAAATAACCACTCATCCATTCGTTTTATTTCATTAAAAATACATAATCCTAAATGATATTGGGGTTTTAACTCTATTAGAGTCCTCTCAAGGTGTCCTTAATTCCCCAAGGTTTCATCCTTCAAGATCTAGGAGTTACTCTACAAGGTGAGGGAATCCTCCATTCTCTTTTTTAAGTCGACACTTCTTTTATGTTAGCTATTTGAAATTCCTTTCTCATATGTTGGGGTTTGATTTAATTTATTCTTATTACTGTCCTTTTTATGTTTATATTATTAGATACCGTTTTATTCTCATCATTTCATTTTATGAAATTTTAAGCGACGTCGTTAGGCTGCCGAATTTTCTTAAGGGATCTCTCAACTTTTCTTTTATTTTCAAGATCATCTCTTTTCTTTTTCTCTTCTCACATCCTCTATCCAAATGACCATGATAAACTACATTATCATATATATACTGTAATTATATCATGTTAATGGAATAACCATCTTCAATATTCTTACTCCCCCCCCCCCCTTTATATTTTTATAAGCGAAATCAACGTCCATGAGGTTCCAATTTATAACCTTTGTGGACGATAGAGTTTTGTTCTTCACTTTCTCCTTAATTACTAGTCATGAATCCATTTTAATGGTTGAAACAAATCATAATACATGTATTTCATCTCATTAATTTTATTTAATCTTTACACACTCATAATATGGAATAATAATACCAAACGAGTCCATTGTATACAAAACTGCCAAGCTAAATCCAAACGTTTATCAAAAAAATTTAACTAATGATTCATCCTCAAGTATATAACCTATAATCATTATAAGATCATTTATATATATTTAATGTAACTAATAATATATATTAAAAACTCTGTATATTTATCCACATTTCAAATGAACTTCTATTCATGATAGCAAATAAACGAGTCATGAAAACCAAGGAAGAAAATGTTTCCAAAACAATAAAATTGAACCTATTAAACCCATTAAAAGGGCCATGAATGAACCTAATAAAGTTATAATAAATCAATTAAATTTATATTAGGTTATTGAAATATTAATTAATGAATCTAAATTTGATTATTCAGGTCATTAAAATAAACGAAGAACACAGTCGAGCAAAAGGTAAGGGGTTTCTCATCTCACTTTAATTTCTGTGATATTTTCATTGTTTGCCACTTATTTCCTGTATGTGGTATATCTATAATTCCATTTGATATATAATAAAATTATTCTATTTATTTTCATCTCATTCAATGATTCATTTTATGGTTATAAGTTCTGGTCATATGATTTGACCGATTACATTGTGGAAAGGGTCTTGTTCTCAACTACTATTTTATTGTGACTAACTTTGTAGTGTGAACCAAATGAGCCTTTTGTGGTGTACCTACTTTCATTTTGAGATCCCTTTTCATTTGAAATTATATTTATATCCATAATCTCATATCATGGATTTTTTTTGTCTAAACCGTATACCATTTTACATACGGTGTTTACTTGGAAAGTTATTTTAGTTAAGGTAATATTGATGAATCTGTATAGTCTACTCTATACGGATATTGAAAAGGCATATTGCTCTTGTATTGAACCAATGTATAAATAATGCATTGGACATTCAGTGGAGGTTGGGTCCCACTATATCCCCTCGATGCATCGGTAGGTCTCATGAGACAAATTAGTTGGTGACAAACCCTTCGAGTTTGTTTGCAAAAAATAAAACGAGTTTCTACCCATAAAACTAAACCATTTTTACGGTATTATGGTTTCATGTTCCAAATACATGACATACAATTAATAAGATTTCTCTTTATTCATTATTATTTATTTTTATTATCCATGAGGTTTTCACTATGACAAAATCTATGGATGCAGTTTCATTCTCAATTTATTAATGGCATTAGATTTTCATTTATTCACAATGCCATATTGATTATATTAGATTGAATATGATTCACTTATTATTGTATTAATGATTCTGCTATATTTAACCCTTACTGAGCTTTTGAGCTCACCCCTTTCATTGTTTACTTTCAACAGGTAACAAAGAGGATATCATTTATTGAGTTCTTGTGGATGCATTTCTTCATTTTTGTTGTGTATTGTATTTCTTAACTTTTTTTCAATGTAATTTTTGTTACATCTGTGTATCTAGTTTCATTAATACTACTAAACTGATCATTCCTTCGAGAGTTTTCATTCCTTATAATCGTGCCAATATCACAAGTAATTCACTGGCTACATCCTAGAGGGGTTGGGGTGTTATACCCACCCACTCATCCTTGACCTCAACAACAATATGTTCCTCATAAAAGTTTCCTAGAAAACCTCATGGATAATGTATCTCAAAAATATGATCATAAAATGAAAACTAAAGAAATCAAAATGAAAAACCAAAGATATTATTTGTGAAATATTGATGTAAAAATGGTTCAAATATTGAATACTTTGTCTGATTGATGACCAGGTACCCTACCTGGTAATACAGAGACATACCTAAGGGAAGAAGCTAAAGTGGTAGTGCTAAGAATCAGGAATATATTGTACTTTGAACAACCAATAAAATGAGATTAAAGAAAACATAAAGTGATTAAGAAGAAACAATCAGTAGAAGAAGAAGTTTATAAAACCACGCCTCAACAAGTTACACTAGCTAAAAGTGACCAAAATCCTGATCAACCCATTGAACCAATTTATGTTTCCCCACCACCATACAATCCACCTCTCCCTTTCCTAGAAATATAGAGACAATTTCAAAAAGAGGCATATTATAAAAAGTTCCTAGAGAAGTTCAAGAAACCATACATTAACATACAATTTTCAGAAGCTTTTGCTTAAATGCCAATATATGCAAAAAAATTCAAGGATTAACTGTCCAAAAAAATTAAAATAGAAGAACTTGGGTAATCTATTTAAATGAAGAATTATTTTCTTTTGTGCAGTAGAAAATCCAACTAAAAAATGAGATATCACATAGGTTTTTCAATTCCCTGCGCTATTCAAGAATGCAGGTTTGGAAGATCTATGTGCAATCCTGGATCCAACATTAACTTAATTCCAATGAGTGTATTGTGTAAGTTGGGACTCCACAAACTCAAATCGAATTTGGTATAACTAAAACTCGTTCAATGATTGCTGGAGTACCCTGGGTAATTAATCAAGATGTATTAGTTAATGTCGAAAAATTCATCTTTCCAATAGACTTCCTAGTTCTAGACAAAGAAGAAGAAGTCGATGTCCCCATTATACATGGAAGATCATTTTTATTCACAAGAAAGGATTTGATAGATGTGAATCAAAGAAGTTTGTTCTTATGAGTTTCAGAAGAAGAGATAGTGTTGAACCTAGTCAAAGCTTCCCAATAATCAAATGATACTGTTGATTGTAATGCCATCTCTCTTACCCAAAAAGGATATGATTACATGGCCATTGAAGAATATAGTAAAGAGTCACTCTTAGAGAAGGAATAAGGGTAAAATATTGATTAATTAAGCTTCATTGATCCTCTCATGAGGGATATTGATCCACTGTTCATCCCCTCCATCATTCAACCACCAAAGATAGAACTAAAATCTCTACCCATTACTCTTATGTACTCATACTTTAGAGTGTCAACCTCTTTGCTTGTAATTATCGACTCTCAAATATCTCTGGAACAAGAGTAGAAATTGGTTGATGTTTTGAAGATACATAAGCATTAAATTTCCTAGGGAGTGTCTTACATCGTAGTAATCAACAATAATGAATTCACTCACAAGATTATACTTGAAGAAGATGCAAAGACAAAATTTTAACCTCAAAGTCAGCTCACACCACTGATGAAGGAATTCATCAAAAAGAAAGTGATGAAACTCTTAGATGAAGGAATAATCTTTTACATATCATATAGGGAATGGGTAATCCCCCTACAATTTGTGCCTAAGAAAAATGTCCTCACATTAGATAGAACTAATGAAAATGAATTGATTTCAACACACACCATTACTGGATGGAGAGTGTGCATAGATTGCATATTCTTGAATATAGAAATAAGTAAGGATCAGTTTTCCTTACCATTAACGGATGAAACACTAGAAAGAGTTTCAGGATATGAATTCTAGAATTTCCTAGATGGATACTCAGGATACAAACAAATTTTATCCGACCCTACTGATTACACAAAGACCACATTCACATGCCCATTTGGTACTTTTTCCTACAAGCTAATGTCATTTGGAATGTCCAATGCTGGAAAAACCTCTCAACAATACATGAAATATATATTCCCGGACATGGATGAAGAATTTATATAAATCATTATGGATGAATTATAAGCCTCTGGAAGAGCATTCGAAGTCTATTTATGAAATCTAGAACTAGTCTTATAATGTTGTGAAGAAAAATTCCTAGTCCTATATTGGGATAAATGTCATTTTATAGTCCCAAGAGGCATATTCATCATGCATAAAATCTCCAAGGAAGGAATATAAGTCAATCCATCCAAAATAAAATTCATCAAGGACATGCACAAACCATCAATAATGAAGGGAATAATGAGCTTTCCAGGCCATGTTGTATTTTACAGACAATTTGTAAAATAATTTTCAAAATTTTCTTGTACTTAAATGAACTTATTATCAAAAAAATACCCTTTTAAATTTACTGAGGAATGTCGAAAGTCATTTCAAAAGTTGAAAAGGATCCTGATTGCAACCCCAATCATCATTTCAGCCAACTGGGATAAGGAATTTGAGTTAATGTGTGATGCTAGAGACCTTGATTTTTGTGATTTGTTAGGGAAACAATTGGCCTCATATTTTGTCCCAAACGTTATGAAAGCCAAAAACTAAGTGAATCTCAAGTAAACTATATGACTAAAGAGAAATAAATCTTATCTTTTTTTATATTACTTTGAGTAATTTCATTTCTATATGGTTTTATCTAAATTGATTGTACATAATAGTCATGTTTCCCTAAGATACATGATGAAAAAGATGGATGCCAAACCAATACTGATATGGTGGATCCTCTTTCTTAAAGAGTTTTAGATTGTGATAAACGACACAAAAGTCATAGAAAATGTTATTACTAGACACCTATCCCAACTTCCACTATCATTCATAAAGGAAGATGAGGTAGTTGAAATTGAATCAGATTTTCTATGTGAAACTCTTTTTAGCACCAAGGTTAAACTGTGTTTTTATGATATTTAAAATTACCTTACCGTGAGATTCTTTCACCAAGAACTTACATATCATAAAAGTAAAATATTTCTGGCTAATGCCAAACATTTCTTCTAGGATAAACCATTACAACTAAAATGTTGTGTTGATGTCTTGCTCTGATGTTTCATCCATGAAATTTAAATCCTAAATATAATCAAAATGTTTCATAAATCACCAATTAGTAGAAATAATATACCTAAGTGCATGTTATCCAAAATTCTACAAAGTGGACTTCTCTGGCCCCGCTACTCCAAGACGCGATGGAATTCTGCCAAAGATGTGATCAATGCCAGCAGACTAGAAACATAGGAAAATGAACGAGATGCCACAAAATCCCTTTATAGAATTATAAATATTCAAATTTTGGGGCATAGACTTTTTGGGACCATTTACCACTTCATATGGGAAATCCTACATTCTGGTTGGTGTTGATTATGCCTCGAAATGGGTTGAAGATGACGAAAATTCACATGACACAGTGAAAGTGCTCATGAACTTTCTGAAAAAGATATTTTTTGCAAGAATTGTATTCCCAAGATTACTCATTAGTGATCAAGGAACACATTTCACAAACCATGATGTGAAAGTATTTCAAGAGAAATATGGAATCAGATACAATACATAAAATCCCTACTACCCACAAACATGTGGTAACATAAAACTGTAAAATAGGAAGATCAAGAAATTCTTGGAAAAGACTATTAATACGAGCCAAAGTGACTGAAGTCGAAATTTGGATGATGAACTATGATAATTTAGTACTGCATGCAATATACCCGTTGGAACAACACCATTCAAACCAGCTTACGGGAAACAATGTCATCTTATAGTGGAACTCTAGCATTATTCATATTGGGAAATGAAGAAACAGAATTTGGATTCTGAGAATGATGGAGAATATAGAATTATATAGTTAACTAAATTAGAAGAAATAATGAGGGAAACCTATGGAAAATATAGGATCTATATGGAAAAAAACAATGAGATGTCATGATCAATGCATTACTAGGTGTATATTTATCCTATTGAGTAAAGTCCTTCTATTTAACTCAATATGGAAACTATTATTTGGTAAGATGAAATCTCAATAGTTATTTTCCTTCAAGTTCATTAAATTTTTTCATTAATGGTAAATTTAGAATCTGAGAGAAGTTGGACCACCATTTAAAATGAAGAGGAAAAGATTTAAACTCTTTCAAGAACCATTCCTTATAGAATGTGTCATCAACCTCAAGTAAATTTGATCCATATTTGCATCTGGATCCCAATGTAAATGAAATAACTAACTCAGAGGAAACACAAGGTAGGCCTTGTTATCCTATAATGGACCAGGATAGCCTTAGAGATGTTTCGGATAAGCTAAGAGCTTCAAAACAAATCCCAATTACACTTTGTGTAATCCGATTGTGCGATGTGTAATATTTTTGATGAAAATCCATTTTAATTGATCATTACATGATGTAAACCCCCGTTACACATCGTGTAACTGACCATTTCTATTTTTTAAAACATATTTTGTGAGCCTTAGGTTCATGAACTAAAACCCACACCCCCCTTCTTCTCCTTACTGTCAGCCTACCTCGATGCCCCCCCCCCCACACCTACACCCTCCTCCCCAATCCCAAAATTGCACCCTACTACCCTCTCCCGAACCTACACCCCCTCTACACACAAACCTAGCTACACAACCCTCTCCCACACCTTCATCCCCCTCTATAACCCCGGCCCCCAACCACCCCATTTCTTCTCTCAATTGAGAACTGAACCCACATTTTCACACCCTACTCCTTCTCCTGCATAGCCACCATCTCACCTCCCTTCTCCCTCGGATTCCACCAAAGAACACCCATCACCATCCTTCTTCTATGTGTGGACCAAATGCCTGCAACCTTCCAACTCTTCGTCTGATAGCGATGACCACCCGCATTCAAAGCAAGCATGTGGCGTCGCATTTTCCACCCCTAACGCACCTCCTACAACACCTACAGCAACCCATGTTGTGCTATATTCCCAACACAAATCCACATCTACCTTTAGGGAATCCTTATGTGATGAAAACCTCCAACCACACCCTATCTTATTATTTTACAACTTTAATCACTGGGTAAACCTTATCAGGCTGTAGGAAAAGCCAATGTGGATGAAAAAACCTTGTAATTACCTATCATGGAAAGGATTAATATTAGTGATGCTATCCTCAACCTCCTTGAGACATTAAATAGGGACTTCAAAATTGAGCTTCATGAAGAGACCTACAAGTAGCTTTTTCGAGAGTTCCTCTCAATGTTTGTGATCTCCATTGATGGCCTTTGGTTCCACCTGGATGGCCGACCCCATGATATTTCCTTCATCGAGTTAAACATTGGCCTCGTCATTTATACAGATGAGTTTTACCCATTAAAGGTCTTCCCTATTCTTCTAATAGATCCTCCATGATCTGATTCATAGTGTCTATGGGAGATGATTTCCTAGGACCCTCAATTACCCAATGAACTTTGGATCAAAAAATCTACCCAGTTGCAGAGCCCGGCCCTACGGATTCAGCATCGAGCTATACCACATGGATGGTTTTCCAAGGATGAGTCGTGTGTCTATTTCAGCAGGGTAGATATGCTTATTCTTCCAGAATCCATGGATGATCCACCTATCAACATGGATACACATTTTTTTCATTATTATGAGGCCCATGCATAGAGGACTCACAATAAATTGATGGGTGGATCCTTCATTGTGCACCAAGCCAGGCACCTTGGTGTGTTTGATGCATCTCTTCCCCTCACATCCCTAGGACCCATTGAGCTTATTGATTTCATCATGCAGCATAAAATGAATCTTTTAGGGAAGGATGACATCTTATACCACTAGGTAGAGGGAGTGCATGAGGATGTATCACATGAAGAGGCACCACCATCAGTAGTAGTAGACCCACCAGTTGTTCCCTCCACCACAGCCACACTTGCACCACTGACTCATAATCATACCTCTACCACCTCATCTAAAATACCTCCACCCACTCATCCAACCCTGACAGAGATATGGGATACATAGAAATGCATCCTAGAAAATCTATGATATATTTCCACTCATCGAGCAATCATATTTCACCACTCCCCCACCACCAGCCTCTATCAGAAACTCCTCTTCTACCACTCCCACAACACCCATATCCCACCCTAAACTGCCCCCACATCTTACTGACCCTGCATCCCAGCAGGAGTATTTAGAAAAGTATATCTGGTGGGGAAAGGGGTTATCCACTGCTACATCCACTCCAGTTCCTTTAATCGATCTAGCTTCCAGACCCATGTAATCTTTAAGGATCCAAACCTCTCCACCACCCAATCTATCCCATGTATCCAACACTTATAATCTAATATCTATCGTTGATCCACCCACTCCTGCTACCGCCACATACATTGATCTAGATCAGTATCTTTCCTCACCACCAACGAGTAGGTGGATGATGGAGGATATTTTTTGTCTTGAGGATGTATCTAGTCAGGCCTTTTGTTCATTTTTTGGATTTTGATTTTTTGTGATAGGGCTGATCATTTCATTTTTTCATCTATATATTCCCTTATTTTTGTACTGATCCCTTATTTATGGATATTTATTTTTTCCATCTTTCCTACTTGGATTAATTTTCATTTTTTTTAAAATTTTTAAATAATCATTTTTAGATTCTCTATATCAACCATAGTTTTCAAGGGACTCATTCCACCATCCTTTCTAGTCCAAAAGGTGACCCATAATGTTACCGAAATAGAATGCCAACTTCATGAACTATCCATAGAGATCCATGCCCAGCAGCATCCACCTATAGCGATGATTATGTTCCTCCCCAATATGATTCATGTCCATGTTTCACATGAAGTTATCAATATAACCAAGATATTCCATGAGAAATTGGACACTTCCATCAGAAGTAGAAAAGAAAGAGGAGAAACTGATTCGATGTAACTCACTATAGAAGGTTTTAGTTCATATATTAGTCTAACGAAGTCCTATTGTCGCTTTATGGGAGGCAACCCATAGTTCTTTATTTTATAGATTTAGTTATTTTGATAGAGTCATTTTGTTTTACATTTTTTGTCCCTTTATAACATAATTTTATGAATTATATCTTTTTAAATGAAATTAGTTACCTTTTGTCCCCATTTTTTGCACCCTCCCATTCATCTTTTTATCAATATTATCAACCTGTGAACTAATTTTTCAACAAGTGTAGGAATTTTTTTCTAATCCATTTTGTAGGTGCACTATAATTATCAACAAACATCTCGTGTTCCATCATGGAATTCCAATTATTACAGGGATCTCTCAATTACCATAATTTTCAAATTTTCAACTTCCATTTCATTTTGTTTTAACTTTATATGATATACAGTCACATAATAATTCAACATAAAGTCTGAACACTCTCACCTTATAAGTGTGTGGGAGTTTCTCATGGTTTTCACTTTTAATACACTTGAATTATTGTCTATTCTATGTTAATGAGACATTTTTTAAATTTTAATCATGATTTAAACCTAAAAACAATATTACTATTTAAAAAATGAAAAAGTTAAGTTGGTGAATCTTAGAATCCATGTTTTTTCTCCATTTATATTTTTAGAATGATTGCAGAGCATAGGAATTTAATTCAAATTCAACATTTTTTGAAATTATGGTTAATTGAATTATTACTTAGTTTTATACCCATTGGGATTTCTAGTTTATTTTTTTATTCTCATTACCCCAGAGGACTCTTATCCTAACACTTAATATTCTTTTCTATGCCTATTTTTTGAGTGATACATGGGACATCCAAACCTATCAGAATATGCAATGAGATCTTATTTAGGTTATGACTGAACAAATACAATTTTAAAAAGATTAAGGTAGTCTTTGTGGAGATACTATTTCCAAAGAACCACCAGAAATATTTTTTTCATTAGCCCATATTTTCCATGAATTATATTATAGGTTGAAGGTATTCCAAGACTATTTTTTCTTTCCTACAATATTTCCTGTATAATTCATGATTTTACTTTAGAACAGGTGTAGGGGAACCATTTCAACAGATGGGATGGTTTTATTACAGAGAGGTGTTTTTTTATTCATCAGACTATTTGGTTTCCATCTTTGTACACTTTATAGCATTAAAAATCTATTTTGTTCCTTTGAAAAATTCAGAAGAAATAAAAAATTGCATGGGTTGTGTATTTGGACGGTCATAAATAACTATTTCCTGGCTGATGACTCCCCTAAATGATCATTTGTGTTTAGGGGATAGATGTGAGATCTGGCCTAGACATGAATTTCAATGAATTAAAATACAAAAGAAAAATGAAAGTAACAGGATACCCTTTTTGGAACTTGATTTATACATGGATCCAAACAGATCTGCTAGAAGAGTGGACTTGATTAGCTGGGAGGAATCATTATATTAAACTTCTCTCAACATTCATGCATTTTACTTCAGATCTTACCCTCCTCATGAGCTTGATTTTCACTTCTTACCCACCTACCCATAGCCTCAGAGACATTTGAACCTAATTAATGAATCCCTCATGATTAATTTTGTAATTTTCTTTACAAAGTGGATATGATAGAACCAATGAAATACTATGGTTATGAGCATGTACTTGGGGTATAAGTATAATTACAATTTCATATTATCCTGAGTGATGAGAGAAAATTCATTATGAAGTAAATTTCAAATCTTTATAGAATTCAAGGAACCGTTAAATGATTGTATTAAAAGATTATAAATTTATTTAAGGAATGAGCTATGAGGCATGAAAAATTTTATAAGTAGGGATGATTCTGGAAATTAACTTTTTTTATTTCACTTTGTTTTATTTTCCTGGACATAATGAAATGTTTTCTTTTTAAAAAATTACTTATCTCGTTTTGAAATCACTATTGTGACCTTTTTGCTTGAGGATAAAAAATTATTCATGTGTGGGGGAATTTGATAATCCAAAATCATATATAATTTTTTTTTCATTCAATTAAGTATTTTATAATGATATATTTCATAATGAACTTGGTTTATTCTGAATTTTTTAGGAAATAGGTTCCCATGGTTGGAAAGAAGAAAATGCAGAAAGATAGGAAAAACTTACTTATTACATGTCATGAAACCTCAGTTCACATTGTGTAAAAGTATCTCATGGGATTCAGAATTTCATGAACTAAGTCGTGAACCTAGGTCACGAAGAGTTCAAGAGAATAAAATGGTACACATCAGGTTTGACCAATAGAGGAGGTGAGTCTAGTCAAACCCTTTGAATAAGAAATCTGCTTCGAAGATGCAGTAGGAAGGCTATTACATATCATGAGTTAGTGGTACATGACATGAATTAAATCAAACCTCATATCTCAGATGAGATACATTCAAGATATGCATAAGATTCAAGAACTAAAGACATTTACCCGGATTCATAATTAAACGATGTGAAATACATTACCCATCGTGTAATTTTTAGCTATAAATATAGAAGCGATGTATAGTGGTTTTGAAGAGCTTCGACACTAGAATTCCTTTGTGATTTTTCCCCTTTTATTTTCCTTAGAATCTCTCTCCCATAAACTCAAATTTCTTCATCTTTTCATTATTTTATTTTCATACATGTTTTGTGGATTCTGTTTTCAACATCAACTTCATTTTTCTTTTTACATTTCCACCATCATTCATCATCATTCCTCAATGTATTCATTTCATATCCATTTCCACCTTTATTACAAGTAAGAATTCAATTATTTTTTGATTTATATCTCTCAAAAATGGATTGCATGCACATTCCATTTTTTGAATCAGAACCACAACATGACTGTGAATCATTTAAATTCAACCATTCTGAGCATTTCAAGCATGGTTTTAATTAATTAATTATCTTCATATGCTCATACCATGAGTGGATAAAACAACCTGGGGTAGGTATTTAGAGTAGGTGTATCTTAACATATCTAAATCTATAATTCTAATTTTGGTAACCTTAAGAATTAGTCATCAGGAAAAATAATTAATATCTATCCATTTCATTCAAATGTCCCTGGTCATCGGATATTTAAGTGAAGTTCCCTATCTTGGTTGGAGTTGATTAGGCTATGAACAATAGCATACTATACATTCGGCTTTAGAAGCTAAGCCAAATGAGTCTATGTTTTCATTATCTCCTGATCACGGAATAGTTATCTCCTAGGTAGAGTTAGTTGATTTGACCTTGATAAACAAGTGACCTCCTCTTGCTTCCAAAACTAAACCTTTTAATCCTACCAAGTTAAAATTAAGATCATCCTTCATACAAATACCAAAAATCGTTCTTGATCCCTCTCTCATTCTTGAAGCAACCATAAACCATAATAGATCTAGTATTTTCAAAACTAAATAAAAATTGAAAGGAAACCAAACCCAAAGGGTATAAAGACCTTTATTATAAAAATTTAGCTACTCTCCCATGGGATTGACCTCAGAAAATTTCTATACTATGCCTTGTAGCAAGTGAAGTTTGGGAAAATCTTATAAATCTAATCAGATAGCATCCTGCACGAATTCAAAACCACGTGTGGGCATGTCAACAAGCATGTTCATGTAAACTTTGATTATACATATCCCCATGATCCCAAAACCTATTTATAAAACATTGAGGATTATTTATCTTCTCTAAAAAAATTCAAAACCTTATGATTCCATTGTGAAGTAACAAGAAAAATAATCTAGTTTTGAGGAGATTCTAGAACATTAACCAAAAGTTATAGATACCCCTAAGGTTATAATCCCCTCTTTTTCTAGAGCTATTAAGACTTTTATGTACCATACTTTAGATTATATTATTTGAGACATAGATAGACATAGAAAAATATGAGCTTCTCTAAGAAACTAGGTTGAAAATCATGAATTCTAATAAAAAATTGAACATAAGAACATAAATGATGAAATTAATGATGAATTCTGGGTAATGGATATATAAGAGGAACTAAATCAATTTGGAAGAAAAAATATATGGGAACTTATGGAAAGTCCCAAATACACCATGAATATAGGTACTAAATGGGTGTTTAGACACAAGGTTGATGAATCAAGCACTATAGTAAGAAATAAGGCTAGAGTAGTTCCACAAGGATATAGTCAAGAACAAGGAATAGAATATGAGTGGAATTGTTTACCACTATCTAGAACGGAATCAATTAAAATAATTCTAGCATATGCAGCACAACTAGATTTCAAACTTTAACAAATGGATGTCAAAAGTTCATTCTTAAATGGGGAGATAGTTGAGGGTGTTTTTGTTAAACAACCCCCAAGATTTCAAAATCACCATTTTTAAAATCAAGTTTTCAAATTAAAAAAATATTAATAAGGTTTGAAACAATCCACTAGATCTTGGTATGATAGAACCAATTCCATTATTATTCCAAAATAATTTTTAAAATGTATAGTTGATCCTACCCTTTTTATAAAACAAATTTCAAATTATGTTTTTATTGTACAAATTTATGTAGATGATATAATTTTTTCATTTTAAAAAAATATCCATTTACTGATTTTTCAAAAATGATACAAAAATGGGTTTGAAATTCTTTTAGTGGGTAAAATCAATTTATTTCTTGTTTTTAAAATTTTACAAAATTAAGAAGGAATAATTTTAAATAAAACTAAATAATCAAAGTATCTTTTAAAATATTTTGGTCTATATGGAACTAAGAGTAGTGATAATCTTATGAGTACTACCTATAAGTTGGATCTTGATGAAGCTAAAAAATTAGTGGATCAAACCAGTTATAATGGTAGGATTGAAATTATTCTCTACTGAAATACAATCTAGCCCAATATTATTTTTAGTGTGTGTATGTGTGCTTATTTTCAATTAAATCCAAAGGAGTTGCACGTATTACCTGTAAAAATAATTTTCAAATATCAAAAATATACTACCATTTTAGGTTTGTTTTACCCAAGTGGACAAGAATTTGACTTAGTTAGTTATTAAAATTATAATTTTTCTAGATGTAATTTAGATAGAAAAAGTACTTCTAAAACATATCACCTTTTATAAAATTCTATAGTTTCTTAGTGTTGCAATAAAGAAAATTCATTTCAACATTAAATATTTGAAGATGAGTATTTAGCCACATGTAGCTTCTATGCACAAATTTTGTGGATCAAACAAACATTAATAAACTATGGATATTGATTTCAATATGTCTTTATAAATTGAGACAATACATGTCCTATAAATATCTCTAATAATCTTGTATCATATTCTAGAATAAAACGTATTGATGTAATACATCATTTTTAGAGATCATTTTCATAAGGGTGACATCAATCTCTAATACATTGGAACATTACATTAACTTGTTGATATTTTCACTAAGACATTGAATTCTGAGTGAATGAATTACACAAACATGAGTTAGGTATGATTAATTTTTGTTGAGCTTAATATACTAAGACTCTCCATTGAAGATGTCTCATCATTGTATATATCTCACCATTGAGATGTCACACCATTATGTATGTCTCATCATTCAAAATTATCACTTTTGATACTTCTCACTTTTCATACATCTCACCATTGTTACTTCTCATCATTGGTACTTCTCACTATTCATAATTTCTCAGCATTAGATTTCTTACTTTTGAATTTCATGCCTTTTATATTTTTCACTTGATTTTTTTTAAGTAACTATTACTAATTTTCTTTGCTATTTTTTTAAATTTTTACCGAATTCAAATTTGATAATTATTTTCAATTTTAAATTTTTATCATGATTTTCAATTTTCAAGTATTAAAATTTATAATTAATATAAATTCAAACCTATGTAATTTTAATGCTCACTTCTCTCATTCTAAACCAATTATTACCGTTTTCCTCCCAAATTTCAATTTTCTATTTCCCTTATCTGAACCAACTGAGAATATCTCCATAGACATAATGAAGTAACCTTTAGAATCACATCTAGATGAGTCGGTTCCTGCTAAGAAATATAAAGGAGAGTCAATCCATTCAACTACTACTTTGAAGCCTCCAAATCATGAGCTTTTGAAGAGGGTTGTAGTATATGAGAAATAGTTTTAAGAAGAGTGGCTTATTTTGAGTAATTATTTAGTGCTTCATGTTATATAAAAAGAAGTATGAGTGGATTGGTTCTCTTCCAACCATAAACACTTATATCCAATGTTGGTATACATTTTTTATCGGTTCTTTGAGTATGGATTTTAAGAAAATGAATACTGAATAAAACGTTGAGTGAAAAGAAGAAAACAATTATTGAAATAGTGGGCTAATTGTCCTCGAGTGCCACATGAAGGATTAGAAAATTGAAACCAAGGAACAATTCAAAATGATAGTGATGATTTTTTTTATGGAGATTCCCTTGTGGAATTGAATGGATATGTAATAGTTTATAGAATGATTGCATAAAATCTTAATGAAGAGTGTGGGATAAATTTTAAGTTCATCTATAACATGATTTATCCTAGAAAAGGGGAATTTTCTACCTTGAAATATCAATAAGTATACTACCTATACCTTACGAAAATAATGGTCACGATCAATTTGTGAAGATATTTGTTCCTTCATATGGAAGAGATGGGTAATCCTACCTCCAGATCAAATTATTTGATATACCTTAAGTTTATTTTACTGTTATTGGAAGCTGAAGGATTTGTTAGTGAAGTTGAATATTAGGGCCAAGATGATAATCAAGAGTATATTTTTTTTGTATTTTCTTTTTTTTCAAGAAATTTTGAGAAGAAAGGAAATCACTTCACACTGTATATGTGGATGAGGGAAGATATGGAAGTTACAATACCTTCCATGGTAAATCTAATGATGCTTTGGTGGTTTTTATTTCAAAAATATCATAAGTTTTTAGAACATGTGATGAAAGACTTATGAAGGAATGGGGGAGAAATTGTGATTCACCTAATATTCAGTTCTGATTGGAAATAATGATGTTGCTCGAAGATATGGAATTTGTAGTACCTTCCATTGAAAATATGATGATGATAAAGGTGTTAGATCAAAGACTACATATCACGGAAGATACCGTTTGTGATGAAAAATTAGTGTGTTGAATAATCTAGATGCCCGTGAAGCATCATTGGTGTTCTTGCTGAATTAGATTTTAAGGATGGCATGAAAGAGACCTGCATGCCCAATGCGATGTCAAATGGGGTTTTGCGCAACATGTCAGGGTTTTTCCATGCACGGACCTACGATTCTTGTAAATAAAAGGTAACCCCATATCATTTTATAAGATATACACTTAGAGAAATATATATATCTGAACAATGGAATAATTTTATGAAAATTGATTTGCATGAAAGAAATAGAGTTGTGCGTAATAAGGGGAAGTTGCGCGCAAGATTTAAGTTTCGTGTAAGAGTTGTTTCACGAAAAAAGTTAAATCTTTCATGTGAGGAATAAAAGTTAGACGCAAGGAACCTAAAATGGTGTAAGAATTATTTGAGTTAATAAAAATCATTTATTTGTGTGTAAGGTGGTTCTTCCATCTTTTGGGTAGGAATGACAAGAATTGATTTGAATGTTCAAACATTCAAAGATGATTAAGAAGAATTGAAACATTATTTTTCCCTATTTGTTCTAAGAAGGAGCACACATTATCGCATATTGTTTTCCATGTGATACAAGAGTGTAAGAGTATATCCTACTCATTGTATTCTACATTAAATGATAGTTTTCAAGTTTATTTTTTGGTACTAAATTTTTTTCGTACCATACCAAGTAATTAGATTCTCTTGTTAAGTAGTGAACCTTATAAATATTGTGTTCCTGTGGTTGTGTGTTTTGATTTTGTTTGGTAGGTAAATAACTCTTTATCATGAGGTTAAGGATTTTTCAAAAATATGGAAACATAATAGAAAAATATATCACGGATTCACCCCCTCCCCTTTTCAGTGACACTTGGATCCTGACTTGGAAACTTCAATAAAGATTCTATAGTACATTTTGGTAGTTTTTGTATCATTTTGATAATTAATATAAGGATGAGAATAAGTTGGAATCTACGGAAAAGGAAATAGTTGGTTGATGATGAAAATTATACAATGGATTCAATCCAATAGACCATCCTTCAAGACTGAAGGACCTTTTGATCATTGTTTCAAACCAGATAAAATATTTGAATGTTCTTTTTCTAATGAGGAGAAAGAGGCTACTGTTGGAGGAAATAAAGAGAATTAATTTATAATGGAAGAATGAATTGACAATGATTTTTCATGATAATTCCCTCCTATTACCTATGGAGCACCTAGTATTCATAGATCTCTCCTTAAAATGGAGATACTTTTAAATGATGTAATTGGTGAGGATGAAACAGAAGTATATGGAGAAAAATAGGTCAAGAGTATTTCTAAATCTGATGATGATAATAGTAATGATTCCCATGAATAATATAGAGATATTGAAGATGATAGAAAAGAAAATGGTGAAGGATTTGATGATGATGAATATTATAATGGACATGGTGGTTGGGTTATATTTTAGGATGTAGAGATAACTTGAGATCTCGTTATTTCTTCATAAGCTTCTTATTCTAAATATGAGGAAATTCTAAGTCTTGTGGAAAAATTAGTATGAGAGGAAATACAAGATTAAATTGAGGGGGGGAATCCCCATGTTTGGAAATTAATCAACCAGGTTTTATTATTAATGAACAAGATAATGTACCGATTAATGATGTTCAAATAGTTTCATATCTAGTTGTTATTGAACTCTTCATGGAAGAGTATATGAAGTTTGTTACTACTATTGATTAATCAATTTCTATGTAAATAAATATTGAGTCTGATAGTGTTTAGTGAACTATTTCAATACATAGTTCAGATGCTCAAAGGTTTTATTGATCCTGCTGGTGTAGTGGTTGTTATGTCTAAGTCCACAGTTACTGAATCTTCTACTGTAAAACCTTGTGATAAGTATTCTGAAAGATTAATTGACCCTGTGTTCGAGGAGTGGGATCTATTTCATGATTCTTCACCAAATAATCATGAACCTATTTTTCAAGAAATATGGGATCCTAAGGGATCAATAGTTGGACTGATTTATGCTCAATGAAAAGTATAGAGATTTATTGATCTGTTTACCAGGCCTAATCCAACTACACCAATTCCTACTAATGTTGCACCTATAGTTCTAGCTTATGTTTTCACCAAGTTTGACATAGATCCTTTTAGTCAAAATATTTTATCAAATTTTGATGTGGAGTAATGGAATTAAACTACCTTGTTTACTAAGTTAAGTTAAATGGAACCTCAATATTTTTTCGATCTAGTGATACATCATATTCAGAAAAAAATTATGTACTATATCCAAGAAGATGAAATAGAAATTTGAAGGTTGGAAAATTAATTCAAATCACTAAAATACACTATGGAGGAGATACAGTCATCCTTTTTTTCTTTCATATATGACTTTCTTGATAAAGTATATAATGTTACCTCAATGGATTCTTCTTCAAGTGCTCCTCCTGTCGATGTAGAGATGATAAGATATATTTCCAGAGAAGAAATTCATGATGTTGTTTCTTCAAGTTGTATACCAGATTAGCCTAAAGAGACCTTGATAAAAATTAGATTTAATAATGACTATTTTCTCATGTTGGTTAAAAAGTGTGCCAAGGACATGAAGTCTAACCAAGATACCATAAAAAATCTATCAAGTACTATCTTTCAAGGATTTAAAAAAGAAATAGATAAATTCCCACTTTATGTTTCTAGCAGAAATATGAGGATACCCCTAACAAAACAAGCTTTCAAATATAAGGTGAACTAGATAAAATTGATGACTCTAGTGGTTCAATAGTATATGGGGGAGAAGAAATACATATTTAGTGCAATGGAAATAGGTTTCAATACCCTAATGGATTTTATCAATCTTATGAAACTATTTATGCATGTGCAAGGAACTATTATTGTATCTTAGGATTCAATTACTATTACAACGCATACAAATTCCCTAGCTACTACTCCAGAGTTCATCAAACCAGGAGTTACCATATGTCATTATGCACCACTTCCAGTTTGATTCCAGCTCTTTTCCCTATCTTCCATAGATTTAGTTCAACACCTTTTCACAATCATCATTAGAGAGCCTTGTTCTTTGATAGATTTTCATATAGCTGTTCCTACTAAAACCCCATCCTCATTTACTATAAACTCTTCCACGTACAATGAAAATCTAAAATCTCCTATAATTACTTCTACTCAGTCTAAGAAGAATCATTTATCTTAGATTTTGGTCTTTTATGGGAATTTCTTTTTATTTTTTTGTATAAATTTTTACTGTAAATTTTTTGTGGCTAAACGTTAGTTGGTTTTAATGAGAATTATCTTATTTATATTCATTTTTTTTATGGTTCTTATATTTTTTTATTCCAATTTTGATAATCCAAAAATTAGTATAAATATTATGTGGAATTTCATTCTATTATTTTTTTTTAGCTAAGAGTGCTCCTTGTTTCTATTACTTTCTATTTAATTTTATTTGATACCATAGTATTTTATTTACTCTTTTATTTACTTTATTATATATGATATTCATTACTATGTTAATACCTTTGATACAATTCCATTTTTTAATGGTTTATAAATTTGACACAATATTCATTTTACTTCTGCCAAAACTTTGGTGTAAAATTCCATGATTTGTGATAATCAATACGGGGGATATTTTTGAAACCTATGTTGAGGTAATTGATACCCCTGTTTTAAAGATCACAAAATCATTTTTATTATGAAACCTAATGAATTTTGTGTTTAATTTTATAATTTTATCATCTGAGACAAATTTTATAAATTTTCCTATGTATGATTCACCATCAGAAAATGACTCACTATTGAGGTCGAGTCACCGCCAAAAAATATATCACTATCACTATATAAAATTTTAATTCATTGAAATAATCACTATCGTATTGAGTCACCGCCAAAAACAATTTAATAATTTATGGAATGTATCACCACTAGAGGACTAATCACCCTCAGAATAATGTTAGGACCATTAATTATTTTTAGTGAAGCACTAAATTGGTCTACCGCTGAGTTGAATCACCACCAGTCTAACCTAGTGTTGAGATAACTCACCACCAGACGATGTGTCGCCACGAGAGTGTGTGTCATTACTAGATCAAGAAACTACCAGAGTGTGTGTCGCCTCAAGATCAAGACACTACCCACGTACATCACCACCAGTTCAAGACATCATAATATTGTGTCATCATTATAAAAACTCACGGGTAAGGTTTTATATTTATTTTTTATTAAATATCTATATCAACTATTTTATGAAATCTAATTCTAAAAATTACATTAATGAGTTTTTATTAATTTCTTGATAGATATGTGTTAAGATTCATGTCATAACATGAATTACAAGGATCAGAATATCCTTTGTATTCTCTTTACTGCTATTTCTGATAGAAAGATCAAGAAAACTCCCTTGCTTAGACATACGATGTGTTGAACAAAAAATATATACACATGCGTGAAGTGAGATAACCGATATTGAAAAACATTAAGAGTTCCTACACATTCCATACTAGTTAAAAATGACTGTGAGAGTGGATCAAAATAAACATTTAGATCCTATAGTCAGAACAGAATTAGTTTACAACACTTTTTTCTATTGTAAATCTCATAGAAATGACTCGATCCTCTTTTCTGACTACACTCAAGTACTCTCAATCTATAAATAATATCATATAGTGAAACAAAATCCTTCTACATCATTAATCTTCTCTATTTTTTTATTTATCTTTACATTACAAAAACTGTGTGTATACTCTATATTTATATACACAGACTATCACCTGCATGAAATTGAAAGAAACATAGATATCTTCTTCAAAACCTTTTACTCATGTTTCCAACGATCACTATAGAAGAGATCCCTATGTGCCCTGTTATATTTTCTTGATCCCATGATTACTATGGAATGGGTACCATTGTGTATTGGGTAGTTTTCATATTGTTGTATACCCTATCTAGGCTTCAGATCAAACTTTATCTTATATAAACTGCTTAGTGGAAAGAGATTTCCAAGTGAAGAGGACTAAGTCTCAGCTTGATACTAAACCACTTTAATTAATTTATATTATTTTTTTCTTTCTCTTCATTTCTAATATTTAAAACAATATTATTTTCATAATGGAAAAACCCAATACATTGATATTTAACCGTAATAAGTGTTTGTATACGTTTTGATTGATTAAATTGATTTCAAGGGTTAAAGTAATATTATATATTATTTTAACTTATACATAATCAAACTTTGAGAATGCTTTTAAAATTACATGATTTATATTGATCTTCTGTTTTGGTTAACCAGAATATTTTTTTAATTAATTGAGGGATTTTATTAAAACAAGCTTTTAACATACATTTTTCTTGGGTACTCAATTCACTCCCCATCTTGAGATACTCACTCCGACCAACACATATATTTGTGAGTTCAAAATTATATTTTTAAATTAGTTATATTTGTTATTAAATATATATGTGTTCTATAAAAATGGTTTCATAAACTTTTAATTCATTATTTTATCATGATAATGACATAAAAGTTAAAGTATTTGTAAAATTGATATTTCTCACCCTTCACCCAAAAAAAATTATTCCATTAAAACTAGAAAAATATCTTATTCTTGTTTTTACATAATGATATCAAAAATTTATTCCATTTAACAAATTTTAAATTCTAAAATTAATTAATTTAACTTTTAAATAAAACCATTTAATACCTAGAAAAATAATTTAGTTAAATAAAATCATTCCTTTTTCAATTAGAAAAATAACGTAAAATTATATATATAAACATGATACAAATGATTTCATAAAAATAATACTTATAAATCATGAAATTGATTTATTTCTAGGATTTATTGGATTATGACATTATTCCCCCTAAAAGAAATTACATCCTCGCAGTTTTATTGATTACTTAAATAGGATAGTGTATTTTACCTCATACCATTGTAAGATTCCAATTTTGCTTCTCCAATCACATGGTTATTCCATAAAACTTTAACCAAGGGAATTAACATATTTTATAGCACCCACTCAATGTGATCAGGAATTTGAACTAGTTATTCTTTATAATAAATATTCTCTTTTAAATATACCACTTCAAGGATCAAAACAGGAGATGCATCAAACACGTATATCCTTAATAATGAAACATAAAATTCACCATGTACCTAAGATAAAATCAAATTTATATCCATTCATTATGAAACTAATCCCACTTTTTCTAGAACTTAATATAGACTAAACAACTTTGAGCTTAACTTACCTTTATTGCAAAAACACATTATACCTTTACATTGAAATATTTTAATAAAGATATAATATTCTACCTAAAATGAAATATCATTCCTCTGGTTATCAGTATAACTCTTCTACAAACCCTGATTATATATCATTTGGTGCTGAATCATTTTTCCCTCTTCAACCATATCTTCTAACAATTCTAATCCTAACAAATTTCTATCTCTGACTTCATCCTCTCTTTCTCAAGTATAATATTAACTTCCATATAATTCATTCAATGGTGTAATCTATATACTAGAATGAAAACTATTATTATTAGAAAATTAATTTAATGAAATATGTTGAACCCTAAATTCCTTGATAATCTAATGAGAAATCCTAAAGAATATCCTCCAAGTTCTAAGTTGTACACTTCAAATATCCATCAGATTGAGGATGATAAGTTATACTGAAATTAAACGCAGTATCCAATAACCTCAAATAACTTATATTTTTTTTGATGTAAATCTGGGATCATGATAAAATACAATAGAAATGGAAACTCACTATGACCTAATTTTCTACTTATGATAGAGTCTAAAAAATAATCCAAATACATAGGGTCTTGAATTAGAAGAAAATGCATAGATTTAGTCAAACAATAAATAATAGATCAAATCTCATTATTTTATTGAGATGTGTTGAGTAATACCACCATTATATCGATGGATATATCCTTTAATTTCTACATAAAAATTGAAAATGGATGAATAAATCCCTTATGTAGTTGTCACTCAGCTTTAACTAGTTGACAATTCAAACATTTCATTGAAAAATAATAATTCCATTATTCATTCATTCCCACCAATAATATTTTTAAAGGTCATTATGCTTATTAGTACTACTAGGATAAAAAATGGAGATTTTTGAGCCTCACTCAATAATTCCTTTTTCGACCGCTAATTACTCAGCACACACAACCACTTTTAAATATTTATAACAAATTCTTTTTCATGGTCAAAATTATATAATTTACCATCCAAAACTAATTTAATAATTTCTTACAAACCATGATCTTATTTTTTATCATTATTAATTATTTTTAAAAATATTATTATACCAATACTAGGTCCAAAATTGAAAATGTTATCATATACACATATTCCAATTCTAGATTCACTAAATCATTCAAAATTTCGATCAATTCCCAATCATAGAAAATTTAGAGATGTGTTATCTTTTATTCTCATAGCATCAAATTCCATATTGGAATTACCTTGATTATAGTGAATCATGAAATCATAATCCTTTATTATTTCCATCCATCATCTTTTTATTATGTTCAATTATTTTTAGGTGAGTATTTACTTCACACATCTATAATCTGTATATATTTCACATTTATACCCATATAGAAGATGCCTACAAAGTTTTAAAGCAAAAAAAAATATTTTCAAGATCCATATCATGTGTTTTATAATTATACTTATTGAGTTTTAATTTTCATTAATCATATCAAATTACCTTTACTACATAACCAATAACCTTCAATGAATCATGAATGTAATAAGAAACTCCCCATTTCTAGATGGAAAGGCTGTAAATCCCCAGCTTGTGGTGCCTAGGCGGTGCTCATGTGAAGATGAAAAAACACATCATGAACACCTACCCATATTCCAAAGTCTTATTACTAGTTTTCAGGTTCTAACATATTCATTTAAATTATATTCTCTCAAAATGAACCTGAATTTCATGCCGAAATATACCAAAAAATTACATGACCCTTCCATATAATGGACATCCCAAAGACATGAAGACATAAAACAGGTAGCTCCATAGGCCTCATTGTCTAGAATAGAAAGTATAAAATATATCATGTACCAAAACAAAACAGTGTAGAATTAGTATATAATTAACCAAAAGAGGAATTATATATATAATAAATAGTTCAATGGCTTGTATATTCTAAACAATTGATAAAAAGTAAATACAAGGCTTCTGGACCAACTAAAATAATCAACCTACTAAATTTTCATCCCCCAAAACCTTCTAGATCTACAAAATGTGTCTAGACCCAAGTTATACCTATGTCTAGAGAGAAAATAGGAATTTCTACCCACTTACATGGAAACCCATTCTATGTACATGGGTAGGGGTGAGTCGAGTGTCATAGTAGGAATCTTGAGTACCACAACAATATTGAGTGTTGTTGTGATCAATTAAATGTATATGAACTACATATAACAATGTGTAATGATTTTCATGAAACACACCCACCTTGAAATATAATACACAAATCATATACAATCATACAAGAAAGGTGGTCGGTTACAAACGAGACCACCACAACACCTAACCATACCTACTTTGACAAGTGTCAAAAGGAAAATTAATTGAGTAACACAACCCAACCTAAACCCAATGTTATAAGATATGGTTATAAACTAAGTCCTTAATAAATACCCAAAGTCACTGGTTAGGGTATCATTTCATCTCTCAACCCACACCTTAAGACTCAGGATAGGGTATCATTCATGTTGGATCTCATACCAAGTGTCATATCATTCATTCTCACTCAATGGAGGGTACTCCACCAACCAACCACTACCTTATCACCCAATATAGGTAAATATATCCATATCTTAAATTACATCACAACATAAAATCATATCTCTCATGTAAGTCCCAATATCTAATCTCATTTATCAGTTTATTCATCCCATGTATGACTAGATCAACATAAAAAATGTTAACCCTTCTATCCTCACCCAAGGCATGGTTGATTATGAAATATCACTCACGAAAATTCCCCTACTAAAATAACTTCTTAATTTATAGGTTTATAGCATGTAATCATGCACAAAATGATCTCATCTCTCTCATGGTGATCTTATTAAGAAATCTTATTCATTGTAATTCCAAGCCTGAGGAACGCCTCTCATATCAACATACATCACAAATAAAAAGTACATCATCATTCACACACAAGAAATAAAAAAATAGTATATTAAACCCATATCAGAGATTACTAACTCATAACTAGGAAGTATTCACTGATGATATAGTATTGTACGTAAAGAAACTACTAGGGTCCTTTAAACTCATCTCCTCTCCCAAAGGGGTCATCTAGGTGAATCCAAAAAACCACCACTTTGATACCATAAGAAAAAATATCATAGGTATACACACACAACACACTCCATCATTAATCATTTAGTATATAATAAATCACAGACAATATTTACAATAAGCACACAATCTTAATAAAACATAGAATCACATTTATGAGGTTAGACGAACCAAAAAAACTCAACCAATTCTCTTAGGCTTCCTTTAAAAACCATGTTAAAACCCTCTCTTAAAACATTTCAAAATTCATCACATTTCACCTTATCCATATTAGGACTATGGACCAAAACCTATCAAAATATTCCATGGAAAACACCATTTTCATTTTTTTTAAATTTAAAACCAATTTATCAAATAAATCGCTTTCTTGGAAATTCACATTTATCCAAACCCCATTTAAAAAAATTAAAAAGAAAAACAATTTTACTTTTCAAAATCCAACACATGTCATTGGATAAACATAAATAGGTCCACCATCACTTATTTGATCAAGGTACCACCATCAAACCATTTCGAAAGCAATATGATTCATGTTGACTATTTGGAAAACATGAGTCCATCCCAACCTTACGGGCCCAGGTTACACAAGTCATGAAAATATACCGGTAGGTAATACAGATGAATCCTATGAGCGAAAAATCACTAATATTCCAATATTATAAAATAAATTGAATTCCCCTACCACAATGAAATTAAATCCCTTTAATTTATAGACCTTTCTTCCCTTCAAAGGCTCTTCCAACCAGCACTTCAGCTCTCGGGTACCTATATTAATCCATGAAATCCCATAATTAATTACAAATACTTATGATTAATTATTTAATTAATTTATATCAATTTTTAAGTAAATTATAAATTATCCCAATTTGGTATAATTCCAAAACCACAGTGGTCATTATCTACCCAACAGAACAATGAGAACATTGGTATAGTCCACTAGTGACTTACCCTTTGTCCAGAAATACCCAAGATTATAAAATTGAAGCAATGGTCATCGAGGGATTCATATCACGCAACACCAACTACATAGTATGATATAAAAACTACATAGCATGCTACAAGAACCACAAAGGGGCTTGAAATTTTGTGGATGAAGGATATGATTTGAATCCACTACATAGGTTTATGAACTATATGAACTGCATAACTTGAACATTTTTCAAGCCTCTTGTCATTCGAAAAGTTAAGGTGGTAAATTATTTCTGTTTCAAAGGGATCATCATTTTTGGGTGGAAAGTGTGGATTTAAGGGGCACTGAGCATGAATAAATTGGCAATGTAGACTGCATAGAAATTTCATGGTAAAGGTTCTACTACATTAGAGTTTTCAGTAATTATAATTAGCAGGGATTGTGTATCTATTTTCCTATATAAATAACCCAAATCACATCATTAGAGAGAGGGAGATTTATTAGATAATATTATCACTAGGAGAATTAAAATGAGACTGAAAGTGACCCATGGACGAATTTCTTTGTGAAGGATGAATTACATGAAAGATAAAGTGCATAGATATGGAGGATTCTATGAAGGCGTAGTTCATGAAGGAGGTCTGTTTGGATGGGACTTTATCTCAAAAAGGAAAGGTGATCCATGAGGCATTATCCATCCTTGAAGAAGATTCCATCTACAAAATAGGGGAATATCTTGAAGCAATTTCACTACACAGTGCAAGGTGGTTCATGAATTAAGTTGTTCACGAAGTAGGTGGTTTGTGAAGGAGGTTTTCACAAAGTAAAAAAAACATTTCATGAAAGGACTCTCCATAAAGAAATTAGCATGTGAAGAATTGTACTTCATCAACAAGTTGAAAACAGGAATTCCTAGCACACTTACATGTGAAACTATTTTTATAGACTCATGCAACATGATAAATTCCTAGATTAAACAGATAATAGTATCATTATCATATCCAAATAATTAATAAAAAGAAGAAGAATATAGATTGTTTTCATCATCAGACTATATTTTCAGAAGTAGTTTGTTCACTACTACATCCAACGACTGAAAAGGAAGACTTAGAGAGTCTTTAAGATCTTTCCAAATCCAAATATTAGGTAATTCTTTTATCTACAACAACAACAAAAAATTTCAAGGTGTTTGGAAATTGGATGTGCTGCATCAAGGTGTTTTTACAGAAGTGAAGGAGGATCCTAAGAAGAAATTCAAAATAGAATCTACATAGAATTGAGGATTCATTCATTATTACTAATGAAGGGACCTACATGTCGGTAAACTATGTTTAAATCCTTTCTGGAGTAGTGAGAAAAGGAAGATGAAGAAGGTTATCCTTTCTACTGGCAGCGAGCCATTAGAGGAAAGTTCGAGTGAGTGTCCATTGAGAAGTAGTGATTTGTCCCTAAATCTGGTAAGTTAGTGATCCTTATCATAGAAGTGATATAACAAAAAACTTATATTGGAAGTGTGCCTCAATATATTTGGTACATCATTACGTTTTTATTGTATTCTTCATGGATATATCCTAGTTATGTTGAACCAAGTAGAAATTTTTGTACCCTTGTGGTTTCATTCCATCTGCACTTTTTATGCATCAGCAACAGATAAAGTTGTAATGGAAAATATTAATATAACACTAAAGAGAAAATAATGTGACCCTTATAATGATTTCAATATATATTGGGTTAGAAAGAATTTTTAAAATAATATCCATACCTTGATTAACCCCCCCCCCCCTCGAGGCATCTAATCCCATTTGGGGACAAACAAAATTCATTCCCCTAAAACCCTATCTAATGGTCAGAAATCTGGGATGAAAAAGGTGTGATGTAAAGGGAAGGATTTTACCTAAAATGAAAATGTAAAATAACCCATGAAATACTCATATTAAAAAACATGAAGGAACGGGAATATGAGAGACAAAGGAGACCCCCCCCTTCATTCGAGCATCTAAAACCAAAGAAACCTAAGGGGGTTCCTAAAAGGGACCCCATAAAAATTTCTAAAATACCCTAAAAATGTGGTCTTTTAGGCATGGTTTATGGTGTGAACATAGAGTTCACCTTTTTAAGGATCCTAGGTAGAGACCCACAACCCCTATCTCTATACTTTCATGGTAACCATAGGTTCACACTATGAGAGGTCAGTAAAATCAATTTTTTAGCAACCTAGCCATCTAGATCTTCCAATACATCCTCTTGAACACCTGGGACACCACTCAAGCCTTAAAACTCATCCAAAAACACCGATCAAGGATTTTGAAACCCTCTGAATCCCATTTCAATCCCCTTTTCTCAAAATTATCCCCTTATCAAAAAAAATTAAAAAAATTTAGGGAATTTACAACCTGTAATGATGTGGGTTGTTATAAAATTCTTGTCATAATGCGTCTCATACTCAAGAATCCATGGTATTCTTCTATCCATAACCCCTATCCGACCTCAATTATCAATTCACCATCAATAAGTCGCACTCCAACTTCTAACACACAATACACTTCCACCACTAAACTCCAAACACTAAGCTTGGATACAATAACTTCTCATAAAAACTCCCATTTTGGTCCTCAAAACATGTAAAACACATCCTAAATGATATATCCAATGTTGTTTCCAACTTAACACATCTAATTCCATACAATATAACAATTGATTCCTTCTAAGATGGAATTCTTAAAAAACACTCAACCTCACCCATCAATTCACTATCATCACTTCATCGTACTACCTAAACATATTTCCTTACTCAAAGAGGGATTTCCACATCATCCGGAAACCCACACTATGATCTGACCCCAAAACTCTATGAAATTACTCGATTTGTGTCACACCCCAACCCCAGACTACCCTGGATCCAGTGCGGTTTTACATAAAATATGGTGTGTGATTTTTTTTATAAAAAGAAAAAATGAATATTACACAATATGTTCCACTAAATATGATCTTTTTCATTTAGGTCCAAGAGAATTAGACACAATTATTATAATTCCAACAAAACTGAAAGGTAAAAGAATATCCATAAAGTTGCCACGAGACAGTGTGTTACAAATCTACTAAACCTGTAAAATTTAGGTTAAAAAGTAGGGTGAGAATACGAATTCCCAATAAGGGGTTTTAAAACAAAATAAGATTTCAATTAAAACCTCTAGAAATAATCCTTTAAAATTATCCACAAAACATTCTTGTAAGGAAATATATAGTAGAAGAACCATAACGTAACATTTATCCATGAATTATCAGTGAACATTTACTGGAACACTAACAAGGTCACAATGAACAATTTTCCAAGAATAAGCATGCTCATACAAAATATAGGGTGTGTAGCATATAAAGTAAGGGTTATTCTAACATTAATAAGTGTGACATGAAAATTGTAAGTACCAAATTTACAAAATAGAGTTACACATGATCAGAGTTGTGCATAAAATAATACTTCAATTTATTCCCTTACTAACTGTGAAACACAAACTAGCTAATAAATCTCTTAGTCCTAAAATAAACATTATGCCATAATCATTTACTTTCTCTGGTTCTCTTAAGTACATTCTCTTTAACCAAGTATATTCTACTAGTCTAATATTCACTTGCTTTATTAAATTTCTTAGTCATAATGAGGGAAGTGCATATGTCGGATTGTATGAAGGCATCGTTCCAAGACTATAAACTATGTGTCAAGGCCTCATTCCAAGACCATAAATCAAATTGGGAAAGGCCTCAGCCAATTCCATGTCAATTTTATCTCATGAGACCTACTGATGCATCTAGGGGATAGAGCAATCCCCTCCCGTAACATAATATGTCCAATGCATTCCTCATTTATTTAAATCGAAGTGCATCAAACCACTTCAATTTATTAAATTACTCATCAGTTATCATACCAAGTTTCACATAATACTTTGTTTCTTATTTCATATTATTCAAAGTGTCCCATACCACTTTTAATAATTTAATTTATCATTTCATATTATTCAATGTGTCTCATACCGCTTTGAATAATTTTGTTCTTAATTCCATAAAAGTACACTTGAGTTTGATTACATTATTGAGCATTTATATATAAAAATTGATTCATGTATATAAGTGGTAATAAAAAAACTAACAACTACATGGCTATGGTAATAAATGACATGTATGATAGGAAGATTATAGCACATGTGACAATAACTAATGTACATAAAATATAGGTTTGTCACATAAAATGATAACCAATAAACTCTAAAATCTTATTACTAAAATAAAAAAACACATAATTGAAATTCATCTTAGATTGGATGCATAACTAATATAAAGGTAAAAAATATATTTAATGTGGGGTATTAAACACATAGTTGTCTAAACATTCATTACTTGTACGCTCATGTATAACATATCAAAAGGGCACACTCAATTATTTACACACAATGTTAACAATTGAAAATAATTAAAATAAACCATAACTAATTTCATTTAAAACTTATAAAAATAAGTGAATCATATAGATGTATATAAGAGTAGAAAACCCCAAAAATTATACTCATGAATTCTCCATAATTACTGAACACATCAAAATTATAACATTTGGAAAATCAAAAATTGTCTAGGGTTTAGTGTTGTGTAATCTGTTTATACACAAGGGTGTATATAAAATAATTGTATTTTTAAATAAAAACCCTTCATATTTCCGAAATCACATTTTCCATTCATTCTCAACAATCTTTGGAAAATATAAATTATAATTAGGATAGAAGTTTATTTATACACACACACATACATATATATATATATATATATTTATAACAGAATATACATGGTGTATGTAAGGGTATTAAACCAAACATTTAATGACATTTACATGTTTTAAACATATGCGGAACATTAGTTAAAAAGCGGTCCATTAATTTCAAATCATGCCAAAAGATATAAATGCTTCGGTTTTGAAAGATATACATATATTTATATATATATTTATTTATAAATTGACTTCTATATATATACATACAAATATTTATCAAACACATAAAAACTCAAACCCTTGTTTGGTAAAAGAATAAGAACATATTTAAGACTAAAGACTCAAAATTATAAAAGACGCCAGCGGGTCTTATACTAAACTGTATTTATAGACGTATATGTGTATACATATATGTTCATTTATATATAAATATCCAAACTGAAACAAGGCAATACAATATTGGTCCTTTACCTGGTTCGAAGAAGGAGATGGTGTCCGGAGAAGCTTGATGGAGGCATTAGAGAGTAGAGAACCCGTAGGGTTCATGTTAAAAAAAGATATATTTATAAATAATATATAATGTATTTTTAATGAAATTTTTATGTAAAACCAAGACTCCTAAGTTTAAAATAATTCTGAGGGTGTTGGTCTTGTGGAAAACGTGTGAGAAGAGGGGCCACCCGGTTTCACGAGTGCAGAAAAAAAAAAGAAAAAAAAGTAGTGAGGCTACTGGTTCAGTGTACATGGGAGGTAGAAGAGGAAGGTGACAGGGAAGAAAATTGGGAAAGAAACAAATAAAGTAGATTAAGTGGGATCGGATCAGACGATTAGGGTGAAACTTGCATTTTTTTTAAAGGTGAACGGCTGGGATTAGATCATATTTGATCGGACGTTTGTGGATGCTGCAGCATTTTAAAAAGGTTTGAACGGACATGATTAGATCTCGATGGATCGGAGAGTTGATAAAAACATGGAGGGTAATTGGAGGCCATTAGGAATCGAGGACTATACGGATCAGATGGATCAGATCTCGTGTGGTGAGATCTGATGGTTCAGATGCGATCCCACATTAAAATTATCATCCCACATCAAAACAAAGTGGCCTAAACCACAGATTTATAAGCCTAGATCTCTCAGTCATTGTTATAAATGCTCCCTCCCCCCTCCTGGTACCACCCTGTACCAGGTTCTGCGGGCTCCACTACTACAAATAGGGCTTTTAATAGCGCTAAAACTGCTATTAACAGTGCTAGAAAAGCAATGTTAATCATGGCGAAGATAAAGGGGGTTCCCTTCATTAGCGCTCAAAATAGCACTGATAAAGGGTCACCTTTATCTGTTCCAAAAAAACACTGATAAAGGTACCCCTTTATCAGCTCTTATTTAGCGCTGATAAAGGGCAATATTTACCAGCACTATTTTGAGCACTGATAAAGTCCCCCTTTATCAGCGCTATTTTGAGCACTGATAAATGTATAATATATTAGTGCTCAAAATAGCGCTCATAAATACCCAGTTATTAGAACTATTTTTAATGATGATATAATACACATTTATTAGTGCTTAATTATCACTGATAAATGCCAAGTTTCCTGAGAAAACGCAGAACCTTCACAACACCTACACACCTGAGACAACACCTGCACACGCAGTACAAACAACACCTACACACACAAAAAGCATATAAGAAAAAAAAAAGCACACACAAGAGTATCCCACAAATTCTATATACATTTACCTGAAACCATGAATACAAAAAAAAATGGCAATATAAATTTCAAAAAATATTTAATATTGTAACAATTACAATTATCCAACAAACAGCTAAAAACATTAATGTTTCATAATATTTTCATCAGTGATCCACTCTAAAAAATTATCCTCCGTAGTATTAGTTACTGAAAAAATAATTCAAACTCAATAAATTTTTTTACCTATATAAGAAAATTGATATTATGTTGGTAATACAATAATGAAAAAATAAACATTAATAGAAAAGAATATATTAATAAATGTCAATTATTACCTGTTAAAACCTTTACATGTCCATATTTTCTTGGATTGAATTAATATTTTAGAAGAGGGTCAACATGATTCATTGACATATAAATATTGTTTTGTTAATATTACATGGATTAGAAATGATGAGGATGAAATGTCAACATAAACATGAAATCCAAAAGGTTTCATTTATTGACAATAAAAAAAGGGAGGAATCTCCACAGGTTATACAATATGACACATACATGATAGTGTATTAAATTTCATAGGAGTATTCAATTTTAGAATAAATTGTAACATTTTACTAGTGATACAACCATCCTAGATAGGTTATAAACCAAATAGTTACATATATTAGGATCCTCTAAGAGTGTACTCTCACATGCCTGGTCAAAGGGAATGAGTGATAGCGTGTCAGCATCCGACATCGGGTCCAACCCTGCTTGGACCCTGGCCTCTTATGCCTCTCCAAGGACCCCATACAATATCTAAGGTCCCATTGAAGGTATGGAAGGAAGATATTTCTTAGTTTTAGATATGTCTTGATGAGAACCTACCAATTAGATAGGCCATGATCATATTGGTTCCCTTTTCTCTTAAACTCCTAATTCTTTTGTGTGATTAGCCAGACCCCCCCCCCCCCACCCTCACCTCCTAGAGATATCCCCCCTAGATATCCCCATCCCTACCCCTAGACAGCCCCTTGGACAGCCCCCCCCCCTACCACCACTCCACATACATCCCCCCTCCTGGACAACCCTCATCCCTCCCTCTACAGCCCCCTCCCTTTCCCTAGACAACCCCCTTCCAACAATTTGTCCATCCCCCTTACCACCACCTGTATATCCCTCCTCCCCTCATGGACCCCCCCACTCCTGGACACCCCCTACCCTAAGACAGCCCCCTCTCTACCCCTGGACAGCCCCCCCCCCCACCCCTGGATAGCCCCCCCCCCCCACTCCACCGGCAGCCCCCCTCCCTCCTCTTGGACAGCACCCCCTGCCCCCCTCTGTAGCACCATCCCTTTCCCTAAACTTCCCCCTTACCACCCCTTGGACAACCCCCTTCCCACCCCTGGATACCCCCCCCATCCTGGACACCCCCAACTCCGAGATACCCCCCACACTCCTAGACACCCCCTCCTTCCAGGACACCCCCACCTTCCTGGAAACCCCCACCCACCCTCCCACCTGGACATCCCATCCCTCTAGAACACCCCCTCCCTCGTAGTACTTTAGTGTGATTAGCCAGACCCCCCCCCTGCCCCTCCCTGATACAACCCCCTGTACAACCCCCCTTCCTACCCCAGGGTAGCACCCCCCCCCCCACACCACCACCACCACTCCACCAGCACCCCCCTCCCTCCCCCGAGACAACCCCCCTCCCTCCCCCTGTAGGACCCTCCCTTTCCCGGGACACCCCCCCACCACCACCACCACCACAACCACTCCCTCTGAATCCCCCCTTTCCCTGGACAACCCCCTCCCCCTCCCCCTGGAAATAAAGTATCACACAATTAAAATTATTATCAGACAAACCTAAAATGATGTAAGAACGAAAGGTATGAATCCAGTGTATACCAATTAATAACCTTTTTATCCAACTATATTTTTATCATCAATTTGATAATGGAATAAATATTATTCATACACCATCATTCACTAATATGAATTATTAAATCATATATAATTTTAGAAATATCCTAAGTGTACAAAATTTCAAATCCTATATGATTTTGAATATTGATCAGTCCATAATCATAGAAAAATAATCAAACTCCACCCAACTCCATTGACTATTTTTCATATACCTAACTTCCTCCATCACATTGGGTATAACGAAAGCTAGAAAAATAGGTAGATAATGGATTTTAAAAGGTTATAAAGAGGGATGAATATCATTAGAGAAATATACTAGTCTCCAAACCAAACATGAATAAACTTTCATGCCTCCTCTCAATTGAATAAGATATTCAAAATCAGAGGAATGGGAATGAAATTTTACAAAAAAATAACAAAAATATAAATTAAAAATACATAAATCAATAACATAGAGATCCTATGACACAACCGGCCGATACTTATACTATGGAAAGTGGAAGAAGGGATATATATATATATATAAGTAGCGGGGATACATCTTCTAGAATTCAGTTTTTGTTAAAAAAACAACTCATTATATAAATTTCATCCACATGCCAGAATTGATGGTCAAAATTGATTTGGTTGAGAGTGTCCTCACAACTCTTCTAGATCAGAAATTATTCCTTCCATCAAACTCATATATCATTAGTAATTTTTCCAGTAAATGTATTCTACTATGAATTTGGTGTATAAAAAAGGTTGTTACTTAGAAATATAATGTGAGAAATGTAAATGATTCATATTTTGGGTCTTTGTGACATTAAGTAATATATATTGGGCCTAAAATTATACTGGAATATAATTCTTGGGCCTTCATATGGGCTTGGAATTGGTTTGGTAGGATGGAACTTTTGATGCCTCACTATGGACCCACTTCAATCTACTCTAGAAGTGATCTTCCCATTGTATATTATCTGTATTGAATGGAATTGAATGGATCTCTTCCTGGACACCCCCTCCCTCTTGGACACCCCCTCCCTCTCCGCCTAAATACCCCACTCATGGACACCCCTGCACCCCCCCCCCTTTGGACACCCCAACTCTTGGACACCCCCTAAACACCCCCCCCCCCTCTTGGACACCCCCCTACTTTTTGGACACCCCCCACCCACCTGGATACCCCCCTCCCACATCGATACCCCCCTCCCTCTTGTAAACCCCTCCTTCTTGGACACATCCCTCCCCTCCTAGACACCCCCACCCACTCCTGGACACCCCCACCCACCCTCACACCTGGACACCACCTCCCTCCTGGACACCCCCTCCCAACCCTCCTGAACACCCCACTCATGTAAACCTCCCTGGACACCCCCCCTCCCTTTTGTACACCCCCCACTCTTAGACACCCCCCTCCTTTCTGGACACCCCCTCTATCTTGGACACCCCCCGCCCTCCCACCCACCCTTCCACCTAGAAACCCCCTTCGTCCTAGACTCTCCCACCCTCTTGGACTCCTACCACCCCTTCTGGACACCCCCCCCCCCTCCCCCCCACTCCTAGAAACCCCCTCCATCCTAGACACCCCCACCCACATATAAGGGAAACTAATTTGAAAATAGAAAATCCAAGATATTTGTTCCCATCAAGCTTTTAAGATGCTTGTGAGTGGAATGAATGGATATGCATTGGTTGACTTCCACTCTATCAACCATTGTAGTACAATGAACTATAGCCTCCTCAACTTCAATTCTTGAATTCATTTGTATCATAAGAAAGAGAAAATTTCAATTAATTATAAAAATGAAGGCTTTTGGGTTAAAATATTGACTTGAGAAAGAAAGAGGCACATGACTAATTAGAAATATCATTTTAAGTGCATGACATTTTCAAAGCCATGTGATCACAAAAACATAATAGGATCACATTATCAAATGATCTTGGGAGATTTATACGATTAAACGACCCTTGAAGCTTTATCTGATCATGTAAATAAGACAAGAATACATGAATAATGGTTCAAGTGAATTACCTTAATTGATTATGTGATTTGTTTATGTGATTTTATCATGTGACGAGATCACACTATCATTTCACATGAAGCATTCATACAAAAGAGCTTATGTGACATGATCACAGGAAGAGGCTTATGTGATGTAGAGAAAAAACCTAAAGGTTCTCAAAGATCTATAAAATATTAAGTCATTAGTGAAATAGATTTTCCATTACCTCTGTGATTGAGAAGACACAACATTGTTTCTATTCCTGTAAAGGCATGTCACATGGATAGAAATCTTCTAAAATAAACTAACCCTCCAAGGAATAGTGAAAATAAATTCCATGTTTCATTATATAATATTTCATTAAAAAAGACATATTATATCATAAAATTACCTTTAAAATTTTCCAAATGGTTTCTTTGGTCCAGATATTAGATAATAACAAAACTAATGATTCTTTATACACTTTACTACTGTTGGTTAACTATTTCTTACCATATCATCTGATTTGAACTTTGGATCTGGCCTCCCTGGAATGCCCTCATCTGACACCATCTCTATGATATCATCATCCAGCATTCACCATTCCTTATCTTCTTTCACCCATTTACCTAGTAAATGGGTGTAGGAAGAGAAGGAAATGTGAATCTTGAAAGATGATATCATAGAGATCGTGTCGGATGAGATCATCGCAGGGACAAAAGATCGGAAGTTCAGATCAGATGTTATGTTAAGCGGTAGTTAACCAATATTAGAGAAGAATCCTTGGTTTTGTTATTAAATTTGTGAGTATTGCACAACCAATATTCTTCCAACACACTACATCAGTAGAAACAGTTTCATAAATTACCAAAATACAGAATATAAATGATCCATGCCATAATAGTTTAGGTCTAGTGATTTTTAAAACATAGAAACATAAAGAACTAGGTCATAAGAGTCTCTCATTAAGTTATTCTTTACTAGAAAGGCAACTCATTTCTAAAACCATTCTTCATAACCTAAATATATAAAACATAATAAAGGGTGATCATATATTCTCAATAAGTTTAAAAAAATGGAGATATCAATGATTATATAAGGATAACATAAGTAGTAGGAATTCACCTTCATCCTATTTGTTTACAATCATCCATCAGGTATATTTCCCATTTGTTTCTAAACACATCTATATCATCTTGTGAATATTAGTTTTTGTTATAGTCATGTTAGTAATGAAAAAATATAAATACATAAAGGATTAATAAATATTTTAAATGAACTCACAATTAGTTTCAAAAATACCCTGTCAGGGATTCTAGTTTTTTTTGATAAAATATGATCTCTTTCATAAATTTACTAACATAATAACCACAGTCCTTTCATTTTTTATTTTTTGGAAACTGCAAAAACATTGAGAAAAATAAGTAATCTATTTTCATATATGTTTGGATAGTGCAATGTTATTATATATACCATGATACTTTTCCATGTGTATATCTTGTAGGTGTTCTCGTCCTTAGGACATGGATTCATTCAATGAATTAGACGATATTGATACACCGACCTATCATAATAGAATCCTCATTAAAAGATAATATAAATTATATAACTAGATGTTTAGTTCTAAAATATTGAATCTAGTGAATTGAAAATTAGCAAACACCATCATGCATGGTTAGTTTGTCAAGTATCCATGCATTGAATAAAAAAAATCTTTAGAGTATCCAAATTGACTGCAATCAGAATCCAATGCTGCCTAAAAACACAAAAAGGAATAAGTAATGAAAGAAATGAAAATATAGTTTATATGATTAAATCCTATAGTTTTACACCTTCATTATTGGTATGATTTTTAAAAGAGTTCTTGCAGGTTGAAGGATTCATTACATGTGTTGTTATGGTTATTTTACTAGGGTGCCCATAAAGTGTCTCATATAGTCCTTTAGTGAAGTGGTTTTCTAGGATTTAGTGGAATTGCACTAGTAAAACATTGGTGGTGCCATTGAATTGGTTAAATATTGTATTCATATTGAATAGTGGAAGAACTAAAACATGGAAAACAAATGGCATACAAATAATGCCAACAACTACAACACCATACAAACACACAATCGTGCTCACAATCTCAACACCATACAAACCAGACAATCACAATTTTATATTTTACAAAGCATCCCTTATTTAATTATTTTTCTAATTCAAGGGTTATCACCAAAGTTTTATCATCATTGGGAATTCATTCATTATTAAAATAAATGTATATACCAATTTTTATATTCAAATGTTCAATAGGAACCAACCAACATGAAATTCATTTAGTGCGCAAACAATGACCACTAACGGCCACGATTTTCTGCAGGGCGTTTAGCCGATACATTCCACATTATTACCATCAATATAAAATAGTAATAACATGTGAACAAGAGTAAAACAATGAGTAAGCAGATAAAAATCACCGCGAAGGTGTCGTTCATCATGCGACATAGGTGCGTTCGTGACAGAGGAGTGGCGCGCAAACGAGGAGATTTCCAACTGAAAAGAAAACATAAAATGGGAACTTATATGTTATACCAATACAAAATAGGTATAATGAAATTTAGGAATTGGACATGTCTGGTTAAACAATTTTATTGTTCAATAGTGGGATTTTATTTTTCATCTATGATATCTGCTTCATGTTTATTTATTCTTTGCATATCTACTATTTTTATAGATGTTCAACTTATGAATGGGATATGTCTGCTTTTCAGGATAAAGATCGTCTTAAATTTACTCTAATTTAGGGGTAACATATTCCAAATTAATTGTATCATTTTCACATGGGATTTTTATTATCCTGTAGGGATCATGAACCCCTCTTAGGTTAGTGTAAAGTCAGGTTAGTTGTTGGTTATGATACCATCCTGGTTTATATCAATACATTTCCAATTATAATTGACCCATGTCAATTTAAATATAGGATTTGGGGGGGAAGACACTAATATATAAAAGGATTAAGAGAGTTAAAAATTATCCTAGTCTCTCCAATACAAGTGACGAAAGATGAAACATAAACTAGGTGAGGGAGACAATCCAAGAGGAGAGGAATAAGAGGTTGAAGTAGCGCGGAGCGGTTCTCGATGAGAAAAGGGGAAAATCTAGTAAAACATGAAAGGTTCAAAAGGTAAGGGGGTGGTCGATCCGGGGGTAGGGGTAGGAGGGGTATGGGGGAGGGAGTGTGGGTTTTCCAGGGAGGGGTGGGTTTCCCAGGTGGGGTGGGGTGGGGGGTACAGGGGTGTCGGGGAGGGGGGGTGGGCCATCCAGGGGGTGGCTTGTCTACTATGAAATGACCATTAGAGATCCTAAATAGTGAATTATGAGATAGGAAAATTTTGGGGAAGAGGTTTTTGGGAGATTGGGTCGAGTGGAAAATAAGGAATTGGGGAACCTCATTAAAAAGACTAAAAAATCTCTCTTCATTTCAAGAATATGGTACACTATGGTGTATCTTAAGAGTTTATTTCATATCACACATTATAATTTCACATTGTCGAATTACCACAAGGTATATTCTACAACACTCATCCCCTAGGAAGAACCATTAAATCCTGATCATTAATTGTGATGTGACTATATGCTTCATGGAATAACATCCACCCCCAAAAAACAATATGGAGGGCATAACATAGACAACCTCCCACATGATCCAAACCATTAAATTAAGGCGGGTAGTATGGATAAACTCACATACATAAATAAGAACCTAAAGAGGAATAACCAATATAACCTTCAATGCAATCCAAACCACTAAAATAATTTATGTTATATGGAAAACCGAATATACACCATGATGTATAGTCAAACATAAACTTGTAAAAAAATTAATGAATGTTCACCTTGGTGGAGTATCTCTAAATTGCAATCCCATTGTCTCTAGGCTTAATCCTCATCGTAGATATATAATAACAATTAATATATAATGAAAAAGAATAAAATATAAGCCTCATCCTAGATCAAATCTAGCCAATAATTGATACCTAGCATCAAGGAAGAGGCTATTACATAAATAGCTCATACATGACATATCCTAAGTAGCCTCACTAAACGTATCTATCATTAGAATATTCTATAGTTAAAAAATATATCATGACGATCCCAAGACCTATAGGTAAAAATATATAAACAATAAGTCTTTTTATTCATATTTAGTTACCAACCTACACCACCCCATGTGTGGATTTCCCTACCCTTAAGGTCATAAAGAATCCACATTATCATTTCCACTAACATCATAATCAACCCCACTCCATGTATTGTACCTATAAGGGTTCTAAGGGAGATTTCACAATTTCATATAGCCCTGATAAATATTTTTTGTGGGATAATTAATACAAACCATCTACTCAACATGATATAAGATTTAAAATAATCCTTGATATATCTCACACAACAACTACCCACTATTTATTCCATCACTGGTACCCACCAAGGCATCCCCCCAATCGAATGGTTGAGGGATAAATATCTTAGGAGAACAAAAATACCATGGGACATAAGATTCTATCTCCTTACCTTCCATGATCTTATGATCACTCTCTAATCTATTATCACACTCAGTCCAGTGGGACACCCTCTAAATATTATAGATATCCTATACAATGGTTGACACATATTCAGATCAATACCTAGTGTCCTAAGAGTCTTAATACATCAAATAATGTGGATAGAAATCAATAAATTCAATGCATCATGAATCATCCAAATTGAATACATTTATAAATAAATGATCACCCAATATCAAATTCCCTAGAAAATAACATCACCTTTCTCTATCACAAGAACACCACATGTATAGAGAACCACCCATTAGATAGAAAAAAACAAAAATGGTAATAATTTGATCATAAGGATTTTATAAAAAACCATTTCTCATAATGTCCCAGTGAACAAAAAAACATTTTAAGGGTGTGAATACAAATAAAATGATTTAAAATATCTTACAAATCAACTCTTAAGACCAATATTATGAATATAATTTTATAAAACCACATGGGATCCAAAAATCCCAAAAAATAACATTTTTAATAGTGAAAGACTATCACAATGTTTACAATATTAAACATATGTGTTGACACACCCTTGTAAAATCTAACAACCCCATTAGGACACTTCAAGAACATTACACACCCCATACACATTTTTTAGAAATAAATAGGTGTAAAAAACCCATTTAAAAACCTTTATATAGTACTGAATTTGAATTTTTAAAATATTTCCATACTTTTAATTCCACTTGGGAATTTTTCTATACAATTGGCACTTAAACTATTCCATAATAAGGATTAAAAACCTCATAGAAATCAAAATTATTCCATTATATGGCTCATAAATATAAACAAGATGGATGATTATTCCTTCAATGAATACTAGTAATCCAAGACACAATATGTCCTTATAAACCATTAAGGGTTACCAAGTAGGAGGGGTCATGGTGGAGGAGGGATCATGGAAGAGGTAGCGGCAGCGGAGGTAGCGGCGGCAGAGTAGAAGGAGGACGATCACGGTGGAGGAGGAGGAAAAGGCGGCGGAGGAAGAGGAAGAGGAGGAAGAGGGTCACATAGGAGGAGGGGTCGGGTTCAGCTTCCACGAAGGCTTGAATGGGTGTGAGAGAGGAGGGGCCTATTAGGGTTCTTTTATTAAAACCGTTGGAACCTTTATCAGTGCTAGTTAAAAGCGCTGATAAAACAGTTATTAATAAGAACTAAAATTAACATGGTGATAAATACTTATTTTATAAAAGTATAATTTTAATAATTTATTTATGTTCTTAGATATTTATTTAAAATTATATATAGGATAAATATTTATTTATTTATTAATAATTACAACTATAAATAGTATATATTTATAAATATATTTATTATTTAATGTAATTTATTATTATCTTATCATTATTTAATTATATATATATATATATATTTAATTATAATCTTAGAAATACTTTTTTCAATTGAAACATTATATATATATTTGAATTATTAGAAAATATATATTAAATATAAAAAATTGTTTTTTATTTAATGTATACAAACAATCATTATTTTTGAATACAAATATAATAATTTTATATAAATTAATAATAAAAACTTTTATTAGTGCTAATAATAGCACTGATAAGTGTACCCTTTATCTGTGCTAAAAAATCACTAATAAAGGTTCCCTTTATCAGCCCTTTTAGCTAGTGTTGATAAAGGCACACCCCTTAATCAACATGTACTGTTTAGCGCTGATAAAGGGCAATGCTTCCCATGACCAGTTTTGTGGTAGTGCGCTCTGCGTCCACCGCTGCCGCCATGACACCTCTCGTGGTGGCGCGCTCTGGTTTCCTTATGCTGTCCTCAAGTGCACGCACACCCACTCGCCCATAGGCTCATGTGTTGTGGCTGAAGGGCCTAGGCTCGGCCACCTACTCCTGTAGTAGTGTGAGTTGCCTCCTTCGTCCCATCAAGATGGTTGCCCCAAAGGGTTTCTATTTTTATATAAACCATCTTTCAAATAAATCATATAACCATAGAAAAGAAATTTTTAATTACAAATAAAAAACTAAATACAAAATATCTTTAGTATCATAAAACATGATTCCTTCTTAATTTACACTTTGGAGGATTAAATTACCCAAAGACTTTGGACATTCAAGATGCTTTTATACCTAAAAACACTTAGTAAGAACATTATTTGTTATGTTTGAAAAGATGAATATTTATAATTTCTAAATAATAAATTTAATTTATAAAACGGAGTACCACTATTTTAAAACATTTTTAAAATATCATTATAACACTAGTATATTTAAAAAATTTGAAACATTTGAAAATTATTTGAAATACATAGAGAGGATTGAAATCATACTATGTTTTTTAAAATACGCTTTAAATTTTAAAACCATAATGTTAAAGATAAAACATAATATATGTGACACATATCAAAACAATTAAAATGATTAAGGTACTTATATAGGTTTTATGAAAATTCATACAATATATCTTAAATTTTTACTTAAGTTAATTTGTTTTAACAAGGTACTAACGGTCAACTTATTACAAACTCCAATAACCCTAAAAAGAATATAACGGTCTTATATGAATAAAATTGTCAAAAGGACCCATATAAATACATGAATAGGGTGATTCAACTTCTATAAATCTTGGTGACAACGGTGCTCATAAATCCTCTGATGCTCTGTATGGTTGCGGTGGCTCTGGCTAAACTGATGTTCATTGTAACGGATCTAAAGGACCCCATACTATTTGATTGGGTTCTTTTTTGTATTGGGTGGTCTCCCTATGATTTTAATAGGACATTTAGTGGGTATCCTAGGGTATTGAGATTATTTGGCCTTTTTTTAGTGTAATCATTTTTGGTGTTTCAATGAATAAATAAAGTCTTGTGTTTTTTTGCAAGTATTGTTTTGGAATGCATGGGAATGAAGTAAAACCAAACAATATTGTTACTACATAAGAAATATGTTCGGTGTAACACATTATTCCCCCATTAAATTAATTGTGTCCTTGAAATTCTAAAATACTCATACTCAATCACTAGCAAAACCAGACACCCCTTACTTCTAACATCCCCTCACAAAGTCGTCCAATGTGGACAATCTGCCAAATACCCCCAAGTGGATACCTAGATTGGTTTCCAGATTCCAGATTCTTTGACCTAATACACCAAGAGCACTGAGAGAAGCTAGTATCATCCCTATTCATAAAGTATTCAGGTTTCCAGAGGAAAACTTGAGCGGTGTGAAGATCAGATATTTGAGAGTGGACAAGATCTCTATAAATCCCTCGTACCACGTCGTTCATGAAAACATCGAATTCATAGAGCACTTCGTATATAGTAAGAGATAGAACAAGAAACAGATAGACCTCCCAAAGGTCACCCTCCAAAGTAGCTTCCTGAAACTTCATCAAATCTTGATAGTTCTCTGATATGTTGAAAAATAATAAAAGACCATCGTAGTACTTTCCCCTTCGCATAAACTCTGCAAATTGAGTATTTGCAATATAGTGATAGATGTAGGTCTCTCATTTTAAGGAATGGAGGATATTTTAGCTGAGGGACACTTTATTAAGACATTTTCATGACATAAATAGGTTTGAAAAAGGTTCATAGTCTTCTGAACATGACTCAAAAATTATGCATTATAATAATTCTATACGGAGAGATAAGATGTTGGTTGGTGAACTCATGTCTTCCATCTGAAAATTTTCAAGAGACGTGTTTTACTCAGTAGGACATAATCATATTAAAACAGAGAATGTTAAAGTACTAAAACATATTGTATAACATTATCCAATTATTCAATGTTCATAAACCTAAGGTGTTATATAACTACTCATTCCCTCTCACAAAACACAAGTATGGATTTCCTGATGTACTCCTTGATGAAACTTCACCGGTTTCACTGGTGTTGTCAATTTCCCCAATTCCTAGTTAAACAGATCCCTAATTTGGTTCCAAAATCCTTAATCTCCTTGGTCTAGATGTAGCACGGGCATCTCAGATCAATCAGATGTGAACATCTAAAGTTCCAACAAAGGAAATTGTAAAGTGTATGGAGTTGGGAGAAGTATGATTGAAGTTGTTTTCTATAATGCAAAAGGGTAGAATCTTCCTTGAGAATTTATAAGTCCATGACTTGACCTCAAAGACCACAGGTTACGATTTGAAAAAGTTATGTTTCTAGGAGGTCACCCTCTTGTGCAGTCTTCGACAAGATCATCTGTGATTGAAAATTATTGGCCAAGGTAAAGTATCAGAATAGACCATCATAATACCTTCCCTTACAGCAATAAAAGGGAAGCTGTTTATGTGTCATTAGGAAGTAATCAAATCCAAATACATAGTGAATTTCAATTACACGAGGAGAATTGGATACATTGTAGAGGTTTTTTACAAGACAATTGAAGGTTTTCACAAGTCTTGTAGCCCTCTAAACATGACATGGCCACTATAGTTCTAATATTCCTGTTGGAAGAGACAGAAGGCTTGACTCATCTGCCATCAAAAAATTTTAAGAAAACTTCAACTTACTAAGATATAAAAAAGTTTTTTAATATTGTTCTAATTTTCTATGGTTGTCTAAACGAATCCTCTAATACCAAATTTCATGCCACGGCCCTCGACTTCCCCAGAGCTGGTGGGGTTTTACATAAAACACGATGTGTAATTTTTTTTATAAAAAAAGAATTTGAATATTACACAACATGTTCCACTAAAGAGGATATTTTTGGTCTAGGTCCTAAAGAATCAGATAAAATTATTACAACTCCTTTAAGTCTAAAAGGGAAAATACTCTCCACAAATCTTGCACAAGATAGTGTATCTCAAATATACTAAACCTGTAAAATTTTAGTTAAAACGTAGGGTGAGCATTTGAATTCCCAGAAAGGGGTTTTTTAAAAATAATATTTCAATTAAAACCTCTCGAAAACATTCCTTTTAAGTTATTCATAAAACATTTTTGTAAGGAAAGCTGCAATACATGAACCATAACATAACATTTTTCCAATAATTATAAGTGAAAATTTTCTGGAACACGAACAAGGTCACAATAAAACATATTCCAAACATAAGCATGGTCATACAAAATATAGGGCGTGCAGCAAATAAAGTAAGAGTTATTCTAACTTTAATAAGTGTGACATGAAAAAGTGTAAGTACCAAATTTACAATAGAGAGTAAAACAATATCAGAGTTGCGCATAAAATAATAACATCAATTTCTTCCCTTACTAATTGTGAAACACAAACTGGATGATAAATCTCTCAATGCTGAAATAAAAATTATTCCATAAGCATTTAATTTCTATGATTCTCAGAAGTATAAGCTCTTTAACCAAGTATATTCTACTAGTCGAATATTCACTTGGTTAATTAAATTTCATAGTCATAATCAGGGAAATGCATATACGAGACTATGTCAAGGCCTCAATCCAAGACCATAAACTCGGTGTCAAGGCCTCATGCCAAGACCATAAATCAAATTAGGAAAGGCCTCACCCAATTCCACATCTATTTTGTCTCATGAGACCTATCAATGCATCGAGGGGATATAGCAGGCCCCACCCCTCACATAATAAGACTAATACATTCCTCGTCTCTTTAAATTAAAGTGCATCAAAACAATTTTATTGTTTAAATTACACATCACGTATCATACCAAGTGTCACATAATACTATGTTTCTTATTTCATTTTACTCAAAGTATCCCATACCACTTTGAATAATTTAGTTCTTAATTCCATAAAATTACAATTGAGTTTGATTACATTCTTTAGCATATATATATACAAAATGAGTCTTGCATATAAGTGTTAATAAAAATACTAACAACTGCATGACTATTGAAATAAATGACATGTATGATAGGCATATTATAGAACATGTGATAATAACTAAAGTACATAAAATATAGATTTATCACAAAAAATGATAACCCGTAAATTCTAACATCTTATTACTAAAATAAACAAAATATACGACAGAAATTTATCATGGATTGGATGCATAAATAATTTAAATATAAAGAAAATATTTCATGTGTTGTATTAACCACATAGGTTTCTAAACAATCATTACTTGTATTCTAATGTACAACATATCACAAGGGTAACCTCAATTATTTACACACAATTTGAGGAATTGAAAATCATGAATATCAACCATAACTAAAACCATTTAAAACTTATGAAAATAAGTGAATCATACAAATTTATATAGGAGTGGAAAACACCAAAAATTATACTCAAGAATTCTCCGTAATTACTAAATGTATCAAAAGTATAACATTTTTAAAATACAAAATTATCTAGGGTTTATTATTGTGTAATCCCTTTATACACAAGGGTGTATATAAAGAATTGTATTTTTAAATAAAAACCTTTCATATTTCAGAAACCATATTTTTCATTCATTCTCAACAATATTTGGAAAATAGAAATTATACATAGGATCCAAGTTTATATATATGTATATATATATATGTATGTATGTATAACCGAATATATATAGTGTATGTAAGGGTCTTACACAAAACATTTAATGACATTTACATGTTGTGAACGTATGAGGAACATTAGTTAAATAGTGGTTCATAAATTTAAATCATGCCATAAGATATAAAGGTTTCGGTTATGAAACATATAAAAATATATATTCTTATGTATACATCGACAAATATATATATATATATATATATATATATATATATCAAACACATAAAAACTAAAACCCTTGTTCAGTAATGGAGTAAAAACACATTTAAGACTAAAGATTCACCATCATAGAAGAAGTCAGTAGGTCTTATAATCAACCATATTTATAGATGTATATGTGTATACATCTATGTACTTATATATATAAAATATCCAAACTGAAATAAAGAATGATGATCTAGGTCCCTTACCTGGTTCGAAGAAGGAGAATGAGTGTGGAGAAGCATGATGGAGGCACTAGAGAGTGGAAAACCCATAGGGTTCGTGTGGAAAAAGAGATATATTTCTAAATCATATATAATATATTTTTAAAGAAATTTTCAAGTAAAACCGAGACTCATCCGTTTAAAATAAGACAGAGGGTGTCGGTCTTTTAGAAAACTTGTGAGAATAGGGGCCACTAGGTGTCACGGGTGAAGAAAAAAATGAAAAGAAGAGTATCAAGGATACTGGTTCAGCGCACGCAGGAGGAAGAAGTGGAAGGTGATGGGGAAGAAAACTAGAAAATAAACAGATAGCCCATATTAAGTGGGGTTGGATCGGTCGGATAGGGTAAAACTGGGATTTAAAAAAAAGGTGAACGGTTGGGATTAGATCATATTTGATTGGATGGTTGCGGGAGATATGGTATTTTAAAAAGGATCAAACGGATGATATTAGATCCTAATGGATCATATGGTTGATAAAAACATAGAGGTTAATCTGCAGTCGCTATGAATCTAGGACCAAACCGATCAGACGGCTCAGATCTCACATGGTGAGATCTAATGGTCCAGATACGATCCTGCAATAAAATTCTGATCCCACATCAAGACAAAGTGGCCAAAACCATGACTTATATTCTTGGATCTCTTATCCATCGCTCAGAATACTCCCTCCACCTCTCGGTACAACCCCATACCAGGTTCTATGGGAGCGCTCTGTGCCCAACCCTTCTGCCCTACAGGCCGGCGCGCTCTGTTTCACTTGTGCATGCATCAGGCGTGCTCGTACGCACCCACTCACACATGGGATGGCATATGTGGTGGCTGAAGGGCCTAGGCTCGGCTGCCTACTCTGAAAGTAGCATGAGCTGCCTCCTTCGGCCCAGCTAGATGACTGGCCCAAAGGGTTTCCATTTTTTTATAAACCAACTTTCAAATAAAATATATTACCATAGAAAAGAAAAATGAAAATTAGAAATAAAAAATTAAATGCAGAATATCTTTAGTTTCATAAAACATGATTCTTTCTTAACCTAGACTTTGAAGGATTAAAGTACACAAATACAGAGGAATTTTGTGATGATTATATACCTCAAAACACTTAGTAAGAAAATTATTTGTTATGTATGAAAATAATAATATTTATAATTACAATATAGAAAATTAATTTAAAAACTGAGTACCATTAATTTAAAACATTTTTATAATATCATTATAACACTAGGATATTTAAAACATTTCAATCATTTGAAAAGTATTTGAAATACATACCTGAGTTTGAAATCATACTAAGTTTTATAAAATGTGCTTTTAAATTTAAAACCATGATGTTAAATATAAAACATAAGATATGTGAAACATATCAAAACAGTTAAAATTCTTAAGGTAGTTATATAGGTTTTATGAAAATTCATACAATATCTCTTACGTTTTTACTTAAATTAATTTCGTTTAACAAGCTACTAACGGTCAACTTATTTCAAACTGAAATTGCCCAAAAAGGAATATAACATTCATATATAACTCCAATGGAAAAAAACACCCCTATAAATACATGTTTAGGGTAATTCAACTTCCAGACAGCTTGGTGAGAATGTTGCTCATCATTATTCTGATGCTCAGTACGGTTGCGGTGGCACTCTCTATACTGATGTTCATTATGATGGATCTGAAGGACCCCCAGTATTTTCTTAGGTTATTTGTTGTATTGGGTGGTATCCATATAATTTTTATAGGTCTTTTAGTGGGTATCTTAGTGTGGTGAGGTTCTTTGGTCTTGTTGTAATGTAATCATTTTCATTGTTTCATTGAATAAATTAACTCTTGTCTTTATTTGCATGTATTGTTTTAGACAGCATTGGAATGAAGTAGAACCAAACAATATTGTTATTACATTAGAAATAAGTTTGGGGCATCACAATTGGTCCCTTGAATAACTAATCCTCTATTACCCAACACTCACTATCAATAATTCACCACTAATCAAACTCACTCTTTAATCACGCCAAAACCTCCTTGATATCAATGCCAACACACATAATCTAATTGATTTTTCTATGATCAGGATCCTTAATGCGAAAGGGTCACATACGCATAACTGATAAGGTTCTCCCAACTTAGTAGTACCCTTATCATCACCTCCCTTTCCACAACTAATCTCAACTTTGACAACCAACTCATGAGAATCTTTTTCATCACCACCATCATACACTAAGACAATGCCTAGACACATCCATCAATCTCAAAATGATAAAACACAAATTATTGATCCATTGAGGTATCTATATATGTATACTACTATCCACCACAAGACTCAACTACTAAGAAACGCATATCAATTAGTCAAAAATCATAACATCCTCAAAATCATATCAAATAGTCCTACCCAAAAAGTCATAAAAACACAGATCAAGGGGTCTAATCCCTGGACCGACCAAAATAATGGATACTTGATCCCAAAATCCAATATCCATGAGCTTGAAACACATTTCATCCTCAAAAAACCATGATAAACCTACTAAAGACACTTTTAAACACCTCTTTCTATCCAAATCAAGCATCAAAATCCAAGAAACCCAATCTAAATAGGAACCAGTTTATTTTACAATTAACAAATAAAAACATGTTTGAACCTTCTAAAAAAACTTGGCGGTAACAAAATGGTATATAATCTGATCACAAAATCAAGAATCCAGGTCACTCCTGGCAGAAAAAAATCATGAGAATACAATTTTACATAGGAACAAGTCTATATTTATTTCCAAACCATTTTGAAACATTTTAAACACACCAAGACTCACCCATGTTTTCAAAACACCCCTTGGCATCCAAGTATTTCACCCAAAAACCAAGAATCAACCCAAATCCCCAAACATAGTTGTTCACTTTCCTAAGAACCCATCCCATTTTCAAAATACATTTTGAAATCCAATTCAAAATACATTTTCCTCATGTTTCCTCAAAACATGAAAAATCCCACCAATTTATAAATCACTAGCTCCACCGACCATTTCAAGTAAAATTACCTCACAAAACCATTTTCACATACCTCATTCCACCACATGAGTATTCCATTAAAAATTGGTTTTTCAAAAAAAATTCCAAAATCCTCAAAACCATTGAACTATGGTGGTTACAATTTAAAAAAATCACAATCAAACAAGAAATACCCTTATATACACATCAATCTAATCACACCTTATAATATATATGAGAAAAAACCATTTATATTATATGTTTATTTAATTAATAATGGATTACAATGAGGATTTATGTTAAGAAACACAACCAATTGGTGTATGTATCATTCTCAAAGTGTTACACTATCTTGAGGCATGAGAAAATCAATAGAAACCATCCAATACCATTGATTCATCCTGAGTCTCATCTATCCCACATTGGAATTCTTTGTCCAAACCCACGCTTCATTCATCTAATAGTTCCTAGTCCAAAAACAAGACATCCCAAAGAAACATGGTTTTATACCAATGTCATGTTTTCTTGGAATGATCTCAATCTACATCCTAAGTCTTTAAAATATGACTACACTTCTATCTCTCTCACTTTCTCATCAAAAAAATTGTTATGATTCCACTTTCTAATGATTTGGACCATGCCACCCAAATGGTGTCCACAGAGGGATGCAAAAACACCTCAATCATTCCTCCACATACACTATAGGATTCCAACTAGCAATAAAGGACTAACATAGTTGTAGGGAGACTATTCCATCAAAATAATCCTCAGGTATAAGCCAAAATATACCATAAATTCATCATGACATGTTCATATAATGGACATCCCAAAGACATGAAGATATAAAATAAGGATCCCCAAGGGACACCACATGATAGAATAAAAAGAAGTAAAATATCCTATTTAATGAAGAAAAACAGAATATAGTTGAAGAAACAAATCAATAAACAAATTATGAATCATATATAAAAAAATGGATCAGTTTTCAGTACATACTAAACAATAACTAAAAATTAAATACATGTCCTCTAGGACAACTCTCAAAAATTTCAATCTAAATACTCATCATCCATGTCCTTTTATACCTGTACCAAGTTTCCATATATAAGTGATACCACTTTCTTGATATAAATTGGGAAGTTCTACCCATTTAAATTGAATCATGTTTCACATATTATGGTTTGAGGGTGAGTCCAACAACCCCGTAGGAATCCTCAGTGGTTCAACAATATTGAGTGTTGATATGATAAACTTTATGTGCATTGAATATATATAATAAGGTTCATTCGTTTCAATGAAACATAAAGTCCAGGAAACATATCATTTAATGAACATATAGTCATACAATTTTGGTCCTCCTGGGCTAACTAAAAGACTCAAGGTACGACATCATTTGTGTCTGATCTCATACCAAGTGTCCAGTCATCCCTTCTCACTCAAGGAAGGCTACATAACAATTTCTCCACTACCTTCTCACTCATGGTAGGGTAATCCATACATATCCCACATCACATCAAAAATTAGACCTTATCTCAGTCGTGGTTACCCCATTATCCAATCACACATCCCGGTCCAGTAATATTACACATGACTAACCCAATAGACATATATAAACCCACATCTTCTCACTCAACCAATCATAAAATGGACCATCAAACTCGTGGAAATTCCTTATCCACAACCACTAACCTATGAATTAGGGTGTGTCTTGACATCATACGCATTAGGATCATGTCTCTCCCAGGGAGATCTTGGAAGGCTATCTAACTCATAGTAAGGTTAGGCCTCATGATCCTCTCCCACAAATAAATTCATACCTTAAAAAAACTAGTCATTATTAACATATAATAAATATAAAAAAAGGTATGAATCCCATATCATAGCTCCCCCAATCATTACTAGGAACTATCCACTTATGACCTAGTCTCATACACAAATAAACCACTAGAGTCCTTCAGATCCATATCCTCCCCTAAGGGACCATCTAGGTCCATCTGAACCAACTCATCACTTTGATACCATAATCAAAGCTATAATAGGGATATACCCATAAAATCCATCATCATGAAATATACAGTCCATAATAAACCACAAAATGGATTCATAGTAAGCACATAAGCTTTAAAAAATAGGGAATCACCCCTTTAATATCAAACAAACCAAAACTATATAACAAAGCCTCTCGGGATTTCACTGAAATCTAAGTAAAAATACTACCTTAAACCTTTTAAAAAGGAATCACATTCCTCCTTACTCACACTAGGTCCATAGAATAAAACCCTAAATCATTCCTTGTAAAACACCATTTTTGTTCTGAAATATAATTTCAATACTCATTTCTTAAACCAGTGGTTTTCCTTGAAATTTACATTTAGTTTTCAAAACATGTTATATAAAGGAAATCAATTTTAATTTTCAAAAACCAACACACACCTCCAAAAAACAACAAATAGGTCCAATGGTACTCATTAAACCTAGGTACCACCATCCTACCATTTAAGAATCTATACAATCCATGTAGACTATTAGGATAACTTGGGCCCATCCCAACCATATGAGAACCTGTCAAACAAATCATAAAAATATGTATCAAGGTAATACTAATAAATTAAACACACATAAAATCACCAAAATTCCAAGAGTCTCATATAAAATCAAGGCCCCCAAATATAAATCAATGATAATACCTTAAATTCATATCCAGGCTATAAATACCAAGGTTTGTTTAAAAATTGTCTCAGCTCGTAGGTACCAATATCAATCCACCACATCCCATAATTAATTATAAATACTTATAATTAATTATTAAATCCATTTCTGACAACTTATTACCAAATTATAAATTAAATAAATTATTAATACTTCCCAAAATCACCCGAGATGTTATCCATCCACTAGAACCACAAACAGTTAGGTTTGGTCCAATCATGATGCACCATCAAGCCTAAGCTAAGAAAAACACCAAAATTACAAACCCAAATAAATGTTAAAATAAACTAAAATTCATAGAAAACACTAAATAAGTCAATTGATAAACATAATTAAATTAAAATTACAAAAAAAAACTTGTTTATGATTTCTAGGTATTCCCTCTATGATGTGAACACAAAATCCCCCTAAAGTGTAATGATTTCTCCATGCTCTAGAAAAAACATTGCTCTAAAACCCCATCTAATAATCTAAAATCAGAGGAAAATAAAGTGGGAAGGAAAGGGAATAATAATAACATAAATCCCTGAAAAAAACCCTTGAAACACATGGATTAAATCACACAAAGGGAATGGTAAGAGGATATCCAAATGGATCTCCCCTCTAGTTTAGGCACCTGAAACCAAAGGACCCCAACAAATTTACAGAACGGCCCTCAAAATGAGGTATGCTTAGAATTTTTCACCACATGAACATAGGGCTCACATAATGAATTCCTACAAGAAAATATCTCCCAACCCTAACCCCCAATAGTTTATTAGTGTGATCCATATATTCTCTTTGTGAATGGTTTGCATCAGCTGGTTTTTGCAGCCCGACCACCTAGATCTTCATTGGAATCCTCTAATAGACCAGAAACACCACCTAAACCTTAAACCTCATCCAAGTAAATATTTTTAGAATTTTAAAAAAATTATAATCCCATTATAAGATTCAATTTTCAAAGAAAAACCCAAACCAAATGAAAATTTTTAATTTGTTCAGTAAATTACTACTTGTAACAATATGGGGTTTTCAAAGGCTAACACTGGAGAATTGACTAATATTTATTTAAATTTTAAAAAAATTTCAATTCATTAATTTATCCAATTGATTTTTTTTCAATTTATAATTAACTTGGTTATTGATCTAGATAATTTTGTAATGTTTACAATAAATCACTCACGGTGACCCACAAATTTAAGAAAAATTTGAATTCCGGTGATATTTATTGGTCTTGAAAACTCTTCCCCAAATTTACTTAAAGAATGATTAATACTTATTCCAACTTTAAACACAGTACTACAAATGAATGAAATATTATATAACTAAAAATTACATTTACCTAATTATATATATAATTTATTTTATTTTATGTTTTTCAAAACAATCATTAAATATTTCTCATGATCCTAATAAATTTTAGAGTATTCCATAATATCATCAATGAATACCACTAAAAATTTATCCAAATACATACAAAAATATTTATTCATTGGATCCATAAATATTTTGGGCTCATTTTTTAAACCAAAATTCATTATAAAAAACTTCTAATGGCCCTACCAAGTACAAAACATTTTCCATGGAATGTCCTCTTCCTTTACTTTCAGCTGATAGTATCCAAATTTTAGGTCAATCTTAAAAAACATAATGGGCACCATATAGCTGATCAAACAGTTTAGCAATTTAAGTAAATATAATATTATTATTAATAGTAATGTTATTGAGTTCTTAATAATCAATGAAAAACCTCATGGAACCATACTTCTTTTTAGTAAACAAAGGAGTACCACCCCACTATGAAGTGTTAGGGTACATAAAACATGTATCAAGAAACTCTTGTAACTTATTTTTCAAATCCATTAGCTCCAAAGGATCTATTTGATAAGGAGGTTTTCAAATTATTTTAAAATTGGGAACTAATTCAATGGTGAATAGAACCTCCAGATTATGAATAACCCCAAGACAATCATTTATAAATACATCAAAAATTCTTTTACCATAGACTCATAACTAAGCTAAACAACTTCCTTTTTCGATTACATGTTAAAGATAACTATAACCCCTATATTTAATCAATTTATAAGGTTCTAAATAAGTTATCATAAGTATGAACTCATTATTATATAGTAATTGAAACTCACTTAGAAAACTGAATATGAATTCTTTAGCTATACATTAAATTTTAGCATGATAAACTAAAAGGAAATCCCTGCCTGGAATAACACCAAACTCCACTAAGGGTAATACAAGAAGGATTGTATGAAAAACCATACCACATATGATAATTTAAAGGTTCCACTAAATGCATATTTGTTTGATACTTCCACCATGAGTTTTTATATAGAGTTTTATCTTCACTTATTGAGGTGGTATTTATATTATACTAGTAAATTTCCCTAAAAAAATCTGGAATGAAACAATACATTGAAATAATCTAAATAAATGATTAATGAACTTTTCACCACTTAATTTTATCATTCAATATTAAAATAGGCAGTAAAAATTACTTTTACACACCCTCCAACTTAGATACTAGATGATTTCCCTTCTTCAAGCTCTTATTTGAAAAAATATTAGCATAATGGACCATCTCATTATAATTAAAACATTTAAAAACTGTATTTTTATATTGTTTTGGCCATTATTTTTACAATTTTATTTATAGACAAGATCGAAATTTCCTGAATTACCATGTTGGTAACACTTTATAGACATCATTATACATTCCCCATAATGATTTTTACCACACTTATCACAAGTAGATAGTTTAATATTCTTACCTTTACATTTCCTTGATGGATGTTTCCCCATTGTCAACCACTTATATTTATTCATATATTTTTTTATGTAAAAATCAAAAAACTCTATCTCAATCTTCTCATCATGTTGTCCAATTTTTTCATAGCTTACAAACTAATGAGAAGACAAATCCCTTCAAAAATTTTATTTTAATCTGGAATAAAATATATCAATTTCATTATAATAATATTGAATAAAACATAATGTATACCTAAAAGATGTATTAAAATTTCTCTTTATCTTAAATAACTGATTCTTCCTCATTTTTCATTAATTCCATGAATTTTCTTTTCCATTATATGTTGAACAAATTTAGAAAAATATTTTTCATGTAAAATACCCTTATGTTTTTTCTACTTCATATCAAAAATCACATATTTATATTTGGTAGTATTAACCAATGACCACCATAGATCAGCTTCACCTTTAAAATGATAAATATAAATAGTTACCTTAGGATGTTTTAAATAACCCAAAGCTTAAAATTTATTATTTAAATGATTGTTCCATCTGTCATATACCACTAGGTATAAAGATCCACAAAATAAAAGAGGGTTTTGTTTCAGTAAATGTTCCACTATAGACACATTCCTCCATGGAAAAACCAATCACAATATATAATGGATACCACCATTAATAGCCATAATTAATTGAGTTAACAAATCCAAAAACGTCTTTGTTCCAATCCAAACCATTATAGGTTTCTAATTTAGAAGGATATCATTCTATTGTTTCCTTATGACGTCATTCACTCTATTTCATTTATAGAAACCCATTCTGAATAGAAATGGATTAGATGAAGTAACATGTGAATACTAAAAATATATCTCATTCTAATATAATAATAAATTAAAATCTCTTAAAAAAAAAATTTAACATCATCCTAAATTCTAAATTTATCAAAACAAATTACTTTGATACCATTTATAATATCCAGTAACACAATCAAGCCATAATTACATAATTTATAACAAGTATTGTTGTTTATTAGATTTCTAGGATCATTTTGATATTGATATTCAGAAAAATTAAGAAAACAATTACTTAAAAAGAATAAATTTCCATATAGTGTAAATTTTCTCTACAAAAATAAGTTCTTAGGTTTACACTCTAGTTTCATTCATGAAACTTTTTCTTCACCTAGGACATGTCACCACTGGCCTAGCTAAAATTACTACACATCATTAAACCCAGTAAAAAATATTTTAAAATGTGAAATGGGGAAGATAAATTTTTATAATTGATATAAAAAGGAAAGAATCATGCTAGACCATTTGAAAATTTGGAAAACCCATTAGAAATATAGTCTTTTTTTTTGTAATAACTCTGATCTAAAATAGTAATTTACATACACATAAAAGAATCATTATTTATTAATGTTTATCATAAAATAGCTCATAAGATATAATAAATAAATTAAAATCACCATGGTTTTCTAAGAAACATGAAAACTTTTATCTTAAAAACAAACCTTTTATCTAAAAAGTCCATAAATTTTCTTTAAAACGTATACTCATTTGCTTACCTTTTGAAACAAAAAAATATATAAAATCTGTTTTATAGAATATAAAAACACATAGTTATATTGGAATATTGTATTAATATTACCTTTATATGCACTCTTACAATCACCCTTATAAATGGAATCATCAAATCAGTTAATTCCAACATATATTCCTTGGAGAAAAATTCATTACCCAATGAATTGGAGGTCTATAATAGACCCACTAATAATCATAAACAATTTCTAAAAATAATAACATGAATCAAAATCATTTAATTTATATTTTTATCATAACGATAACAAGAATTGGAATTTTTGATGATAAGTAAAAGTTTTTTCATTTATCTCAAAAAATGAGGAGAAATATATTTATCTTTTAGAAAAATTTAAAAAACTTAAAAGTTTTAGAATAATGGGAATATGATATTCTCTAAAAACTATTATAAACATTAATTTTATTATTTATAATTAATAATATATATATTTTAATGTAAAATGTATTCTATGTGGTATATTTCTAAAAAACATTCTTTTTTCATTTTCATAAGGAAATTAAAAAATGACCCGTATAGAAAACATTTAAAATATTACTTTTTAATAATATATAATGAAATAAAAATATACTTTAAAATTAATTTAATAACATATTTTATTATAAATAATAATATTTTTTGAATAATTTTAAATATAATCAATATTCTTGAAAATTATTTGTAATGTATACATTAAAACATTTAAAACATAGTTTTAAAAAAAAAATATTTACTTAGAGTCCAAACTTATCAAGCAAGTATTTTAATTCCCTAGATAATAGACTTATAATAAATATTTAATTTATTAAAAATAGTTTTCATGTTTTTTAAATTATCATTATTTATTTTTATAGATTATATATTCTCTTATAATCATCCATGTAAGGCGGTGTTGAAAAATGAGATATACCATTCATGGAGGCAGTTTTCCCTCCCTATACATGAGCTATGTTTTCATTTTTATGATGGATGAAAACGAAATAAGGCTGAAATTTGTTTAACATTATATAATTATAATAATATTATAAATATCATATTTATTTATTAAATCAATAATTATGACCATCCTTGTGAGGCGGTGATGAAAATTGAATTACATCATTTCATAGAGGTGGTTGTTCAGACATATACATGAGAGACTTTGCATCTTCTATTTGATGGAGACGAAGAAAATAGTTTTTAAATTAACATAATAAAATATTACTATATTAAATATAGTAATTTAAATATATTAGTATTTTTATAATATATTTGATGGTGTTATAATAAGAAATAAACTTAAAATAATTCGTTTAAGACTTATAACTCCTCAATGGATATCTTACAATAGATTGCAAATTATGCCTTATAGAATTATTACTTTGGTGATAAAATGAGCTCTATTTAATAGGGATGAGAGTTAGAGAGGGATTTAGGTAGATCTTGGTCAATATAAGGAGCTCAATGTGTTTGACTTAGTGGGGATAGTATGTTCTAATTTATAAGTGAGAGGAATGACATCTTAGTAAATATTCAGTACTTTAAAACATAATAAACATATCTATCATATACAGTGTCTCTAATGTTGTAAAATTTTAAAATAAAGAAAATTTAAGGTCAAAATAAACACACAAAAAAATAAATTTTAAACAAGTTTTATAGATATTTTAAGACCCATATTGTAGTTTACCCCCTTATTTAACCCTTTTAACAGAAACTCTGGTGACAAAATATTTCCATGGTAACTTTTTATTGTTACTAAAAAAATATTGAACTTAATAAAAAATTATAAAATTATGATCCCAAATATGGAATTTACCATCAAGTATTCAATTTTAAAAATTGGTAAAAACAAATTAATATAAGTTCACAAAGCACAAAGGAAAACTATTTTAAAAAATGATATTTTAAATCATAAAAATGATTTTCCACCAAAATAATGAATAGTGTTAATTATAAATAAAATAATTTTATTATTTTTAATTATAGTATATTTATTTAACTTCAAAAATAATCAGAAACTAAAATTTACCTTTGGAATAATTAATTAAAATAGAAACACTGAAAATAATTATTATTTGAATAAAAACATTACTCACATTTTCAAAATGTCAATCATATATTTTTGTGTTTAAACTTGTATTTCATATAAATTATATTAATTATTAATAATATTTTTTTTCTATAAAAATGGTTTTATAGACATTCATGTCATTATTATATCATGATAATGTCATAAAATGACAAAATCTATAAAATCGGTATTTTTACTATTCATCCAAAAGATCAACTATTTCAAAAAAATATAAAAAAATATCCTAATATTATTTTTACATTATCATGTTAAAAATAAATTCCAATTTATAAAGTATAAATTCTAAAATTGAGAAATTTAACATGTAAAAAATCTATGTAATACATGGAAAATTATTTTAGTCAAATAAAACTATTCCTTTCTTCAATAAAAAATTTATATAAAGTTATTCGTAAAACTATTTTAAATATGGATCCATATAAATAATACTTATAAATAATAAAATTGATTTATTTATTTGATTACCCAAGGTGTCACATATCATATTGTATGTGAATAGTTCACAGATACTGGATTGGATAATTAACAAATTAAATCAATATAACATATATCTACTTGAAGAAATGAAATTTAAAATTGAAATTTACTTACATGAAAAATGACCAAAACATGGGTACTGAGTGCTTCAGACCATTTACAACATCCATGATATATTTTTTATATATATATAATGTATAATATCTCCCATATGTTTTAGAAATCATTAAAAAATAAAAGAAATTATCCAATAAAAATGACATTGAGTTAACTATGTTATCCCTTCAAGAACTAGAGGAGTATCTAAATGTTCTTTTTTCTGATGATTTTTTTTCTTTTGTAATAATTTGTTAGATTTTAGATACTCCTATAAAATATAGATTTAATAAAACAACACAAATAATTGGAAATTAATAGTAAAAATAATTGAAAAAATATAAATTCCTCATATGACAAATGATAATAAATATTAGCCAGAAAAAGTAAAAAATGACCAATATTGTGTCTATATGTGACCAATTCCTTGGTATGTAGAATCAATGGAGTAGTCTGTTCAATAAAAAAATTCTCCACTCTTACCTAATTTGAATGCATATACTGATGATGTATATAATACCATCAGTGATGTCTGATTATGTACACTATTATATATATATGATGATCCTCAGTATACAAATCATAGTGAACAGGCTGATCTAAATGGGGAGGTGGAGGATCTGGGTGAGTTGGATACACATGCTTTTTTGTCTCGCGATTTCTTTAATCATAGCATGAACTGATGATTTAATTGGATCATCTATTGACTGAGACAAATCCTATAGTTAATCCTTCAAGGAATATATCTCTCCCTTGTATTATACCTCCCTAGATGTCATTTTAGGATGGAAAAATAATTTAATAATACAGACACCTACCTCAAATCCTCTTAAACGGCTTAGGTGTTCTTTCTTTTCTAAATAATTTGAAAAAAAAATCATCATATCATCAAGGATAAAGGTCCCTTATGTAGTTTCTTCTTAAAGGGAATCTTGAAATAGTATTTTCAAATGTTATATTAGTGTGATTATATAAAAAATACTTATATTCAATAAATAAAATAATTAAATTCTTATAAAATTATCAGTTACTTATTTTAATTGACCGATAATATAATCCTCCTTTTCATCCATGAACTTTTACAATTTTCATGGCATTTGGGAGGAGATGGAGGGCCAAAATAAAATTTGGTTTTGCTACTTATCATTGATATTAATTCCTCATGTTTTTTAGCAATCTTTAGACCATCTAATAAAGGGCACCCTCCACGTGACAATCTATGAGGATATAAATTGAAATAATATCTCTCTTGGTTTTCTTTCTTAGAGGACTATTACATAATAATAACTAAAAAAGTTATCAAGTAATAAAAATTAATTCAATAAATATATTTTCCAAAGAAAATATATAACATAAAGGATTCCTCTCCCCAATTGATGAAAAACATTTTTCATGTCTATGTATCTAAAAAATCATAATTTGGAAATGGATATTAATTGTATTTATTCCAATAAACATAAAATGAATTCAATTTTTTAATAAAATACCATCATATCATTTTCATAAAATTTAGCCACTTATTCTTAATTACATTCATTTTATAAAAGATAAATTTCATATGAAATTTAATAGATTAAATATTAATCATATATAATATATAATATTTAAACCAATAGGGAAATAAATAAGTATGTCTAGAAATTTTACTATTATAGGCTCCCATAACTGATATTTCTTAGACATATCTATGCTTCTCCAATCAGGAAGTAAAATACTGATCATAAAATTGATCTTAATAGCCATGTAAATATAAATTACTTGGAATTTGATCCAACTAGGATATTGGTATCATCAAATTCTATTACTAAACTATTTTCCCCAAGTGAAAGTGAAATTTTTAGTAAAGTTGTAATCTCACATTTTTTCAATTTTAAGTACCATGTTATCTAGAGAATAAGAAGATCTATAAATAATTTTAAGAAATATAAGTTTCATTTCATTGAATAATATACTTATAATAGTTATATTTACATAAATAATCATACAAATACCTCAGTACCTCATCCACTATGTATATCATTTATAAAGATGTATGTTACTTTATTGAAATTTTCAGTACATAAAAATGAAGAATACAAAAAATATAATCATAAAAAATGATGATGGAAGACTTATCCACCCAAAAAGTGGATATTGGAAATTAACGAATATAATAATTATTTCAAAAATGAAATAAATGATCAGCATATATATATATAAATATATATTTATATATTTAAATATCAATTTTAAAAATATATAGTTTTTTATTGTGTAAGTTACATGAGAAAAACATATATTTACCTGAATTATTGGGGGAGTAATGGAGTGGTTTCCCATATCCATTTTATGTTATCATTTCATATTCCATGTAATATTACTACATCCTAAACATTGTCATCCTCAATTAATTGTGTAATTGATTAAGAAATCTCAAAATATTCCACAACATCATCAACATCTTCATCACCAAAATTAATGTTTTACCTTGAAAATTGATAGACCATTAATAATTTACTTTCTTGATAACATAAAATAATTGTTTTACATGCATCACCATGATAAATGATTACTATTTGAAACTAAATATTTTCAAATCAAAAAATTTAAATCCATACTCATCAAAGTTTCACACTACTGTCACAATCATCCTAGATACACATAAACCATGTTACTAAAAAATTAGTACAATAAATATCCCATATACCCTTAAAAGGGACAAAATATGTTATTGAATCTAAAATTGGGTGTTTATATTTTTCAATTAAAAAATTAATTACTTCTATGATGACCATTACTCATTTTTTTGGAATGCTACACTTGTTTTCTTGAAAATAAATCAATGTCGAATTTCTCCTTATACCAAAAAACAAATTTATTTTTATATTCATTCATCAACCACTATTCATTTATTTTCTAATATCATGCCTTCAATCCTGAAATATGAGATAATATATATGTGTTGGTCGGAGTGGATACTCAAGAGGGGGGTGAATTGAGTTCCAATTAAAATTTCAGTTAAAAATATTTCTACTAAAATTCCCAAATTAAAAATTAAGTTAAATTATAGTGATTTCGTAAAACTCTAAGGGTTCGGTTATCTTCTCAAAAGATTGATTAGGTCTCAGGTAATTTAAGAAGAAGATTAAATTAGCCTTTGAAACAAACCTATTGATTTTCAATAGTTACAAACACTTGATAGATTAACTATCAAAGTAACTTTAAAACTGTTTGAATTTCAAAGTAATTAGCAGTGGAATATAAAAGATATATTATGATTTAGAATTAATCTAAGATGCAAAACAGATATAACCAAGTGGTTCAGTCTCAAACCAAGACTTAGCCCTCTCAAACAATTTATATAAATTTGATCCACACCCTGGATCACGGTAAACAACAGTACAGAGATTGTCCAGGTACTAAGACCTCTACCATAGTTCTTCATGGGAAAACAAAACAATAGCACACTGACTATCCCGGTTCTACTTAACCTCTACCACTATCCATAGTTGGATACAAGAGAGTTATAGAAAGTTTTTGTGAGGATTTAGAAATCCTCCAGTTTAGCATAGGAGACAGCGAGTGTATAAAATATACAAAGTATGCACAATGCTCAAAATTTCAATAAAAGAATCACTGAAAGAGTAGATATGAGTTTTATAATGCTTGATTAATCAGGAATTCATCTGAGTCCTTCTCTGGTTTTTGTCTGAAAAATAGAGGGTCGTTTTCTCCAAGGTCAGTTTGATCAGCTTGAGTGTATGAAGAGCTCGTTGTAGTTCTTCAATCCTTGGCTAAGGTGCAGCTTTTGTTCTCTTCTTGAATGAATGGATTCGTGTATCTCTAGTGTTCTTCCACTATAGATATAGCCTTTATTTTATGTGTGTATTCACATCTTTTCAGCCCTCTTCAACCCTTATTTTTACACCCTTATTCCTGGCCTTTGTCCCTCCTTTTATAGCATTCAGCTCCGGTCAATGGGAATGATTAACTTTTTAGAGGTACGAGGTACGGTTCCCTAACATGAAAAAAACTATCATTAAATAACATTAATTGCATTAAAATCATCAAATATGACCGTTTCTAAATAAAAAAATCAAAATATAGTTTAGCGAAACAGTGACTGGTTTTCAATTGGTAGCCCCTTATAACAGTGAGCTTGTAGTGGTGGCTCCTCTGTATCGGTAGCTGTTACTCCTTGTAACGATAGCTCCTTGTATCAGTTAGTGGATCATTGTATCAGTGAACTTCTATCGGTAGACTTGAGTAGCAGTGATCTTATTTATATCAGTGAACTTCATAGCGGTAGACTTTCTTATGCCGGTAGAGATACTCTAACAGTAGCTCTGGTGTAACGGTAGCTCGTATCAGTAGGCTTTTGTATCGGTAGCCTGTGTATACCAGTAGATCCGTTATGTACTAGTGATTAAGTGCCTAATGGTAGCTCTATATATTGGTGACCTTTTCTTATCGGTGACTATGTCTATCGGTAGACTAAGTACTGGTAGGTCTGTATCAGTAGCTTTGAGCATATGAGTGACTTAACACTTATCTGTTCTATGAAAAACATATCTAGATTGAGTTAGAATTTTGTCAAAGTATGATTAAACATAGATAAAAATTGATTGAAATATTCCAATGATTATTTTGATATTCAGAATATATATATATATATATAATTATAAGCACACATCAATATTATCAAAACATATTAAAGCTTGATTGGGATTATCAAAATAGGTGAGGTCAACAATCTCCCCCTTTTTGATAATCACAACTCATGGTATTATAAACCAAGAAAATCAACAATGTATCAGAGAGTTATAGACCAAAAGTATCATAGGTAAAATAAAATAAAAAGGTATCAGAGGAAAATACAAAATAAATGTATCAAAGGTAAGATGGCAATGGAACATATTAAGCTCATATTTCTCCCTTTGTGTACAACAGATGTAACCTTATATATTAGAGGTAGAGTTATAGGATGAAGATTATATATTCATATTTTTCTCTATTATATTCTCCATTTTATATACATATTCTCCCCCTTTGTGATTAGAAAAAAGGAAGGGTGAAAAGAATGTATCAAAGAAAATGAGAAATAAAGAATAGAAAACAAGACCATATATATATGTCGTGGGACAAAGAGTAAAAGTAAAATACAAAAGTAATACAAAGTAAATACAAATGATTCATATCAAAGGTCCTAGCAAGCAATCAATCCACCTCTTGAATGTCCACATGGGATCTTCCTTTCAGATCTGAGGTAGACTCAGACTGTGGTGAGTCAGGTTGAGGCTTAGGAACACCAAAAATGATCAGAGGAGGCCGAGCTACTGAAACTGTTCTTGGCCTGTACTTTGTAGCATTCTGAGTGATCATAGGAGTAAGTTTGTGGATGTCTTGGGCTAGATTTATCTGAGCAGGAGAAGTAGTAAAGGCATATGTCGGTAAAGCTGGAGGTATAATCATTGTCTGAGCATCAACATGCAAGAAAGGCAATAAGAGATTTCTGAAATCCATAATTATTCCTCCTCCCTTCTCCATAGTAGACAAAAATTCATCTTTGTTTTCCAAAAACATATCCAAGTATGGAGTTAGCTCCCTAAGTTTGCTTGCTTGTTCCCTGAAGGCTTGATTGACTGGTGGTAGCTTCATGTTTTCTAACATAAGCTTGAAATGATTATTGAGCTGATGCTTGGTGTAAACCCTTTGAAAATAATAATCCACTTTGTCCTTGACTTCCATTTGAGAATCAGTATCCTCCTTCATAAAACTCTGAACAATTTTTCCAATCTCCCTAGTGGTAGACACCACTTGACTTAGGGCAGATGAGTCCATAGATCCTCTGGTTGAAGCTGAACCAGACTCCTCCTTCATCAAAGCTCTAATCTGATCCAAATCTATTGAAGGTTTGGAAGCAAGATAACCAATATAAAAAGCCACAGTTTCCGTGAAACTCTTAGTTAGGCTACTGATAATATTCTTTACAAGAGAATCCTGAGTACTGACATGATTATCCACCGACATCTTAAAGCCCTAAAAAACTAAAACCATCTGGCTCAGAACACATTTTATATAGGACAAATCTGTATCTGCTTGAAATTTAGAACTCATATAGGATTCCAGAGAGACAACCGATTTATTTAGAAATTCAACATCCTCTCCCAAGCTAGACATTTGATTCTGGAAAGTTGTGAAGCCATCCACCATCTCATCCACAGAGGTTGACACACAACACCCAAGAGAGAGTTCAAAAGATCTTTCCAAGATGCTCAGCTCCTCAAAAAAACAATTCATTATCTCAACAACATATGCATTTAAAAACACTTTCATTCCACCTTAAAATATTCTAAATCATCCTTGGTAATTATATTATTTGGCACAAAAACAGGATCTCTTTCAGATACTATACTGGTTATAGATTCATTCATAATAGTCTGAATAGATGACACCAGTGAAGCTTCCATTATCCTTACTTCTTCCACAAAACTGGCTTTAAGATCAGACTTTAACTTATCTAGATCATGTTTTCCTAACACATCTTCAGGTAATAACTCAAAGAGAATGTCATTATTGACTTTTGGTCTCTAAAGAGATGCCTCATTATCTAAATCAGGGTAATCTAATCCACAAACCTAAAAATCTGGGTCTTCTACCCAGTCTTCAATATCATTTGCCACTAAAACAGTGTCAATCCTAGCTTGATGTTCCCCCGCAATTGGTGTATTATCCTATACAGCGATAACACCCTCATCTACTTGGTCTTCCTCATCAGAATCCTCCATAACCATCTCTAATTCTGCAACAGTAGGAGGCACCTCGGGAATAGGTATAGGTCTATCAACTTCATCGAATTCCTTAGCAGGCATTAATTAGTGTCCAATCAGTGGACTAAGGCTCAATCTGAGAGAAACAGATTCTTCACTTGCATGAACTTCTTCTTAATTCTATCAAGAAGCCTCTTCCTGATCTGATCTCTGCAGAACTTTCTTTTATTGTGACACAATTTCAGGAGTTGGGCTAGGAGGAAAGTCTAGATCTCCTCCATCTATTGCAGAGGAATCATCCTCTTCTGTATCATCACTATATTGTGGCTCCTCCTCATCTGGTCCTAGACCTGGATCTCTCACATCCTTAGGCCTATAAGGATGATCCACAGAATTAAACTTATCATATAAATTCTTATCATCAGTAACCCACTCTCCTTTCCATGGATTCCAATTAATCTTCATGTACTTACATACTGTGCTTGAGGTACAGAAGTTGTTCTTTACCACCATTGTCTCATCCTAAGACTCAGCTACTCCCTTTAATTTAATCATAACCGAAATCAACTTAAAAAAGAATAAGACATTGGTTTTTGACTTTGGCCTGGTCATATCCTCAATCTGAACCATTAACAGCCTACACAAATTTATCTTAACACCATGTCTCAACAGATGCATCAAGTAAATATACTAGTATTTAATATTTGCAAAATCCCATCTCCTTGGAATTAAAACATGCTGAGTGAACTTAAACAGTAGTCGATTCTCTCCATTCATTTCTACAGCCACTACTTTTCTAGGAGTTCCATCTCTTGTTAGCTCTTCCAAAGCAGTTTCATACTTAAAGATATTATTGGTAGGAGGTACTGATTTCGAGAAATATCCAAAAAAACCTTTGTGCGGAACCTTCAGGAATTTAGCCAACTCAATAGAATAAAAATCTATCTCCTTTACATTCATAATAGAGACGATCCTATTCTTGACTTCTGATTTCTCAAACCGAACATACTCATAGAAATCTTTTACCAACTTCAGATAGTAGGGGTCGTTGTTGTTCGAGAATCATTCTATCCATTTCTGATATTCCAGAACTTCTAGAACTAATGATTCCCTTGACATTATCCATTCTGCGCATAGCTCCCTTTCAACTACTATCTCCCTTTAAACAAGATGAGGATTTGTGGGTTTCTTCACTTCACTTCCATTGTTAGACCCTCCTTTGAGTCTCTTAGCACTTGTTTCATCTTCCTTTCCACTGATTGAAGGTCTTTTTACTCTTTCCATTGAATCATGTGTCTTAGGGTTCAAAGGTTTGAGAGACGTTTGAAGGTAAGGGGCTCGAGGTGGATCAAGAGAGGTTAAGACTTGTGTTTTATCATTTAGGAAACATAAAATAGAAAATTAAAATATAATAAGTAAAGTATAAACGATACATATTCTGGCAGCTAAAGATTAAAAACTTTGAAAATAGTGTGACCCATCGGTAATACGTACCGGTGAGAATTCCAAACAGTGATGTTTATCTATCAGTGAGGTCCATTAACGGTGAGGTCCATACCAGTGAGGTATAATAGTGAGGTCCATATCGATGAGGTATAACAGTGAGGTCCGTACTGGTGAGGTATAATAGTGATATTTCTAATGGTGAGGTTTCTAACGGTGACGTTTCTAACAGTGATATATCATTCCTAACTCATGTATAATGTAACTTAGCCTATCTAAACATAAAGTTTTGGTGAAAATGTCTTCTGATTTATTTTCAGTACTTATAAATTCAAGAGTAATATCACCTTTTTAGTAATGATCACTTAAAAAGTGGTGCCTTACATCAATATGTTTGGTCCTAGAGTGAGATATAGGGTTATTTGAAATGTTAATTGCACTAGTGTTATCGCAGTTAATAGATACATGTCTAAATTGATATCCATAGTCCAAAAGAGTTCGTTTCATCCACATAATTTGTGCACAGCAACTACCAGCAGCTATATACTCTACTTTAGCAGTAGACAATGCAACATAATTCTGCTTCTTACTACACCAAGATACTAAGGATTTTCCAAATAAATGACATGTTCTAGATGTTCTTTTTCTATCTAACTTGCAATCAGCAAAGTCAGCATCTGAATAACTTATTAATTCAAAAGATTGTCCTTTTGGATAAAACGAACCTAAATTTGCAGTATTTTTAAGATATTTGAAAATTCTTTTAACAGCAAGTAAATGAGATTCTTTTAGATTAGCCTGAAATCTTGCACACATACACACACTAAACATAATATCTGGTCGACTAGCAGTAAGGTAAAGTAAGCTTCCAATCATACCTCTATAGTTGGTTTGATCCACTGGTTTTCCAGTTTCATCAGCATCCAACTTACAAACAGTACTCATAGGTGTATCACTTTCCTTAATACTATCCAAACCAAAACATTTTAAAAGATCATTTGTATATTTACTTTGATTCAAAATAGTACCATTTTCATTTTGAAAAACTTGAAATCAAAGAAAATATTTGAGTTCTCCCATTAAACTCATTTCAAATTCATTTTGGATAATCATTGAAAAATTAGTACGTAAATAATGTTTAGAAGAACCCAAAATAATATCATTAACATAGATCTGTACTATCAAAACATCTTTAGAAATTATTTTAATAAAAATATTTGGGTCATAAATCCCTTTAGTAAAACCTTTTGAAATAATAAAATTGCATAGTCTATCATACCATGCTCTTGGAGCTTGTTTTAAACCATATAAAGCTTTAGATAACTCAAAAATATGATTTGGGAAATGAGAATTAGTAAATCTAGGTGGTTGTTCAAGAAAAACATCTTCAATTATAAAATAATTTAAAAAAGAACTTTTAACATCCATTTGATATAACTTGAAATTCAGATGAGCAGCATAGACAAGTAGGATCCTTATAGCTTCTAATCTAGCTACAGGGACAAAGGTTTCCTCATAGTCTATTCCTTCCTATTGGCTATACCCTTGTGCAACAAACCTATCTTTGTTTCTAACTATATTTCCAAACTCATCAAATTTGTTTCTAAAAACCCATTTAGTTCATATGGTCAAAGTGTCCTTAGGTCTGTCAACTAATTCCCAGACTTTGTTTCTTTCAAATTGATTTAATTATTCTTGCATAGCCATTACCCAAAATTCATCATTGATTGTATCATTGAAATTTTTAGGTTCTAACTATGAAACAAAGGCTTGATGTTCAACCTGATTTCTTAGAGAAGCTCTAGTATGTGTCCCTCTATCAAGATTACCAACAACAACATCTAAAGGATGATTCTTTAGAATTCTAGTTGATCTAGTAAAGGTGGGACTAGAAATTTTAGGTTCAACTGTAGGTTCTGGTTCAACAGAAGAAGGTTCTGGAAAGTTTCCATAACTGGATGTCTTTACAACAGGTTCATTGATTTTATCATTAAGGTCTAGAACATAAAAGTCTTCTTTAAGATTTTCAATGGAATATTTGGGTTCATGTGGATCAGTTTCCTCAAACTTGATGTGAATAGATTCTTCCACAAATTTGGTTCTTTTATTAAAGACATTATTGGATTTTCTTGTTAGAGAATAACCAAGAAAAATTCCTTTATCACTTTTAGAAGCAAACTTGTCAAGATTATCCTTTATATTTAGAATAAGAACTTTGCATCCAAAAACTATGAAGTAATTAACATTAGGATTCCTATGGTTCCACGACTCATGAGGGGTATTTTTGAGAATTGATCTGATCAAGACTCTATTAATAATATAGCAAGCTGTATTTACAGCTTCATCCCAAAATTAAATTGGCAGGTCATACTAATTAAGCATAATTCTTGTAATCTCTGGAAGGGTTCTGTTTCTTCTTTCTACTACACCATTCTACTGAGGTGTTCTAGGGGCAGAGAAATTGTAACTATAGCCATTATGTGAGAAGTAAGATTTAAACTAATGATTTTCAAACTCACGACCATGGTCACTTCTCAAGGACTTAATCTTAGGTCCACTAAAGTTTTCCACAAACTTGGAATATTTAATAAATTAAGAAAAAGCTTCACTCTTGTGAGCTAAAAAGTATACCCAAGTGTACCTAGAATAGTCCTCTACTAAGACATAGACATAGTGTTTCCCATTTAAACTGGAAACTCTAGAGGGTCCAAAAATATCCATGTGAACCAACTCAAGAGGTCTAGAAGTTGAAACATCTTTCTTTGATTTAAAATAAACTTTATGTTGCTTTCCCTTTTGACAGGGATTACAAACTTTATCAGCTGGGAATTCAAGTTTAGGTAGGTCTCTAACATAGTTTTTCCTATTCATTTTTCTAATTGAATAAATTTTTCAATGTCCTAATCTTCTACGTCATAGCCAAGACTCTTTTTGAAAAGCATTTAATCAAGTAATGTTTTGTTTAGCTAAATAATTTAAATCAACTGTATAAGCATTTTCATTTCTGAAAGCATAAAATACTAAAACATTTTTATAAATTAAAAACATTAAAAGAATCATTTTAAAATTTAACATTGAAACCATCATCACACAGCTAAGAAATAATTAATAGATTATATTTAAGTCCATCAACAAATAAAACTTTAGAGATCAAAACGGAATCGGTGTTACCAATCTGGCCTAGGCTAATGATTTTTCCGTTAGAGTTATCACCAAAGGTGGCGTGGCCTCCGTCAACTTTGATTAAAATATTGAAGCACGAGTAATCTCCAATCATATGCCTTGAACATCCACTATCCAAGTACCATACCTTCTTATGAGAAATTTTCAAGCAAGTTTCCTACAAAACAGGTTTAAACGAAAAATGATTTTGGTACCCAGATTTTCTTGGGTCCAGATAGGTTAGCAATCAGAGCTTTAGGTACCCAGATTTGTCTTATGGGTCTCAAATAATTTACATAATCGATAGATTTTGAAAGATAAACTTTATTTGATCTATAACCAATTGCATAACTAGTTAAAGCATATGAATTTCCATAACTATAACTTACAGAATTCTGTCTAGATTTAGGAATAAATCTAGTTTTAGAGATCTGTCTCTGTCCAGGCTGATAGCCTATTCCAGTTGTATATTTTGGTGCCACTTGTTTTCCTATCATTTGAGTTAGAGTATTCTTTCCATTTGTGAATTTCTCTAATTCCTTCCTAAATTGATCATTGGACAATTTCAGTTCGGTATTTTCCTTCAGTAATTGAGCATTCTTTTCCTTTTCTATATTAAGTACAGATTTAACAGAATTGGTCAAAGCATACTGTTTCTTTAAGGCTTTATACTTGTCCTTCAATTCATTATAGGTTTCTTCTGACATATTACAGTATTCACATAATTCTATACTAGAAATATTTTTAGATTTAGAATCAGAATCAACTTCAGAATAATAAGAATTTAAAGCAGAAGTATCCAATGTTACCTCAGATGTGTTTGTCATGAAACACATATTAGATTTCTTAGATTTTTCATCCTGAGTAGAATCAGAATCACTTGAACTGTCTTCTGAAGCACTCCAAGTTTCTTTCATAGCTTTCTTATATCTATTGTACTTGTAGTCATATTTCTTCATGAACTTTAATTTTGGACAATCTTCTTTTACATGTCCTTTCCTTTTTCACTCATAGCAGACAATGTCATCACTTTTATCAGGATTTTTTCAATCCTTCTTCCAATGACCTTTATTGTCATACTTTCCTTTATAATTTGATTTTTTTATTAATTTCTTCTTCATATATAACTTCTTGAATCTCTTGGCAATTTGGGCCATCTCAGCATCACTATCAGAATCTGAACCTTCACTTGTTGAGCTTTCAGTAGGTATGTGAACTTTCTCCTTGTCCTTGCTCTTTGAGGCAGTAGACTTAAATTCTACTGACTTTCTTTTTGGTTCATCATCATCTTCCTTGTTTACCTTCAGTTCTTCTTCATACATCATAAGCTTACCAATTAATTCCACAACAGGTAGTGAACTTATATCACAATATTCTCTTATTAAAACATATGTGCCTCTCCATCTTTCTGGAAGACATCTTAATATCATCATGATCTATACTTTTGTAGGAACAACTTTACCAAGAGAGATCATAGTGTTGAAAATCTCCTTAAACCTGAGATACATGTCAGAAATGGGTTCATCGAGATTCATTTAAAAATTATCATACTTAATAGTATAGGTATTCAATCTCATTTTCTTAACATTGGTTGTTACCTCATGGGAAATATCCAAGGTGTCTCAGATTTCATAAGAAGTTTTACAAGAAGATATGCAATTAAATTCTTCATATCCTAAAGCATATTATAAAGCATTCATTTCTTTACAGTTATTATCATAGGCAGTTTAAGTAGGTTCATCCCAAGTAGTTATTTCAGTTTCTGGAATCTTATATTGTGTCTCTATAGCAGTCCAGATATCAAATCCCATACTCTCTAGATGAATTTTTATTTTATGCTTCCACTGAGCATAATTTGTACCATTAAAGAACTGTGGCATGTTGGTAGCAGAACCTTCTAATATATTATCCATAATCACATTTTAGCAAATATATTTAAAGAGATTAAATTTAGAACTAATAGAAATTTATGATCTTTAATATAAAACTAAGAACATAGTTGAAAAACAGAGTTTTTCGAAAACCTTTAATAATAAACAAACCTATGATACCAAATGTTGGTCGGAGTGGATACTCAAGAGGGGGGATGGGGTGAATTGTGTTCCAATTAAAATTTCTAATAAAAATATTTCTATTAAAATCCCCCAATTAAAAACAAAGTTAAACTATCGTGAATTTGTAAAATTTGAAGTGTTCGGTTAGGTTCTCAAAAGATTGATTAGGTCTCAGGTAATTTATTCAGAAGATTAAATTAGATTTTGAAAAAAACTTACTGATTTACAATAGTTACAAACACTCCTAGATTAACTATCAAAGTAACTTTAAAACAGATTTATTTTCAAATTAATTAGCAACATAATATAAAAGATATTGTATACATTAGACATAATATAAGATGCACAGTAGATATAACCAAGAGGTTCAGTCTCAAGCCGAGACTTAGTCCTCTCAAAAAAATTATATAAATTTGATCCACACCCTACATAGGGGTAAACAACAGTACAGATACTGTCCAGGTACCAAGACCTATACCATAGTTCTTCGTAGGAAAACAAAACAACAACACACTGACTGTCCAGGTCCTACTTGACCTCTACCACTATCCACAGTGGGATACAAGATAGTTATAGAAGGTTTGTGTGAGGATTTATAAATCCTCCAGTTTATCACTGGAGACAGTTTGTGTATAAAATATACAGAGTATGCACACTGCTCAAAATGTAAATAAAAGAATCACTGAGAGAGTATATATGAGTTTTAGAATTCTCAAGTGATTTGAAGTGCATCTCTGGACTCTTTTTATTAATTAGGAATGCATCTGAGTAATTCTCTAGTGTTTTTCTAAAAAAAGAGGGTCGTTTTCTTCAAGTTCAGTTTGATCAGCTTGAGTGTATGAAGAGCTCGTTTTAGTTCTTCACTCCTTGGCTAAGGTGCAGCTTGTGTTCTCTTCTTTAATGAATGGCTTCGTGTATGTCTATTGTTCTTCCAGTATCGATGTAGAATTTCTTTTCTATGTGTATGCATAGATTTTTAGCACTCTTCAGCCTTTATATTCACACCCTTATTCCCTGCCTTTGTCCTTCCTTTTATTGAATTCAGTTCCGGTCAATGGGAATGATTACCTTTTTACAGGACCAAGTTATGGTTCCCTGACATGCCAACAACTATCATTAAATAACATTAATTTCATTAAAATCATAAAATATGACCGTTTCTAAATAAACAAATCAAAATATAGTTTAGGGAAACAATGACTGGTTTTCAATCTGTAGCCCCTTATAACAGTGAGCTTGTAGCAGTGGCTCCCCTGTATCGGTAGCTGTTACTCCTTGTAATGGTAGCTCCCTGTATCAGTCAGTGGCTCGTTGTATCCTTGAACTTATATAGGTAGACTTGAGTATTAGAGATATTCCTTATATCGGTGAACTTCATAGCGGTAGACTTGCTTATACGGATAGACTTACTTTAACGGTAGCTCTGGTGTAATGGTAGCTCGTATCGGTAGACCTTTGTATCGGTATCTTGTGCATACCGGTAGATCCATTTTGTACCAGTGATTAAGTGCATACTGGTAGCTCTATATATCGGTTACCTTTGCTTATCGGTGACTATGTCTATCGGTAGACTATGTAACGGAAGGTATGTATCTGTAGCTTTGAGCATATCAGTGACTTAACACTTATCGGTTCTATGAAAAACACATCCAGATTGAGTTAGAGTTATTTTAAAGTATGATTAAACAGAGATAAGCATTGATTGACATATTCCAACGATTATTTTGATATTTATCATATATATATATATATATATAATTATAATCACAGATCAAGATTATCAAAACATATTAAAGCATGATTGGGATTATCAAAACAGGTGAGGTCAACAATATGGTTGAACCTCACTTATGATTTTCAACATTAATAAAAGAGGATGCATCACTTCATCACATGGAATTAATTTTACCTTTAAGTTAGGGATCCATATACCATCCCTATCTATTGTTCAATGTTGAGATATAAGGAGACCAATTTGCTCCACTTCTTATAAATAATTATTAACAAACTCAATCACCTATTTAGATGTATATTTTAAAATAATAGAATTCTCTCTTAAATGTGTGTTTTTTGCATATCCCTTCAAAAATTTCAGATATCATTCAATATTATATATCAAATATCAATACATAGTCTCTTGTATTCTTATCTATCTCTCCAAATGAATCACCATATGAACCATAATATCAAAAAATGATAGGGGAAAATACATTTTTAGTTAACAAACTATGAGGGCATCTGCATTATTCAGTACATATATCAAGTTTACATATATGACTTTGTTGAAAATGTAATTGAAAAGTAACATAGCCTCATGATATACTTTCAAATATGAATCAATTATAATGACCCTAACCCTTGTATCCTATAGACACTAGTTACATTATTACATTAGCACTAGATACAAGGAATAATGTCCCAAAACACCAAATAGATTTGTAGTTTTGGAAAACTAGATACATGCAATAATATTATAATATAATTTAAAACAAAAAATACAATATATAATTTTCTTTGAGAACACCATAGTTACCTACAACGTATACCTTGATAAAAATCATAATACACTTTATCGAATCCTAGGGAAAGGAATCATAAGAAAGGGATGATCCCTAATGATCAGTAGGGGTATGTAAACTGCGAAATCTGTCATAAATAAATTAGGAATAATCAATAAGGAAAGTTAAATTACTGAAATACATTACATTTAATCAATAACTTGAATGTGAAGACTAATATGGAAGGAATAAATTATTATTATATGATTCCAAATAAATATTCATAGTAGATTGAAACATATCCATGGTTATTCCAATTAATTGAATAATCATATAGACATCAATAAATAATCACATAATGAGGGAATTCATAATTCCAATCATCATAACCATGCCTTTGAGGCCACATGTCAAGACGTATTACATAAATGGGTAAGGACTCATCAAAATACCCAAGCTAGTTTGTCTCATGATACCGACCGATACATAGAGAGGCTATAGTGGGCCACACCCATCACTATCTAAGTCCAATTCATTCCACCTATGAAAGGGGTGAATCTTAATCAACATAAACAACCATATTAAGAAACTATCATATGAAACGTCAATAATTACCCCAATCAATTAACATAATCATAAACCATCTTGAGTAATATAGTGAATGGTATCAAAATAGTACATCCCCAGTAAAACAGGTCATAAAATACCAATAGGAATAATAATGAAGGTTTGTAACACCCCAAGCTTCCATGGTATGCTTCATTTTTAAATAATTCAACAGCATGCGATGTTTGCAATGTTGAGTTCAAAAGCACCACGACCTATCAAACTAGCTGTTTAAAAACCCATTATGAATAGTATTAACTACATTTTGAATTTTATATATTCCATATAATTTTAAAATTCATATAATTTTTTTCTTAGATATGAAAAAATTATAGATTTAATTTTTCAAATAAAAGAAGTATTTTTGAAAAAATGTTGTTTTTCTGCCTTCTAATTGGAAAACCCGTTTTAAATCTAATATTTGATAATTTTATACATTAAATTTGATAAATGAAATTCTTCTCTAGAATCAGGATATACAAATTTAGTTTGGATTTTTTTTATAACTCTCATATTTTAAAGAATAGTGAAAAATATTGTATGTTAATTCAAAACTACTTTTTCACATAAATTATTTATATAGTTAACATATATTTTTAATTGATTTTAAAGTATAATTAGATTATATTTTTATCATTTAATATAATTCAGGTCATTGTAAGTAATTTTACTTTTAAATTGAATACAAATTTATGTCAATCTTTTGATAGTTTTTACATCTTAAAACCCTGCTTTCAGGTTTGACAACAAAAATTAATTTTAAATTAATTTCTTCCAATTTTTTGTTTTGAATTTGAAAAAAGGGATTACATATTTTTAATCAAAAGGACCAAATTATGTAAATAGTTACATTTTATTTTTGGACATTATGAATAGTAACTTCAGTAATTATTTTTATTTACCATGGCTAAAGGGTAAATTAGGTATATAAGGGTAAAAAATAATATTATAATAATATAAAACTACCCTAACACATGTGCTAATCCTATTGGATGATAAATGGCCTACCTTGAGTATCCTTAAGTTTATTTTAGGACACCATTAGGCCACATGGGTGTGAAAATTACATGTTATAATAAATAATTTAAAGTAAAGGGAAATAAAACCTAAACAAGTATATTATTACCAAAAGAATTTTAATTAGAGTTATATAAGTGATAAATTCAACAATAAAAATTCCTTATAAATCTAAAAATATTTCTTATATCAGGTTATTTTATTTTTACTTTTTATACATTAAATAATTAAGTTTATTTATGACACAGTAATGGTGTAGTGTTTGCCTTATTATTAAAGGAATCAAATAAAAGATATTATAAATATTAAAATAAATGTAATTTGAAATTTTTTATGCTATCCACTAATTTTTTGAATTATTATGACATATTATATTTTATTTAATGCCATTTTTAAGGAACCAAGTTTTTTTTTTAATTTAACAAAAATTAATTACTAAATACTGTCAAAATTAACATAAATGAGTTTTTTAGGATAAACACTATTTTATTAAATGATATAACAGTCCTAAAATATAATACTTGTCCAACTGACTTATATAATTTTAAAATTTTTATTAATGGTATACTTTTAATTCTCTTATCATTTTATAGTAACCATAGTAACCATATATTTTGAAAATACAAGAAGACATGGTAAGAGTTAATGTTTTTAACTAAGGGTTAAAGCCAAATGATAATGTTAAATTTCTAACTTAAACTTGTATAAAACCAATGGGTTAAGAGTATTCGGATCCATAGTTGTATTATCCTATAAATAAATCACTTTGGATCCATTATAAACCGAAAATAAATTTATATTAAATTAAAATTTCAATACTTTCCTAAAGTGCCCCCGCCTCTCCTATAAAATGGCACCTCTTATTCTCTTTTATTCACACCTCAAAAGCCCTTTGTCTCAGAAAAACCCTGACCAACACTACTCCTATCCTCCATAAATTCATCCTATAGGCCACCCTTTGGTAATAAAAAAACTTAAGGAGTCCTTTTGTGCAAATGAAAAGAAGACACCCGAAGAAGAGGTAATCATTTTTTTCCTTCTTTCAAAGTTTTTTTCTTCTTCTAATTCATCTTTCTGTGTTGTTTTCATACCAAAATAATAAATAAATTATCATCCATATTTGGATATGTTATTATAATCTTTTCAAAACTATATTAGTCATTTTACCCATCCTATGACTAATAATATCACCATACGTGCATGTGTATGGCATACCGTCTCCACATCGTGGTGTAATTTGTTATTCAAAATTACTTTATTTAGATGGATATAATGATGACTATAATTGACATAAATAAAAAATATTACATGATTATGATTCTTTATGATTAACATACCATCCATTTCCTTATCATTTTACCATTAAAGTAATGATATCATTGCTCGTGCATACATACGGCCTACCATCTCCATGACGCGATGAGATTCATTCTCCACATTAACCATTCCAGAATGATTATAAATATATATATATATTGAATAATTAAGAAATATATGACATAATAAGTATACTTTAATAATATATATTAATATATGTACAAATATTTCACTCACATACGTCTATATGATAAGAAAACAGAATGAGCGCTCATGTGTACATATGACCTACCGTCTCCATGAATGATGTACTCCATTTCAAATATCTCTCTATCATATATATTTATATTATGAATTTATATTATATATAAATCAAATTATACATTTTTGAATTAAATAAATCATGATCTAAGTAATATGATCAAGAATAACAAGTTAAAACACGTACGATAAACAAAGCGAGTATCACCTGAAATGTTGCATTAACTTGGAATCGTTAATAAAAATGTAATATAAAGTCATAAAAGAATCATATATGATATCATAAATATTATTATTATGATATAAGTTAATAATATGTTTAAAAATATTATAAAGGAGTTTCTAACACTTGCGGAGAGTATCAGACCTAAGGTAAGGGTTAATTTCACAATCTAATTATTAGTAGAGATTGTTTATATGTAAGTATCTACAGGGACATATTTATCATCCAAATTCATGTTTCTGATACATGTATTTAAAAATAATATTTATATTCCTGGAATATTTTTGAGAGTCATTTATACCCTTTTTTAACTTTTTATAAAACGTTTTGAAAGGAATCTTTCTGCCATTTTCCAAACGAGGTACTATATGACTTTTTCGACAAATTAAGGAAATAATGTTTTTTAACTTATAAGGCACGGGCGGCTATTTATTGTTTTTATGATAACTTAAAACTTTGAATCTTCCCTTACAGTCTTAATAGATTATTTTCAAAGGAAATTATTTATTTTACAATTATGTAGGCTTTCAAATTATTTCAAAGTAAAAAAGGATACTTCTAAAAGAGTTTTAATGATTTTGTTGGATCACTTTCATCTATGTCAATATTCTTAGTTGGATTTTATACTTAATTAAGGTTAATATATTATGATACAATATTCTATATTATATTGAAGGTTTTATGATATTTTTTATTATGGACGTGCTATTTTGATATCATTCATAGCTTATGGTTTAAGTATTGACATTCATATACTAGTTTTAATATGAATGTTTATGTTGATTATGTTTTGATTATTTCATTAGAGTAATGCATTGGACTTTGTAAATGTTGGGAAGGTCCCTCTATATCCCCTCAATACATCGGTATTCTCATGAGAAAATTATTTCTGGGTTTTGGCTAATGTCTTACCCAATTAGGTATGGTGTCCTAGCCGCAGCACTGACAGTATGTTTAAGATTTCCCATATTATACATTCCCTCATTATGAGATTAGATAATGACTTTACGTGTGATCATTAGCTATTAGAATATCCATGTGAATGTTTAAATAGAATTATATGATTTATTCTTTCCATATTCTGCTGAAGATAAAGTTTTAAAAGGCCTGTGTTTTAATTTTTTACATTGCCTTAAAAGTTTATGGTTATTTGTTATAGCCTTTTCTATATCGTTTATCCTTATCGAGCATATGAGATCACCCCTTTCTTATGTTTTATTTTCCCATGATTCCAAGAAGTGGTTTATGATTGATATGTAGAGTCAAGAAAGGGGTTTAATGGCATTCACAAAGGATAATCTATACTGTGTTTTATGTTAGATTTTGTAATGTAAAGTTCATTTATGTAATCTATTTTCCATGTCTACTAAACTGATCGGTCCTTCGGGACTTGATTACTTATAATCATGCCAATTTATTAAAATAATACATGGGCTTCAGGATTATAGGGTTGGGTTGTTACACAGTATCATTAGAACATATCTCTATTGGGGCATATGTAAAATAAGGATTTTTCTATTGATGAAAAAATACCATTAAACTGTTATTAAAACTATTCTAGAGAAGAATAAACTTTTTTCCTTTAATATTAAATTTAAAAACTAAAAAAATCATAATATTAGGAAAAAGTATTATTTGAAATGAACCTTGAGAACTTATAAACCATTATTCAAATCAATGAGTGGCTATGAAGATTAGAAATACTATTCTTGCCATACACATTAAAATGAATACTCCTTTAATATTTGTGTAAGAAAAAGTAAAAAAACTACCTTTTTGGAAAATGTATAGAAGATTCCATTTAAATAAAATAAAAAAACAATTCATAGGAAAACATATCTTTAATAAATAATAATATAATATTAAAAACAATCTTGAAAATATTTTTAGAAAACATGGATTTGGAATAAAAATGATTTTCGACCAAAGAGAGAAATAAACTCATTTTTCTTAAAAACATTATCTTAATAATTTTAACTACCAAATAGAGGAAAATGGTACTATTAATTTAAAATTACATGAATATCCACAGAATAAAAATTAAATTTTTTTATTATAAAATGATCAAATAATTTCTTTCAAATGAAACTCAACCATAAACAATCCCAATTAAAATTAGATTGCGAAATAAAACCTTATCACTTTGGTAACTTTTGAATCATAATCCCCATGAAATAAATTAATTTAAATGAAAATTTAAATACCATGAATATAATTGTATTCATGATATAAAATATAAATGTGGTATTATATATACCACATAAAAAAATATGTTTTGAATATGGTGTATGTATTAGGGAAGTAAAAGTGAGTCAAGAAACCCTTACCTTAGGTCATATTTCCTTTATATGTGTCCATACCTCCTGTATAATAAATATAGACTAAATATAAATATATTAAATAACCATAATAATATGTTTCATACAATATTTTATTTAATAATATTATTTTATTAACCTTTTATTAATAATTTTTTGTTAAAAGTACTATTTTGGGTGATAATTGCTTCGTTTTTCATTTATGTTTTGGTTTGGTAATTTCAGTTCTTTTGATTTTATCATGGTTACATAATCTTAATAATGTTAAACATGATATAAAAAACATATATAATAATTATATATGTATTTATAATATTATATAGAAGTTATACATGGGAAAATGTGTTACACAATTCATAAAGATTGTAGGTTATACGTATACATGAACGATTTTTTTATTTTTTTCAACATATGGAACATTAGAAAGGTTAATAAAATTTTATATTTATAGAATAATTATTATATCAAATATATAATATATATTTATTAAATATATTCTTATTAAATATATTCTTATTACCATCCGTGTGAAAATAAAGTTAAAAATATTTCACATCGCTACGTGGATACGGTAATCCATATGCACGCATGAGAAACGTTATTGTTTTCCAATCGGATTAAAAGGTAAGAAAGAATATGTGATATTATAATTCTTGAAGTATATTAATTTCATAAATATCATATAAATATTTCAAATCCATCATTATTTCTATCTATGATAGGCGGTTCTAGAAAACAAATTACATTGGTTTGTGAGGCGGTAGTCTACCTTACAATCGATCGACTATTTTGTTTCTCATTTTATCGAAGAGAATATGTATGTTGTAATTACATTAAAATAATAAAATATTAGTTTATTTGAAAAAATATATTTATTATTTTATCATATTTAGAGAATATTTTTAAGTAGTTAAAATAAGTAAAACAAAAAATTCATAGTTCAGAACATTACCACTTCTTTGGATAAGAACTTTTGGTTTATACCTAAAGCATTCCGATATTAAAATTCTGATTTAAAAAAAGATTCATAAGATGCGGGTAGGGTTTTAAGGAATACATTTTTTGGGTATTTTATGAACCAAAATTATTTAGTAGTTTGAAGAGGAGAGGATAGGGGAGGCAGTCTATAAGTGGGAGAGATGACACACTATGAATTTTTGAAAATAAAAAATAATACCCACATTTTTCACATGAAAAAGGATAAAAAATGGTTCATTATTGAACCCTGAAAGTAATAAGGTCTAAATATGGCCATAAAATAAGAATAGGAAAATTTTATAGTTCTTTCTAACCCTTATCTTTTTAATTTAACCCCCAGTAAAGTAATTTATTCCTTAACCGTGGTAATTATTTATTTATCCTTTATACAATTCATTGTGAAAAAAATTAAGTTGAAATTATGATATAATATTAACTATTATGATTCCAAATATTTAATTCATATTCCAATTCCATTCACACAAGTGTAAATTTTTAATTTAAAATTAAACCTACAAATACGATGAAAAATGAATTTTCTAAAAAGAAAATTTTCATATGTATGGAATATTTTAATTTAAAAATTCAATAATAAATTGATTCCAATGAACTAAATTTTATTTATTATAAAATAATTAAACTAATTTTAATTTTAAAATAACTTTAAATAAATATATTACTTTTATATACTTTAAATGAAAACTTGATTTCCAATAAAAACCTCTATTTTCACTATTCATTGAAAAATTAATCTTTTAACAAAATTCTCAAACATTCACTCTAAGATAATTTTAAAATTATGATTTCCAAATTTTTGTTCATTTTATAAAATATATTTTCTAAAATTGGAAAAAATGATTTTTAAAGTCTGTATAAAAAGTGAGATGAAACGGTATTTTAAAAAAATATCATTTTTCATTAAACATTTCATTTTCTCTAAAATGATTGTTATTTTATTTCTAAAAAATAGATAAAAATTAAATTTAATTTATACATGTGTAAACCACATAATTTTAATAATTTATTTATTTATATTTATACCCTCCAAATTAATGGATAGGTTATAATAGTATATGATATTACGATTTATTTAGACTTAGAGTTGCACATACCTCAAGCTATCAAAGAGATTAAAATTAAAGAAATATATTCCAGGGATCATTTATGAATGGTGATTTATTTATAATACACTATAAAACATAATCCACTTATCTTTAAAAAACCTAGGGTGTTACATTCTCCCCAACTTCAATAAATTGTGTGTAATGTCCTAGAATTTTATTAATGGAAATTCCCTTCTAATAATTTCGCCATATAGTCTACCCACACACATCACATAGAGAAACCAAAAAAAATTATAACTTAATAATTATAAATAATTCATCAACTAAACCAATAATAATTCCAAACATTATTGTGGTACAATAAATAGAAAATAATAACACAATAATAGGATAATTTGGTTCTAGTTGGTCCACCAAAATGACTGCACACAATAACAAAGCTCTGGAAATAAAACATAATGTTAATACTATAATATACTTTTTAAAGATGAATGTATATGTAACATTAAATATATTATATAATTATATTAATAATTAATTGAAAAAAATTATTTATATAAATTAGAGAACCCATATAACCATTATAAATCTGACTATTGGGGTGGTAATCTGACCCTTGGAATAGCAACTAGGTCATTGGAATAGTAATCTTACTGTTAGGAATAATAATCGGACTGTTAGAATACTAACCTCACCGACGGTAATGTAAAATGATATTTATGTGTCTTATAAAATACAATATAATATATTTAGATCATCATATAAGTAAATAAACTTTTTAACAATGATAAATTACGTTTTTGCTTTTTTTGAAAACATAAATATTTAATTTTCAATTTTATAATGAATATAATGATTCAGAAGAATTTTTTTCATAAATGTATTCATAAATTAAAATTATGTTGTATTATAACTGTTAGATAATTTTATTAGACCACAATAAATTTTTCAAAGGGGTCATAGAATCGATTATAAAATTAAAGTATGTATTTTTTGAATAAATGATAATTTTATTTAAAAATTAAATTCCTCATATATAGAAACTTATTTTGAAAAAATGGATTAAATTTTTAAAATTTAAATGTTTAAAAATGGTTATATTGATTTTCTAAAATTTTTCTAAAATATTAGAAATTTTTAAGATTAATGAAATGCGGTAATTTACGGTATTAAAATTTATAACACAAATAGATGAATTTTTGAGTGATGTGTGATGTAAGTATCCATTTGTTCAGAATAAAATGTTCTAGTTACTTTATAGAGTCATAATAATCAACAAAATTAATTTTATTATGCCAAAATAATAAACTAACGCATATAATAGTAAAAAACATCCTTCTCATCCCCTTATTAATACCACACATCGCCACTTCTTCCCCTTGCACCTTATATGCCTTGAAGATTTCCAAATATCTACCAAAACCTATCCTACCAACTATTCACATGTCCAAGTTCTTATTTTCTAACCAAAATACCAATTCCAAGTTCATTAAGGTGTCCCTCAAAAAGATGATATTCGACAGGCAACTTTCTCAAACCACCTCTCTTAATTTCATTTCTTCTTCTACCTTTTCCTCACCTACTTCAACTCTAAAATCAAAATAACTATAGTATAATGTATATAATATAATGTTATATTTCTAACCTAATATCTTCTATCCAACCCTTTTCTCATTTTCTGTTAATCAAATAATCAAAACCATGATCCAAATTATAGCGGCTAACTGTCTCCATGAATAAAAAAATTTCAGCTTTCATTTCTAACTTCAAGGCTAGTCATAAAAGTATTATTATCATTAAATAATATTTTATTAGGTATATTATAATTTATTTCTTGTTTTTGAAATAATATAAATACACAATATTAAATGAAATAAACAACTTTTAATGGTTGGAAAACTCTCCAAAATAAACTAAACATTTATCATTAGCATTTTATCAAATGAATTATACTCATACCAGAAAGAAAAATGATATATGGTACCATTTAAAATTATGTAATTTAATTAACACCCTTAAATCTAACTTCTTTATTTCTATTCCCATTTTACAATAACATCTATAAATATACACAAGTTAACAGACCTTGAAACCATGAAACGAACGCTCTGGGAACGACGAAATTAAACTTTATGACTCATCAAAATATACATAAATAAACTCAATAAAATTATAATATATACAATATAGATGAAAAAAGATATTAATTAATTAATTAATTAATTAATATAATTTGATTATATGGTAAATTAGTTGTAGTTCCAAAACACATTCGGATATAAGGAAAAGGATTTCTTTGAAACTACATATTTAATTTGGGTAACTCTTTATCTCTCTTTGCCTCAAATTATATATTAATTATACTTGTATACTTATTCTATATTATATACATATTCTCCAAATATATATATATATAAATATAAAATAATTCACCTTTATTTTATGCAGAAATATATATTTTAAAAGGTTCCCTTCTCAATTTCTCTGGATAAGCAAACTAGATTAAAGGGAACTTATCATTTTCTTGCCCATTTTAAAGTACACACCATAAGATGAATTATTACAAAAAATATTTTCTAAAATCACTCATTTTATCCTTAGAAACCATTTTCCATTCATTTATCTTTTTATGGAAATAATTATGCCTTTATTATTTTAATGACTCTTTATTCTTTTCCCAAAAATTATGCTTAACTGGCACATTTCTATTGTTACCTAGCCACATAATTTCTTATTTTAAATTTAGTTATACTTATTTATTCATAATCTAATAATTCTTTACCTTATCAGTGTCCAATAATTATTTAATCACCTATTTCATGGATACCAATATGATATACCCATTGGCTATGCCTTATGACATGATTATGGAACCCATTTCTTTATATAGGTAATTATTATGTTTACTCTTTATGTATGATTTATTTATGTAAAACACATATTTTTGTACATATTATTATGGGTTCGCCCAAATAGAGCTCTAATACATTGGGTAATTTTTTAGTCTCATGATACATTATGTATGAGATTAGGTAGTAATCCTAATCTAATATGGGACTCTATCCACCGTGTGATACAGTCTTGCTAGTGAGCCTTGACTCATATTTATGTCAGGATATATGTTGTTTCCAAATTTTTATGTTTACATGATCATACGACTTCATGCTCTATATGTTATGAATCTGTATTTTTATTCATGATCCATTCCTTTTATGTTATTATTTTATGCCCTACAACTCATGTTCCATGCTCCATTTATATCATTATTCCCTTACTAGGATTTTTAGCTCACCAACTTTTGTCTATGTATTCCCCAGGATAACCTATATAGTTGTAAGAGATCATCGGGATTTAAGATATCATTATGGAGATTAATAAATGATTTTTTATTCTAGTTCCATTTTTTCTAATTATGTACCTAGTCCTCCAAATAAACCAGACTTTTCAATCTGTGTTTTGTATTTAATGGATATTTGTGAAAAACATCATGTACTAATATCTATAAATGGCTCAGTTCGCTATATTTTTTAAAATATAATAGTGTATTTATTTTTTGGGATTAAGACTATAAAACCTTTCATAAAAACCTAGGGATAATTCTATGTATATGAGAAAATTTATTGGATAAAATAGATTTAAATTTAAGAAATCATATGTTCGGATATAATTTTCATTTATAAGTTATTCCTTCTAATCTGATAGTTTAAATTTTATATGTTATTTATCTTATTATTAAATACCCCAAACATTATTTCTCATTTTTTTAATAGTAATGAAGAATATCACGCATGCCAAATATCAATGTGATAGTCAATGTGATGATTTCACTATTGAGATTCTAAACCTGATAGGAATGGGAGATCAAAACTTCATGATATCGTTGGCTCAACTTGCTCAATTTATTAATAATAAATTAAATCTTGATGAATTACCTCCTTCTCATAAGAAAGGGGAAGTTTTGGTTGAATATTTTATGTGACCCAAGCATCATATATTTAGTGTATCTTTGGATCCCATCATCAAGGAATAATGGATTAACTCCATTGAGAAGATATTATATATCCTCAAATACTCATAATAGGAGAAGTATATTACGGATGTATATCATTTTCATGAATAAGTTGATCAGTTGTGAACATTCATTGAAAACTGAAAGTCTAAAGGGAAAATTTATTCCATGCAATAGTAATGATTAAAGAAAATATTTTTATGTAAATATTTTACCTGAACTATCCATATTAAGATACAGAGGGATTTCATCAGGCTGAAGAAAAAGGAAGACGAGTATATCGAGGCATATGAGGAAAAATTTACAATTCTTACACGATACACCTATGGATTTTCCATGAACACCAAAAATAAGTTGGATCTCTTATTTAGTGGATAAAATGTGAAACTATAGAAAGTTTTAGAGATTAAATACTTTGACAACAATGAGGAGATCATCCACTCTACCCTTAAGGTTGAGATGTACATTGGTGACTCTCAGTGGTCATGTGTTCCAAGAGATAAAATATGTAGAATGTATTTTTTTTATGGTAGTATCAATAGATAAAGTCAATGGAGGAAATAAAATACATAATCACATGTGTTAAACTATGGGAGGAAGAGTCCTGAGAGCTTTATAAAGGGAACTAGACCTATAATTCAAATGTGTAAAATAGGGGAACCGAGATAAGCATTACCGAAGGGATATATAGAATCCCACTAAAGGATGGGAATTATGTGATCCAATTACCAAATCCTAGGGTTTTTTGTGAAAAAAATAACAACAACCTCCATGGTCATAAGGATGGGCATATACTTTCACTACTACTGAGGTGGATCCCAAAAATTATGTGATAAATGGTATGTTATTTATTTATTAAATAATAGAGAAGATATTATTTGATTTTGATACTACACATTCTTTCATATCTTATAAGTTTATTAAAACTATTTAAACACTACCTCAAAATAAGAAGGTTGATTTATCCATGAGAATAGTGAATAGGGAAATTATTGCATCTAATGTATATAAGTCCTCCTCGGTCAATGTTTTTGGACCGATCCTCCTATTAAACCTCATATAACTTTCTTTAGTGGAGTTTTATGCTGTATTTATCATGGATTGTTTTCAGTATAGAAATCCTACATCAATTGTCATCAAAGTGATATCACTCTTCACATCCCAAGGCATCCTATGTTTCTATAAAAATGTAAGGAGAAGGATTCATACCCTTTGGATTATTCCTCTCAAGAATAGGTGTTATTCCATTATGATAAATAATATCTAACTCAAATTGTTGAGATAAATGATTGAATAATTCATGGAAAAATTTCTAGACCCAAGTTTTATTTTGGTTCAATTTGTTGGAAATAGATTAGTATAGTGATTATGGTCAAGAAATAAAGTAAATTGATAAGATTATGGATGGAAATCCATATTGAAGAAAGTATTCAATCAGATCTATAACATTTGGATGAGTCAATACGATTCATCGGATTGGGTTGTTGATAAAAATTCAGAAATAATTGGAAATTCAATTCACCATTATAATCAGTAAGAATTTTATTGGTTATCGGTTTTTATACCAAAGAGGAAAATAAAATCACTTAACTTTGTAAAATATGGTGATGAGTCTCACAAATCATATCCCATAATTAATCATATTCATAAATTCTGACTCATGGTACTTAATAAATCTCATCGTATTTATAAGTTGTTTGTTGGAAGAAATAGTTCATTAGATCCACCTTGTGTTTGATCAAGGATAATCTGATCCTAATGAGGTTATTATCATAATTTCATTCCTCATGGATCCAATATAAATGTGATGATTATTTTTTGATCTTGTTTTTTTTATAAATCATAATTATTCTATAAAACTTTTGATGCAACCTTGATACAATAAGGGGGGAGAAAAGGTGAGGAAAATCGTATTCAGTCTGATCGTAATAATCTCAATCGTCATTAGGATGATAAGGAAAGAAATATTATGGATGTGTTGTCACAAAACATTCCATTGTATGTTAGATGATGTTAAAGATAATATTCACTATAATAAAATTTATAAAGGAAGTCATGATACAATCTAAAGTTTTTGAATGAAGAAAGTTGCTGAAGTTGATTTTTTTTGTTCTTGAGATCAAATTAATAAGTTTTCTAGATGAAAATTTGTTTAGAGGTTGAGAAGGATGACTATAATGATTAAAAGAAAAGAGTTTCTAAATTTAAAGTTGATGACACCAGCCCATAGTATTCATCACATCATTATATTCATCAGAGACAGAATTTTTTGTGTAGGAAATGTCATTGGTATCATATTCAAAACAAAGACAAGTTTCTGAATTTGAAACTGCTAACATTAGTCTATCGAACTTGGTATACAATCTTAATCAACAGAATATAAATCTTTTGGGGTTTATGACTAAAAAGATGGAAAATTGTTTGGTGACCAATATAAAGAATAATTTTAATGTTTAATAAAAAATGTATTCAAACATTTAAAATGGGTTGACAAATGGTATTAAGATAGTAATTATAAGGGAGAATCGGAATCGGAATAATTTTTCTAAATAAATTCTGAATTGATCTGATATTTTTAAAAGATTCAAGAAGAATTGAGAAGAGATTATAAGAGTTGAAAAATGTTGACAAATTCAAGATGCACTTGAAATTAAAAATAAATGTCTAATTTGGGTAATTTGGTTGGGTGGGAAATTTTATGGAATCTCACCCAAACCATATTTGGAGTGAGCATAAAAGGAAAATTACCTTGTACTTTTTGAAATATGTATTGTTCACAAAAGGATGAGATAAGGTGGAGCTCAAAAAAAGTCTAGAGAGGAGAAGTGGTTTCTGGATTGTCTTTCTTAAAGAAGTCATGTCAGATATAAGAGAAAGAATAATAGAAAATATTTCAATGTATTTGTCTAACTATTGTATTCAGCTGGTCATCATTTTGATCTGAATAATTAATTCTGGGAAAATCATATTAGGATTTTCATATTGAAGAAGAAGTGGTTCTGAATTATTTCAATGGTATTAAGATAGTGCTATATATTTTCCATATTGAGAAATTGGATTGGGAAATTTATAATGAGAAAATAGTATTGGGATTTCCATAATCAGACAAAAGTGTTTCAAAATTGTCTCAAAAATATTTTAATAAACATATATATTTTCTGTATTGACCAATCGGACCAAAAAATCATACTAAGTGTTATTACAAATTCAGAGAAGTTCTCACCATCTTCTAGGTAAAAAAAGTGAATAATTGTTTTGAAATATCATATTTTTGAAAGTTGATCAAGAATAATAGTAACATATTTGTTACAAAAAATGTATTATATACTTTTTTCTAGAAAGAGAACACGCACTATTGGATTGTTTACATAGTTATAAAAGAGTGTAAGGGTACATCTTACTCATATTATTCCATATTTAAGGATTTTGTTTCTATTAGATCATGTGGTATTGGATCATTTATATGCCATACTAAGGACATAGTTATTCTTATTGAATATTTAACGTTATAAATTCTTGTGTTCTTATGGATGTGTGTTTGAATTATTTTTAGTACGGAACGTAATATTTAAAAGGAGGAGAAGGAGATTTCATAATAAAGGAACAATAAAATAAAAATATATCATTGATTCACCCCCTCCCTATATTAGTGATACATTTCTCCTGATTGTGCAATTACAATTGGTATCAGAGTTGAAGGTTCCAATAGTTAATTCTTTACTAATGTTTTGAAGAACAATTTGTGATGGGTAATTTGAGTTTTGTGAATATTAAGGGGATTATGATCTTTAATTATAGGAATTATCATATTATAAAGGAATACTTCTTCCTTTTCTTATGTGTCTTGGGTATGATGTTTCAACAGTAATTAAAACTGGTTTCCCTTCTCATAATGAGAATTATCCTCTCAAAAATGTTGGTAAGGAAAACCTTAAAAATGATGGAAGAGATAAGAATGATTCACTCTCATCGCGTTATGAAAGTGATATTCTGAGAATAAAATTATTTTCCATAGCCAAAGGTATCTGGGGTAATTTTAACAACATCTATGAAGGAAATAAAAAAAGTTAAAAAGGAAAAGTTAAAAATCTGGTAATTTAAGTATAAAGATCTTAATATTGGTGAGTATGAATCCTTTGGTGAATTTTTTACTAGGGTGAATGAAATTGTTATCACTATCAGAGGTCGAGGTGAAAAGTTATAAGATTGTACTATTTTTGAAAAGATCTTGAGAAATAATCCTGACAAGTTTATTGCCAAAGTTTATTCATTGGAATATAGATATCATAATACATTATCTCTGGATGGTTTTCATAGTACTCTCATCACATATGGTATGAGAAAAGAAAAATTTATGAAGGTGAGAAAAATCTGAAAGAGAAAACTTTAATATGGTTCCTGAGGAAGATGATATTGTTGAATCTGATTCTAAAAATGAGGTATGTAAAAATATTAAGGAAATTTTATCCTTGTTTTCTAAAAATGTGAAAATAGGTACTATAAGGTATAAAGGAAAACTTCACTTATAATTTCATGGTTTTGGAGTCATAGGGAACATTGTTTCCAATTTTCCCAAAATAGGTGATGAAGAAAAAAGTGATGAAGAAGAATGTGATGAAGACGAAAGATGTCCAAGAATGCCTTGGAAGAAAAAGCGTGATAAGGAAAAATCTAACTCCAAAAGGAAAGATAATAAGTTCTCTAAATCCAAAAAGATAATCTTTTTATCTGATTGTTAACATAGTGAAGAAGTTTTGTAACTCCCCGACCCTAGATTCCCAGAGTCGGTGCATTATTTTATTTCATTGGCTTGATTATAAGGAGTCAAGTCCCAAAAAACCAATCAGTTTAGTAGTCTTGGAAAATAGATTGCATACATGAAAATTACATTACACTTTATAACATACAACACAAAAAAATCCTTTGATAATTCCATTGTTCCCTTAGCTGAACCTTGTATCTCAAACAAAAAACACTTCTTGGGATCATGGGAAAATAAAACATAAGAAAGGGTGAGATCAAATGCTCAGTAACGGTAAATAATTTAGCGGAAACTATAAAATTTTAAGGCAATATGTTTAATAAACAACAATAGCCTTTTAAACATAAATATGAACATAATATGGAAAAAATAGATCATACATTACCATATAAACATGCACATGGATATTCAACTAGTCGAATAATCCCATGTAATAACTAATTTCATAATAAGGGAATGTATAGTACCAGACATTAATTTCTGTGTCAAGGCCTTGTGCCAGGACCTATGGGCAAACTGTAATAGGACCCAAACCCGGAGAGCCTCTATAACTGGACTCCATCCCTTAGAACCTCTGTAACCGGACTCTATCCCAGAGATCCTCTATAACCGGACTCCAACCTAGAGATCCTATGTAACCAGGCTCCAACCCGGAGGGTCTTCTGTAACTGGACCCCAACCCAAAGGGCTTACTTTTACCGGTCCCCAACCAAGAACATACTAGTCCAATACATTCATCATAAGAAAATGTTGGAATATAACATAAACATTCATATTAAGACTAGCATACAAATGTCAATACTTTATCCATAAACCACAAATGGTATAAAAATAACACATCCACAGTCAAACATCTCACAAAACATTCAATAAAATATGGAAGATTTTTATCATAATAAATCAACTTCAAACAAGATTAAAATCCATTAAAGGATGTTGACATAGATGAAAATGATTAGTAAAATTCTTTGAGAGAAATACCCCTTTTTCATGAAATCGTATAAACTTCTCACAATTTATAAAGGTAGTTATTTAAATGGGATTTATAAATCAAACTATCCCATACCACTTTGAAATTTTTTAAAATAATTATCATTTCAAAACATTTATGTTCATATAAATAAATCCTTAAAATCATTATGAAAACATGGACATTAATTAAAAGGGTTTAAGAAGATAAATCTTTAAAACATTTAAAATGATGATCTAGTTAAATATACCCTCCCATAAAACCTTAAAATATTCCTTTTGAAATCTTTTTTTATAAAATATGGGTATCTATGATAAGTGTGTCCCAGAAAATACATACACATGAACAGTCTCAGATAATAATGAGATTGAGGAAAGAACCCTTACCTCGTTGTAATCAATCGATTCGTATAAACAATAGTCAATAACCACCAAATGAATCACAGAATATCATGAATATAAATAGAATCATGATAATATATATCAAACGGTATTACACAATACACCATATGGAATAAGTAACTGGTGAACAATGGAAATATCACGGAATTAAAAGTGAGATAAGAAACCCCTTACCTTGCACTTCCCTTTGGTCGAGGGTATATTTAACTTCATGTATAATGACCATTGTATGTTATTAGATTATACCAGAACCATATTCATATTTATTATATCATACATGATTTATTTATAACTTTATACTACCAATTTAATAATGATTTTCATATTAAGTTAACATTTCAGGTAATAATCGCTTTCTTTATCGTACGTATTTTAACTGGTTATTCTTGACCGTATCATTTTTATCATGATTTAAATACATCAAGAATGCAAACCATTTTTCATATATCATAAATATTTAGAATATAATGATTTATAATAGAAAGATATATGAAACGGAAAACACTGTTTATGGAGACGGTAGGTCGTACGTACATGTTGTTTTTGTTTTCATATTGTATTGAATAGAAGTGAATAAGATATATGTAAGTACATAAATACATACATATATATATATATCTAGTATAATTATTATTTCATACATTAAATATTTATTAGTAATATATATATTTTTATAATCGTCGATGAATGGGGAATGTGGAAATGAATCTCATCGTGTTGTGGAGATAGTGATCTGTAAGTATGCACGAGCGGCAATATAATTTCCTTAAAGGTTTGGAATCGGATGGTATATTAATTTTACAGAGACATCAGCTTGTTATTTTTATTATTCATATAAATATTACTCATCATTATATCCATCCAAATAACATAGTGTTCAATAACAAATTACACAACGACGTGGAGACGGTAAGTCCTACGTACGCATGCATGGTGACATTATCATTCATATGATGGATAGAATAATGAATATGGTTGTACTGTATTTATAATAACATCACAGTATATATAAGATAATGGATTTATTATTTTGGTATGGTAATGACAAATAAAGAGTTAGTGAAATAATAAAAGAACTTGAAAGAGGGTGGTGAAATCATTACCTCTTCTTCGGGTTCTTCCTTTTGATTTGATCAAAAGGGATCCATAGGTTGACTTTCTGAACAAAGAAGGTCTATAGGAAGAAGTTATGATAGTTGGGAGGATATTTGGTTAGAGTTTGGCCGATCCAAAAGGCTTTGAAGGTGTGAATTTGAGGGAAGGGGGAGTGACCTTTTATAAGAGGTTGAGGGGAACCTTAGAAAAAACATAAAATATTATTTTATAATAAATTTAATTTAGGTTTATAATGGATCAAAAATAAATTATTTTAAGACTGAGATGGTTATAGGTCTATGAAAACTCAACCAATAGGTTTTATATAGGTTTGGGTCACTATAATAACCTTATCTTTTAGATTTTACTCTTAGTTAAATAGTTTTACATTTACCATGTCTCTTTGTATTTTTTATTATATGGTTAATAAACATACTATAAACTTTCAAGAGAACCCCAAGTGGTTAATTAATGACATATATAATATTATTTAAGCCCTTTGGCTAAACCTTATATTTTTAGGAATAGAATACTAATTAATAATATAATATTTTTTTGAAAAACTCTTTTATGTCAATTTTGACACTATTTGGTATTTTGTTTCTTCTAAATTCATAAAAGCATAATTACTTCGAAAAAAAATTAATTTAATAGACCCTAATATGTCATATTAACCTATTAAATTAGTTTAATTCATAAAAAGTCTAAAATTACATTTATTTGGGTATTTATAATATCAATTATTTTTATATTTCATTAATAAGGTAATTACTCCATCATCATTGTGTCATAAATAAATTAAAGTATTTAATGTCTAAAAATTATAAATAAAATACCATTATGTATTAAATATTTTTATATTTATAATTAATCTTTATAGTCAAATTTATCTTATGTTTAACCCTATATTAAAAATTATTTAGTTATTAAACATTGAATTTAACTCTTTTTACTCTTCTTTGAATTAAGTAATAATAAATGTCCTAATCTAATAAAAGTGGGACTAAAGGGTCATATTTTATTCCTAAGGTTGTTTTTGGTCGAATTACACATATCCAATAGAATTAAGACATGTTTTAGAGTAATAAAAAAAATCATTTTTACCTTTAATTACCCTGTTTACTTTTAACCGTGGTAAATAAAAGTCAAAAGTTACTATTCACCCAAAATTATTTTTATCTTATTGAACCACATTTTACATGCTGATATCAACCATGTTTCTTGGATTTTTTAAATTCAATTCCCAAAAGCGATAAAATTGTGTTTTAGGCAAATTTGCAAATTCTCCTAGGAGGTGGATAAAAGACGGTAAAATTTCAATAAAATTTTTATATGTCTAAACTTATTATAAAATTAATCCAATGAATTAAATTGAACTTATATAGTTATTATGTATCTATTTTGACATAAAATAAATTTAAATTTAGTAAATAATTATTTAAATGGAAAGTCGGTTTTAACCAATAACGTAGTGTTTTTCACTATTCATCAAAAATTGAAAGTTTTCAGAAACATACCAAAAATTCACCCTAAGATAATTTTGATATTATAATTTCAAAAATTAAGTCTTTTTTTACCAAATTCAAAACATATAAATTGAATTTATTAATTTAAAATTAATTCTCATTATCAAAACCAAAAAACTTATTTTTACGAAATAATAACTTTCAAAATATTGATACTTGTTTGTGTCCAATTTCAAAGTGAAATTACTTACAATGACCAGTATTGGATTATATGGTAAAAATAAAATCTATTTATACTTCCAAACCATTAAAATTTATAATTTAACAATATAAATTATTTTGATTAAAAAAGTTGTTATTAGTTAAAATATAGTATTTTTCACTATTCACCCAAATATGAAAGTTTTCAGAAAAACACCAAATATTTATTGAAACTAAAATATTATGTCATTATTATAAAGTATAAGTTTATTTTTTCAAATTGAATATATAAAATTTTCAAATATTGGATTTAAAAAGGGTTTCCCATTAAAAGGCGGTAAAATTACATTTTTTTGAAAAATACTTCTTTTATCTGAGAAAATGAGTTTGTTCTTGCATTATGTCTAAGAAAATCATAGTATAGATTCTAAAATTATAAGGATTATATAATGTTAAAAATTCAGTTAATACTATTCATAACTACTTTTGAACGGCTAGTTTGGTACGTTGTGGTGTGTTATAACTCGGTGTTGTGTCTAGTGCAAGTTATTGGATATTTTCAACAAATACTCTACTATGAAATCTTGAGGTGTTACATTATTCCCTCCTTCAACAAATTTCATCCTCACAATTTGAAATTGTTTTTCCAAAAAAAATATTGAAAATATAAAATAACTTTGTGGGAAAACCCTCAACAGAAATTGGTTTAAAAAATTTAGTCTTAATAAGAGGAAAAGGGAAATAAAAGGGTCACCACCAAATTATGATCTCGATTAAGAGAAAATTGGTGGAAATTATAGACACATAATTAGAAGAAAAACGTAAATATTTATAGGGAGTGATTGAGGTCATCAATCACAAATTAGTGTAAAATTGAGGGCCTCAAATCCATCAATCTATGATTATTTGAAATACCATCGGTTCATAGAAACATAAGGTATTAGGATAACACATTTTTGGTTTTAAGATCCCTTCCCTAAAGTTTAAGAATTTATTTACCCATAGAATAATAGAGAAAAAAAATTATATATATATATATATATATATACTTGACAAGTTGAGTATCATCCATCAACTAATTCCTACTACAAACTCATCTTTCACTCCAAAAGATTTCAAAAAAATATTCTATTTATCCAAAATCGTATAGGGTTCCGAAAATAATGAATTTGTAATTCACCTATCAGACCAATTAAAAATACTAGATTATACAATCCAAGGACTTCATGTAGTCCAGTGGTAGGCGATAAATCCCAATTGCACTATGGTTGTGGGTTCGATTCCCACAGCTTTATATGACGTGATGGATTGTCACACGGTCTGCGTGTTGTCCTAATTATAACAATCCAAAAATAACCTTAACAATAATATCCAATTTCAAACATAATCCATTCCAACCTTAAGACTTATCTAAAATAATTCTATCCAAGCTCGCAGTCCAAAATTTATAAGGAATTTAAACACAATGAAGATCCTTTTTCCAGGTAATAACATGTAAACACCTTCATCATGTATTACTTTAAGACATGGTAATACCATGAATTACCATAAAACCATATTGATTACATTCATTCTCCCTTATCCTTTATATAATACTGGATATATTCCTTATATCCAGAAATTTTGAATATTCCAACAATGATGAAATAAACAAACCATTAATCAGTTCCAATATAGTCAAGAATATCAAATATAATTTATCCAAATCAACCATACTTTATTCCAAAATAACTACCTTAGTATCAGGACAATATTAAGGTTTATCTTTCCCCCAACCACGTATTTTCCAAAAAGTTTAACTTTTTGTTGAATAACTCTTCATAAAACCATATAATCTCAATTCCTCAATGAAATAGTAATGTATTACAATCCTTATTTATTTCAATAATTCATATAACTAGCTCAAAGCGTTGTTTTTAGGTTTTACCCCAAGGTACATCTGTGCCAGAGCTGCCTCTACCTGCTCATATCCAGACAGGGATGTATTTCTTGACAAATACACAAAATATCTACATTACCAAAATTCTAGGATGTTATTCTATACTAATCCTCAAAATCTATCTTAGGGTATTGTGATCTAATCGGAGTTTATCTAAATATAGACTCCAAGTATTGTACTAAACTTTTTCTGAAACCAACTGTAACGCCCCGACCCTAGATTCCCAGATTCGGTGCATTATTTAAATACACTGGCATGATTGTAAGGAATCATGTCCTGAAAAACCAATCAGTTTACCAGTCTTGGAAAATAGATTACATACATGAACATTAAATTACACTTTATAACATACAACACAAAAAAATCCTTTGATAATTCCATTGTTCCCTTAGCTTAACCCTGCATCTCAAACCTAAAACACTTCTTGGGATCCTGGGAAAATAAAATATAAGAAAAGGGTGAGCTCATATGATCAGTAAGGGTAAATAATTTAGTAGAAGCTATAAACTTTTAAGGAATTATGTTTAATAAGAAACAATAGCCTTTTAGAAAAAAAAACTTGAAAATAATATGGCAAAAATAAATCAAACATTACCATATAAACATGCACATGGATAATCTACTAGTTGAATCATCACATGTAATAACTAATTTCATAATGAGGGAATGTATAATACTGGACTTTAATTTCTATATCAAGGCCTTGTTCTAGGACCTATGGGATAACTATAACCGGACCTACCCGAAGAGCCACTGTAACTCGACTCCATCCCGGAGAGCCTCTGTAACCGGACTCCAACCTGGAGAGCCTCTATAATCGGACTCCATCCCGGATAGCCTCTGTAAATGGACTCCAACTCGAAGGCTCTGTTGTAATAGAACCCAAACCCAGAGGGCTTACTTTTATCAGTACCTAACCCGAAACATACTAGTCCAATACATTCATTATAAGAAAAAGTTGAAATATAACATAAACATTTGTATTAAAAATAGTATAGGAAATGTCAATAATCTATCCATAAACCATGAATGGTATAAAAATAACTCACACACAGTCAAACATATCACAAAAAATTCAATACAATATGGAATATTTTTATAATAATAAATCAACTCCAAACAAGTTTAAAATCCATTAAAGTATGTTGAAATAGATGAAAATGGTCATAAAAATGCTTTGAGAGAAATACCCATTTTTCATGAAATCGTTTAAAATTCTCACAATTTATAAAGATAGTCATTTAAAAGGGATTTTTGAATCAAAGTGTCCCATACCAATTTCAAACTTTTTAAAATAATTATCATATCAAAACATTCATGTCCTTATAAATAAATCCTTAAAATCATTTTGAAAACATGGACATTAATTAAAAGGGTTTAGAGAGATAAACATTTAAGACATTTAAAATGATGATCTAGTTAAATAGACCCTCCCCTAAAACCTTAAAATATTCCTTTTGAAATAATTATTATAAAATATGGGTATCTATGATAAGTGTGTCCCAGAGAATACATACACATGAACAATCTCAGATAATAATGAGATTTAAGAAATAACCCTTACCTTGCTGTAATCAATCGAGTCCTATGAACAATAGTCAATAACCACCAAATTAATAATAGAATATCATGAATATAAAGATAATAATGATAATATATATCTAATGTCAGTACACAATACACCACATGCAATAAGTAAGTGGTGAATAATGGAAATCTCACATAATTAAAAGTGAGATAAAAAACCCATTACCTTGCACTTTCCTTTAGTTGAGGGTAAGTTTAAAGTCTTTTATAATGACCATTGTATGTTATTCGATTATAATAGAACCATATTAATATTTATTATATCATACATGATTCATTTATGTCTTTATACTACCCATTTAATAATTATTGTCATTTTTAATTAACATTTCGGGTAATAATCGCTTTCTTTATCGTATTTATTTTAACTTGTTATTATTGACCGTATAATTTAGATCATGATTTAAATACTTTAATAATAAAAACCTTGATTATTATATCATATATATTTAAAAAATAAATATTTATAATAGATATATATACGAAATGGAAAACACCATTTATGAAGACGGTGGGTCATACGTACGCATAAACGCTATTTCTGTTTTCATATCGTATTGAACGGAAGTAAGTGAATAAGATATTTGTAAGTACATAAATACACACACACACACACACACACACATATATATATATATATATATATATATCCAGTATCAAGATTATATCATATATTACATACTTATTAGTAATATATATTTTTATAATCGTCTATGAATGGTGAACGTGGAAATGAATCTCATCGCGTCGTGGAGAAGGTAATCCGTAAGTACGCACGAGCGATAAAATAATTTCCTTAAAAGTGTGGAATTGGATGGTATATTAATTTTATAGAGACATCATAATGTTATTTTCATTATTTATATACATATTACTCATCATCATATCCTTCCAAATAACATAGTGTTGAATAACAAATTACACCATGACGTGGAGAGGGTAAGCCGTATGTATGCATGCATGGTGAAATTATCATTCATATGATGGATAGAATAATGAATATGGTTGTACCATATTTATAATAACATCACAGTATATATATAAGTAACTGGAGTTATTATTTTGGTATGGTAATAACAAAGAAAGAGTAAGTGGAAGAATAAAAGAACTTGAAAGAGGGTGGTGAAATCATTACCTCTTCTCCGGGTTCTTCCTTTTGATTTGATCATAAGGACTCTTTAGGATGACTTTATGACCAATGTAAGACCTCTAGGATAAATTTAGGATAGTTCGGAGGATATTTGTTCAGGGTCTGGCTGAGGAAAAAGGCTTTGAAGGAGTGAATTTGATGGAAGGGGAGTGCCCTTTTATAAGAGGGCAGAGGGGCACCTTAGGAAAAACTTAAAATATTATTTTATAATAAATTCATTTTCTATTTCTAATGTATGAAAAATAAATTATTTAAAGACTAAGTTAGCGATGGGTCGAAATCCACTCAAACAATAGGTTTTAGAATGGTTTGGGTGACTATATTAACCTTATCTTATAGATTTAACTCTTAGTTAAATAGTTTAACACTTACTATGTCTCTTTGTATTTTTATATTATATGGTTAATAAACTTTCTATAAAATTCCAAGATAACCCTAGGTAGTTCATTAATGAAATATATAATATTATTTAATCTCTTTGGAAGAACCTTATATTTTTAGGAATAGAATACCAATTAATAATATAATATTTGTTTTAAAAACTTTTTTATGTCAATTTTGACACTATTTGGTATTTTGTTTTTACTAAATTCAAAACAGCATTATTACATCACAAACAATTCATTTAATAAACCCTAATATGTCATATTGACCTATAAAATTAGTGGAATTCATAAAAAGTCTCAAATTATAATTATTTGGGTATTTATAATATCAATTATTTTAATATTTCATTAATAAGGTAATTACTGCATCATCATTGTGTCATAAATAAATTAAATTATTTAATGTATAAAAATTATAAATAAAATACCATTATGTTTGGAATATTATTATATTTCTAACGAATATTTATAGTCAAATTTATCTTATGTGTAACCCTATATTAAAAATGATTTAGCTATTAAACATTGAATTTAAAACTTTTAACTCTTCTTTGAATTAAATAATAATAAATGTCTTAATCTAATCCAAGTGGATATAAAGGATTATATTTTATTCATAAGGTTGTTTTTGGTCGAATTATAATTATCAAATAGAATTAGGACATTTGTTAGGGTAATAATAATATCATTTTTACCTTTAATTACCCTATTTACTTTTAACCGTGGTGAATAAGTAAAAAGTTACTATTCACAAAAAAAAATATTTTTATCTTATTGAATCACATTTTACTTACTGATATCAACCGTGACTCTTGGATTTTTGAAATTAAATTCACAGAAGCAGTAAAATTATGTTTTATGAAAATTTGCAAATGCTCCAAAGAGGTGGGTAAAAGACTGTGAAATTTCAAGAAAATTTTTATATATCTAAACTTATTATAAAATAACTCTAATTAATTACATTGAACTTATCTAGGTATTATGTATCTATTTTGACCTAAAATAAATTTAAATTAAATAAATAATTATTTAAATGAAAAGTCGGTTTTAACTAGTAAAGTAGTGTTTTTCACTGTTCATCAAAAATTGAAAGTATTCAGGAACATACCAAAAATTTACCCTAAGCTAATTTTGATTTTAAATTTTCAAAAAATTAATTATATTTTACCAAATTCAAAACATAGAAATTGAATTTATTAAATTAAAATAAATTCCCATTGTCAAAACCAAAAAACGTATTTTTAAAAAATATTATCTATCAAAAGATTGATACATGTTTATGTCCAATTTCAAAGTGAAATTACTTACAATGACCTGTATTGGATTAAATGGTAAAAATATAATCTATTTATACTTCCAAACCATTAAAATGTACCATTTAACACTATAAATTATTTTAATTTAAGAAGTTGTTTTTAGTTAAAATATAGTATTTTTCACTATTCACCCAAATATGAAAGTTTTCAGAATAACACCAAAAATTTATTGAAACTAAAATCTTATGTCCTGATTCAAAAGAAGAATTTTATTTTTTCAAATTGAATATATAAAAGTTTCAAATACTAGATTTAAAAAGCATTCAACATTAAAAGGCGGTAAAATTTCATTTTTTGAAAAAAAAATTCTTTTATTTAAAAAAATGAATTTGTTCTTACATTATGTTTAAGAAACTCATAATATGGATTCTAAAATTATACGTATTTTATAATGTTGAAAATTCTGTTAACACTATTCATAACTGCTTTTGAACGGCTAGTTTTGTAATTCGTGGTGCACTGAACTCGGTGTTGCGTGTAGTTCAAGTTATTCGATAATTTGAAGAAATAACGTACTATGAAATCTTGGGGTGTTAAAAGTTTCAAATGATTTTAAAACATGTAAATTTCAACAGTTTATGAGGAAAGTCTTGAAAATAGTGAAAGTAGTTATTCTGAAAAATAAGATAATGAAGTCAAATCCAAAAAATCCACTCAAAATTCTGAAGAAAATAATTTTTTTGCAACAGTTTACAATGAATAATATGATAGTAACAGCTCTCAAAAAGAAGATAAATTTAAATATCATCATAAAGAATAATTGAAATAAAGTATGAAGGATATTGGGATACTTGAAAAGAATATCAGAGAGTTGAAAACTAAAAAAACTCTAACAAACAATCAAGAATGTATTCTTGATAATAAATTCAAAACTATAGAAGATATTTATGATTTGAAGAAATATTTTGAGGAAGAAAAGAATCATAATAACCATCTAGAAGTAATGTTGAAGGAAAAAAAGAAGAATAGTTCTAACTGGCCCAAAAACATTCTAAATTTGAAGAGAAAGGTGAATGTTTCCAAAACTCTATCTCTGATTTTTTTTAAAGTTATTATAAGGAGAAACATGAGAATGATCAATAAAATTTACCTTCAAAGGTTGATAAGAAATCTATAATTGTTTCTGAGAATAAGAAAACTGGAAAGATTATGCATGTGGCCAAGATTAACAAAGCGTAAAATTTAGAAGTTTCTAAAAATCTTGAGTCTGAAAATGTTTCTAAACATTCTAAATACAAAAAAAAATTTACCTCTAGTTCTGATAAGGCTGAAAAGAAAAAAAAGCAGAATATGAAGGTTCTTATTGAAAACATAAACATTGGTTATTATGAAAGTTTTATTTGTAAGGTGTCGAGAAACATATTCACAACACCTGTTAGTATAGAAGTTATATAATAAAATAATCTTTCTATGGATACTGTTGGCATTGTGGTGGATTTGGGCATAAAGTTAACATGTGTTGGTTCAACTAAAAACATTGCAATTATTTAATAAGCTATATAAATAAAAGATTGAGGGGGACTCAATTCCTTCAAGGGAAGAATTCTGAGAAGTATTTTCAGAAGAAACTTGAAATGGTTGGTGTAAAAATTGAAAATAGGTTCCAACCTATGAGAACTATTTGTGAAAGATACAATCAACCTCGACATATTTCAAAATGATGTCTTGTTTTCTTACCATCAAAACAATAGTTTGTAAAAATATCTTAGAATTTAGATGTTATTGATGTTTACAAAAACATATCTGCTAAGTATAGAAAAAAAGAGTGCCTTATTTTCTAGCCAACACACATTGATTCGGCTAAGAAGTTAGAGGAAGAAAAAAAATCAGAAAAAGAAGATGAGAAGAAATAGAATATTAAACATATAAGAAAATTTGGTAAAATGTATCAACAGATTGTGGATATGAGAAATAAGGGAATGATATCAAAAGTTGTTCAACTATCTTACTAGAATAAAATACAGGAATGGAAAAAATGTTGCAAACTGATTGTAACAAAGATGTTATTAAAGTTTAAAAAAGTTGACATCCTCAACAAAAGACTCTATAGAAAAGAAGAAAGCTGTTACAAAACCTGAGAAAGATAAATAGAAGGAAGAAATCACATCCAATGAAAAATCCAAGAAAAATAATAAAAGTTCAAGAGTGAGAGAGGACTCTCAATCTGATTGTTTCTTCTAAAAAACAAATCAGCTTCCTCCTTATTCCCAAAATCATTTTATACTTGTAATAAATTATTGGTAATTGAAGCATTGAAAATAAGAAATCCTGTGTTGATAAGTTTCATACTATTCTTATAAAATAAAATATAGAGGTTAAAAAATATATGTTTCTAAAAGTTTTATTTGTAAACATAAAATTTATTATTAGTTTGTTTATATGGTTACAGATTACTTTTATCTTAAAAATTTTATTTCATGAATTTCCCCAATCATGATAATGTTGTAATAAATGTTAAAACGATATTACATAAAAATTTTACAATGGAAAACATTAAAAACCGTGATAATTCACACTTGGTTTCTACATCGGATTTGACTAGATAGACTTATATTTTTTTAATAAAATATTATTTTTCAATAAAAAAATTGATACCTATGTTGAAGAAAATGTTCAATATTTGGTGAAGAAAAGTTGAAAACTGTGGAAATGAGATCATTTTTCAATAAGGGGGAACTTTTCATGTTGACCCCTTTGAATTGGATTGTCAATATGGGATAAATATAAGAGAAAGGGGGAGATAAAAGAAATAGGGGGATCAAGAAACCATTAGAGATAAGAAAAAGTGAGAAAATAAATTAATGCCGCTTATTTTTTAAATGTTATTAAAGTGGTTGAAGTGGGTACTGAAAACAAAAAAGGGGTAGATTGTTAGGCCCAAGTTATGTTTTGGTCATATTTTTTATCAATAGATCAGTATGTTGATTATTTTGAATAAATAATGTATATTGAGAAGATTATGGATGAAAATTGGGATTGAATAAAGTTTTCAATCGGATATGGAACATCTAGATGAGTCAATACAATCCATCGGATTGGAATTTTGATAAAAACACAAAAGCTGGTGGAAATCGGATTCACTATCATAGTCAGGAAGAATATTTTTTAGCGATTGGTTTTTCTTTGAAAGAGGAAAAGGAAATAACTTCACTTTGAAAAAGATGGTGATTTAACTCACAAGTTGTATTAAAGAATTCATCATATTCAGGAATTATGTCTTGTAGTACTTAAGAAAGCCAATCATATTTAGAAGATGTTTTCTAGAAGAAAAGTATCATTAGATCCACCTTGGGATCTATCAAAAAAATATAATTGTAATGAGGTTCCGATCATAATTGGATTTATCATGGATTCTATATAAATGTGATGATTGTTTTTGGATCTTAGAGTTCTCAGAAATACTAAGTATTCCATATAACTTTTGTGAAATATTGATATAGGAAAGGGCAAGAAAAATGTGATGGAAATTGTATTCATTCTAATCACAATCATATCAATCATAATGAGGATGATAAGGAAATAAATATTTTTATTTAGAAGTCACAATACATTCTATTGTAATTCAAATCATGCTAATGTTGATCTTCAATGTAATCAAAGTAATTAAGTAATTCATAATACAAGAAGAAGTTTTTGAAAGAATAAAATAATTGAATTTGAATTTTTCCTATCTCAAGATCATCATATTAAGTTTTCCAAATGTAAATTCATTTAAAGGCTAATAAGGATGATCTTAATGTAGAAAAGATATAAGTTGTTGAAGTTTATGCTGCTGAAATTGGTTAATCATATTTAGTATGTCATCGTATTCATCAGGGGAAGAATTGTCTGTATAGGAAAATTCATTGGTATCATGTTCATAAGAGAAAAAACTTTCTGAAATTGAAGATGCTAATACTTTTCTATCTGAATTGGTATTACATCATAATCATTTGAGGAAGAATTTTTTTGGTACCGATGAATGAAAAGAAATATAAAATTATGTGGTGAAAAATATGAAGAATAATTTCAGAGTATAATCACTAATATAGTAAACCATGTAAAATGGTTGGAATTTATAAATTTTTCGTTCAAGTGGGTCAAGAGAAAAGGAGAATAAGAATAATTTTTTTTACATTTACTTTCATTATAATAAGGAAAATCATAATCAGAATGGAGATTTAGAATCTGAATTATGTTTTTGATAAAATTCAGAAGCAAGCTAGAGTTTTTAGAATATCTGAGAAGGATCAAGAAGAGATATGAAGAGTTGAGAAACATTTACCAATTCAAGATTTACTCAAAATGAAAAATAAATATATGATTTAATTAATTTATTTGAGAAGTAAAAATTTCAAGAATACCAACCAAACCATGTTTGGGGCGAGTATTAAAGGGAAAGTAAATTATAATTTTAGATAAATACACTATTCATGAAAGTGTACTTTTTCACTGGACTTCCAAAGATATCCAGAGAATATAATGTTATATGGGTTTTTTTTGGATCATATTGTAAAGACTACTTTCTTCATTGTAATTTGAGATACCTTCTCACTTGATCATATTGCACAGATATACATTAGAGAAGTTGTGATGTTGCATGGGGTACCATTATCGATTGTATCTGATCGAGATTCAATATTCAACTCTAAGTAATTGAAGAGTCTCGAACATTCTCTATGAAATGATATGAACTTCAGTATGGATTATCATCCTCAAACTGATAGCTAGTTTGAGAGTACTATTCATACTCTAGAAGATATATTGAGATCATTCTTGATGGACTTCAAAGGAGGATGGGACTTACAACTTCCTATATTAAATTTCTATTATGACAATAGTTTCTACTCAAGCATACAAATGTATCTATATAAAACAATTTATTGGAAAAGATACATAACACTATAAATATGGGATGAAGTTAGTGAATCAAAGCTTTTGAGACTGTAAATAATTGATAAAATGGTACAAAAGGTGAAGACTATTCAGTAGTACATCAAAGCTACCTAAATTCAATAGAAGATAAATGAGGAAAATCATCCAAGGGAACAAAATATTGATTTTGGAGATAATTTATTCATTCATATATCTCTATTGAAGAGGTTCATGATATTTGGGAATAAGGTAAAGATAATTCCAAAGTACATCATCCCCTTGGAGATTCCTAATTGGATCGAATCTGTAGAATATCAACTAAAACCTCCACCAAAAATGTCTCAAGTACATGATGTATTCCATGTATCCCTCTTGAGGAAGTAAATAATGTATCCCCCACATGTACTAAATTAATAGGTGGTACATCTAGAAAATGATCTCTCTTATAAGAATAAGATGGTGAATATTTTGGATCATGGACATAAATATCTAAACAATAAGACAACTCAACTAGTCAAAGTATTATGGAAAAACCATAAGTATGAGGAGGTGAAAAGGTAACTAGAAGAAGTTATGAAGGATAAGTACCCCTATCTATTTTTACCTAAATATTTAAAACAAAATTTTAAGTTAAAAAATACATAAGGGTGAATAATGTAATGACCGAGAATTTTGTTAACGGAAATTCTCTTCTTATAAATATTTCATGTAGTATAAGCGCACAAATCACATAGAGAAACCTACAAAACATTATAAATTAAGAATGATATAATATTCAGAAACTTAACTAATAAATATTATAAGGGTACAATAAATAAAAAATGTTATAATTAGAATAAGATAATTTGGATCTTCTCAATCCACCAGAATGATCGCACTCAGGAACAAAGCGATAAAAACAAAACATAATGTTAATAATAAAATATTCATTTTGAAGATAAATGTATATGTAAACTTCAAGATAATATATAATGGAATTAATATTTAATGGAATAATTCGTATTTATAGGATTTAGATAACCGAAAAGACCATTATAAATCTATCCATTGGAATGGTAAACTTATCGTTCGAATAGTAACCTGACCATTGGAAGTGTAATCTGACCTTTATGAATAATAATCAGACTATTAAACTAGTAACCTCATATATGGAAACGTAAAAATTTACTTAGGTGACTTATGAAATGAAATATGATATATTTAAATAATGGTACAAGTAAATAAATTTTTTAAAAATGAAAAATTATGTTTTGGTATTTTTGTAAAACAATAATATTTCATTTGTAATTTTATAATGAATATAATGATTTAAAATAAAATTTATTTTCATAAATTAATTAGTAAATTCATATTATTTTTTATTATATTTATTATATAATCTTATGAAAACATAATTAAATTTTCAAAGGAGTTATAAAATCGACTATAATATTAAAATAGGTATTTCTCAAAGCAATGATAATTGTATTTGAAAATTGAACTTATCATATATTGAAAATTATTTCGACAAAATGGATTCCATTTTTTAAATATAAAAGTTTAAAAAAATTTAGGAATAAGTTTTGATATTTTTCAAAAATAGTTGAATTTTTTTTGAATTTTTAAATATGGTAATTTACAGTATTTAAATTTATAAGAAAAATATTTGAATTTTTGAGTTATTCAAGATGTAACAACCCATTAGTATGAAATATAATTCACTAGTTACTATATATATTCACAATAACCAACACTATTTATAGTCTTCAACTAAAATAATAAACCAATGAATATAATAACCAAAAACACCCCTCCTCCCTTTATAAATAGAACCCCCCACCACCCCTTCCCATCATACCTTTTAACCCATGAAGATTAAAAAATCTTGGCCAAACCCTCTCCTACTGACAATCCCAATGTTTGAGTGATTTAGGTCTCACCAAAATGCAAATTCCAAGTTGTTTAAGTGGTCCTTTCAGGAGGATATATTCAGGAGGAAACTTTCTAAAACCACCTCTCTTAATTTATTTTTCTCTTCTACCTTCTCCTCACCTCTTTCATCCATAAGATGGTAATTAATATAGTATCATATATATAATTCAATTTTATATTTATAATTCAATAACTTTTATCCACCCCTTCTCTTATTTCCTCTTATTCAATGAAACGAAAACATTTTCCAAATTATGGCGGTTAACCATCTATGGGGATAATGATTTTTTGGTTTTTACTAATGCCATAAAGGCTATACATTCAGGTATTATTCTGGTAAAACAAAATTTTAATATATAAATTATATCTTATTTCATGTTCTGGAACTGATATATAGACAAAATATTAAATGAAATGAAACTACTCTTTGATGGTCGGAAAAACCACCCAAATAAACAAAACATTAATCATTATTGTTTTACAAAATTAATCATACTTATAGCAGAAATAAAAATGATATATGGGAAAATTTAAAATTATATAAATGAATTAATACCATATAATTTCACTTATGTAGTATTTTTTCATTTTACAAGAACATCCATAAGCATAGAAAAGTTAACCTACCACGAAATTGTGAAATAAACGCTCCCAGAATGACAAAGTTAAAATTTATAACTCAAGAAAATGGATGAAAATGAACTTAATGAAATTATAATTAAAAAAATATAGATTAAAAATTTTATTAATTAAGTAATTAATTATTCTCATTTTATTATGTAGTACATTACTGCAAGTACGGAATACATTCAAACATAAGGTAAGGGATCTCTCCGAACATCCATATTTCATTTGGGTAATGTTTTATCCCACTTTGCATCAAGTTATATCTTAATTATTCTTATATAATTATTCTATAATATGTATATATATTTCAAACATAAATATATATCTCAATTTATATTTCATTGATGGTTAAATACATATTTTAAAAGTTTCCTTTCTCAATTCCTCTTGATATGAAATTATGATTAAATGGAACTTCTATATTTCTTACCCATTTTAAAGTGCCCTCTATAAAATAATTTAAGACAAAAATATTTTAAAAAATCACTCATTTTATCATCAAACCCATTTTATTTAATTTTCTAGTTTTATGAAAATAATTATTCCTTTATCCTTTTATTGTGTCTTTCTTATTTTCCTAAAAACCATGCATAAGTTTCACATTTCTATTGTTACCTTTCCACTTTTTTAGTCTTTTCTACTTAGTTGGACATATTTATTCATGGTCTATTTTTGACCATATGAATCCCCAAGAATTATTTAATCCCTAATTTCATGGATACAATTATGATTTCCCCTTTTTGTATGCCTTATGACATGACTAAATAACTCATTTCATTATGTGGGTAATCCATATGTTTATAACTTATGTTGGATTTCTTCATGTGGATCATATATGCTTGTTTATGTTATGATGGGTGTTCCCAGATAGAGCTTCATGGAATTGGGTAATGTATTAGTCTCATTAGACATTATGTAATGGATTAGGGAGTAAACCTATTCAATTATGGGACATTATCCGTTTATGCCTTCTTACTCATGTTCCATGCTTCATTTCCATATTTATTCCCCTAATGGGATTTTTATCTCACCCATTTTGTTTATATATTCACCAGTATATACTATGCATTTGTAGGAGTTCAAAGGGTTTTAGGATCTAATTATGGATATTAATAAAATATGTTTTATTCTAATTCCATTTTTTATAATTATATACCCAGTATTTTGAATGCACTGGAAATTTTGATCCACGGTTTATATTTAATGAATAATTGTGAATAAAATCATGTAATAATATGTGTAAAAGGATAGGGTCACTATACGGGTTCCACACAATTTTCACTTATCTTAGGCAATCAAAGTTTTGTCATTGGAAAATCCCTTTCTTGAAATCCCATGTCAAAAGAATGGTAAATAAGAAATTCTCTTAAAATAGAGAAAGGTAAATATGAAGGTCATCAGGAATAACACATAACTAGGTTTTCAAGTAATAAAGCATTGGTGGGAAGTGAAAATATATAAATTTAAGAAAAGAGTAAAAAATTATGTAGAGTGATAGGTATCGTTGATCACTAGAAATTGAATGATCAAGAGAAAGTTAACAACCACAAAACCATAAATCTATTATGATTTAAAAAAAATATTGATTCCTCAAATATAAATTTAATAGGATATAAATTTTATTTCAAGATCATTTTCCTAGAGTTGATAGATTATTTTACTATCACTATAGAGAACACCAAAAATTGTACTTACTATTTCATCCTATGGTTGTGCTTCCTCCAATTTAAAATTTATTTCTTACTCTACGAAATAAATATCCAATTTGAATTTTTTATTTACCAAAGAACAAAAACTAACTTTTAATGGGTCATAAGATCCATAAAAGAGTTAAAATTCCTTCAATATGCCTCTAAATATTTACCAAAACTTAAATAGTTATCATAACTTATCCAATATGATATATTAATCACTAAAACTAAATAGTAACACCTAAAGTTCAACATAATCCATTCCATAAGTATTTATCCTTTAAATATTTTTAGTAAAAACAATTCCATATCATCTAACACATTATGTAGGCTAGTGATATTTTTTTAAACCTTGTCAGCCTTCAGTTGTGGGTTCAAACCCTATAAACTTTTTTGATGTAATGGGTTTGTAACTTGGCATGTGGGTTTTACTTTTCCTAAAACCATATTAATATAATTCCTATAATATTCCCAAAAATGTGATTATTATCCTCAAAAACAACATTGGTTCTCTTCTTTTGTCTTAGACTCAATAATTGTCTCTCTATATATATTTTTTACTCATGAGAAAAATATTTTTCCCATAAGTGTACCTTAAAATACTTCCACTCCAGAATCTCTAATTACTCCTCAACCTTAGTGTTTTTAATAAATGACCAAAATTTAGTTTTATCATCATAGAGACAATAAACCACCATGACAAAATTCTCCCTTTAATTACTTCCTAGAGAAAGAAATATTTTCTCTATGGAACTTATCCATTGTTTATATGAAAATGGATTTGTATTCCCATTGAATGGTACAGGTTTATAACACATGAATCAGTCTAACATTGTTATATTTAATGGTGTATCAAGAAGATTGTATATATAGACAAAGTTATTGGTTATAACATAGGTCAGCTTCCCCAATACGGTTATAATTTTATCAGTTCCAGCTGTAGATGTAGCTTCATTATCATTACATAGATGGAAAAACCTAAATAGATTATATACATTGATATGGTTCCCATTCCTTCTTCTAGGTTCCATTTCTAAATAATGTAAGGCACTATATTATATCATAAAATTATGAAATGTAATGTGTAATCAGAAAACTAGTGAAATATTTAACATAAATTGAAAGTTTTATACATTGATAATATAAAAATAATAAACATGGGTTCTTTGAGAAAGTTTTCAAGTTATAAAAATATTTTGAAATCCTTCATTATGGTTTGTAATGAAAACCATAATCATCCCAAGCATATCCCACATGAGTTTTGAAATAGGTGTGTAGTAAGGGCCATTGTTGTCCACTAAGTGATGATCGATTCACAGCCCAATATTCCCTTTTTGATGCTATTACCCATAGGTATAGTTGTTCTAGAACCATGACCACTTTTAGTTTTCATAAAAAGATGTATTTTTAGGAAAAATCATATATTATCTTCCCCTCCAAAACATTAAAATGTTCTTTTATACTTATTCACAAATTATGTCATATACTTATATTTCCCAATCTATATTTTCATAAATTTAGTTTTCAAAGTTTCTACTAAACATCCTCATATTCCAATTTAATGACTCTGACCCTAATAGCCCATATTTGGTGGTTACTTTATTACATTTGTACTAGATATAGGGAATTGCATCCAGAAAGACTGAATAGTTTAGTAGTTTGGGAAAACAAGACACATACTTGAATCTTATATTATATTTTAAAAAATAAAATAAAATCTATAATTTTAATTTAAAATACCATAATTTCCTCTAACATATCCGTAAAAATCAATCATATTACACTTCCTGGAATCCTGGGGAAAGTAAACATAAGAAGGGGTGAGTTCTGATCCTCAGTAAGGGTATGAGAACAACATAATCTATCATGAATATTTAATAAATAATCAAAATGTAAAGTTAAATAACTGAAATACATGTAATTTAATCAATAACTTGAATGTGAATAATAATATCCTAGGAATAAATTATGATTATATAATTCCATATAAATAAGAACACGATCTTTAAACTAATCCATAGATATTATAAATACTCGAATAATCACATGGATATCAATAAATAATATTATAATGATATAATTTATAACTTATAACAACATAACCATACCTTCAAGGCCTAGTTTCAAGACATCTTGCATAAATGGTTAAGCCCGCAACAAAATAACCAAGTTTATTATTTACATGAGACCAACCAATGCATCGGGAAGATATAGTGGGTGTCACCCATCACATAATAAGTCCAATTCATTCCGCATATAAATGGTGTGAAACATAATCAACATAAATATTCATATTTAAAAACTAGCATTCAGAATGTTAATAATCACACCTTTCAATAAACATAATCATAAACCACCTAGAGCAATGTGGTAAATTGTATCAAAATAGTACAAACCCATTCAAATTGGTTATAAACCATTCATATGAATAATAAGGATGATATAATTACAACATATCATTAATATATCATAATTAGAATAAGGGTTATTTTAATGAATGAATAAAAATACCCTAAAAATATTATTAAAAAAATTCTTGATGAATATTCCCTTTCACTTTGAAAATCACTTCAAAAAACTCAAAAATTTCCAAAATATTAGGAAACAAATTTCTCTGAAATAAACCATTTAAACTTTTAGAGGAAGGTTCCGATCAATTTTTTGTCCTGAATTTGGTAAATAATTTTTATGTCGTACATTTTAAAACAAATATACCTTTCACATTTTTTTTAAAAAAAGTCAAAAAATACCTTATTTGGAAAATGATATGAAGATTCATTAATTATTTTTTTAAAAATCAAATCATGGTTAAAATTTTATTTAAACTATCATAGTATAATATTAAAAAAAGTCTTGAAAACATTTTTAGAAAACATGGATTTGGAAGAAAATGATTTTTAAACCGAAGAGAGAAGTAAAGACAAATTTTTTTAAAACACTTTTCTCAATAATTTTAATTATCAAAACGTTTAAAATGGTACTGTTACTTGAAATTTTCATGCATAAAAACAGTATATTAAAATTAATTTTTTATTATAAAATAACCAAATAATTTACTTCAATGCATATTTAAGAATAAACAAACCCCGATTAAAATGAGATTTTGAAATAAACCATTACCACATTGGTAACTATTGAGTTATAATCCCCATGAAATAAATAACACTAAATGAAAATTTAAGTACCATAAAGACAAAGGTATTCATAATATAATATATAAAAAATTTAGTATATAATCCACACCAAATAACTAAGTGTGAAATATTGAAAATGTCTCATGGAAGTAAAAGTGAGACGAGAAACCCTAACCTCTGGTATGAGTTCCTTTATACATGTTAGTACATCCTGAATAATAAATATAAATTTATTATAAATATATTAAAGAAATATAATAATATATTTCATAACATTTTTTACTTAATTATAGTTATCTATGACACATTTATTTACAATTATTTGTAAAAAACATTGTATTGGGTGATAATTGCTTTGTTTTTTATGTATGTTTGGGTTCAGTAATTTCAGACCTTTTAATTTTATCAGGGTTATCTAATAAAAATAATTTTAAAAATGATAAAAATATCATATATAGTCATTAAATAATTATTTATAACAATCTATTAAATTCATATATGGAAAAATTAGCTACACCAATCATGGATACGGTAGGTCATGCGTATGCCTGAATGTTGTTTCACTTTTTCCAACAGATGGAATGTAAGAAAGTTAAATAATATTTCACCATTATAGAAACATTTTTATATCAAATATATCATATATATATATATATATTAAATATATCTATATTACCATCCTTGTAAAAATTAAATCAAAATAATTTCACATTTTAATGTGGAGGCAGTAGTTCATACGTACACAAGAGCGACATTATTGTTTTCCAGTCAGATTGAAAGGAAAGAATGTATATATGATATTATATTTATATAATAATATTAACTTAATATATATCAGATAAATATTTAAAATCTATCATTATAACCACCTGTGATAGGAGGTGATGCAAAAACGAATAACATCAATTCTCAAGGCAGAAGTCTGTTGTACACAAAATCGACCTTTTCATTTCCCATTTAATGGAAGACGATATGGATATATGATATGAAATAAAAAAATATCATTATATAGGATATAATTTTTTTATTATTTCATAATATTTATATAAAATTTTAATTTTTTAGCAATAGAGTTAAAATGAAAACACATGGTTAGGAACTTTTCCTCTTCATTAGACAACCTCTTTAGGTTTATACGTAAATCATTCCAATATTGAATTCATTAAAAACCATTAAGGCCTATATTATGTAGTGATATATTCAAGAAATATATTTTGGTATTTTTTGGATGAACCAAAAAAAAATTTCATTGTGAATAGGAGAGGAGAGGGGTGACCTTTTATAAGTGGGGGAGAGGACACACTTGAAATTTTTGAAAACAAAAAAGAGATAACCATGTTTTTTACAAGTCAAAAGGCACAAATATATCTCATTATATAACCAATAATTATATAACGTGTATATAGGAATATAAAATAGTAATTTTAAAAACTTTTAGGTCATATTAAAACTTATCATTTTATTATAACCCCTTCGTAAACCCGCTTTAACCTTAACTGTGGAAATTAATTTTTAATATTTTTATTATCCGTTATGAAAAAAAATTAAGTGGACCTTATTATATAATAATAAATATTATTATTCTAAATATATAACTTATTTTTAATTACATTCATGTAAGTGTAAAATTTTTATTTAAATTTAAAACTATAGACGCGACGGAAAAGATATTTTCCCAAGAAGAAATTTTCATAAATACTGAAAGTTTTAATAAAAAATTTCAATATGAATTTTATTTTAATGAACTAATTTGAATTTATTATAACTTAATTGAACTAATTTTACTTATAAAACAATTCTAAACCAAATGGAATTCTAAATTCTTTAAAAAATGGCAGTTTTTAATAAAAAAACATTATTTTCAATATTCATCAAAATATTAATATTTTCAAAGCTCCTAAAAATTATATATAAGATAATTTTGAGGTTATGATTTCAAAGATAAAGTTAATTTTTTAATAAAAATTTATAAAAGTGTTAAAAATTATTTTAATTCACATGTGAAAAGCACGACAAAACCACGTTTTAAAAAACAGTTTTTTAAAAAACATTTCGCTTTCATTCAAATGATTCTTATTTCATTTCTAATCATTATATAACAATTAAATTTAATTTATACACGTTTAAACCATATAATTTTCATATTTTAGTCCTTTATATTCACACCATTCAATATAATGGCTAGTTTACAATAATATACTATATTATAGTTCATTTAGACTTTGGGTTCCATGTACTGTAAGTTTTTGAAGTGATTAAATTTAAAGAAATATATTTAATTGGTAATTTAATAAAAGTGACTTTTGTATTATATGATATAAAACATAATTCAATTATTTTTAAACTCTAGGTATGTTACATCAATAATATTCTATAGAATGAAACCAATAGTAGTTGTTGTATAAATATATAACAGTTGTGAGATCCAATACTTATTAACCTTAAATAAATCAATGGAGACAAATTTTCCACATTTGAAGAATACCCATTGGACATTTTAATACCATGAAAAAATTAAAAAAAATGATCTTCACACTCTTCACTAATTCTTGACAAGATGGAGGTAAATATATTTCATTTCCCTTCATAGTGGGAGATAACTCTAAACATATACCTATAGATATTAAGTTCAAAATTTAATTCAATCAAAATTTTGTTTTTCATTTAATATCTTAAAATTTTCCAATAAAATTTTCACATATTTTTTTCTCAACATGCATAAACTCAATGTTATGTTTTACCTCAAAAAGTATCTATTAAGTTATAACAACTAATATGGGTTGTTTCTTCCACTTATTAGTTTGATGGCTTGAACTTATGGAATTTAAAATTTTGAGAATGTTTTTTTCACCTTTTTGTAGTATTATTTAGTTAATAATGGTTATGTGGGGAATAAAACGCTTTTAAAACCTTAAATTATATTTTTAATATTCTATAATGACAATCTATTCATAAAAATATTTTATTTCTAATGCACAATTTCTTTCTCCCATTATGTAATTCATGAAATGAAATACATTTTTAAAAAATAGAATATGATTTATATCCCTTAATATTGTTTCTAGATATATTTTCATATGAAGGAAAGTAATTTAAAGTGAATATTACTGTAACATTCAAGAGAAATTACGCTATCCTATATACCATGAAAACTATAATACCTTCCTCCCATAGAAATTTCTAATCATCAATAAGTGGTGAGAAATTAGCATCAATATCATTTCAAGATATTTTGGTCTAGAAATAATCATAGTCAACATAACATATATTTTCTCATACATACTTTTGTTGAACATTTATATACAACTAACACTGAGGGAAATAAAATATATTGTATATATGGGCTTCAATAAGTATTCATTCCATCTGTGCACAATTCCATTCTTTGATTTATAACATTATTTCCAAAAATAGGAAATATTTTTCAAATATATTCCATTATTTTGAATCAGTGGAGTGGCATAGATTTTCATTATATATTCACTCATATTTATCTCATCTTACTCTATTTTCAACATTTTAATTTGAAAATAGATTCTTCAAATGAGGAATTATTGGAAGATTTTGTATTTCCTTTGTAGTAGGTTTGGTGTATATTCTTAAAAATAAACCACAACTAGGTTTCACATCCATTTTATATCATGATGTCCCATATTTATGGAAGTTTGATTGAATTTCATATTCATTCCTATACAATACATGGATATTGGGGAAATAATTGATTTTATTATATCCCAAAACTATTAGATATAATTTTTTCTATCATAACTAGAATCTACTATATTATTTTTTTCTTGAAGTAACTCTTTCAAATTTTCAAGAAGTTCACTGAAACCATTACCACTTTGACCATTTTTTCCTTTACATTTTACCAATATCATCATTATTAATAACATTGTAAATTTAATACCACTTAGGCATAGTTCTTTCTTAGTATATCTATAAAATATTTCAACACATGCAATTTTTTCAAGGGTTCCAATACCTATATCATAAATTAATTATTCAATACGATCAACTTTCTAATTTTGAAAATCTTCATCAACATTATATCTTGAATTATTTATTATTTAACTGTGATAAGTTTAGCATGTATAACTATGATTAAAACCGTAGAAAATCATATGGTATTTTATTTCTCTATAAACTATTTTTTCATATTCAAACACTTCATGCATGGATACAAAATTAGATCTTTTTTCCAATTTTTAATTTATAAAATTCAAAGAAATCATCAACCCCTATCTCATATTCTTCACGAGTTCTTCATGCATTTATCCAAATAAGATCCTCTGATTACTTAAATTTAAAATATAATAGATTTGATATATTAAAACAAATAAATATTTAAACATATGAAGAAATATATAAATGAATCATATAAACAAAAAAATAAAAAAATATCAATAAATATAAAACATATAGATTAAAGTTATATATACACATTTAAAAATAAAATATATAAACATATAATAAATATATATAGTTAATTGACCATTTTTTCATAATAATTTAATTAAAATGAGAAATTATAAAAAAAGAAACATTCAAAAAATGAATAAATAATTATAAAATAATAAATGAACTCACTATTTAATCATAAACATGAAATCAAAAAAATATATTCATAAATTGTTAATAAAAACGAAAAATTATAAAATATAATAATTAATATGATAAATAAATGAAAACAATATAATAATTGAATACAATATTTATATCAAAAATAAATAAATAAATAAAATTTAAAAATGATAAACAATTAAGAAATCTGTTAAATTGAGAAAATAAAAATTGAACTGATAAAAGAATTTAGATGCAGACATTATATCTATGATAAACAAAAGATGATAATAAAAAAATTCACATTTAATTACATTAAGTGGGAGAGTAATTAGTAAAAAATAAATGTATAAAATTCAAATCCCAAACATATAATAAAATAATAAACAAAAAATATAAATCCAATAAAAAATGTAAATAAAAATGGAATATCAGCTAAAAATAGAGACAAAAACATATTAAAAATCTCACATATTTTAGGTAATTAATTGGGACCATGGTTGAAAAAAAAGATCGGTGACGATGATTGGTGAACTTGAAGAAAAGATTCATAATGACACTGAGATCATTAAATACATTAGAGAAAAGTGAAATAGGAATTAAATAAGTGAAATTTTAAATAATTATAGATGAATAGAGTGTAACGAGGGTTTTTGTGACTTGTGAAAGTGAGAGTTTTAGACTTATGGGTTTGATGGAATGAGTTTCAAGAGTCAAAATTCATATGCCTTTTAATTTTTATTTTTGGTCAGAGTATAACACTCAATAGAGGGGAATTGACTTCCTATAAAATTTTATGTTCAAATTTTATTATTTAAAGTTATCCCAAATTTAACATTCAATTAACCAGTTAGCCAGTAGTTAATTTATAAGATATTTAATGTTCAGTTAATTTCTCAAAAGAGTGATTAGTTCTCAATTGTATCAACTTGATAATTAATACAACTTTTAAACTAACCTAATAATTCAATATTGTTATAAGCACTTTGTAATACTAACTATCAAAGTTCAATTTAGTTTTATGAAATATGTGATAAAAAATAGTAAATCTAAATTTAAAACACAGTGGAAATGAAGCAAGAGTTTAAGTATCAAGTAGAGACTTAATCCTCCCCACTTGGTGACCACCTTCCACCAAGTAGTTTAAATTAATAAATATTTTGATCCATACCCTAGATTAGGGTTCAAAACAGCACACATGCTTTCCAAGTCAAAAGAACTCTACCACAGTTCTTCGTGTGTACAAACTACCAGGTCATGCAAGGACCTCTTCCACAATTATCTATGGGAGTAAAAAGATGTAACAAGGTATAAGTGGAAGGATATCTTTTATTCTTCTTTTTGATATAGGAGACAGTTTTTTTCTTTATAGAAAGATACACACACTGCTCAAAAGTTTGTAAAAATTCACACAATATAGAAACTAAATATAAGAAACTATTTAGAAGGCTCTTTATGTCTTGGGATGTAGCTCTGGACTCTTCAGATGTAATTGAGATGTGGTTGGAGTCTTCTTCTGGAAGTTGATACTGAAACAGAGTGTCTTATTCAAGCTTCCAGGTAAAAGTATGTTTATGTAGGTATATCTTTCTCCTTCTTTGATATTCTGAGTTAATTTTTCAATTGGATGTATAGATTTATTGATATTCCCTCGTGTGTTCTTAATTATGTTCTTGAGTTCACCGTTGGTGTATAAGAGTCTTGGATGTTCTTCTGTCTATCTTACACGAGGGAACACCACACTTCTATTCCATTCTATTCTCTTTGTATCTTGCTTCTCACATAAAAAATGCTTTTTATACTTGAGGGACTATAAAGAGCATGTTCTTTCCACTTTCATAGGTTAATCATACCTTTTACTATCTGCTAAAAGTCCTTAAAAATTATTAAATATGTTAGTATCATTAAATGACTCAAATATGACCATTAGAGAAAATTTTAATAAATGAAAATTTAAAGTCTATCGATGAGTCCTAGTTTGGTGATTAAGTCCGTCAGTGAGTCCTCTGTCAGTATATCCTTATATCGATGACTCAACCCATCGGTATGTCACTCTATCGGTATTTTCATACATCGATGACTCATTACATCAGTGCGACATTTTAACTATCGGTGACACCGTGTGTCGGTAGCACCATGCATCAATAGTTCACTTGTACTGGTGGTAGGTCGATTGCATCGGTAGGTCATCTGCATTGGTAAGTCATATGCATCAATTGGTCATCTTCCTGTTAGTGACTCATAAGCATCAGTGTTTCATTTGTCTATCAGTGTCTCGGTTCTTCTATCGGTGTGATTGACTCATACTTAGATAATTTTAGATGTTCTATCTGTCTTATAGTATAGCAAAGTCATAATTTTTTTATTCCCAAAATTACACATAGAAAATTAGATATAATCTTGTTTAGACTTAAACAAACATAATTAGTTATATCACTGAAATGATCTGATATACTAGATAAGATTTGACATAATTTAGGGTCTGTCATGAGGTAAGATATATGTAAATATGTGAAATTATTTGTGATAATTAATAACATTATAGTCAGAGATAGTGGCTAACAATCTTTTATGGGCCAACAATATCCCCCTTTTTGATGATCAAAAATCATGTCATTAGTAAGTACCATTGAAGAATGACTAAAGTAAAAAATCTGATTATTAGCTACCATAAGGATGAATAGGTTCAAAAATAATATTAGAGATTGAAATGTATGAGAGTAACATACAAAAATAATAATATATAAACACATAGTAATTATTAATAATAATACTTAAAAAATTTCTCCCGCTTTTAGAATTAGAAAAAACTGGAAGGTTAAAAACTAAAACAAAAAAGTAGAAACAGTGAATTGGTAGTCATAATAAAATTATACTGGAAGACAAAAAATTACAAGCACTTATCCCTATAAAAAAGAATATATCCACACTACTTATGAGGGTCATGGGGTTCCTTCCCATTATCATAGGGATCAGTGGTAGGTCCAGTAGATGGTGGTGGAGAACCAAGAGCATCTGAAGGGATCTTTAGTGGAGGCAAATGAATTCTATCTGGAATAGTTTGTGCCAAGCTTGGTTTTTGCTAGGATAACCGGTGAGGTTGAGGTTTTTCTGTGATAACAGACCAGATTTGGGTCAATGCTTAATCAACTGACATTGGAGAGGAAGTAATTGGTGGATCATAGTGAAGAGAAGCAGTAGCTGGAACAATAATTTATTCACTCTATACATAAAGATATGGCTTCAACAGTTTGATGAAATACTCAATAATTTCACCACTATATTTCATTTCTTTCTAAAATTCATAATTATTCTCAAAAAAATTATCCAACAGATGATCGAAGTCCTATAATTTCTTGACTTTTTCATTGAATTATTTTGTAACTGGGGGTAAAGTAATTTTTTTTTCAAATACTTAAAATGACTTGTCAACTTGTTCTTGGAGTAAATCTTGCAGAAACATGAATTTATCCTTTTTATAAGCTCTTCCTCAGCTGCAGATGCTTCCTTCGTGTATAATCTGACCATGTCATGCATACAATCACAATTCTTCTTAATATTTTTTAGGTTGGATAAGATAGAGGTATAAAATAGATATTTAATCTCATCTTCTACAATGGTTTTTGATTGCCTTAGTATCCAGAGTCTATGTGGTCTGACCAGATGTGGAAGGAATATTAGTAGGAGTTGAGGTTGAAGCAGATTGGACAATTTACTTTACTTATTTTCTGAGTATGTAAACATCAGGAACTTTAAGATGAGAAACAATCTCTTTAAGTCCTTTCATGACACTCTCCATTGTATTTCTTTACTTAGTACTTAAATAATTAATGTCAATAGTTAACTTATTCATCTCATTCCCAAGCTTGGTGTTTCTTTCCACAATTGTTTCTTCAGTTGTAATAAAATTTGGATGAATTCCCTTTATCTCCATCTGTGAAACTGAAATAACATCAACTTGAGATACACTGGTTTATTCAGGAGTAGAACTAGAAGTTTTACGTTGCCTTACACTATCGACCGTAGACAGGATAGCTTTCAGTTTATTAATCAACTCAGTGTTTTCTCTTCTATATTCATCAATCCCATATCTCATCTGATATTTTTCTGAATGTCTTATAGATGAACAAATGTATTTATTTAATTTTTCTAAATCAGACCTAGTGACATAGTCACTAGAAAGGATTTCAACCACTAGTTCTCTTGCAATAGTTACCAACACTTCATCATCTGAATCTTTTTAGTGTAATCCTAGTGCCACATACCCGGGATTACATGCCCATTCATCAATTATATCATCATCCAGATGAGTAATAGTATCAATACTTACTCTTCCAAATTGATTCCATTCTTTAGCTTGATTTTTTCTTTCATGAGGTTCCCCTTAAATCTGAGCTTCTCTTACGGGTTTCTCACCTTCAACATGATGTTTTTTTCTTTCATAAACCAAAGGAGGTATAGTAATTTTTTGAGCTTCCACTTGAGGTAAAACTTCAGGTTCTTCTCTCACTCCAATAATAACATCAGAAGATTCTTCCAACTGAGCCTGAACCAAAACTTCATTCATTTCAACATCTTCACCCTGATCACCCTTATGATTTTCATTCTCACTTTCATTGCTTTAATAATCATCATGTCCAGAGACATGTTATTATTTTTTATTCTTATCACCATCTTCTGCACCTTCTTCCTCTTCACTAGCACCACCACCTTCACCATTTTCATTTTTTTCTACTTCTTATTCAGAGAAACTTCATCTACTTACATATTCCAGACTATCTGGTAATTCTATCTCCTCATCTCTATTATCTTTAAAAGTGGGCTCGTTAGAGGTTAAGGTAAGTGGAGGACTAGGAGCTCTAAAGGAAAAACATTTTTGATTTTTTTGTTGTGTCAGGATCACTCTAATCATCAATAGGTGATCCTTGTTATCTAACTGGAGTGACAGGCTTCTCTTCCTCTTCTTCTGAAGAATAAATAGCTTTTTCATTTGGTACCAAGACAGGATTGGATATATTCTTAGGTCTAGTTGGATGATCCACTGGATTGAATGTTTCATAGATTTTATATTCATCTCCATCCCATTCTCTCTTCCATGGGTTCCAGTTGATTTTCATTCTCTTAGAAATCTCATTACTGAGGAAGATCACACTGCACTCAGAAATAGTTTCTTCACCTTCATCTACACAACCTCATATTAGCATAGTCAAGATCATCCTTGGATAGAATAGGGAATTAGTTTTTTAAGAATATTTGATCATCTCATTTATGTGCACAGCAAGGTATCTATACAAATTTACTTTCATCCCTTTTCTCAATAGATAAACCAAGTATACATCTTGATATTTCAAAGAAGAAATGTCCCCTTTCCTGGGATAGATTTGATCCTGGATAAAATTAAACATGATTCTAAATTCTCTAATTAACTTTGTAGTAATAGGTATTATATGCTCATCATTATAAGTAATCTCCTTTAACCCTTCCTCAAATAAAAATCATATCACTATCAGGTTTATAGGTCCCTTAATATTCATAAAATACACCTACATGAGGAAATTTAATACATTCATCCCAATGTACAGAAAAGAAAGAGATTATATTCCGATTTAATATGGATTTTATCTAGGCAACATCACTTCCTTCTAACAAAAACTCCATATTCATGTAAAACACATGAACAAGATTCGAGTAAAAGGGTTGTTCATTATTTGAGAACCCCTCAAGACAACCTTGACCTTGTAGTACCTTGAGTAGCATAGACTTTCTTTCTAATATCCATTCCAAAAGAAATTCCCCGTCTGGAGTTAAAACACGATTTTCCAGAGTAGGATTTACGAGTGATGAAGATTTTCTTGATTCTCCTTTCTGTTTATTAGAAGCACGATAAACATAATCATAAATACATTAGTTCACACGCACCATTCCAATCCATTCAGACTGAATGTTAGAAGGTGAAAGGTTGGGGGTAAAGAGAGAGAAATGATTGAGAGTGTGTAGAGGTAAAGGAGTAGAGTGGATCGATTCAAATTTATATCATTATGGGATTTTGAAATTACAAAATTGTAAAATCATGAATGGGGTTCAAGAAAATTAAACAAATGGTGTTGTTTTGATAAAAAATAAAATGTGTAAAAATAGTGAGTCATCAGTGTCGGTATGACATATTTCTCATAACACCAACGGTGTCGGCATGACCACTGCAACAACATGACTTAGTATCAATGTCGGCATGACGACTATGTCGGCATGAAAAACTGTTAGTGTCGGCATGACAAATGTGTCGACATGATAAAGAATCAGTGTCGGCCTGAAAACCTTAAAAAAATCAAAGGAATATAAACACAAGGTCTTATAGATTGATCATTCCAAACTTATGTCTGATGTAATTTATTTTTTCAAAGTTCAATAGCTTAGTGGATATATCAGAAAGAAGGTATTCAGTGCTAATATAATATAAACTGATATCACCCTTTTTATAATGATCAATCAAAAAGTGATTCCTTACATCAATAGGTTTTGTTCGATAAAGAGAAACAGGGTTCTTAGAAATGTTAATATCACTTATATTGTAACATTTTATAAGTATGTGTCTAAATTGATTCCCATAGTCTAGGATAGTGTGTTTCATCTACAAAATCTGAGAACAATATCTACCAGCAACAATGTATTCTACTTCACCAATAGAAAATGCAACATAAGTTTGTTTCTTACCACACCAAGAAACCAAAGACTTTCCCAAAAAGTGACATGTTCCAGAGGATCTCTTTCTATCTACCTTGAATCCACTAAAATCAGTATTAAAATAACTCACTATATCAAATGACTATCCTTTAGGATAAAACAAACCTAAATTTATAATATGTTTGAGGTATTTTAAAATCCTTTTAATAGAATTTAAGTGATATTCCTTAGTATTATCTTGAAAATAGGCACAAATACACACACTAAACATTATACTTGGCCAACTAGTAGTCAAGTAGAGAAAAATTCCTATCATTCCTCTGTAAGTGGTTTGATCAACAGATTTACCATCTTCATTAAGATCCAACTTATAAGTAGTAATAATTATAGTGTCACTACTTTTAATTATACCAAATACAAATATTTTTTAAAAGGTATTTTTTGTATTTAGTTTGATTTAAAATGATACAATCTTTATTTTAAAAAATTTCAAATCCTAAAAAGAATTTGAGTTCACCCATCAAACTCATTTCAAATTCACTTTGCATCATTTTAGAAAAATAAATACATAAAAAATTTCTTGAAGATCCCAGAATAATATCATCTTAATAAATTTGAACAACTAAAACATATTTAGAAATTCATTTTATAAAGGGATTAAAATCAGAAATTCCTTTTGTAAAAACTTTCGTAATGAGAAAAGTACTTAATCTATCATACCAAGCTCTTGGAGCTTATTTTAAACCATATAAAGCTTTTTGTTAATTTGAAAACATGATTTTAAAAATGAGGGTTTGTAAAACAAGGGGCTTTCCAAAAAAACACCCTCAATTATATATCAATTTAGGAATCCACATTTAACATCATTTTGATAAACTGGAAATTAATATGGGCAACATAAGAAAGAAGGATTATGATGTTCTCAAGTTTAGAAACTTTTGAAAATTTTATTTATAGTCAATTCCATATTCTTGAATATAAATTTGTGTTACCAATATATATTTATCACTGACAATATAACCCAATTCATCTACTTTATTCCTAAACACCCACTTAGTGCCTATGGTTAAGGTGACTTTGGGTCTATCCACAAGTTTCCAAACTTTATTTCTTTCAAATTGATTATGTTCTTCTTATATAACCATCACCAAAAATTCATCATTAATTACATCATTGATGTTTTTAAGTTCAATATGGGAAAAAAGTCTTGATGTTCCACCAAATTTCTAAGAGAATCTCTAGTTTTTGTCCCTTAATCTAAGTCTCCAAAAACAGCATCTAATGGATGGTTCTTGAGAGTTCTAGTTGGTCTAGAAAAGAAGGGGCTAGTAATTTCGGGTTCATCTATATGTTTGGGTTCATCGTGTCCAGAATATAATGAATTTCCAAAACTGTTTGATTTAACAGATTTATGGATAAGAGGATTAGATGATTTTTCATTTATGTTCATATTTGACACATCATCATCAAGGTTGTCTTGGGAGGTCTTAGTTTCATGTGGATCTATTTCATCAAGTTTTATATGAACAGACTCCTCCACACACTTGGTTCTTTTATTAAAGACTCTATAGGATTTTCTAGAGATTATGTATCCTAGGAAGATTATTCTATCACTCTTGGATGAAAATTTGTCAACATTGTCCTTTTTATTAAGGATATAGACTTTGCAACCAAAAAAATTGAAGTAAATAACTTTGGATTTTCTATTGTTCCACAACTCATAAGGAGTCTTATTGAGGATAGGTCTGATTAAGACTCTATTAATTATGTTTAATGTTTTATTCAAAGCCTCAGTCTAAAATTAAACAGGTAGATTATATTCATTAAGAGTTTTTTGGGCTATCTCTTGTATGGTTCTATTTCTTCTTTCTACAACTCCATTTTGTTGAGGTTTCCTAGCAGCAGATACTTTATGACTATCACCATTGTGAGAGAAGAAAGATTCAAAGTATTTATTTTCAAACTCACATCCATGATCAATTTTTAATTATTTTATTCTAAGTACACTTATATTTTTAACTGTTTTAGCATACTTGGTGAATTCTGTACTTGCTTAACTTTTTTGTGATAAGAAATAAGTCCAATTATACCTAGAACATTCATCTACAAGAACATAAACATAGTACTTACCATTTAAACTAGAAACATGAGATGGTCTAAACAAGTACATGTGAACCAACTCTAAAGGTTGATCAGTTGAAACTTATTTTTTGATTTGAAATATATCTTGTGTTGTTTACACTTTTGACGGGGATTACAGACTTTTAATTTGAAAACATAGGTTTGGTTAGATCCTTGACTAGTTATTTTCTTGTGAGAATTCTGAGAGAGTATACATTACAGTGTCCTAATCTTCTATTCTAGATCCAAGAATCTTTATGAAAGGAACTTAAACAAGAAAAAATTTGAGAAACTAAGGAATCTAAGTAAATAGAATATACATTTTCATTCCTAATAAAAAACAATACTAATTAATTTTTAGATTTAAAAACATTGCAAGCATCATTTTCAAATTTGATATGAAATCCATCATCACCAAATTATGAAATACTAAGAAAATTATATTTCAATCCATCAAAAAAATGTAATTTAGAAATTAAAACTAATTTAGAGTTACCAATTAGGTTAAATCCAATTATTATTCCTTTAGAATTGTCACCAAAGGTGACATATCCACCATCAATATTGATTAAGTTATTGAAGAATAAATATTCTTCTGTCATGTGTCTTGAACATCCCCTATCCAAGTACCACTAACTCTTGAAGGAGTTATTCATATAGATTTCTTATAGAATAATCAAACAAAGGTATATTTTGGTACCCAGGCTTGTTTGGGTATAGTAACATTAGTAATCAGTGATTTAGATACCCACATTTTCCTTACGGGTTTCCTATAATCATAATGTAACATATTTTAAAAATATACTATATTTAGTCCCGAAAAATTAAAGGTAGTAAACGATTTTCCAAAAGTAGAACTAGCAGCAGAATTTTGATTTTTAGGTAGCAGAATAGATTTTTCAGATTTAGTAACAAAATTTTTCTTTGATATGTTTCTCTGTCCAGGTTGATATCCAATAGTAGAAGTGTACTTAGGAGCTATCTATTTACCAAGAATTTGAGTAAGTGTATTTTTTTCATTGGTAAACTTTTCTAGATATTTCTTCAATTGCTCATTAGAAATTTTTAATTAATTTTTTTCATTGAGTGATTGACCATTATTTTCCTTTTTAGTAGTAAGTTCTGACATAATATTTACAGTGAGAGCCTTTTGTCTCTTTAATTATTTATATTTAACTTTCAATTCAATTCATGTCTCTTCCATCATGTTACATTATTCAAATAGTTAATCACTTGTCATATTTTCATAATCGCTTCCATATCTAGAATAGTAAGAATTGTTTGTAAGTTCTGACTTAATGTGTTTTTTTCAAAAAACACATACTTCTAATGTTATATCTCTCATCATGAGACGATACTGAATCACTGGATCTACCCTCAGAGGCAATCCAGGTGGCATTCAAAGCTTTCTTAAAATTCTTGTCATTTTTTCATACTTCTTATTATATATTAATTTTTGAAAGTCATATTTTATATGCCCTATCCTCTTACATTCATAGAAGTCAATCTCCTCTGATTTTTAATTTCTTTTCCAATCCTTTTTCCAGTTTCCCTTGTTATCATATCTTCCTTTATAATTGGGTTTCCCGAAGAACTTCGTTTTCCTATAAAATCACTTTAATCTTCTATCCATTTGAGTCATATATCCATCACTATCTGTGGATGATGCATCAATATAATAGATTTCAATAGAGGCAATCACCTTATCTTTTTCCTTATTTTTAGAGGTAGTAGTCTTGAAGGAAACAAATTTTCTCTTAAGTTCATCATCTTCTTCCTTGTTGACTTTCAACTCTCCCGCATACATCATCAGTTTTCCAATGATTTCATTGACAGATAGTTTGGTAATGTCACATGATTCTCTAATGGAGATATAAGTTCCTCTCCATCTATCTAGTAAACATCTAATAATCCTATTAATTTGTTCCTTGGTAGTAAAATCTCTTCCCAGAGAGATCATAGTGTTCACTATTTCATTAAACTTGAGATACATGTCAGAAATAGGATCATCAAGATTTATTTTAAAGTTATCATATTTAATTGTATATGTGTTAAGTCTCATTTTCTTAACACTAGAAGATACTTCATGTGAAACAGATAAGGCATCCCAAATTTCATGGGTTGTTTTACATGTATAAATTTTGTTAAATTATTCATCTCATAAAGAATAGTATAATAAATTCATGGATTTTCAATTATTCATATAATTAGTCTCATTTGGATCATCAAAAGTAGTTCAAGCAATAGAATAAATCTTACATTCATCTACGTTTGAAGACCAAATTACAAAACTCACGCTTTCTAAGGGCATTTTCATTTTAATTTTCCATTGTGAATAGTTTTTTCCATTAATGAATGGAGTTCTATTGGTATCACCACCTTAAAATCTATTACATACTAAAACTTTAGAAAACAGATTTTAAAGAGATAAAAATTTAGAAATAACATAAATTTTAATATATTTAAAATACAACTAGAATCACAATTGAAAAATTTGAAAGAGCTTTGAAAACTGAAAATTCCAAAACCTCTTATACCAAATGTTGGTCGGAGTAGGACACTTAAGAAGGGGTGAATTGAGTTACTATAAAAATTTATATTAAAAAGGTATTATTTGAAGTTCCCTAAAATTTAAAATTTAATTAACCAGTTAAATAGTGGTGAATTTATAAGAGAATGATTGTTCGATTAATTTCTCAAAAGAATGATTAGTTCTCAATTGTATCAATTTGATAATTAATCAAACTTTTTAAACTTACCTAATAAGTCAATACTTTTATAAAAATTTTCTAAGGCTAACTATCGGAGTTAAATTTATTTTTATGAAAAATATGATAAAACAGAGTAAAACTAAAAGTAAAAAATGTAGTGGAAATGAAGCAAGAGGTTCAGTGCTAACAAGAGACCTGATACTCTCCACTTCATGATCACCTACCACCATGATGTTTAAAATAATAAGTAGTTTCATCCATGCCTTGTTTCGAGGCTCACAACAGCAAACAAGTTGTCTAGGTCACAAGACCTCTACCACAGTTCTTCGTGGGAACAAACTACCAAGTCACACATGGACCTCTTCCACACTTATCCATGAGAGTAAAAATGTGTAAGAAGGTATAAGTGGAAGGATATATTGTATCCTTAATTTTGATACAGGAGACAATGTGTTCTTTATAGATATATACACACAAGACTTGAAAGTATGTAAAAAGGAAAACAACAAAGAAAATAAATCTAAGAAAGAATTTAGAAGGCTCTTTGTGTCTTGAGATGAAACTCGGTACTCTTCATATGTAACTGAAGTGAGGTTAGAGTCTTCTTCTAGAAGTTAACACTAAAATAGAGTGTCATGTTCTAGATTCCAAGTACAATAATGTTTCTGTAGGTATATCCTTATTTTTCTTTGATATATTGAGGTACTTTTTCAATTAGATGTACAGCTTGATTGAGATTCCCCGGTGTGTTATTCATTTTGTTCTTGAATTCACAGTGGGTTCATGAGTTTCACAAATTTTCTTATTTCTATCTTATATGTGGGAACACTGCACTTCTCTTCAATTCTATTCTCTTTGTATCTTTATTCCCTCTTAAAAATGCTTTTTATACTTGAGGGATGACAAGGAGCATGTTCTTTTCATGTGCATAGGTTCATTGTACCTCATACTATCTGCTAAAAGTCCTAAAATTGATTATTAAATATTTCAGTGTCATTAAATAACTCAAATATGAGCATTATAGATAAATTTCATAAATGAAAATTTAAAGAGTCTATTAGTGAGTTCTGATTCGGTGAGTCGTATGTCGGGGACTCAACCCATTGGTATGTCATTCTGTCGGTCATTCCATACGTTGGTGACTCATTACTTCGATGAGTCATTTTAACTATCAGTGAGTCCATGCGTTGGTATCACCATGCATCGGTAGGTTACTTGTACTGATGGTAGGTTGATTGCATCTGTAGGTCATCTGCATCGGTAAGTCATATGCATTGGTATGTCGTATGTCTATCGATGAGTCATATGCATCGGTGAGTCATTTTTCTATTGGTGTCTTAGTTCTTCTTTTTGTATCAGTGAATCATACTTAGATAATTTTAGATTTTCTATTTATCTTATAGTACAGCAAAGTCAGAAAGTGTTAATACCCAAAATTACACATAGATAATCAGCTATAATCATGTTTATACTTAAAAAAACATAATTAGTTATATGGTTTAAATGATCATATATACTAGATAATCTTTGACATTATTTAGGTTCTATCATGAGGTAAGATATATGTTAATATATGACCTGATTTGCGATAATAAAAACCATTATAGTCAGAGATATGAGACAACATTTATTACAAGTTTCTAGTGTCATTTATATTATAACTAGTGTAAAAAAATAATTTTAACATTATCTATTATAATAACAGACATAAAAACTAAGGGGTTTCACATCAGTTATAAAAACTAATATTTTAACCCCACCAGTCAGGGTTTTCATGCTGGTTACAAATAACCGATCTTAAATCCCTGATGTGAAATCTAATTTTTCTAGCATTGTTACTCTCTATATAACCCTTTTATATTATCTACCATCCCATAATCATTTGTGGTTTCATGTTTATTGTGAAGTTTTGACTTCATAGAGACAATAATTAATATAGATATGTCATGAGATTCCCTTTTATATTTATAATAAATGCTTTTATCTTCTTAACTATATTATTCAGAAAGAGTTTTCTCATGATATTATTTCTTCAACACATAAAACTTTTCTTATTTCTTGAGAATAATTCCCAAGTTTCTATATCAGTATTAAAAGTTACTTACATTAATCCTCTCTTTCTCTCATACTGATCTCAAGTCCATGTTTTATGGTGATTACATTTATCTATAATTTTATATCTTATTGGATAAGTGTCATGTTATTACCTTTATTTAATAATGAATTTTATAAAATTAATTCCCACTAAAGTAATGACCACTTTTAAATCCATAATATCTATTAGTGGGATAAGATCTATATTTCACTAAGTAAATATTCCACTTTTGTGTTCTGATAATTATATAAATAATTATGTTTTCCATCATTCCAATCATATCTGACATGACTCTTGTATGGTTGAGCGAAAAAAACCCTTACCTAATCCATCATATTGATAAACTCAACATTATTTTTATGGAATCCTTACCAAGGGTTACGTTCTAAGTTTAATCCAAAGAAAACACAAAAACTAAGTCACATGATTATTTGGGTCACATCAATACTTCATTTCCTTACAGAAGATTATTTTATGGAACCTTGCATTGGAAAATCCTACCTAATTGAATGATCATAGTATTGAAAGGTGTTTTCATTAGAATAAATTAGACACTGAGTATTTTAATGGGGACTTAATCTCACCTTGTTATCTCATGTATACTCTTTACATGTATTCATGCATCTAATGATTTATTCTATAATCTATATTCCTTCCACAAAAAAATATGTTAAAACCACATGTGTAACTCTTCACACAACCCATAGTGTGTATTACTAACCCAAATTAAAATCCAACTACATTAACAAATATACAAATTCATCCCATGAATTAGGTACATGAAATTATTTCATGTAATGTCTCAAAATAAAATGAAACTAACCATTCTAAAAAAGTTAAGCATTTAGCATAGGTGGAGAACCCCAACTTTTATAAATAGAGCTTAAGATCCCTATCCAGTGGGAATTCTAACATAAATTACAACTACTCATGGTTCTTTACTCAAGAGAGAATTTAATTCCATTATAATTCTAAAACCTAATATGTAAAAACTATAATTAATTTTCTAGTTCAACATAATAACCTAATACAATATAAAAACAAGGTTTAAGAATGCTAAATCGACTATTATACCCATCATGTAACTATTTAGATACATGATTGTTTATTTATCGAAGTAGTTTAACACTCTAAAAAATGTACAAATACATTCATAATATAACATTAATATTTATTAACAATAAATCTAGTAATAATATTAAAAAAATGAGTAATTCTTACATTGAAACAATATATAAATATATGTGAAAAAAAATCAAAAATAAATTAGAATTATTTTATAGTTTATGCATCAAAAAATGAAAAAAATCACTTTTACCCAATATAAACATTTAATATTATGATTACTATAGTTTTAATAAAAAATCATTCATATTCCAAAATATTAGATACTTTGATAAAATATTTATAATAATATAATCGCTTCATATATTTTCAAAATATTTTATATTATTTAAATACCTTATTTTATTTTATTTTAAATATTCATCATATCATCCAAAAAATTTGGATTGGTTTAAATAATTTCTAAAAATGGATATTCAATATAGACATTTTATATTTTTATTTACAAAAAATCATAAATCAGTATAAAAATTATAATATTTTTTATTATTTTAAATTTATAAACAACTATAAATTATTCACTCTCTAAATCCACTTTAAACCTAGATCACATTTGATAACATGTTTTTTTAATTTTGAAATTCTATTGAAATTTTTGGAACACCATAATTAAGCATTTATTTTTGTTCATTTAAACATGTCATAAACTATGACCATAATATATATCATTTTAGATATAATATGTCATTTCGAGATGGCCATTTTCACTAGGAAATTTTTCATTGCTAAGGAATTTTGGGCAAGCCATTTTACCCATGAGAGGGTGTTTTGGAATATATTTCATCTCAACAAGCCAAACCATTTTGTACTTGCCATTTTGAGGATTTCTCATTTATATAAAATAAGTTGCTCTACATCAGTATTCTATTATGGGAAATTATTTTTTCAATGATATAATTTCACAATTTATCTCAGTGGAAGAGATCTACCAAGACATAGTCAACAGCTAACCGTGTAATTGAATTATCATCATAAGATATTTTGTTTTTCATGTTTCTTTGTTATACTCTTACAGAAATTTCAATTGAACTATTTCATGGTCTTTGAAACTGTTAAAAATAGTAATTTTATATAATCTATGTTACAGTCTTGTCATTTTAAGAACTGATACACATGTTTTTCATGGACTGCACAATGGAACCTAGAAAATCATATTTTTACAATTCATTTATTCATATGAAGATTAATCCAAACCTTGATAGAAAATAATTTAAAACAACCAAAGTGTTTTTGAGGGATGAATTTCATCTTAAACATAGTAAAGTCCAACACCAAAACTCAAAAACAACAATATCTATCAATATATGTGGATTTAATAATAAAACAAAGTAGAATAAGGTGCCTTTCACAAATAAATATTATCTCATATACAAAGGTTTGATATAGATTTGTGAGAGGAAACTAAAATGTTCCTACCTCCTATGATATCCATGAATTTTTATAATTTCCTAATTCATGGGAGGGATCTCTATTAAACTATGAAATATTAGAACCATTGTTGAAATCCTATGTGCAACAAGATATTTGGTATATCTAAGTTTTAGGATTTTTCACATCATATCAGCATTATAAGATTTCAATACTTATCTAAGAATCTAACTAGTTTATATAGGAATCCAAAAGCATCAAATGCTTGGCCATATTTATTTACCTTACATAAACATATAAAACATTTTCAACTCTTAAAACATATAGCTAAATATTTATTGATTCCTTTAACATTTAAAAGAATTCTTATGATGTTAAAACTCATCATAATTTCCATATAATAAAAAAAACTAACCTGATAGCATTTTTAATAGATAAGTTGAGAAATAAAAATGTTACAAAATAGCATGCATGATCATGGATGATTCACCATGACCGTATCAAGCATTATATAATGGTGAACATAAGTATCAACCATGATGTGGTCAAAATCACCACATCATATTTTGGAATTTTGTGAATATTTCAACTGGTTTTTCCTTATTTAAACATCCCTTCATTCATGATAGAGAAATTAAAATAATGGTAGAGTTTAAAATTTGAGTGTTGTATTTTTCAATATAGATTATATGGTGGGGAGAAAACACCCATGTGGACTCTTGGTGGTGATTCTCTCTTATATTAACATGGGAAACTTTTCTTCGTTATAAAAATGAGTGGAAGTGACAAGTTTTATATATATAAATATATTGTTGGGTATTATATTATAGTTTAAAAAAGATGTACCATAGTATTTTATGAATCTATTAGTGGATAAGTTTGAATCAGTACGTGAGGGGACTCTTTTCGAGCTTCTTTGACATTCAAAGGCTAAAATTTGAACATTAAAGACCCATGGGAATGTTTTATTCATTGCACATTCAAGAGTGTAAATGAAATTAAGTTACAATAGATTTATTTACTTGTTTATTAATATCAAGTAAATAAAAGGATGTAGTTTGGGTTATTGTTCATCATTTGACTAAAATTGTACAATTTCTTGGAATAAAAATGACTAATATAGTTAATGAATATAGGAATCTATATGTTTGAGATATTTTGGGACTTCATAACATACCAAATAGTATTGTATCTTATAATTTTATAAGATTCATATCTAATAATTTTCAGGGATTTCAAAAGACATTGGGTACTCAAGTGAATCTAGGAATGCCTTGTCATTCATCGAATGAATACCAATATGAGCATACTATATATATTTCAGAGGATATGACTTGTATGTGTATACTTTATTTTCATATTTTATGGGAATTCCATGATGATTTGGTGTAGTTTTGTCATAAAATCATTTACCAAGTCCTTATTTATATGTTCCATTTAAGGATTTATATAGAAGGCAGTGTCAATAAACCTTATGCTAAATGGAAGATTGAAAACTTTTTCTTTGGGACTAACATGGTGAAAGAGACATTTGGTCAAGTTTAGATGATAGGGAAGATACTGGATATGATTAAATGTAGGCATAAATCCTATGTTAAACCAAAAAATATTTCTACTTTAAAATAATTAATTTAAATGGGGAAATGTGAGAACCCCATATAGAAGGGTACAAGCCAAACGCAACCCATACCAAAGGAAATGTCCAACTGAAACCTAATAACTGACTCCCTCTATCACCTTGAAAAAGGAACTGATATCATACCTGGCCATTTAAGGACACCAAGATTCCCAAAGACATTGTAGATACCTGAAACAGATTCCATGTCCCAACTCCACGCCATGGGGATAATACAAACCAAAGTGACACCCAAAAAATAATGGAGAAGCCAATCTACCTGATAAGGGTTTTGATCACACTAAACCAATTCTTGAGGGGCCATCATCAATAGACACTAAAGGATCACAGAAAAGTGAAGAGAATATGAAATCACTGATAATCTAGACACAACACCACCTCTATGCCCACACTAGAGAAGAAATTACATTAGAAGAATAGTCAGAAAAGATATTGTACAAACCATAGTGTACACTAAAACCCATTGATAACTACTTATGGAGAAGAATCACTTGATGAACAAAGGTATAGGAATAGTTGTTAAATCTAGTCACGGTGTGAAAAATCACATTTTGATGTAGTAACTAGGATAGTGACATGATCCTAACATAGCAGCTAGGTTTTGAGATTATGTATTTATTCATGTCTCATCTCGGATGGGAAAAAATTATAAGACACGTTATCGAAGTTTATTCCATATTTTAGTACATCATTTAAAATTATGAAGGTGTTTTGGGAGGATTATTATCATTTATAAATACCAATGATATATAGTGTAGTGCAAGATGTTTTTTATATATCTCTATTAAGTAAATACAAACCTAATATATCTCATGTACATCAGTATGATGATGTAGAGGTATAGATATATTCAAATTTTATTGAGAAACTTTAATGTATTATATATAGCAATGAGATAATATTTTAAGTAAAACTCAAACCAATTTTATATGTTCTATAATAGCGTGAATGTGTGTAAGTGTATACTTGGGAGTAAGAAGTATGATTTGGGTCCCAATGGTCATAGTTATTCCTTGAATATGCTTGATAATGCTTCTTCAAGATTTGAAACCATGTGGTGGGTAGTTTGTAACAACTCTAGTCATGAGGTATGATTTTGATTTTAAATTTTTATGTTTTAGGATTTAATTTTTTATATTTTAAAATGAAATTGGTGGGAATGTGTGAAGGGGAAGGTATATGAGGATAGAGGTAGAATTATTGAAGTTTTTATAGTAAGGACTATATGGTACCTGGTGGTATGTTACCAGGAACACATTATGTGGGGTTATATATATAGGTGTTGGTTAGGAACTAAAAAAAATTATATAATATATATGACAGAATACATTGGACCCAATATTTTAGGTTGAGTGTATTCATCTTCCACATAAAGGGTTGAGTGCATGCATCTAACACATAGGCATGACTTTATTTGTATGCATCTTCCCATGTTGTTTCATCAATGATAATCCATTATGGCTGGATTAAATGTATTGAACTAATTGAAGTAATTAAATTTATAAGACTAATGGGAACAAACATATGTCGACATTTTGAATATGTTCAACATGTTTCATTAACTAAAATGCATCGAGGATATTTATAAAAATGGACTTGATCCTGCCAGTTGGGTATGAGAGATTATATCCCATATTTTTGGTACTATCTTCCTCACAAAACATAGTTTATAACTAAGAAAATGGTCTATCATCCCTTGTGAATTTAGGGATCCCCAAGAAATATTCTAATATCCTTTGGTTGATGTAATCCAGTCAAATGTTAGAGGTTTTCTTCTACTACTAAGAAGATCTTTACCAAGAATAAAATAAAAATAAAAATATGGATTACACATCACTTCAAGTTAGTTTATTTATGTTCTTCATTTATATTATATATTTATTATATGTACTATATATCGGGCATAGTTATCTGTTTTCTTTCATTGAAATTTTTCATTTGATGAACAACAAAACACATCAGTTGTATGTGAGAAATTTTCTTCGATGAACCAACATGTTGCATTCATTATTTTAAATGAAGAACATGTCTGTGATATATAAATTGGATCACACACCTTAACATTACATTATTGGACAACATAATGTTATGTTTATTACTTATGGTTACATTGTGTGAAAATATAAAATTATGTTTGATACCTTATGATATATAACATGACAATGTTACCAGAGGTTCTCCCTATTGAGATTATATTGCTCCTACATAATCTCAAGAATAAATTGCAGATAAATTCATGAAACAACATATCATAAAATAGGAATTGATATTACATTAATTATTAAACAAAATACCATGGGCAGAGTATATCATACATTATGGGATAACATATCATGATTCCACACCATATAAATAAAATTATTATTTTCATATGCATAATAATATATTGTATGACAATGTATGATGCACTAAGAATATGACATTAAATAGATTTTAAATTTAGTGTTGGGTACTTCCTTGATATTACATTGAGTGTTAACATAATTTTACTTGTGATCCTCCTTTGTAATATTATGTTCTCTGAAGTCATGATGTAGAGTATTATCACAACACTTTGTTCTACAATAACATATTGTGGGGTGCTATTTTTAAAATACATTGTCCCAAGTATATTTTCAAGTGGCTTAATTAAATTATTTTATTTAGTTTATTTTTCATATAGATTATAAATGTTTTATAAAATATATGTACTAGATTTAAGAAAATATTATCTTTAAAGTTAAAAATAAATATGAAATTTTTATATTTTTATGTAATTTATTGAAAAATAAATAAAAAAATTTATTTATTTTTAAATTATTTTAATATTAAATTTTATTAAAAAAATTTAGAAATATAAATATTACATTTGAATAATTTATGTGATAAATTTCTTCTTAGAGATAGAGTACAACAACCTTAAATCCACACTCCTGGATCCAGTGTTGAAATCATAAAGTTTACATTTTCAGCTTTCATACTGATAAATGTGATCCAATTTTCTACATCCAAACCTTACAAAATAAAAATGAAATATTTTATCCACTTACATTATCAAGATCCTGTTGTGTTTATATTTTTAGTTAATTAGGAAAAACTCTTACATAAACAATACCCATGGATTTAAATGATAATTTCTCACACCTAACCCAGTTTTTCTTATTTAACATTAATTCAATATCATTATCCATATGAAATCCCTTCTAGACATAATTCATTTAACCTCGTTCTTTATAACATAGTGAAAATGAAACATAATAAGGGAGATCTCGAAAGATAATTAAGGGTAAATGTGGCCATCAACAAAATAATTTCATAAGTGATTATAAGGGTGTGATGGCATAATTAAAGTTCATGAGTATAACATAAGAATATTCAAACCCATTAAAAATGGATCATAAAATAGAAAAACGTGGAATAAGTATTTAAAAAAGGAAAGATTTATCATAATCAATAATCATAAGTGATTAATCAAAAACCAAAACCTAAGACCATAAGTAAGGATATATCAGAGTGTGGGAATGACATCTTCTCAAATCAGAAATGGTGATTCCTTGTGAATACGAGTCCTAGGAAAATGGATTCATTCAAAATGTCATGGGAGTTTGTGTTTAAAGATAATTTCAGGGTCCTTATTGAAGATGATAAAGTTGATGAGAATGAGGAAGGATCTTGATAGAAATAAATTGATATCACCTTTCTAGAAGCTATCAATGGATCTTTGAATCAGGGAGGATATGATTCATGGAAAACTGCTAACTTTCTCAAAACATATGATGGTAGCCTATTAGTAATGGTGTATAATAGAATTCTCAAATAGATTTTTATCCTATAAAAAAAATTTATCATAGAACGTGTCAGTTGTTCTAAGGGTGACAAACCTTGTTCGTTTATAGATCTGGAAACTAGGATAGTTAATTTATAGAAGGATTTCAATTGGAAATTTATTACAATTGGGAAGGGATATGTTCACTTAATTTTCAAGAATAAGGAGTACTTTTAAGCCTCATGTAATATAGGGAATGTTCACCTTAAACTTAGACTCCTCAATCTCTTGGAGTGGGACTGCAACTTCAATTTGTTTGATCAGAAACAATCTACTACTCAAGTATGGGTTATAATGCATGAATTGAGTTGGGAATTTTGGAATCCAAAAATTTTAAATTTTATTTCATAATTCATTGGATTTATGATTAAAATTGTATAGAATATGCTTTATGGGGATATTTGTTTTTATGCCAGAACTTAGGTGGAGATATATAACACTAATATTTTTCAAATAAATTTAATATTGAATGCATGAAACATTGAGTCTCTACAAAACAGCACTTTTTTATAACCAATCCAATAAACATAATTTTTTCACCACTATAATTTGAATTTTGAAAAACTAACATACACATTTATGTTCAGTAAAATATTTAGAGTCTAATAAGGCAAACATAATTTTTGGTGAATAGTAACATACCCTTATAAATAGTGATATGAATAGTGATATGAACTTTAAGAATAGTAAATCATATTATAATTTTATTTTCATAATGTTATAAGATAATGAGATCTTGATTAAATTTTCAAGGTGATATAAAAAGAATTATAGTTTTAAAATTTTCATTTTTCGAATAAATTATTATTTTATTAAATTCATAATATTTAGAAAATTATTTTCAAAAAATGGAGTTCATTTTTGGATACTATTCATAAAAAATGGTTTAGGTGAATTTTTGGGATTTTTCTAAAATACTTGAATTTTTTATGAATAACAAAATATGATAATTTAAAATAAATACTAAATACATGATTAATTGAGTCATAGGTGATGTAAGGATGATGTAAGACCGCTTGGTTCAAACTCACATGCACATATTACTATTTTTGGTCACAAGAATAAATACAATTGGTTATATTTGGTAAAATAATAAAATAATGATTAAGATATTCAAAAATTACTCCTCTCCTCCACTAAAAAACCCCTCGCTCCCCCTTCTATTTAATCCTCTCAAGCCTTGTGACTTGCCTAAATTCTTACCAAATCACCTCCTTAGATCCTTCCCCACATCCATTTTAATGCCCTGACCCTTGATTCCCAGAGTCGTTGAATTATTTCAATACATTGGCATGATTACAAGGAATTAAGTCCCAAAAGACCGATCAGTTTAGCTGTCTTGGAAAATAGATTACATACATGAACATTACATTACACATTCTAACCTACAACACAAAAAAATCCTTTGAGAATGCCATTGTTCCCTTATATTAACTCTATATCTCAAACATAAAGCACTTCTTGGGATCCTTGTAAAATAAAACATAAGAAATGGGTGAGCGCAGATGCTCGGTAAGGGTAAATAATTTAGCAAAAGCTTTAAACTTTTAAGGAAAGATGTGAATAAAAAACAATAGCCTTTTTAAACATAAACTTAAACATAATATGGCAGAAATAAATCAAAAAAATCCAAATAAACATTCACATGGATATTCTACTAGTCGAATGATCACATATAAAAACAAATATCATAATGAGGTAATGTATAGTACTGGACTTTAATTTCTAGGTCAAGGCCTTGTGCCAGGACCTATGGGATTACTGTAACCGGACCCAAACCCGGAGATCCTCTATAACCGGACTCCATCCCAGAGAGCCTCTGTAACTGGACTCTAACCCAGAGAGAATCTATAACCGGACTCCAACCCGGAGATTCTACTGTAACCCAACCCCAACCCGGAGGGCTTACTTCTACTAGTCCCCAAAACGAAACATAATAGTCCAACACATTCATCTTAAGAAAAGTTTGAAATATAACAAAAAAAAATCGTATTAAAACTAGCATACGAAACGTCAATACTTTGACCATAAACCATGAATGGCATAAAAATAACTCATCTGCAGTCAAACATATCACAAAAACTTAAATAAAATATGGAAAAATTTTATCCTAATAAATCAACCTCGATCAAGAATAATATCTCATAAAGGGTGTTGACATAGTTGAAAATGATGAGTAAAAATCCTTGAGAGAAATATCCCTTTTTCATGAAATCATTTAAAAGTCACATAATTTATAAAGGGAGTCATTTAAAATATAGTTTTGAATCAAAGTGGCACATACCACCTTGAAACTTTTAAAAGGAATTAACATTTTAAAACATTCATGTCCATATAAATAAATACTTTAAACCATTTAAAAAAATGGACATTAATGAGAAAGGTTTAGAAGAATAAATCTTTAAAACATTTAAAATGATGATTTAGTAAAAGATTCCCTTAAAAATAATCCCTTTTAAAATTATTTTATGAAACATGGACATGGATAATAAATATGTCCCAATAAAAACTTACAAAAAAACAATCTCGAATAATAATGAGATTGAGGAATTAACCCTTACCAATTTGGAAACTTATGAAACATACACACCATAAAATAAGTATCATACAATGAAGATGTAAATAAACATAAATTAAAGTTTATTACACAACTAATACAATTATTGTTAGTATATACACCACAAAAAAGTAAACAGTGGCGATATAGCATTAATCTCAAGAGAATAAGGAGTGAGATGAAAACCCCTTACCTTGCACTTTCCTTTGGTTGATGGTGCGTTTAACCTCTTTTATAATGACCATTTTATGTTATTATATAACATCAGAACCATATTGACATTTATTATATCATTCATGATTTATTTATGACTTTATAATACCCATTTAATAATGATTTTCATGTTAAATTAACATTTCGGGTAATAATCGCTTTCTTTATCGTACGTATTTTAACTTGTTCTTCTTGACCGTATCATTTATATCATGATTTAAATACTTCCAGAATACAAACCTTGATTCATATATCATATATATTTAGAATATAAATATTTAAAATATATAGATATATGAAATGTAAAACACCGTTTATGGACACAGTAGGCCGTACGTACGCATAAACGCTGTTTCGGTTTTCATATCGTATTGAAGGGAAGTAAGTGAATAAGATATATGTAAGTAAATATATATATATATATATATATCCAGTATCATGATTATTTCATATTTTACATACTTATTAGTAATATATATTTTTATAATCATCGATGAATGGTGAACGCGGAAATGAATCTTGTCGCGTCATGGAGACGGTAATCTGTACGTACGCATGAGCGACAATATCATTTCCTTAAAGGTGTAAAATTGGATGGTATATTAATTTTAAAGAGAAATTAGCATGTTATTTTTATTATTTATATACATATTACTCATCATTATATCCATCCAAATAACATAGTTTTGAATAACAAATTATACCACGACATGGAGACGGTAAGTCGTACGTACGCAGGCATGGTGACATTATCATTCATAGGATGGATAAGATTAGGAATATGGTTGTGCCATATTTATAATAACATCACAGTATATATAAGGTACTGCATTTTTTATTTTGTTATGCTAATAACAAATAAAGTGTAAGTGGAATAACAAAACAACTTGAAAGAGGGTAGTGAAATCATTACCTCTTCTTCGGGTTCTTCCTTTTGATTTGATCACAAGGGATCCATAGGTTGGCTTTCTGAGTAACTTAAGTCCTCCAGGATCAAGGTAGGATAGTTGTGAGGATATTTGGATAGGTCTTGGCTAATCCAAATGGATTTGGTGTTGTGAATTTGAGGGAAGTGGAAGTTCCCTTTTATAAGAGGGGTGAGAGGTTCCTTAGGAAAAACTTAAAATATTATTTTATAATAAATTCATTTTTTGTTGCTAATGGCACCAAAATTAATTATTTAAATCCTAAGGTAGGTATGGGTTGAAAAACACTCAACCAATAAGTTTTGGACAGGTATGGGTCACTATATTAACCTCATATTTTAGATTTAACTCTTAGTTAAATAGTTTGACATTTACCATGTCCCTTTGTATTTTTATATTATATGGTTAATAAACATACTATAAACTTCCAAGATAACACCAAGTGGTTCATAAATAACATATATAATAGTATTTAATACCTTTGGCCTAACACTATACTTTTAGGAATATAATACCAATTAATAATATAATATTTGTTTTAAAACCTCTTTTATATCAATTTTGACACTATTTGGTATTTTTTCTGCTAAATTCATAACAGCATTATTACTTAGATAAAAATTAATTTAATCAACCCTAATATTTTATATTAACCTATAAAATTATTTTAATTCATAAAAAGTCTCAAATTACATTTATTTGGGTATTTATAATATCAATTATTTTAATATTTCATTAATAAGGAAATTACTGCATCATCATTGTTTCATAAATAAATTAAATTATTTAATGTCTAAAAATTATAAATAATATACCATTATGTAGTAAAAAAATTTATATTTCTAACTAATATTTATAGTCGAATTTATCTTATGTGTGACCCTATATTAAAAATGTTTTAGTTATTAAACTTTGAATTTAACACTTTTAACTCTTCTTTGAATTAAATAATAATAATTGTCCTAATCTAATCCAAGTGGACATAAAGAATCATATTTCATTCCTGAGGTTGTTTTTGGTCGAATTACACTAATACAATAGAATTATGACATGTTTTGGGGAAATAATAATATCATTTTTTACCTTTAATTACCTTATTTACTTTTAACTGTGGTAAATAAAAGTCAAAAGTTACTATTCACCAAAAATTATTTTTATCTTATTGAACCACATTTTACTTACTGATATAAACTGTGTCTCTTGGATTTTTGAAATTCAATTCAAAGAAGAGGTAAAATTAAGTTTTATACAAATTTGCAAATGCTCCTTGGAGGTGGGTAAAAAACGGTGAAAAGTTCAATAAAATTTTATATATCTAATATTATTAAAAAATGACTCCAATGGATTGAATTGAACATCTATAGGTATTATGTATCTATTTTTACCTAAAAAATTTAAATAAAATAAATAATTATTTAAATTAAAAGTTGGTTTTAACCAATAACGCAGTGTTTTTCACTATTCATCAAAAATTGAATGTTTTCAGAAACATACCAAAACATCACCCTAAGATAATTTTGATATTCCAAATTCAAAAATGAAGTCTATTTTACTAAATTCAAAACATAGTAATTCCATCTATTAATTTAAAATTATTTCTCCTTGTCAAAACAAAAAAGCGTATTTTTAAGAAATAATAACTAACAAAAGATTGACACTTGTTTATGTCCAATTTCAAAGTGAAATTACTTCCAATGAATAAATTTAGAAACCATTCATATGTATAGTTCAACACTATAAATTATTTATATTAAAAAAGTTGTTTTCAGTTAAAATTTAGATTCTTTCACTATTCACCAAAATATGAAAGTTATCCGAAAAACACCAAAAATTTATCAAAACTAAATTTTTATGGACCAATTACATTGAAGAATTTTAATTTGTCAAATTAAATTTATAAAAGTTTCAAATATTTGATTTAAAAAAGGGTTCTCCGTTAAAAGGAGGAAACATTGCATTTAAAAAAAATACTTCTTTTATCTGAAAAAAATGAATTTGTTCTTATATTATGTCTAAGAAACTAAGAATATGGATTATAAAATTATAATGATTATATAAAATTAAAAATTCATTTAATACTATTCATAAACACTTTTGAACGGCTAGTTTGGTAAGTCTTGGTGCGCTAGAACTCGGTGTTGCTTATAGTGCAAGTTATTGGATATTTTGAAGAAATAGCGTACTATGAAATCTTGGGGTGTTACATTCTTCACCCCATAAATAAATTGAATCTTAAAAATTTGAAATTGTTTTTTGAAAATAAAAGGTTGAAAATAGAAAATACCTTTGTGGGAAAACCCACATCGGAAATTGGGTTAATAAAATTTAGTCTTAATAAGAGGAAAAGGGAAATGAAAGGGTCACACCAAATTATGATATCAATTAAGAGAAAATTGGTGGAAATTAAAGACACATAATTGGAGGCAAAACGTAAATATTTATATGGAGTTATTAAGGTCATCAATCACAAAAAATTGTAAAATTGAGGGCCTCAAATCCATCAATCTATGATGATTTGAAATACCATCAGTACAACAAAACAAAAAGTATTATGATAACACATTTTTGGTTTTAAGATACCTTCCCTAAAGTTTAAGAATTAATTTACCCATATAATAAGTGGGAAAAAATTATATATATAAATATACTTGAAAAGTAGAGTTTGATCCTTCAATTAATTCCTACCACAAACTCATATTTCAATCCAAAAGATTTCAAAAAAAATTCTATTTATCCTAATCGTATGGGGTTAAAAAAATAATGAATTTATAATTCACCTATCAGAACCTTTAAAAACTAGATTATACGATCCAGGAACTTCATGTAGTCCAGTGGTAGGTGATAAATCCCAATCACACTATGTTTGTGGGTTTGATTCCCATAGCTTTTTCTGACACGACGAATTGTCAGATGGTCTGTGTGTTGTCCTTTTTATAAAAATCCAAAAATAACCTTAAAAATAAAATCCAATTTCAAACTTAATCCATTCCAACCTTTATAATTACCCAAAATACTTCTATCCAAACTCATAGTCCAAAAATTATAAGGAAGTTAAACACAATGAAGATCTTTTTTCCCATGTCATAACATGTGAACACATTCATCATGAATGCTTTTAAGACACTGAAACATCCTGAATTACCATAAAACCTTATTGATTAAATTCATTCTCCCTTATTCCTCATATAATATAGGATACACTCCTTCTATCAAAAAATGTTTTAAACTCCAACAATGATGGAATATACACATCATTAATCAGTTTCAAGGTAGTCAAGAGTATCAAATATAATTTATCCAAATCAATAATTTATTATTCAAAAATCACTACCTTAGTATCAGAACCATATTATGGATTATCCTTATCTCAACCATATATTTTCCAAAAATTTAACCTACAATTGAGTCACTTTTCTTGGTTCCACACAATCTCAAGTCCTTGATGAAATAGTACTGTAGTACAATCCTTATATAATCTATAATTCTCATAACATGTACATCATTAATACTATACTCAAATGAAACAATAATTTAATAAAAATGTATAAAATCTAATCATTCATCTTCATCTTCAATGGTATCATAACTTTATTATTATCCAATAGAAGAATTTTGGGTATACTCTGATGATTTGGACATTGATTCATGTAGTTTCCCAAATCCTTGTAGATGAAGCATTATACATTTCAAACTTTTTTCTTACCCTTGAAATCACGTACTTGGTGTCCTTTTCCTCCACACTTATAACAAACTCATATTCCCTTCAAGAATTTACCAAGGTAATTCTTTCCACAGTTATCACATATGGGAAAATCCTTCTTTCCCCTCTTTACTTTATCCATCATTCTATTTACCATCCTTTCCGTCTCTTGCTTCCCTTCAAATCCATAGGACTCAGAGAATTATTTACTTATCTTATTGACACATGATACTATTTCTTCATATGATAAGTATATGTGGGATACTATTTCCCTTCTAAATGATGTTTTAATACCATGAAAGATATGATCCTTCTTACTCTTTGGATCAAACGTATTGCTGGAGTTCTCATTCCTTCTACTGGGCGCCATTTCTAAACAATGGAAAACACTAGGTCAGTTTACGAATCGTAATGCATAATTCAAACATGTAAAATACCTAATGTAAATTGAATAGTTTATAGATATAATCCATAATCATAAAAATATTTTCTTTGAGGAGGTATATACTCGTAAATCCTTCAAAATGATTTGTAAAGAAAATGAGAGTTATCCTAAGCATATCCATCGAGAGTTTTCATAACCAAGAGTGCAGCAAGGCCCATTGTTGTGCACCAGTTCCCACTCAAGTCTAGATCAAAGTGGTTTTTTTGGGTTTTACTGCTAGGTTCCTTTATGCCAAAGAAGCCTTACCTGATCATATCCAAACAGGGATATATTTTCTTGGAAAACTCAAAAAATATCTACATTACCAAAATTCTAGGAAGTTCTTCTATAGTAATCCTCAAAGTCTATCTTAGGGTAATGTTCTCTAATCAGTTTTTATCTAAAGAAAGTTTCCATCATTATTTTTAAACTTCCTCTGATACCAACTGTAACGCCCCGACCCTAGATTCCCAGAGTCAGTGAATTATTTTAATACATTGTCATGATTACAATGAATCAAGTCCAAAAAGACCGATCAGTTTAGTAGCCTTGGAAAATAGATTACATACCTGAACATTACATTACACTTTATAACATATGACACAAAAAAAATCCTTTGATAATGCCATTGTTCCCTTAGCTTAACCTTGCATCTCAAACATAAAACACTTCTTGGGATCCTGGTAAAATTAAATATAAGAAAGGCATGAGCTCTGATGCTCAGTAAGGGTAAATAATTTAGCGGAAGCTATGAACTTTTATGGTAAGATGTGTAATAAAGAAAATATCCTTTTTAAATATAAACTTGAACATAATATGGAAAAAATAAATCAAACATTACCACATAAACATGCACATGGATATTCTACTAGTCGAATGATCACATGTAATAACTAATTTCATAATGAGGGAATGTATAGTACCAGACATTAATTTCTATATTAAGGCCTCGTGTAAGGACCTATGGGCTAACTGTAACCGGACCCAAACCCGGAGAGCCCCTGTAATCAGACTCCATCCAGGAGAACCTCTGTAACCGGACTCCATCCTGGAGAGCCTATGTAACTAGAATCCAACTCGGAGAGTCTACTGTAATCGGACCCCATCCCAGAGGGCTTACTTTTACCAGTCCTGAACCCGAAACAAACTAGTCCAACACATTCATCTTAAGAAAAGTTGGAAATACAACATAAACATTCATATTAAAACTAGCATACGAATTGTAAATAATTTGACCATAAACCATGAATGGAATAAAAATAACACATCTATAGTCATACATATCACCAAACCTTAAATACAATATGGAATATTTTTATCATAATAAATCAACCTCGATCAAGAAAAATATCCCATAAAGGGTGTTGACATAATTGAAAATGGTCAGTAAAAATATTTGGGAGAAATATCCCTTTTTCATGAAATCATTTGAAAGTAAGATAATTTATAAACGGATTCATTTAAAATATATTTTTGAATCAAAGTGTCACATGCCACTTTGAAACTTTTAAATTTAATTAACATGTTAAAACATTAATGTTCATATAAATAAATCCTTAAAAGCATTTTAAAAAAACATGGACATTAATGAAAAAGGTTTAGAGGAATAAATATTTAAAACATTTAAAATGATATTTTAGTAAAAGAGTCCCTTAAAAATAATCCCCTTTAAAATTATTTTATGAAACATTGACATGGATAATAAATATGTCGTAGAAAAAACTTACACATAAACAATGTCAAATAATAATGAGATTGAGGAATTAACCCTTACCAATTTGGAAACTTATGAAACATGCACCCCATAAAAGAATTATCATACAATGAAGATGTAAATAAACATAAATTCAATTGTATTACACAATTAATACAATTATGTGCAGTATATACACCACACAAAAGTAAATATTGGCAATATACCGTGAATCTCACGGGAATAAGGAGTGAGATGAAAACCCCTTACCTTGCACTTTCCTTTTGTCGAGGGTACGTTTAACCTCCTGTATAATGACCATTGTATGTTATTATATTATAAAATAACCATATTCATATTTATTATATCATACATGATTATTTTATGACTTTATATTACACATTCAATAATTATTTTCATGTTAAATTAACATTTCGGGAAATAATCGCTTTATTTATCATACGTATTTTAACTTTTTATTCTTGACCATATCATTTAGATCATGATTTAAATATTTCAAAAATAAAAACCTTGATTCATAGTTCATATATATTTATAATATAAATATTTATAATAGATATATATATATGAAATGGAAAACACTGTTTATGAAGATGGTAGGTCGTACGTACGCATAAATGTTGTTTCTGTTTTCATTTCGTATTGAACGGAGTAAGTGAATAAGATATATGTAAGTAAATAAATACATATATATATATATATATATATCCATTAGAATGATTATTTCATATATTACATACTTATTAGTAATATATATTTTTATAATCGTCCATGAATGGTGAACGTGGAAATGAATCTCATCGCGCCATGGAGACGGTAATCTGTACGTACGCACGAGTGACAATATCATTTCCTTAAAGGTGTAGAATTGGATGGTATATTAATTTTACAGAGACATTATCATGTTATATTAATTATTAATATACATATTACTAATCATTATATCCATCCAAATAACATAGTGTTGAATAACAAATTATACCATGGCGTGGAGATGGTAAGTCGTACGTACGCACGCATGGTGACATTATCATTCATAGGACGTATAGAATAATAAATATGGTTGTTCCATATTAATAAAAACATAACAGTATATATAAGGTAATAGATTTATTATTTTTGTATGGTAATAACAAAGAAAGAGTAAGTGGAATAATTAAATAACTTGAAAGATAGTGGTGAAATCATTACCTCTTCTTTGGGTCTTCCATTTTATTTGATCTAAAGGGCCCCTTAGGTTGGGTTTATGACCAAAGTAATGCATCTAGGGTAAAGTTTGGAAGGTTGGGAGGATATTTGGGCCAGGTTTGGCCGATCAAAATGGATTTGGAGGTGTGAATTTTAGATAAGGGGAAGTTTCCTTTCATAAGAGGGGTGCGGGGAACCTTAGGAAAAACTTAAAATATTATTTTATAATAAATTAATTTTTGGTATCTAATGGCTCCTAAATTAATTATTTAAATACTAAGGTGTTTATGGGTCGAAAACCACTCAACCAATAGGTTTTACATAAGTTTTGGTTACTATATTAACCTTATCTTTTTTATTTAACTCTTAGTTAAATAGTTTTCCATTTACCATGTCTCTTTGTATTTTTATATTATATGGATAATAAACTTACTATAAACTTCCTAGAGAAACCAAAGTGGTTAATTAATGAAATATATAATATTATTTAATCCTTTTTTATGATCCATATATTTTTATTAAAAAAATACCAATTAATAATATAATATTTTCTTTAAAAACTCTTTTATGTCAATTTTGACACAATTTGGTATTTTGTTTTTTATAAATTCATAACAACATTATTACTTCAAAAAAATTCATTTAATCAACCCTAATATTTTATATTAACCTAGAAATTTAGTTTAATTCATAAAAGGTATCAAATTACATTTTTTTTGTATTTATAATATCAATTATTTTAGAATTTCATTAATAAGGTAATTAATGCATCATCATTGTGTCATAATTAAATTAAATTATTTAATGTCTAAAAATTATAAATAAAATACCACTATGTAGGAAATGTTTTTATGTTTCTAATGAAAATTTATAGTCAAATTTATCTTATGTGTATCCCTGTACTAAAAATGGTTTAGTTATTAAACTTTTAATTTAACACTTTTAACTCTTCTTTGAATTAAATAATAATAAATGTCCAAATCTAAACCAACTAGACCTAAAGAATCATATTTTATTCCTAGGGTTGTTTTTGGTCGAATTACACTTATCTAATATAATTAGGACAAGTTTTTAGGGTAATAATAATATCATTTTTACTTTTAATTACCCTATTTAGTTTTAACCTTGGTAAATAAAAGTCAAAAGTTACTATTCACCAAAAATTATTTTTATCTTATTGAAATACATTTTACTTACTGATATCAATTGTGTCTCTTTTATTTTTAAATTCAATTCACAGAAGCGGTAAAATTAAGTTTTATGCAAATTTTCAAATGCTCCTAGGAGGTGGTAAGAGATGGTGAAAAGTTCAATAAAATTTTATATATCTAATATTATTACAAAATGACTCCAATGTATTACATTGAACATATATAGGTATTATGTATCTATTTTTACCTAAAATAAATTTAAATAAAATAATAATTATTTAAATGAAAAGTCGGTTTTAACCAATAACGTAGTGTTTTTCACTATTCATCAAAAATTGAAAGTTTTCAGAAACATACCAAAACTTTCCCCTAAGATAATTTTGATATTCAGAATTTCAAAATGAAGTATATTTTACCTAATTCAAAACATATAAATTGCATCTATTAATTTAAACTTAATTCCGGTTGTCAAAACCAAAAAGTGTATTTTTAAGAAATAATAACTACCAAAAGATTGACTCTTGTTTATATCCAATTTCAAAGTGAAATTACTTCAAATGGCCAACATTTGATTAAATGGTAAAAATATAATTTAATTATTCTTCCAAACCATTCATATGTATAGTTGAACACTATAAATTATTTTGATTAAAAAAGTTGTTTTCAATTAAAATATAGTATTTTTCACTATTCACCCAAATATGAAAGTTATCGGAAAAACACCAAAAATTTATCAAAACTAAATTTTTATGTCTTGATACTAAATAAGAAGTATATTTTTGTCAAATTTAATGTATAAAAGTTTCAAATATTATATTTAAATAGGTTTCTTCATTAAAAGGCGGTAAAATTGCATTTTAAAAAAAATACTTCTTTTATTTGAAAAAAATGAATTTTTTCTTATATTATCTGTAAGAAACTCATAATATAGATTCTAAAATTATAAGGATTACATAAAATTAAAATTTCAGTTAATACTATTCATAACCGCTTTTGAACGGCTAGTTTAGTGTGTTGAGGTGCGCTAGAACTCGGTGCTGCGTGTAGTGCAAGTTATTGGATATTTTCAAGAAATAACATAATATGAAATCTTGGGGTGTCACATTCATCATCCCTTTATCTCATAAAAGGACTAAAACCTCATCCCTAAAGAGGCTCTCAAGTAATATAACTTCCAGAGGTAAATTCCTCTTTTCATTTCTTTAATTTAAAGTTTCTTTCTATTATTTTTTTTCCTTACCTCCTATCATCCAAATGTTGTGATGAAACTGATAAATTAAATGTAATGAAATTTTGTTATTAAAAATAAAGAATTATTCATCGTGTCTTCTTTCCCCTTATTTTATACTAGAAATGAAAAAATCATCCCAGATATATTAATTTATCACATTCAAGTATGATGGGTTTTCAATTACTATTACCATTTTAAATTCGGGTCATGAAACCATTTTGATGGTTGAAAAGACTATAATATATTTATTATAACTTATTTAAGGTTTTGGGATCCTTTTTTATAGATGATATTAAATTATAAATTAAAATTAATTCGTTGTGATCAAGAATCGTGAATTAACCCAAACAATTGTCATTATAGTTTATATAATGACTCATCTTCCCTCTCAATAACCAAAAAAAATTCATAACCATGCAATATTCTGATTGTTCACTAATAAAATAAAACTTCTATTTTGGACAAAAATTCTTATTCTACATGTTTACACATACATGAATATAAGTAAATCGTCCATGAAAACCAAGGAAGAAAATGCTCCCAAATAATGAAATCGGATCTCTTAACCCATCAAAAGAACATGAATGAACCTAAAAAGGTTATAATAAATCAATTACATGTAGAGGAGGTTCTGGAATCATTAATTTATGAACCTAAATTTGATTATTCAGGCTGTTGATATCAAGTGAGGAACACATTCTAATTAAGGTAAGTGTTTTCCACCCGAACCTCCATTTTCATTCAGGTTACTTTTATTATCTACCTACCTCAATTAAATTATTATTAATTCGTATTTACAACTTATAATTTCTATTTTAATTATATATATATGTGTACCAACCAGAATTATACCTTTATTTATGGGAAGTTATATGTTTTAAAAGGATCTTTCAAAAATTCTTCCCGAAATACAAGCCCGACACAGGGGAATTTCTCATATTCTTACTTATTTTTTATGGCATTATATAATCTATTTTTATAAACCATTATATTTCTAAAATCATAAATTTTATTAAGAAAATACTATCTTACCTCATTTCTGGTTTTATAGAAACACTTTTTCAAAAGAACTCTTCTTTTCAAAGTAAAAGAGTATTTATCTCAAGAATTACTCGATGGTTTTATAAGAGTATTTTCATCTGTTACAGAACTCTGATTGATTATTATTTATTATTGGGATTAATATTAATTATATAATCTACCAAATTTAATTGAATGGTTTATTATTATTTTTATTGTGTATGTACTATCTTAAAACTATTCACCAATTTAATCTCAATGATTAGTGTTTATGCTTAACTTCTGGGGAAAGTTATTTTCATTTCATATGTTTGTTTAAATATGAATGTATATGCTTTTTATGTTTATATCCATTTAATTTAGGAATGTATTGGACTTATAATATTATGTTTTAGTCCCTCTATATCCCCTCCATGCATCAGTATTTCTCATGAGACAAATATATATGGACTTGGTCGAGGCCTTTCCCATTCTTAGATATGGTTTTTGTTGAGGGCTTAATCATTTTTAAATGCCTAGGATGAGGCCTTGACGGTATGTTTAATAACGTACGGTATATGAATTTACCTCATTATGAAGCTATATATTCATAGTTCATGTGGTTATTTTACTAGTGTAATACCCATGATTATGTTTTATTGTGGAAATATTTACTCAACTCATATTCCCACCATAATGTGTTCATGTTTATTATTTTTAAAGACATGTGTTTTAAATTATTCACCATGCCTAATGTTTATTTTTATGATATCTTCTGAAGTATTTTTTACCCTTACTAAGTTTTTTATCTCACCCCTTTATTATGTTTCATTTTCTCAAGACATGAAGAAGTTTATTATGAATTACTTGTAGGGATAAACTTATAGATGTGGATGTTCCAAATAAAACTTCTATGTTGTATTTCATTTCATGTTATAATGTTGAACTTATGAATGTATATGGATTTTCAAATCTACTAAACTATTCATTCCTTTGGGACACCACATTCTTGTAATTATGCCAATGTAAGGTAATAAGTCACCGTCTCTGGGCAGCTGGGGTCGGGTCTTTACAGTTGGTATCAAAATAAGTTTAGTATAAAACTTGGAAACTGGGTTTAGAAAATGTATATTTGGGAACAAAACCCTAAGATAGTGTTTGAGGATAAACATAAAATAAATTCCTGGAATATTTGGTAAATAATAGATTATATGGATCTTTCTAGAAAATAAATCCCTCTCTAGATACTACACGTGGACTTGGTTCTCTAACAGATGTACCTAGGAGTGAAAACTCTGATATGGAGTTTCAGGATTGACCCGAGATATCCTGGTACATGAAAATGGGTCATACTATGTACTTTGTTTGACACTCTTGGGGGATATGCTTAAGATATTTTACATTTTCTTTAAAATAAATTATGATAGATTTTAATGTAATTTTTTTCTCAAAGAAAACATGTATATGATAATGAGATTAGCTATTCTAAATATTTTCTATATTGAGATTATATGTTATGATTGATAACCCAATCTTGTGTGCGTCATTATTTAGAAATGGTGTCTAGTGAAAGGAATGGAAACCACATGAATGCATGTATCCCATGTAGGGATTCCCATCCTATGTAAGATAATGATGTTGGCTCAGGTGTTGTGAAAATTATAACTATATAGGGATAGTTGAATCAGGTTATAAATAATAACCCTACTTGTATGGAGCATCCAGATTAACAATGTGGAGGAGCTATGATACACCGTTTTATGCAACAACAGCCTCCATAATTTAATGAGTCTATAAACCCATTCATATCAGAGAATTGGATAAGTTCATTAGAGAAGATATTTCTCGCCTTGGGATGTAATGAATTAGAGAAGGTTTTCATAGAGGATTATCATCTATCAGGATATGCGGATCAGTAATGGTATTTAATTAAAAACACAAATGAGGAGGAAGAAATATAAGAAATGTAATGGAGGAATTTTAAGGAAATCCTATTAGAAAAATGTTTCTTTCATGAACAACTAGTAGATATAGAAAGGAATTTTATGAATCTGAGGCAAAAAGGAGGATAAGAATGTTTCAAAGTATGAAGCTAACTTGACAAGGTAATCAATACATGTCACAAACTATATATCTAATCCAAGGAGGAATATTGATCGATTATTTGATGGTTTAAAACCATTACTCTAATGGGATCTAGTCTCCCAAAGTTTCTCATCATATAAAGATATAGTCTCAAGTTCTATCCATATGGAAAAGGAATTATCTAAGTATTATGACTTTAAAGGAAAACAAGAGAAGCAGAGGGTTACTAAAAACTCTGGAAAAGGAAATAAGGAAATGGGGAAGAATAGAAGAGTTGACATTCCACCCTGTGATAATTGAGGAAGGAAACACCCTGGTGCTTGCTTAAAAGGATATGGGGTGCTACAAGTGTGGAAAGAAAGGTCATGATGTCGGTGTTTTCAAGGGGAATAAAGAAGTTATTAATTTTTAATTCTATAATTGTAGGGATATGGGAGACTATGCTAATTATTTTCTAAAGAGACAAGGAAACATGACTTAGAAAAGGCTAAGGGAGCAGGGACAAGCTTATGTGATCACAACTACTGATATTAAAGTTCCTAATGATGTGGTGGAAGGTACTTTAATCATTTCCTCCAACTTAGCCAATGCTTTATTTGATTATGTATCATCTCATTATTTCATATCTTCCTTATTTCCTAGGAAATTTAGAAATTTACAATTAGATTTAGTAAGGGAGTTGTGATTCAAAACTCATAAGGGAAGTATCATTGCAACAAAGTTAAGTCAGGAAGTCCCCATTATGGAATATAAACATGTTTTATCTGTTGATTTTATTATCATACCCATGATTGACTTTGATATAATCCTTGGTATGGATTGGATTTTGAACCATGATTTTAAAATTTATTAAAAGAAGAAGTGTGTTATAATTTTCATGGAAGATGTGGAATCCCATATCTTTAGAGAAGAAACATCACCATGTGATTTTTATCTAGATCCACCCCCAGTAGCTCTATTAAATTAAATTATTAGGGGGGAAGGGAATGCAATAGCTATGGGTGAGGAAAAGAATGTTCAAATAGAGTATGTACCTATTGGGTAAGGATATGTTGATGTGTTTCTAGAGGATTTACCTAGACATCCTCTAGAGTGGTAAATTTAGTTTTTCATTGAATTAATTCCTAATTCAATGTCCATATCAAAGACCTATTATAGAATATCTATTCTTCATTAATAAGAAAGATGGATCTATGAGTTTGTTCATTGAGTATAGGGAGATCAATGCTATAATAATGAAGAACAATTATCCCCCACCTCGCATTGATGCTTTTTTTGATCAACTTCATAGAGCCCAATATTTTTCGAAGATTGATCTTCGATCAGGATATCATTAGTTGCGTGTGAAGAAGGAAGATATTCCAAATACAGAATTTTTAACTAGGTACAGGCATTACGAGTTTATAGTAATTACTTTTAGACTGACTAAGAACCCTCTGTTTTCATGGATCTAATGAATAGAGTTTTCAATGAATATGTTGATGACTTTGTGGTGGTATTTTTTATGATATCTTGGTATACTTAAAAATCTATGAGGATCATGAAAATCACTTACGCACTATTATAAAGACTCTTTGAAGAACTTAATTATATGGGAAGTTTAGAAAGTGTGGATTTAGTCTTCAATCAGTTTCCTTTCTTGGATAGATTGCCTCTAAGGATGGAATATCAATTGATCATGTCAATATAAAGGCTTTGCAAGAATGTCCTACTCTAATGAACATAATTGAGGTACATAGTTTTATCAGTTTAGTAGGTTATTATCAGTATTTCGTTCAAAACTTACCCCGTTTAGCCAACCCAATGACCAAGCGTACAGATAAATGGGTTAAGTTCTTATGGACATGAGAATGTGAGGACTATTTTGAAGAATTGAAGAGGAGATTACTGAACGCTTCGATCCTAAGTCTACCATCATAGAATTATGGGTTTGTGACCAAAAACGATGCATTAAATAAAGGACTCAGTTGTGTCCTTATGCAGAATGATAGAGTTATTGGTTATGCATCAACGTAGTTAAAAATTCATGAAAAAACTGTACTAATCATGATCTTTAGTTAGTAGTGGTAATATTTTCTCTAAAGATATGGATACATTATCCCTATGGAAAAAAATGTGATATATATATAGATCATAAGCATCTAAAATATATCTTATCATAGAAAGAACGCAACATGAGGGAAAGTAGATGGGTCGAACTACTCATAGATTGTGATTTTTTCTATACACTACCACTCAAGAAAGGAAAATAAGGTAGTTAATGCATTGAGTAGGAAGGATCATGGAGTTCTCAAAAAATGAGGATTCATAAGGATCCTTTGTACATAGATCTAGAAAGGATTGATATGGGAATTATCAAATAAGTTGAAACATCACAAATTTTTCATATGGTTTCCCAACCATCTTTATTGGAAATAATTAAAGCTTCACAGTCTAATGATGAGAATCTTCAAACAAAAATTAATGTTGTAAAATATGGGAAGTTCATTGACTTCATGTGTGAAAGTGGAATTCTGAAATTTAGGAAGAGGCTATGTGTTCCCTCTCTACCCGAGATGAAAAGGAAGTAATTGGATGATTCTCATAGCTCAAAATTATCTATAAACACTAGTAGTAGTAAAATGTATAGATATTTGAAGGAACATTTTTTGTGGGACAACATGAAGTGGGAAATTTCTGATTATGTATCAAAATGTTTATTCTATCAACAAGTGAAGGCCAGAAGACAACATCCTAGAGGATTCATGCAACCTCTACCAATTCCCACATGGAAATGGGATGACAAAATCATGGATTTTGTAACTTTATTACCCAAAACTCCATGAAATAATGAATAAATATGATTAATTATGGATCGAATTGCGAAATTTACACATTTCTTCACTATAAGGGAGGATGTGCCACTGGAGTTCCTAGCAAGACTCTATATCAAGGAAGTTGTGAGAATTTATGGATCACCTCTCTAAATTTTCTCTGATTGTGATCCAAAATTTAAATCGAAGTTCTAGAAAAGTCTTCATAAATATTTGGATGCTGAGCTTCGAATGAGTACTGCTTATCACCCACAAACTACTGGGAAATCAGAAAGGACGATCCAAACCTTAGAGGACATGTTTAGATCAAGTTCACTTTACTTTCAAGGTATGTGGGGTCAATATTTACCTTTACAAGAGTTTTCCTACAATAATATTTTCCATTAAAGTATTCAAATGGAACCATATGAAGCATTGTATGGAAAGATATGTTGTACACCAACTTGTTGAGATGAAGTTGGGGAAAAGTAGCTTGTGGGCCCAGTTCTTGTGGAGGAAACAACAGTGAAGGTAAAGACTATTCAAGGACATATCAAAGCATCTCAAAGTAGAAAAAAATATATTATGATAATAGAAGGAATGATTTGACGTTTCAAGTTGGAGATCATATTTTCTTGAAAGTATCTACATGGAAAGGTATTATAAGATTTGGGAAGGAAGGGAAAATGAGCCCTATGTACATGGGCCCTTCTAAAATTTTGGATGGAATTGGATTTGTTTCATGTTTTTTGTATATTCCACCTAGACTGCCTAAAGTAAAAAATGTGTTCCACATCTCAATGGTGAGAAAGTACATTCCAGAACGAACACATGTTCTCACTTCTGAAGGTATAGAATTGGAACTTGGCCAATCTTACTACGAAGAGAAAATCTGAATTCTAGACACCAAAGAACAAGTGTTGAGGAATCAGAAGACTTGACTAGTAAAGATACTTTGTAAAACTCATAAAATTGAGGAGGAAACATGAGAGCCTTAGGATCTTATGATGAAGAACTACCCAAATATTTTTGTGAGGTAAAATTCTGGTAATTTCAGGGATGAATTTTTTGTAAGAAGGGGATAATGTAACACCCCAAGACTTTGAAAATAAATTTAATATTGAATACTTGAAACACTGAGTTTCTAGAAAACAACACTTTGGTATAATCTAGCCAGTAAACATAATTTTTCTACCTCTGTGATTTGAATTTCAAGAAACTGATATATACGGTTGCATTTAGTAAGATATTTATAGTCTAATAAGATAAAATTCATTTTTGGTGAATAGTAACATACCCTTATGAATAGTACTATTAATAGTAATATGACCCTTATGAATAGTAAAACATATTATTATTTTATTGTCATAAGGTTATAAGATAAAAAGATCTTGATTAATTTTTCAAGGTGATATAAAACAAATTATAGTTTCAAATTCTTATTTTTCGAATAAATTGTGATTTTATTAAATTAATAATATTTAAAAAATTATTTTCAAAAAATGGAGTTCATTTTTGGATTTTACATGTAAAAAATGGTTAGGGTGAATTTTTATGATTTTTCTAAAATACTTGAATTTGTTATGAATAATAAAATACAATAATTTACGATAAATAATAAATACATAATTTATTGAGTCATAGGTGATGTAAGGTTGATTTAAGGCTACTTGGTTCGAACTCACATGCACATATTACTATTCTTGGTCATAAGAATCAATACTATTGGTTTTATTTGGAAAAATAATAAAATAATGATTAAGATATTGAAAAATTACCCCTCTCCTCCACCATAACCCCCCCACCCCACCCTCACTCCCCCTTCTCTTCACTCCTCTCAATCCTTTTTTATGTCCTAAATTCAGCCAAAATATCTTCCCTACCTTATCCCCCACTTTTATCAGCCCTTGGACTCATGAAAATACCAAAACATCTTCCTTAAAAAGGATCTCAAGGAAGATTACTTCAAGAGGTAAATTCCTCTTTTCATTTCTTTTATTTCAAGTTCCTTTATTTTCTATTTCTTTCCTCATCTCCTTTCATTCAAATGTTGTGATGACTCCAGAACCTTAAATATACTATAATTTTGTGATGATAATGGAATAATTCTTCATAATATCTCCTTTTCACTTATTTTATACTATAAATGAAAACACCATCCGAGATGTGTTAATTTATCACATTCAAGGACAACGGGTTTTCAATCTCTATTACTATATTTAATTCTGGTCCTAAAACCATTTTAATGGTTGAAAAATACTATAATATATGTATTATAAATTATTTAATGTTTTTTAATCCTTTTTTATATATGATATTAATTTATAAATTTAAATGATTTCATTGTGATCAAGTACCGCCAATTAACCCAAACAATTTCCATTAAATTTTTATATAATGATTCAAATTCACTGTTAATAACCAAAAAAATTCCATAACCATGTAATATTCTGGATGTTAAATAATAACATATAACTTCTATTTTTGAAAACCATTCTCATTCTACATGTTTATCCATACATGAATATAAGTAAACCGGTCATGAAAACAAAGGTAGAAAATGCTCCCAAACAATGAAATCGAATCTCTTAACCCATAAAAAGGACATGAATGAACCTAAAAAGTTTATAATAAATCAATTAAATATATATGAGGTTCTATAATAATTAATTTATGAACTTAAATTTTATTATTCAGGTCATTAATATCAAGTTAGGAACACCATCTGACTTTAGGTAAGGATTTTCCATCCGAACGTCTATTTTCATTCGGGTTACTTTTATTATCTACCTTCCTCAATTAAATTATTATTCATCCATGTTTACTCCTCATAATTTCTGTGTTAATTTTATATATATATGTACCAACCATAATAATACCTTCATTTATGGGGAGTTATATGATTTAAAAGGAACTTTCAAAAATTCTTCCCAAACTACAAGCCCGACTCAAGGGAATTTCTCAAATTCTTACCTATTGTCAAGGTCACTCTGTAATTTCTTTTTAGAAACCTTTATATTTCTAAAATAACCCATTTTATTATTATAAAACTATATTACCACATTTATGGTTTTATATAAACACTTTTCCAAAATAACTCTTCTTTTCAAAGTAAAAGAGTATTAATCTCAAGAATTACTCGATGATATTATAAGTGTATCTTCAACTGTTTCAACACTCCTATTGATTGTTATGTATTATTTTGATTAATACTTATTATATAATCTACCATATTTAATTTAATTTTTTATGATTAGTTTGACTTTGGATGTTCTATCTTAAAACCATTCACCAATTTATTCTGAATTGTTAGTATTTATGGTTAATGTTCAAGGAAAGTTATTTAAGTTTCATATGTTAGTTTCAATATGAATGTATATGTTGTTTGTGTTTATCCCCATTCATATGAAGAATTAATTGGACTTAAATTTTTATGTTTGGGGACCTCTATATCCCCTCGACGCATCGGTAGGTCTCATGAGACAAATAGATACGGACATGGTTGAGGCCTTGCCAATTTTTAGATATGGTTTTGGTCGTGGCCTTAATCATTTTTAAGTGTCTTGGTTGAGGCCACTATGGTATGTTTAAGAATGTTCAGAATATTATTTAACCTCATTATAAAGATATAAATTCATAGTTCGTGTGGTTATTCGACTAGTGGAATACCCATACTTAGGTTTTATTGTGGCAATATTTACTCAACTCATATTCCTTCTATAATTTGTTCAAGTTTATTATTTTTTAAGGAATGTGTTTTAAATTATTCACCATGCCTAATGTTTATGTTTAAGATTTCTTTTACTATATTTTTTACTCTTACTAAGTGTTTGAGTTCACCCCTTTCTAATTTTTCATTTTATCAGGACATGAAGAAGTTTATCATGAATGACCAGCAAGGATAAAATTATAGTTGTGGATATTCCCAACAAAACTTCTATGTTGTATTTAATTTAAAGTTTTAATGTTGAACTTATATATGTATTTGGATTTCCTAATTTAATAAAGTATCCATTCCTTCGGGATATAATTTTCTTGTAATTATGCTAATGTTATGTAATAAGGCACCGGCTCTGGGCAACGAGGGTCGGGTATTTACAAGATAGATATGGAATATAAACTTTCAGATGTAGTATTCTTGATTGATAATGATAAGAGGTTGGAGGTTATAGTGTAATATGAGACTAAACCTCACTATTATATGGTTTTTAAAATTGTGGGACATGATATTGGAAATTATTGGAAAATACTGAATCAGGTGACATTAGTGAATGGTGATAAATCTAGGAGATATGTCATTAAGCCTTAGAGATAAAAATAACCAATATTGGAGAAGGGATAACCTTATAATGGTATGATAGACTGAAAATATGGATCTTAGGAGGTTGTTGTTTGGAGACCGAAAAAGGAGGTCTCATGGCTTGATATGATGGAATAGGAATAGAAGGACATACTAAATACAGGCTCTTTTGTCCTGACTACTACTCTTCTTCCTGATTTAGAGGAGATAATCCTGTTAAGTGAACTCTCTAGAGAAATTAAGTTGATTTTATTGTAGATTCAATAAAATACACAAAGGGATGGAGAAACTCAAACAAGTGTAGTAGATACTTCTAAAAAAATATTATTAGTCAAGCGGATGGAAATAATGATTTGAATATACCATATTTAATGAGTAAACAAGATGATGCAACTGGTGAGTTGAGTAGCAGTGATTATGAAAAGTTATGTAGATCTAATAGAACACTAGAAGGCACTGAAGAAAAAAATGAACATCTCACAGGTACAGTAATGGGAATGGACAGCCCTAATAGTGAGATTGATATATCTACTGTTTTTGAAGACTCGCAAGAAGTGGATAGTTGTAGTGAGTCAGACACATAAATGAGCTCTGGATTACCTAGAAAATCCCCTATAGATAAAAAAACTGGTGGAAAGGAAGATGGGGTATGCAACCCCATACCACATAAATTATGAAGGATATTTTCTCTAACTGTCTGGGATTAGACAACCTAGGAACAGTTTACACTCTCATGATTTTTTTACTTAGTCACAAGCCTAATATTATTAGGATTGATGAACCAAAAGTTATTTTCTCTTCAAAAGTGGCCTCTCTTGATAAAATGGGTTGCAAACTTTTGGATACAAACATTTCCTCCTCATATTAACAGAGACTTTGGGTTCTCATTCAAGATAATGTTGAATCCACTTCATTCAATTGCAGTGAACAAATGGTTACATGTACGTTAGAGATCTGCGGACAACAACATATTTACTCCATAGATTATGCTCATAAATCATATCAGGAGTGTAGGGACATATTTAAGGAGATTTTATTCTTGAGCAGGCAGACTAGACTGTGGGCTCTACATGGAGACTTTAATTTCATTCTTAACTATGATGAAAAAATTGGTGATGGTAATCATTCTACATCTTATAAAGATATCATATCTTGTGGGATTACTATAATCTAGTAGAGATAGCCTTTGTTAATGACCTTTCCTTAAGCACTTGGGATGATATTTCATGAACTACTTTATCCAAGTTTTACTCTAACCATAACCTAATTCTATCAAAAATGAATCTCAGAATGGTTAAACCTCCTCTCCCCTTTAGATTCTATAATTCCTAGAATGAGAATACTTATTGTAACAAAATTATTCATCAAATATGGACATCTATGGGCATTAAATATGATTCCCTAGTGTGAAACATAAAACTAAGAATCATCAAAAAGAGGCTTAAAGAATGGAGACTAGTTTTATTCTGTAAAATTGATCAAGAAATTTCCTCTCTTTGTGCTTACTTCCAGGATATTTAGGGTAAAATCACTCAAACTAATTTTACTAATGTCTTATTAAAGGAAGTGTGGATTTATTATGAGATTTCCAAACTTCTGTAAATTAAATAAACTCATCAAAAAGAGAAATTTTAGGCTATATGACTTAAATAGGGGGAAATAAATACCAATTTTTTATGTCCCTATATAAAACAAGAAAAATACGAAAACCATTATCTCTTCTAAAGTATAGTGATGGGATTCTCACAGATAGGAAGGAAAACTAAAATCATGTAATTGATTACTTCATGAGTCTCTTTAATGGTCCCAGAGCTACTGAATGATTAATATATGGAATTATTCACATGCTTGTGACCAATGATGACATTGAGATGTCAACCTCCTTCCCTATAGAATTTTGAATTTAAGAGGTTGTGTTTAGTCCCAACTTTAGGATCTCCCCAAATCCTAATGGATTCACTAATTAATTCTTTCAAACGTATTGGGATATCATTCATATTGATATTTGTATTGGTTCAAATATTATTCATAAAATTATCTCTTACACAATGGATTAATGCTCAATTTATTACTATGATTCCAAAAGTTGACAATGCTGACAAAATTCATCAGTTCATGCATGTTGCACTAGTTTCCACTTCTCACAAAGTTATTGGTAAAACTCTAGCCTCTAAAATTGTGAAAAAAAACTAATAAAATTATCTCTTGAAATAATTTTGGCTTAATCCAAAGGAGTAAAATTAAATATTGTCTTATAATAGATTCTGAATTCATTAATTTTCTTAGAAAATACACCAAAGGGAGATAAATTGCATTAAATTTTGATATTAAAAAAGTTTTTGACATTATATATTTGGGATTCATTAAGACGATTCTTTGTAGTTTTGTCTTCAATAATACCTTCAATAATTAGATTATGAATCTTCTTCATTTATCTCTAGTCTCAATTTTAGTAAATGGATCTATTGAAGACTATTTTTCTAGCTCGAGAGTAGTGACGCAGGGTAATCCTCTCTCGGCTAATATCTCTGATATAGTAAAAGGCTATTTGAGCAAACTTCTTACACACCTGGTTAATAATTGAAGACTTAAGCCCATTTTGGATAATATATTCCTTACCACTCCTTTACACTTATTGTATGCTAACGACATTATCCTTTTTGTTAATGGTTTTAAGAAAAATTCCCATCTTTTCAACAACATATTTCGACATTATCAAATGGAATTGGGGTAAGAAATAAGCTAGAAAAAATATTTTTCTACTTTGGAAGAAGAATAAGTTATATAAGGAAAAATGAAATTATTAATGAGCTTGGTATCAGGTAAGTTATGATCCACTTAACTTATCTTGGGGTACCAATGTTTTGGAAAAAACCTTGTGCTTCTCATTTCACTAAGCTTTCCTTCCAAATTATAAAATAGTTAGCTACATGGAAAGGTAAATCCCTTTCAATGGCTGAAAGTGTCTACCTTGTTAAGCATCTCATTATTTCCAAATTCATTTATACATTAATGGTTTACAAATGTTTGATCACCTTGTAGAGGAAACTTAAAAATTATATGAATAATTTCATTTGGATTGGGATTATTATTAAAAGAATAATTATAACAATTCCCTAGAAAAAATGTTGTAAACCTATTGAAATTTGGGGACTTGGGATAAAACAACATTGAAAAATTTAATGATTCCCTTCATGATAAACTGATTTGGAGGCTGTTGAAAGATAAATTAGAGTATCTATCCTTAATTATATCAAAATGTTTACACAAACTTTGGGCTAGTAAATTCACCTGCATGGAGTCCTCTGTTTGGCCTGATTTTAAGAAATATTTTAGTGGGATTCTTAATCAATCACATTATATTGTAAATAGAAATTCTTATATCATGTTTTTTTCAGAAAATAGGAAAGTCTTCCCACTCTTAATCTTGATATCTCCTGATGATATTATGCTCAATTTAAATTTCATAATTAAAGATCAACTCACCTCTCCAGATGGGTTATCGGGTGATGTTAGGCTTGTCATGAATACTCACACTTTTATTAACCAGGATGATATAAATGTTTGGGAACCTACAACCAATGGGATTCTTATAGAAAATAATTTTATAATAACTTGATTAAATAGATTCAAGATATATGGTTTAGAAAGCATCATTAAACATAGATTTCTCTATATCATTCCATGTTATTATGGTGACTAATTCACAACAATCTCAATGTTGATGTCTATTTACATGTTTTTGGAATCTCTATTACCAAAATATTTGATATCTTTCATCAATATTGAGATGATATTAACCATATCTTCCTAAGGTTTTCCACTTCCACAACATTATGAAACTTTTTCCTCAATGTGTTTATTCTTAAAAATCCATTGATTGACTCTATACTAGTTTGTCTATTGGATTATTTTAATGCCTCATTGTCAACATATATCCTCTTTATTTTCCATGATTCATGTGCTTAAATCATTAATCTTCTATGGAGAAGTAATAATAATGAAAGAAACCAAAATTCTCTTCTAAATATGTAGGTTGCATGACTACAAATTTCAATGGAAATTAGATCCACAAACTCGTTGCACCTGGGTAGATGTAATATTTCAGCGCACGAACTTATGGTGTCAAGAGGACTTATATTTATAGCTCACTTCACATGCCCATGTGGAATGAACGGGGTACTATGGATCTCACCATTCAAATATTGGATCAAATGTAATACAGAGGGGGAATCCAGGTGCAATATTGGAATTGCAGGTTTTAGAGTGGCCTTCAGGAACTACAATGCTCGAATTGTAGGATGATTTTATACATATAGTGGTCTTTCTACTTAATTGGAATTATAAATTCTCACTCTCATAAATGCAATGAACATGTCCAAGAAAATAGGTTGGAATACAATTTATTTTTAATGTGACTCTACCCTTCTGGTTCAGGCAGTAAGAAATGGACAGAAGCACCTTTCATGGAAGCTCACTACAAAGTGGAATAACAAGATGGAGAATCTTTAAACAATGTGCTTTATTATGACACATTTTTATCAGGAATAGAACATCCTGATATATGGAATTTCAAACAAGGTATTTAAGACTGATGGTTTTTTTTCTCTTATAGTATTCCTAATGAGTTTACTCCCCTAAAATAAATGGATTTTTGTAAATTTTCATCTTTCTAACTCTTGTAACTTATTTTTCTTTCTTCGATAAAATACTCTTTCCCTTGGAGAAATTACTCACCTTTATAAAATAATTACGAGCAATGTGATATCAATCTTGATCAAAAGAAACCATTTGAACTCATAGCATGCATAGATAAAACATATTTGTATCTTGGAAAAATCATCATCACAAAACCCTTATAGAACACTTACAATTAGAATAACCATATGGATGGATTATAATATAATTTTCAATATAAAAAAATCATTACCCAATGTATTGGAGCGCTGTATGGTTTGTGATGTCCCGGCCAGAGTGCCACACACCGACACCTCGACCCAGTCAGTCACATGACCTCAGGTGTGCCTCCCCACATACAAGATGCTACCAAATAGTACTGGGGGTCAAATATATCAACATATGGAGATTATACCCTCATTATAAAAGTATCACAATATCATAAATAACCAAGTAATGACCAATAAAGAATAACCAACATCCAGAATAACAAAAAAAACCAGATCAACCAGTATCACATGATGAACCCAAACTAAAAACAATATCCATAACAAAACAGTAGATATGTAATTACAAATAAGTGCTAACTATCAATTTAAAAATTCAAAATAAATACACTAAAATCTCCCCCAAGTGGGTCCTGACACCAAGTATGTTTCCTTCATCCATGATCCATACTGACTCAACCATCTAAAATAGGGACCTTTCCCTTATAATGTCTTGCAAACATGAAGTCTATTCATGTATCGTTCAAGCATCCAAAGTAGGACATCAGTACAAATCAGTAGGCCACCACCAATGGATTCTAAAATAATATCAATTAATTGGAAGTGTATGAAGTTTTATAAATAATAAATTACATTTCAAAAAGTAAATAGTAATCATATTTCAATATTCATTAATTAACCAAATAAATCCCCAGGTTCAGAGTGACACTCATGATATTAATACCTTCTTCAGCCCGTACCAATTTCTAAACTATCCCCAAACGATATCACATATCATAATACCATGATTATCATTTATCATTTCATTTTAATTAATATCACAGATAATTGGAACCATAGTCCAATTCCAATCTCACAGGCATAGAACATCATTTCTAATGCCATATGGGTATTTGGAGCCTTTGTTCCTATCCCACACCTTGGTACCACAAGGGAATTTGGATCCTATGTACCTCTCCCACACTTTCTATCACATATGGGTATTCGGAGCCTCATTCCAGGTCCCACACTCATTATCACATATGGGTATTTGGAGCCTCTGTCCTTGTCCCACACTAATTATCACATGTGGCACTAGAACCCCATTTCTATCACCCCATTTGTATTTAAAGAATGAGTATCTGCCCCACAACCATTTTATCAATCAATCACGTATATCGAATATATCACATTTAACAAGATTAACCATCATTAACCTGCTCATGAACATTTCACATCATGGAATACCATATCAATTACTAAAAAATGATTATTCAGCAATTTCATCACATGGAAATAACATAAAAAATTCATATTTTAAACCATTTATCAACATTTATTCACATGACCCATTAACCTTTAAAGGTTAATGCAAACATCACTTTATTTCCACTATTAATCAATTCCATAACTCAACAAGTAACCAACTAAAAAAACCTATTTAAATGACCAAATCTGTAGTTCCAAAATCCCATCATTTCCATAATCACATTATTCCATTAATTAATTAACCAATTAATCAATCCAACTCAAATAATTTAGAATTTCCCCAAATTCAACCCATTCAATCATCACATAGAAATTTAGTTTAATCTAATTTAATTCTAGATGCAACTACCTAATCTTGGAAATTTCAATGTCATAATTACATACACATAATTAAAGGAAAACTATGAGATTTGAAATTTCAACCTCCTACCTCAAGATTAGTAATGATCGTTTTACAATGGGATCCCAAATTGAAGATGAATTATTAAAAATAGGATGAATAATGAGGTCTAGATTCAAAACATTGATCCAAGATCAAATAGATTAGATATATCAAAACCTAGATCTAGATACATCAAAATTGAGGGAAAATCTATTCAAAATATGATAGAAATATGGGAGAGATGGAGGAAATCAATTGGGAAAAGGTCTCTTATCAGGATAGGTGGAGATCTATAAAATAAATCATTGATTCCCCATGAACAGAGTTCTAAAGCCCTTGTAATCCATCCATGTGCCTTAAACAAATCTTTGGGGGTTTAATTTTCTTCACGTACAATTTCCAATACAGGGTGCACAGTTTTCTCTAACCGAGCACCTAATTGTGCACCTCCTCCTAGAGGTTTCATTGTTAGTACTTAGAGGGAATATAGATTGGAAAACAATGTTCCTAGCTTGTTAATCCCCTCTAATTGAGTTCACATAGGTTTCTGGCCTGGGCACAAGGTTTGGGAAAACAATGTGCCAACCATGTCACTTCTACAAAACAAGCCTTTAATAGTGCTGATATTTATCAGTGCGTCTTTTTTATAGCTGATAAAGGAAACCTTTATCAGTGCTTTATTTTTGTACTGATAAAGGTATTCTTTAACAGCGCTTTATTTTTAGCCCTGATAAAGGTTATCCTTTATCAGTTCTTTATTTTTAGTGTAGATACAGGCTATCCTATATAAATGCTTCTTTTTTTGTACTGATTAATATTTATTTAATTGAAATGAAATAATTAAATAAATAAAAAATAAAAAATGTTTTCATTAAAAAATAATAACTTTTTTTATTAATTAAACAATTATTGATAAAAATGAATATATTGATTATACATTATTAATTTCTAAAAAAATTATTAGTTAGATAATTATGATAATTAATGTTATTAAATTATATATATTAAATATATAGATATAAATTATTTTATATAAATATGATTTATTTATTACAAAATATTTATGCGCTTTATATTAAATAGTTATATGTTTATTGAATAGTGGTTTATAATTAATAATTAATATGAATTAAAAATATTAACTATAATATCCTAGTACTCGACATATAATTGAATGTCGTTTGATTTTTCAATTTAACAAACATCAAATGTGTGTTATATTGATTTTACATATACGTAATTAAATAATTTTTATATAAAATTCATAGACACTAAACTTATCCATTTTTTCAATATTGTTAAAGTGGAATTATTCTTAATTTATTCAATTTTACTCAATTTTATCATAGATGCATGCACTTAAAAGGAGATATTCATCAATAATGTTAAAAAATATTTAAAAAAATATTTATAAATAAATATTTTTAAAAATTTATATTTACTATATTTATACAATTAAATATTTATAATTGTAAATAAATAAATATTCCATTAAAAAGTATTTATATAATTATAAATATATATATATATATATATAATTGTTAAATTTATAATAAAATTATATAAATAATGAATATATTTACTATATTTATATTTATATATATTTATTAAATATATATGTATAATTATATAAATATATATTATGATATTAATATTATTTTTTAAAATTATTTCTATAATTATAAATAAATTATTATATAATTATAATAAATATATTTAAAAACGAATATATTTACTATATTTATAGTTATATACATTTATTAAATATTTATAAATATTTACAATTTTTAATTTATAATTATAATTATAAATCCTTTATCAGCGCTTTATTCATGCTGACAGAGATGACGATTAATTAGTGATAACAAACACGCTGATAAAATTAAAAATTTATCGTTGCTAAAGTTCTAGCACTCATAAAGATTGATTTATCATCGTGTTTTTAGCGTTGAGAATTACCTACCTTTATCCGTTATAAGAAAGCGCAGATAAATATTAATTTTGTCAATTCTTATGTAATAAGCATTGAGAAAAGGGATATTTATCTACGCTTATTTATAAGAGCTAATAAAAGTGTCCTGATATATTTTAAAAATCCTAACCATTTGCGAACTCGTTGCAATATCAGAAGATTTTTGTGGCAGCCACCCACTGCTGATGCTCCTCCTCAGTGAATCAAAGCTCTAATCACACCACTCGACTATTTTTGGTGCTCCAATTGCACGTACATCTCATCCGACATCTGGTTTTCAATTATGGTTGCGATGCGGATGGGGTTTCGCATCACTTTCTGGAAATTTCTCTATCTGAGGTAGGCGGTTCCATGCCCTAACAATTTTAGATAATTTAATTTGCTCTCTTGGTTAATTTTCTCATGATTTATAGTTTATTTTGGTGGTGCAAACATGTTTTGAAAATGGTTTGACATGTATTTGTGTTGAAAATAAATTTTCTAAAGATAAATTGTCATGTTTCTATTTAGGCCTTGTTGTTAAAAATCAGTGTAAGTGTCAAATTAATTATTTGAGTATTGATAAATGTGTTTTTGTGGGTGATTAAGGTGCGCCTGTTTTGAAAAAGGATTTTTGATGGGAAATGGATCATTTTGGGCATGTTAGCCTTGTTGTGCTCTTTTGAGTATTAGTTGTGAAGTGTTTAAATAATGAAGAATTTGTTTTATAAATGAGGTTTGGGGTGTGGAAATGGTTTATTAAGTGGTGTGAGTGATGAAAAATGTATTTTCGAAGGGTTTGGCATGATTTGTGTTGGGTTTGGGTTTTTTAATGGAAAATACATGTATTGTGTGTGTGTATTTTAGTCTGGTGATCTATGGAAGGGTTTTATGGGTTGTTTTAAAGGTGAAAATCATGTTTTCAAAGGCACATAAATGCAGATAGGTTTGGAAGTGAGTTCTTAAAGTAAATTGACATAATTTTCCATGTTAAACATGTTGTACCTTTTTTAATGTTAATTTTAAATTGTTTTAAAGGATGTAAGACAAGTTTTTAAAATGATTTTGGGTTGTGTAGAAATTTTTAAAAGAATACACTTGCTATGTAATCAGTTGTGAATCGGTGTAAACTCTAGTTTTGTTCATTGGAAGTGTTCTATAAACTAGTAAATAGATTTATTAAATTATATCAGTGTTGAAAATTATGTTCGGTGTGGTTATGTGGTGCATTTTATTTTAAAAGTATCATTTTCATGTGAACGTGGGTGTGTTTCTGATGTAATGCCTTTTGGTGCCTCCACGGGTTATTTTAGAAAACTTTTTAAATGAATTATTAATATACATAATAGGTGTGAGGCATGTTTGTGAAATTATTTGTTGTTCATATGTTTTCAAATGTGTTAGGGGTGTGAAAGTAGTGGAACACTATGTGTACTTTGTTTTTCATGATTTTTGTGTGTAAATTTGTTATGTTAGTGACATGTGAATGTGAGACTGGATTGAGCACTAATAAAAGGGAGTCTTGGGTAACTGGGTAACATTATTTTTCTATGTTAGGGAATCTTGATGTTTGTACAGTAAAATAATTGTCCATAAAATAAATGTATTATTTCATATATATATATTTAATTCATTTATTATTAGAATTACTAACTTAATAATTTTTTTCTTATACATGTAGATTCTTTTGTTTAAGTTAGGGTGCTCTGTCTAGCTTTCATGCTTCTTCTCCCTTAAAATCTTTTCACCCATGTAGTGGTACATTTATCAATTTCTTTTAAGTTACCTACAATTCCTTTGCAGTAAGAGAAAAGATGCTTCCTATGCTCAATCACAGAGGTAATGTTGATCTTTTCATGGTAAAATCATTTTCCATATAAATAATTTATTGTTTCATATTAATTTTTAATTCATTTATTTTTGTACTACTCAAATAATAATTATATTCTTATACAGGTGGATTATTTTGTTCGATTTGGGGTGCTCTATCCAACTTTTATACTTCTTCTCCCTTAAATTCTCTTCACCCATACAGTGGTGCATTTATCACTTTCTTTCAAGTTACCTCAACTTCCTTTTCATAAAGATAAAAAATGTTGCATATGCTTAATCAAAGAGATAATCTTAATGTTTAAAAAGTAAAATCATTGTATATAGAATTAATTTATTATTAAAGATTTATATTTAATTTATTTCTGTTTAGTATTACTCACATAATAATTGTTTCCTAATATATGTGGGTTCTTTTTTTTATTAGGGGTGCTCTTTAAAAATTTCAAGTTTCTTATCCTTTAAACCCTTTTCACCCCAACAGTGGTGCATTTATCACTTTCTATCAAGTTACCTCCACTACCATTGAATGAAGAGTAATGAAATTGTCTCTACTCAATCATAGAGGTAATCTTGATGTTTACACAGTAAAATTATTGTCCATATAATTAATTTATTGTTTAATATTTATGTTTAATTTATTTCTTCTTACTAATACTCACATAAGAATTTTTTTCTTATAAAGGTGGATTCTTTTGTTCAAGTTGGTGTGGTTTGTTTGAATCTTATGATGCAGTGTTGGAAGTTCGACAAAGAAATTCAATTGAAATCGTGGTAACATTATAGTTAGGATTGTTTTTTAATGTATGTAATAACTTTTATTTATGTAATTTTATAAAGAAATGTTTGAAATATTTATGATATAGCATTTTTTCTGGTATTTTTGTTGTAAATTTCATTTCATTTAAATTTTGTATTTGGACTCTTTTTTATATCTGGTATTTTTCTGGTGCTACTGGTGATGTGGTGTGTTGTAACAGCACACTATTGTGGTGATACAATGTGTTGTTACACCATATTATAGAATGTCCTTTTATTAGTGATTTTAAAAGAGCTTATAAAAAACACATTTATCGATTCTTCTAAAATTGGTGATAAAGGTATACTTTATCAGCACTTCTACCGAGTTGATAAATGATTATTTTAGAAGTTCTTTAAGAAGCACTAACAAATGTGTTCTTTATCTGTGATTTTATTAGCATTTACTAATGTACTATTTATCAGCGCTTTTTTAGCGCTAATAAAATTGCGGGGATTTTATCTCTGCTCACATTTTCAGTGATTTTATAGCACTAATAATGGCCATTTATAGCGTTATTAAAGGCATGTTTTGTATTAGTGTGCACTACCTATCTACCTTCCAAAATTCTCCAATTTCTCTCCAAAATTCCTCAAAGTAAAACCACATAAATATACACAAAAAAAGGAGAAATAGTACATGTAAATGAGCCTAATGTATATCCATAAAAGGTCGGGATCTTACAACATCCCCGACTTATAATAGCTCGTCCTCTAGTGGTACTCCAAAGTAAATCTATGATTTTATGTGAAAAGATTGGGCCAAAAATCCCACATATCTACATCTCTCTCAAATTTTTCCACCTCAACATGCCCATGGTGCCACAGTATATGAACTATTGGCATGTCCTTTCCCCACAAAACTTTATCACTGCCATCCAACATACATATCTAATGATCCTCAAAGGATGCATTGGTATTAAGTTCAACATCATCCACATCGATCACATGAGAAGGGTTAGGGTAATACTGCTGAAGTTGTAACACGTGAAAAATGTCATGCATAGAACTATACCTCTCTGGAAGATCCAATCGGTATTCCACTGGCCAGATTCTCTCCACAAATTTTAAAAGTCTAACAAACCTAGGCACCCACTTTCCCTTCCCTTGAATCCTATAGTTAACTAATCTTGGAGACACCTAAAGGAAGACACAATCACCCCCTATAAATTCAATGGGTTAACAAAATCTATAAGAATATGACTTATGTCTACTCTGAGCCATGGTAATATGTTTCAAAATCAACTGTACCTGCTCTAAGGTCTCTTGCATGAGACTCGGTCTCAACATCTCTAACAAACCTCCCTCTATCCAGCATAGAGGTAGTTTTCACGGCCTACCATAAAGAGTCTTGTATGGTTCCATCTAAATATGTTCCTATTGACATTTCTTATATAAAAAATACACCAAAACTAGCTGCTTCTCCCAAGATCAATCAAATTCAAGAACTCTTGCTCAGATCATATACACATGTACATGTATTCTAGGTGTCATGACCCCCTCCCCACAGTGTGCCCCTCCTCGTCCAGAAAAAGGAGAAGATAGATAGTGACACCTTGACTCCCCCTCCAAGAGGCCCAGAGTTGGTGACAATCACTGAGGGTATAATAAATATGAAGATCGGAGGCATTTCCCTCTATAAGAAACACATGTAGAAGATAGAGATAAAGAAGACACCAACAAACTAATGCTCAAACTATAATATAAAATTAAAAACAAGTACACATATGTAATTTTAGGAAATAAATACTACAACTGAAGGAGAAAACTACAATTACCAAAAGAAAGTAAAGACAACAGCGACCATGAAGCCCAATTAGCTCCTACAACCCATAATATAGAAGTAACCATATTATAGTCTAACCAAATCCAAAAAATCTAAAAAAAAATTATATATATTTATGGTGAGTATAATAGTATACTCGGTAGAATCCTCCCCAAAGCCTCTTATAAAAAAGGGAAAAAGCATGCTAAATCATAGATAAAAACAAGTGAAATAAAATTGCCACCTAAATAGGTATACTAAGTTCCTAGCCTCTCCAAGGATACTCTCACCAAGTATAGAATACAAGATCATATATAATATTGAATATCAAGGGTCCCCCTGCTACTAATTCTCCCTTGGTTTTCTGCTCTACCCCAACATCTCACATCCTGAGCATACCTCTTTAAAGAGGCTAGCCCACAAACACCTGGGCGAAGCACCAAAAAATGCACCTCATGCAACACAACACCATATCCACATGATGAAAAGTAACTAGGTAGTTTTTGGGAGCCACCACAGCTTGTATAATGTGTATCATACATCGAGTATTATACCTCAATCCATCACAGGCCATACACCGAGTAAGTATCCTTATGTCATCACAGCCTATATATGTTATACCTATAGTAGTCCTTAGGAAACTATATCTAGAATACATGTGTGTGAAATAACCACAGGCCATTATATCCCTCTATACACATATATTTGAAAAATTAACCAATGTGAATAGCATCACAAGTAACTACCAAGAGAAGAGAGTGGGGCCAAAGGGGGTAGTCAGTCATCAATCCTCCCACCGAGATATTGGGGAAAACACCCCCCAGGTCTCAAAATCCCCAGGGTGTTAGTTTCCCTAACAGAAAGTTTGTATTATCCTATATAAACACAAAAAGTATAAGATATAATGTTTCTCATAACCACACAATGGGAATAACCTATTCTCTAAATCAACTACAGTAAATGTCGCTCGGACTCTCGGCTGCCTCTGCAAAGACTAGATATCTAACAAGAACACAACCATTTAAATAGATATATTAATTATCTTATTCCTTTTCAGTAGTTTCACATCATGTTAATTAATTCTTAATCACTAATTAACCATTATCATTTCCACATCACATCACATTACCATTCAAAAAATATCCATTCCCACCACACATAAGCAAAGTGAGCCTACGGCTTCTCAGAATTTCAACCTCAGCATTGCATCCCAGCAAACTTTAGCCCCATGGGTTAAATATTATCCATTTAGTTAGAAAAATTACCATTTTCCATATCATCAGGTTCTCTAGGAAAATATTCTATACTCCCTAAACACAAGGGGTTCAATACAGTAAGTAGATAAACTACCTGTTGAGTTTTTTCCACCTATAATAGGAGAGAAAACTCATTCAAACATAAGAAGATAAACATAGAAAGCACATGTCATATCCTGCATGTATTCCCCTCCCATGGAAAGATAGTAACCAAACCCATCTATCTACCTCAAGCAGTGGGGAAAGGAAAGTAGATAAACAAAAACCTAGATTCCAACCAAACAACTGATTCAAACAAGCATTCATCTTTCATAATAATTAGTAATCCCAACTTCAACCCCTTCTATCACCTTTGGTGTCCTCCCCGACATCCATATTTATAAACTAATGCATCTCGCCACACCATGCAACAATTACTGCCACAAAAACTAGGCCTCCCTACCCCTCACACAACTACATCCCTCCATGCTCATCCCTCCCAGGATCATGTCACATCCAAGCCTCCCTACCCCCACAAACAAAAACATCCCTCTAGTCTCAACCATATCACAAGCATTAGTAAACAAACATGGCAATATGATCTCATCCCCAAATCAAGGGATTCATAATTTACACACAATGATACCTCATGGATCCAAAACATAAGTCACTTGACCTTTACAAGCAAATAGGCAACTCGGGCCCTACAAAGGAATTATATTTTACACACAACCATTTCTTTATTCCATCTTGAATTAACCAATTCATTATTCATAGTTTATAACTACAGGAAACATAAGTGACAAGTTATCACAATATATAACAAATTAATTAAAAAATTAATTTAACTTTCCATTAATTATTTTATCAAAAAACATCACCATGACTCAGGTTCATTAACCAATTCAATTAATCATTCATACTTACATCAATTTGATTAACATAAAATTATGACAACCAGATTCATTAAGCATGCCTCTTTGTCTTTTAGCCAATTAATTATCAATTAATTTCATATTTAAGTTCTTTACCAATTTCCATCCAGAACAACATGCTAAACCAAGAAAGTCATAGATATCACACTATCTATCAAATCAATAGGAAAATTTTTATCATAGTACAAGGAAACTACATCTCTAAGTGATCGATACCAATTCATTAATATGGTTCAAGTATTTAATTAGGTTAATTTAATTGTGATCCAAGGGGATAAATCATGATAGCTCTATGATTTAATATAAATAAATATAGAATCAATGAATCCACTACCTCAAAAGGTCATCAACATTCTTTGAATGAGAATGGACCCCACAACGAATCTTCGATCACCTCTCCCGCAAGAACTGCATCCAACCGAGGATGTTGCGGCACCAACACACCAACAACAACTGATAGAACCCTGATTATAACCAAGGGTAAGCATCCACCACTACGTGGTGAGAATATATGAGACTAAATGATATCAACACTGGCATAAAATTATAGAAAATAGAGTAAAAAAACACACCATTGATCTAGATGGGTCACCACAAATCAAAGATGGAAGCTTGAGATTGATTCGCGTATATGGGATCAAAAAATTCCGAATAGGGGACTATTGGTTAACCTGGGATGAAAGGGAGGGAAGAAGTAGCCATAAATTTTTACAATATAAGCAGCTAGAATCTTTTAAAACATTATAGCATTGGGGGATTACATGATGTGTAATACCCTTTCACGTTGTGTAATTCATCGAGGTCAGGTTCATCTGAAAAAACATTCTCCATTTGATTTGATTTTATTTATCAAACTCTAAAATATTACATGACATGAATCCAACTTTAACGTCGTAAAATTATTCTACACAATGTGAAACCCACTTTGACACCATGAAAGTCACCTTCTCCCAATTCTCAACACCTAAGTCCCTCCAGACTTCCTCCGAGCCTCCTTCGAGCATCAAAAGCCTTAGGAACACAAAAATGGTCGATCTACTCGGATCCAGGACCTTACATTAGATACCTCTCAAAACATTCTCATCCTTGAAAATCAAAAACCAACCTAGAGAGGAACCATAAAGGGGTTATTCGAATAGCTAGCCCATGAGATACCTCTTAAGGATCTTGTCACTACAGGAGCTCACCACCTCACAAAAGGAATAATTGAAAAACCCCTCAATAACCACCACCAGCTCCTAAAAATTCTCCTAGGGGAGATACCTCTCAAAAGAGATCAAAACAAAACAATAAAAAGGAGAAATACATATCATAACAAGAAAGTCTTGCAACCATAAAACAAAAAATGTTACAAGAGAAGAGCTAATCATCAAATAGATTGGGGTAGGGAAAACGTATATCTGAGTTGTGTTCCCAGATACTCTCCTCCACACCATCATACCACCAGAAGACATGAAACAAGGGTATATCATGCCCACTCAACACCTTCTCATCATGGTCCTAGATCTCTATAGTCTACTCCTTGAAGTTTGTATCATATTAAACATCGATGTCACCCCAATCGATGATGTGAGAGTCATCATAATTTTAAGGACTTAGATGATACCTATAAAAAACATTGTATGTCCATCCCATAAATGGGGGAAGAACTACCAGCTATGTCATGGATCCAAAACAAGTCAACACCTCAAAAGTACCAACAACCCAGAGAGAAGTCATACTCCCATGACTAAACCTTCACTGCCCATGAAGGGGAGTCACATTCAGAATCACATGATCCACAATATTGAACTCAAGTGTCCTCCTCCTATGATCGACATAGGATTTCTAACTATCATATACTGCTTTCATCCTTTATCAAATCACCAAAACTATCTCTATCGTATTTTGTACTAGTTTCATCCCAAGAATTACTAACTCTCCAACCCATTCCATCACAATGGAGAACGGAATGATCGGTCACAAATGGATTTAAATGGTTATATACCAATAGTGGAGTGAAAAATGTTATTTTAAGAAGACACTACCGAGGGAAAGTGCCTCATCCCTGAACCACCAAAATCAAATACCCAAGAATGCAACATGTCTTTAAGAGTCAATATGGTCTGCTCTATCTAACCATCCATTTGTGGAAGAAAAAGTAGTTCTTAGGTATAGCTGAGAACCAAAAGCAAGATGGATACCTCTCCACACTCTAGAGGAAAAATGAGGATCTTGATCAGAAATGATTGTCCATGGGACCCTGTGGAGGCTCACCACATACTCTAGATATGGCCTTGAAAAACCCATTACTTAGCTCAACTCCTTAATTGATATAAAGTTTGAGGATTTTGTCAAACGATCCACTACCACCCATATAGCATCATATCCTACCCAAGATCAAGGTAAAATGGTAACAAATTTCATCGATATGTCCTCCTAATTCCACTGAGGAACATCTAATTGCTGGAGAAAACAACTGGGAACATGGTGTTCGACCTTCACCTTTTGGTAGACCAAACATCAAGACACAAACTCTCCAACTACGGAATTGAAACTAGGACACCAAATGTTTCCTCTGAAGGATTGGTAAGTTTTTGTCATTATAGGATATACTGCCAAATGAGAACTATGGAACTCCCTAAAAACCATCTCATACATCACCAGAGGAATGAAAAGACAGCCCTAAAACAACACCTAGTGTTATTCATCTTTAGACCAACCATCAAGGGCCTCACCACAAACAACCCAATCTATCCAGACCTCCACCACAATATCCCCCAACAAGGATTCCTCCACCTTCTGTACCAGAGATGACTACACCATAATCTAAAAAATACATCCTTTTCCTTGAATTATACCATATCTAGTTGTAATGCCAAAAGTTCTTCCATCAATCTCTAGGAATCACCAGATTCATGCATTGCATCAGTACGTATCTTCCTGCTCAATGCATCATCCACAACATTCCATTTTCCATGTGTATATGAAATCTTGAAGTCCAAATCCTTTAATAACTCCATCCACCGATGCTGACACAAGTTCAAGTCATTTGGGGAGAAAACATACCTCAAGATTTTATGATCGATAAATACCAAAAAGCACTCACTGATGAGTTAAGGTATCTAAAACTTTATGAAAATACCACCACTACCAACTCGAGATCATGGGTGGAATAGTTACTCTCATGGGGACATAACTACTGAGACCTATAGGGAAAAACTGATCTTTTATGCATCCTAAAACAGCCCAACCCAAGAGGAAAAGGGTCACATAAATATTCAATCCAAACTCCTTATATTAGAAGAAAAATAACCATAGCACTGACCAAATTATATTTCAGATACTCAAAAGCTACCTGACATTGATCAGTCCATAAGAACACCAGATCCTTTCTATTCAATGTTTTTAGAGGACTCACTACTTGAGAAAAATCAGATATGAACCTCCATAATAGCCTACAAGATAAAGGAAACTTCAAAACTATGCAATTATATTGGGGTATACCCAAGATACAACTACTTCTATTTTTGATGGATCTATAGCTACTCCCTACTGGGATACAACATTCCCTAAGAAAGGGAATTCTTAAGCCCAAAACTCACACTTCAACAACTTCCCAAATAGCTGCTAATGATGAAGAACTCAAAAAATGGTAGGTAGATTCTCCAAGTGATTCTCCTCATATATGGAGTACACAAGGATGTCGTCAATGAAAACCACTATGAACTTATACAGAAACTCAAGGAACACAACATTCATTAACCCTGTAAACATAGCTGGAGATTTCGTCATAGCCAATGACATCATAATGAACTCATAATTCCCATGATGATAATAGAAACTAGTCTTCAGTATATCCCAATCATTCACTCACATATTATCAAGAACCCCTCCCCATAAAATGTAACCCTCCTAGGTCGAAAATGGAATAAGAGAGATAGTGACACCCAATTCATGCCTCCAATAGGCCCCAAGTTGGCGACTATCACTTAGGGTATAGTAAACATACATATGAGAGGCATTACCCTCTAAGAGAAACACATGCAGAAGAGAGAGATAATACAGACACCAACCAACTCTTTCTCATACTATAATATAAAATAAATTACAAGTACATATATGTAATAGAATGAAAGAACTACTACAACTGAAATGGAAAACTATAAGTACCAAAAGAATATAAAGACGACGGTGACTATGAATCACAAACATTTCCTGCAACCAACAATCTAGTATTAACTATAATGATCTCTAACTCTCTTCAACTGTCCTAAAAAAAATTAAATATATGTAGGGTGAGTATAATAGTATACTCAGTAGGATCCTCCCCAGAGCCTCTTGTTAAAAAGTAAAGAAAGCATGCTATAGCATAGTGAACAATAAGTGAAACTAACTCGACACCTAAACAGGTATACTAAGTTCCAAGCCTCACCATGGATACTCTGACCAAGTATCTCATACAGGAAAATATAATATAATAAAAAATATCAAGGGCACCCTACTACTTATTCCCCACTATTTTTCTACTTTACCCCAACATCTCACATCTTGAGCATTTCTCTCCAAAAAGACTAGATCATAGAAACCTAGGTGAAGCACCACAACATGAACCTCATGAAACATATCTCCATGTCCATATAAACAAAAGTAATCTGGTATATTCCAATATCCACAATAACTTTCATAACATGTATCATACATCAGGTATTATACCTCAATCCATCACAGCCCATACACCAAGGATCCTCACACCATCATAACCTATACACATTATACCTATAGTAATCCTTAAGAAACCGTATCCAGAATAAATGTGTGTGAAATAACCACAAGATATTACAGCCTTCTACACATATATACTGGTAAAGTAAACTATCATTCATACTAGCACAAGTAACTACCAAGAGAAGAGAGCAGGGCCAAAATAGATAGTATTCCATCCATCCCCCCGCAAGGATGTTGGGGAAAACACCCCCCCCCCCAGGCACAAAATCTCTGGGGAGTCAGTTTCCCTAACCGAAAGTGTCGAGTAGTGTATGAAAACACAAAAATTACAAGATATAATATATCTCACAACCACACTATATGCTTATCCTATTCTAACACACAACTACAGATAAAGTCTCACGGACTCCTGACTGCCATTGTTAAGACTAGATATCCTATAAGTACACACCCATTTAAAAATATAGATTAAATTACTTTATCCCTTTTTATCAGTTACACTTTATGTTAGTTTATACTTTAACCATTAATTTACCATTATCATTTCCACATTACATTTCATTACAATTTCAACAAAGATCCATGGCCTCTAGGCATAAGCAAACTAATTCCATGACTTCTCATAATTTTATCCTCAACATTGTATCCTTGCAAGCTCTGAACCCATGGGATAAAAATTTATTCCTTTATATAACAACAGTACTATCCATATCACCAGGTGCTCTAGGAAAACATTCTAATCTCCCAAAACACAAGGGTCTCAACACGGTGAGTGGATGAACTACCCGTCGAGTTTTTTCACCTATTGAATGATAGTAAACTCATCCAACCATTAGAAGATAAACATATAAAGCACCTAGAATATCCCATGCATATTCACCTCCCATGGAAAGAGAGTAACCAAACACATATGTCAGCCTCAAGTAGTGGGGAAAGGAAATAATCTAAACAAACAACCTGGTTGTCAGCCGAGAAACTGATTAAAAAAGAATCCAACTTTTATAATATTTAGTAAGCCAAACATCAACCAATTATTTCATTTTGGGTGTCCTCCCTAACACACATATGCATATATTGATTCATATCTCCACTACAGATGTCAACTACTACCTCAACAAATAAGACTTCCTACCCCTCATACCACAACATCCCTCTAGGATCATCCATCCTAGGCTCACGTCACATTCGGGCCTCCCTACCCCACATACCATAATAGCCCTCTAGGCTCAGCCATCCCGGGATCACATCACATCACAATTAGTGGGAAACAAACATAGCAATAGACTCTTAGCCCCAAATAAAGGCATTAAAAATTTATGCACAATGTGCTCTCATGGATCTAAATCATATGGAACTTGGCTTTACAATCAAGAAGGAAACTCAAGCCCTAAAAAAATTATCTTTTATCACACAACTGTTTCTTTATTCCATCCTGAATTAACCAATTCATTATTCACAGGTTCCAACTATGGTATACCTAAGAAACAAGCCATATCAAGATATAATGAATTAATTAAACAATTAATTTAACATGCCTTTAATTATTTAATCAACAAGAATCACTATGCTTCAGGTTCATTAACCTATTAAATTAAACATTCATATCTCCATCTATTTGATTATCATCAAATTGAAATAAAAAACCATATTCACTAAAAAACCCCTCTTGAATTAATTAACCAATTAATTATCAATTAATTTTGGCTTCACAATCTTTACCAATTCTCATCAATAACAACATGATAAACCTATAAAGAAATAGATATCACACTATCTAGAAAATCAATAGGAAAATAGTGGTCATAGTACAAACAAAAACTAAGAGAAATCCAATTAGAACCATGGGTAAGAAATTTTTATATCATGGAGAGAACATACGTGAGTAAAAAAATCAAAACTCGGTGAAACTGGTTGAAAATTAAGGAAAAAAACACCTTGGATCAAGTCGAGTCACCGCAGATCAAATATGGAAGCCCGAGATTGATTCACATCAAAGGGATATCCAAAATGCCAAGGAGGGTACTATTGGGTTTGCTGAGATAAGAGGTAGGGAAGTAATAGCTATAGGGTTTGACAACTCGAGTGGCTGGAATGTTTTAAAACATTAATGAAGTGGGGAATTACATGATGTGTAATTCCCTATCACATCATGTAATGCATCAAGGTCGGTTTTCGCCAAAAATTTCATCACCACTCGATTTTATTTTATTTTTAAATCCTCAAAATATTTCATGACATAAATACCACTTTCACATTTTAAAATTATTCTATATGGTGTGAAACCTACTTTCCCACCGTGAAAGTTCCCTGGTCCTTTTTCTCAAAACCTGAGTCCCTTCAGACTTCCTCTGAGCCTCCTTCGAGCTCCACAAACCATGGGAACACACAAAGGGTAGATCCATATGGATCTATTCCCTTACGCATCTGATGATACCCTAATCACAAATTGATCTTTCATTACCAACTTTCAACCTTTAGTTGATTGAATAAATCATCAATCCACAAAGGGGGATAGTGGCTCTTCACTATTAGTCGGTTCAAGCGACGATAATCGATACACAACCACAAACTACCATCATCATTCTTTATGAAAAAAAATGGTTCACCCCACAGAGACACACTCTAAGAAACAAAACCACACTGAAAAAAATCATTGAGCTATATACACATCTCTCTCAACTCAGAAGGAGCCATCCTATACGAATACATTGAGATAGGAGATATATTTTTCTCTAGTTCGATTTTAAAATCAATATTTCTTCAAGGTGGTAACACTACAACCTCCTCTGGAAAGACATCAGGGTAATATTTTACGACCCTAGGAAACACTAACTATTGAACCTCTAATGAGCTCAGCATCATCCCACTAATACAAGGAAGGAACACGTCTCTAATCCATCAGAGAATCTCACTCGCTAACAAGCACTGCAGGATATCCATCAGTATCCAAGAAAACCACCTACATCTTTAATAAATCTAAGATATAATGCATTGAATACAACCAATCCATGTTGAGGAAAATTTCAAATGGTTATATTCGTAAACATAGAACATATCCCCAAGATCGGTGTTTCTCCAGCCCTAGCTTACAGTTTCTACATAATTCAAATAAGTCAGCTCAACCTTCAATTGGCATAGTCAACGCTAAGGGCGCTAGAAGAATCTCACCCTCAAGTACCAAAGCATGGACAAGGGTAGGTGATATGAAGGGTTGTGTCACTTTTGGATCAAAAAAATCATGCACCCAAGTAGAAAACAAGCATTAGTACCTCAAACAATGTCTGTAATGACTATCACTTGCAACGTTAAATCATTAAACTTACAATGACCTACTCCAAAACCTCTATGACCATGCTAAAGACCACCTATATGGTTTCTCTCTACTCTATAAGAATGGGGATAATCTTGGGTTTGTCTTATTCCTAACCTATATTCTCTTTTATAATACCAAACTGAAGCAACCTACTGTCGCTAACTCGGTTGGAACTATCTCAATGGGGGAGCCTAAAGCGGAACAACTAGCATGTGTTGACTTCTCAGAAAGGTAGGTCACTCTCACCACTAATGAACCTATACTCCTTAATAAAAACATGCATATGATCTCTTATCATAGGTCCGAGAGCCACCTCCCCCAAATAAACGAGACAATGAGGGTTGGGACCTACCCTCGGCTAATCTGAAGTTCTTTTGTCCTGAAAACTAGAAACCTCAAACCACATCACTACTTCTTGAGGAATACTGAAAACTCCCCTCTCATGATGATCTAGTTCTTGCTAACATCATCTCAATGACATCTACTCATGCCAACACCTCGAGATACGTCTTCAAAATAAACAGGGTGACCTGATGCTACATCTATAGATGAAAATCCTATTTGAAATTACTTTCCATTGAATCCTCATCTAGAAATAGGTCCAGAGAATATATATTAAGGTTACTAAAATGGATTCCAAATTATCTCACACTGGATCTCACCTACAGAAGGGTAATAAGCTCCTGGTGACTGTCCATCTTTGCAGTTCAAGAAAGAAACTTGTCTCTGAATTACGCTCAAAACTCCTCCCATGTGATTGTTGACTCCTTAATATCCCCAAGGAATAGGAACCACCACTACCTCGCTACCCCGCATAGAATCACCAAATCCAACAACACCCAGTGCACCTTCTGGGCATAGATCAGACTAAAATCTATCTTAACCTCATCCAACCAATCTTCTATAAGTTCATATGAAATGGATCCCTCATACCTCTGCAGACTCTAGTGTTGAAACTCTAAGAGTTTACTCCTACAAGTTTCATCTTCATCAACCTCTACCCTATGATAATATTCTGGCACAACCCGCTGAACATCTTCTGTGTGAACCAAATGAAGACCTCCACCTGGTTCCATACCTACAAAAGAATAAAAAGTTAGGGATCATAAACCTAGAATATAGAATAATTTAACATTATTTAACTTTTTTATTTTATTAATTTTAGGTTAACCTATCCCAAGGTCTATCCATTCAAACATAGGTGCAAAGAAGAATGATGCATGATCCTTTCCTAGGTCTCTACCTTGCAATCAGAATCACTTCGTTTAGTAGAAGTTGTAACCTTAAAGGTTTGTGAATCATATCATAGGGGGCCCTAAATACCTATGTCTCAAATGGTCTCCCATGTTTATAGTGATTTCTAAACATAGGAGACATTGTTTCCCTACCAATCCATGCAACCTCACCTATTCCTAAATCAAACTCCATCCTATCCCTCAACCTGATCTCTCATACGACTATGTCATGACCCCCTCCCCACAAAGTGTACCCCTCATGGGTCGTCAAGGGGATAAGATAGATAGTGACCCCCAAGTCCCTCCTCCATTAGGCCCTGGGATGGAGACTAGAACTAAGGGTATAATAAACATGCATATGGGAGGAATTTAGCTCTAAAATAAACACATCAGGAAGAGAGAGATAAGACCGTAACCTACCAACTCTAAATAAGACTACAATATAAAATAAATCACAAGTACACATATATAATGTCATGCAATAAATACTAAAATGAAAGAAAAAACTACAAGTATCAAAAAAAATTAAAGGTCACATCGACCACGAATCCCAAACAGCTCCTGCAACCCACAAGCTAGTACTAACCAGCCTGATCTCCACCCTATACCAACTAACCTGAAAATATATTTGTATATATGTTGGATGATTATAATAGTACAATCAGTAAGATTTATCCTAGATCCACTCGTGCAAAAAACTTTGATTACTTTCCAATGGGATAGTCACATGGAAGTGAAGTGACATTGGGATTCTTGGTCCAATCTTGCCAAACCTGTAAAAGAAGGGAGGGATTAATCTGAAAAGTATATTGGGCAATATGGAAGGTATTCATGAAAAACTTTCCTAGGAGGTCATATAGGGGAATACATTATGGGAAAAATACATTCTTAGTACTTATAGTGACAGTGGGAGACTTTCCAGAATTAAAGCTCCCAAAGTGCAGAAGATTATCCAGCCTTTTATCCCCTGTCTTCATCCCTATACTATATGGATCATTGGTAAGGGTTAAATCAGTTATTTTTTCCACAACTAGTCAGGGACCACTATTAGATTTCCTCATTACCCCACCATAGGCATTAGCTTCAGGGAGGCCATCAATTTTCCCTATTTACATCGTACAGCCTTGGATGAGGACCAGTGACATATATTTTAAAGTATTATGTTAAATAATGAGAATAATAGGTGTGTTTTTACTGGATCTTATTCTGTAAATTTAAAAATTTGAGATTTCCATTCCATCCAGGTTGTATCTAATCCCCCAGACCCATGGGGCGAGATGCTTTGGTTCAAGGAGCTACCTATGAAATATCTTCTCCTATTGTGGCGAGTTCGACATAACATCCTGTATATGGATGAAAGAATCCAGTGGAGAGGCATTCATCTAGATTCCAAATTCTTATGTTGCATGAATCCAAGTACCAGTCCACTAACCATATGTTCTTCATCAGTGAGTGGGGGAAGGAGGTTTGGAGGACCCTTGGCCAGTTTATTAGTGTCTACAAGTAGGCTTCATCAACAATGGATTTCCTTAAGCAATGGTTTAGTGGAGTCATCAAACCCTTACCAAAGAGGAAAGGTCTATATTTAATTCTTATTACAGGATGTCGAGTGATTTGGAATAATAGGAATGAAAAGAGATATATTCCCTCTCCAAGGTCCAACACAGGTATTATTTTTCAAACAATGAATCTCATCCTGGACTTCAACAGATTGTGAAAGGGATCTTCAGATGGTCCGCCTCTCTAGGCCATTTGTTCCTCTCCTTCCACATCTAACTCGTGATCCATTGTTTGAATCCATTGGGTCAAATGGTATCCCCCTCTCTTAGGTTAAAATTTAAAAACTAATGCTTCATATTTTATGGGATACATGATGGGTGGAAGAGTGATCAGAGATCTCAAAGGGTCTATTGTGGCAGTTTTCCCAGCTTTCTTTGGGAATAGAGACTGTCTTCAAGAGGAGTCCCTTTCAATTCGAATGGGCATGCTTCTTTGCAACCAGTAGAGTATTTATATTGGGGAGGTTGAGAACAACTTGATTACTATCTACAATTCTATTTTAGGCTAGGTACCTATTCTTTGGTACATCAAATATTCCATTAGAAGGTGCAAGAGGCGTATTATCAGTGACATTCCCTTCATTCATACCTGGCACGAGGGTAATGTTGTAGTTGAGTTTCTTTCCTCTAGAGTGTCACAGGAAGAGCGATTAATTATCTTTTCCAATATTGGATATTTTCCCCTATAGGGGATTATATTTGTTCAAGCTAAAGCACAAGGGATTCATTATTTTATACCTTTTTAAATGTATCTTTGTAGGTGCTTCATCCTTTCCTCTATTTTAAAAATAAAAAGTCTTTGTGTTGTGTGTAATTGAAACTAACTCGTCACCTAAATAGGTATAATAAGTTCCAAGCCTCGCTATGGATACTCTCACCAAGTATCTCATTTATTAGAATATATAATAAATAATATCAAGGGTACCCCACTACTACTTCCCCACTAGTTTTTTTCTCTACCCCATCATAGCATGTCTGAAGTATCTCTCTCTAAAAAGGCTTGCACACATACATGTGGGATAATCGCCAAAACAAGAACCTTGTGCAACACACCACCACATCCACATAACCTAAAGAAACTAGGTGGGTTTCAAGAGACATTGTAGCTTTTATAAGGTGTATCATATGTCAGGTATTATACCTCAATCAATCATAGCCCATACACTGAGTAATGATCCTCAAGCCATCACAACATTAAAACTTTATACATATAGTAGTCCTTAGGAAACTATAACGAAAACACAAGTGTGTAAAATAACCACAAAACATTACATCCCTCTACACACATAGAATTTTAATACTAACCTTCATAAATACCATCATAATTAACTACCAAGAGAAGAGAGTAGGTAGAAAGGGGGTAGTCATTCATTCATCCTCCCACTCAGGTGTTGGGGAAAACACCCCCTAGGGCTCAGAATCCCTAGGGGGGTAGTTTCCCTAACCAACAAGGTGGATTCGTGCATAGAAACACAAAAGGTATAGGATATAAAATAACCCACAACCACACTATGGGAATAACATAGTCTCAAAAACAAATTTAGGTAAGGTCTCTCAGACTTCAGTTTTCCACTGCTAATACTAGATATCCTATAAGCACACAACCATTAAAAGAGATATATTAGATATCTTATTCGTTTTCCATGGTCACACTTTACGTTAATTAATTATTAACCATTTTCATTTCAATATCTCATCACATTACCATTTCACCAAAGATACATGCCCTCCTGGAATAAGAAAACCGGGTACATGGCTTCTCAGAATTTCAACCACAACATTGCATCCCGAAAATATTTAACCCCATAGGTTAAGCATTATTCATTGATTTATAAACATTACCACTTTAAATATCAATAATTTCTCTAGGAAAACATAATAAACACCCCAAACACAAGGGGATAAACATGTTAATTTGATAAACTACTAATCGAGTCTTTTCACATATATAAGGAGAGTAAACTCATCCAACCATGAGGAGATAAACACTGAAAGCACATGGCATTCCCCATGGATCTTTGGATCCCCAAGAAATAGAGTAAACAAACACATATATCTACGTCAAATAGTGAGTAAAGTAAAGAAGATAAACAAAAAATTAGATTCCAATGAAAAAACTAATTCAAACAACCATCCATCTTTCATAACAATGATAAATCCTAACTTCAACCCATTCGGTCACCTCTGGTGTCCTCTTTAACACCCAAATGCATAAACCAATACATCTCGCTACTCCAGGTGTCAATTGTTTCCAAAAAAATTGGGCCCCCTACCCCTCATACCATAAAATCCCTCCAGGCTTAGCCATCCCAGGATCACGTCACATCCGGGCCTCCCTACCCACACAAACCACAACATCCCTCTAGTCTCAACCATATCACAAGAAGTAGGAAACAAACATGGAAACATGCTCTAGGCCCTAAAAAAGGCATTCAACCTTTACACATGTTTATCGTGAAGTGAAATACCTAGAATATGGTCTTCCAAACAATGGAGTTCATGCTAATGGTTTTGTTTTCTCTAATTAACTACCTAATAAGTTTACTCCCCTGTTCCAAATGGATTCTTGTAAAATTTCATCTTTCTGATTAATATAAATCATTTTTATTTCTTTAATAAAAGATGATTTTCCTTGGGGAAATTACTCACATTTTTAAAATAATTATGAACCATGTGGTATCAGTCTAGATCATAAGAAACATTATAATCCCATAGCATGCATAGAAAAAACGTATTGGTATCTTGGAAAATCACCATCGTAGAACCTTTATAGAATAGTTATAATTAGAATAATGATATTTATAGATTATAATATAAATATCTAGAGAAAATAATCATTACCCAATGAATTAGAGTATTATCTGGGTTGTGAGGTCCTAACCCATGTGCCACACACCGGCACCTCGAGCCAGTCAGTCACAGGACCTCAGGTGTGCCTCCCAATACGCCATAGGCTACCGAATAGCAGTGAGGGTATAATATATCAACATATAGAGACTGCACCCTCATTATAAAAGTATCATAATAGTGTAAATAACCAAGAAATGTCTAATAAAAAATATCCAACAACCCAAATAATAAAATAACTAAATCAACCAGTATCATATGTTGAACCAAAAATGAAAATGATATCCATAACAAAACAGTATATATGTAACAACAAATAAGTTTCAAGTGTCAAAATGATAACCCAAAATAATTACACAAACAACTCTCCCAAGTGGGTACTAACACCAAGTATGTTTCCTTAATCTATGATCCATACAGACTCAACCATCTAATATAGGGCCCTTTCCCTTATCGTGTCCAGCAAATATGAAGTATATTCATGTATCAATCAGAAATCCATAGTATGATGTGAGTAAAACTCAGTAGGACGCCACTTATGGAATCTAAAACAATATCCATTCAATGGAAATGTATTCATATTAATAAATAATAAATTACAATGCATAAATTAAATAGTTGTCATATTTCATTATTCTTTAATAAACCACACAAATCACCAAGTTCACGGTGACACCCATGATATTAATACCTGAATCATCCCATACTGGTGTCTAAACTATCCCCAAGGGATATCACATATCATAATATCATGATTATCATTTATAATTTCATTTAAATTCATATCACATCCAATTGGAACCATAGTCCAATGCTAATATCATGGGCATAGAACGTCGTGTCTAATCCCCATTGGGTATTTGGATCCTCTTTTCCCATCCCACACCTCAATGCCATAGGGGTATTTGGATCCTCCTTCCCACTCCCACACTCGCTAACACATATGTTTATTTGGATCCTCATTCTTAGTCCCACACTCATTAACACATATGGGTATTCGGATCCTCAGTTTGTGTCCCACACTCATTATCACAAGTGGGTCAAGAACACCATGCCCATCACCCCATGGTTATTTAAATAATTAGTCTATATGCCACAACCTATTTATCAATCAATCGCATATATCAAATATATCAAATTTAATAAGATTAACCATCATTAACCCACTCATCAACATTTCACATCATGGTATACCATTTGAGTTATCAAAAAACCATTTTTTAACAATTTCATCACAATAAAATAATATAAAAAATTCATCATTGAAACCATTTATCAAGATTTATTCACATGACTCGATAACCTCTCAAGATTAATAAAAACATCAATTTATTCCCACAATTAATCAATTCTATAACTAAATAAGTAGCCAATTAAAATATCTCATTTAATTGAACAAATACACAGTTCCAATATCACATCACTTCTATAATCGCATCATTACATTAATCAATCCAACTCATCCAATTTACAATTTCCCCAAATTCAACCCATTCAATAATCACATGTAAATTAAACTTATTTTAATTAAATTCTAGATTCAGTTACCTAGTCATGGAAATTTCAATTTAACAACTACGTACATGTAATTAAACTAAGACTATGGGATTTGAAATTTAGACTTCATAACTCAAGATAATTGATGAGAGTTTTTCAATGGAGTCCCACATTGAATTAGAATGATTAAAAATATGACAAAGAATAATACAAGGATCCAAAACCTTGATCCAAGATCAAACAGATTAGATGTATCAAAAACTATATCTTGATACATCAAAAATGGAGAAAAAATCTATTTAAAAGATGATAGAAAGATGGGAGATAAGGAGGAAATTAATCCGGACAGGATATCTTATTTGGAGAGGTGCATATCTATAAAAGATATATTTGATTCCCCAATAAAGGAGTTTTGAATCCTTTGGAATCCATCCATGATCCCCTAAAAACAAGAGATATTAGTTATGGTCATGCTAGGGTGTTTGGGGATATAATATAGTAGTTTGGGAATTTTGTTTATGAATTTTTTCGGGGTTTATTTTTCATCATTCACTATTTCCAATATAGGGAGCATGGTTTTCTCTAACCAGGAACCTAACTATGCACCTCCTACTAGAGGTTGCAAGTTACTACTAGGAGGGTTCCTGGTTTGACAAATTCTTTGCCTACCCTATGATTCCCCTCGGTTTGAGTTCACACGGTTTTCTGGCCTTGGAGCACAGTTTGGGAAAACCATGCATCAACCGTGCACTACCCCTTTACCTTCCAAAATTCTCCAATTTCACCCCAAAACTACCCAAAGTAAAACCCAAAAAATATACACTAAGAAAGACAAAATAGTATAAATAAATGACCCTTATGTATATCTTGAAAAGGTTAAGATCTTACAATATCCCCACCTTATAATAGCTCGTCCTTGAGTTGCACTCCCAAGCATGTCTATGATTCTGAAGTGAAAAGATTGGGCCACAAATCCCACATATCCTCTTCCCTCTCTCATGTTTCCTCCTTAACACGCCCATGGTGCCACAGTATATGAATTATTGTCATGGCCTTTTCCTACAACACTTTGTCACTATGATCCAATACACCTATCAGATTCTCCTCAATGTATGGATCAATCTCAAGCACAACATCATCCACATTGATTGTAGGAGAAGGGTAAGGTTGATACCACCGAACTTGTGACACATCAAATAGGTCATTCATAGTACTATATCTCTCTTGAAAATCCAATCGGTATTCCACCAAACCAATTATCCCCACAACCTCAAAAGGTACAACAAATGTGGTCGCAAACTTGCTATGCCTCTATATCCTATGGTAACACAGTCTAGGAGACACCTAAAGGAACACATGATCACCCACTGGAAACTCAATGGGTTATCGATGTCTATCAGAATAAGTCTTATGTCTACTCTCAAAAGTTTCTATATGTTTCGGAATAAACTGAACCAACTCTGAGGTCTCCTCCATGAGACTCAATATAAATATCTCTAACTCACATGCCTCCATCCCGCATAGAGGTGATCTACATGGCCTACCATAAAGAGTATCATATGGTTCCATCTGAATAGATTCCTATTGACTGTAGTTATAGGGAAAATCCAAAAGCACTAGGATCTTCTACCAAGATCAATCAAAGTCAAGAACACATGTTCATAGCATATCCTCAAGTAAATTTATTGTATGTTTCATGACCCACTCCCTGCAAAGTGTACCCCTCCTAGGCTGGAAATAGTAGAAGAAAGGTAGTGACCCAAAAATCCCACCACCAGTAGGCCCCAAGTTGGTGACTAACACCGAGGGTATAATAAACATGCAGATTAGAGGCACATACCTCTAAAATAAACACATGCAGAACATAGAGATAAGATAGACACCAACCAACTCTTTCTTGGAGGATAATATAAAAGAAAACCCAAGTACACAAATGTAATTTCATTCAAGAACTACTGCAACTAAAATTTTAAACTGCAAGTACCAAAAGAAATTAAATACAGAAGAAGCCACAAATCCTAAACAGCTCTTGAAACCCACAATCTAAAATTAACCAACCTAATATCCAACCTTCTCCAACTGACCTAAAAAATAGTTTATACATACTTAGGGTGAGTATAATATTATACTCAGTAATATCCTCCACGGATCCTCCTATGAAAAAGTAAATAAATCATACTTAAGAAAAAAGAACAACAAGTGAAACTAACTCATCACATAAACATGTATACTATGTTCCCAGCCTCACCATGGCTACTCTCACCAAGTATCTCATAAAATAGAATATATAGTAAATAATATCAAGGCCATCCTTCTACTAATTCCCCACTAGTTTTCTACTCTACCCCAATGTCATGCATCCTAGTCATCTCTCTACAAAAAGGATAGAGTGTAAGCACATGGTCCAAGCACCACAACATGCACCTCATGCAACACACCACCACATCCACATAATTAAAAGTAACTAGGTAGTTCCTGGGATCCACCACAGCTCGCATAACCTGTATCGTATGTTTTGTATTATACCTCAAGCCACCATATCCCAAACACCAAGTAAGGATCCTCATGCTATCAGAGCCAATACATGTTATACCAGTATAAGTCCTTAGGAAACTATATCCAGAATACATGTGTATGAAACAACCTTAGAAAATTACATCCCATTACACATATATTTGGAAAACGAACCATCATGAATACCAGTATAAGTAACTACTAAGATAAGGGATCAGGGCTAAAAGTGTGTAGTCAGCCATCCATCCTCCCATCAGAATGTTAGGGAAAACACCCCCCCCCCTGGGCGTAGAATCCTCGGGGTGTCTGTTTCCCTAACCAAAAGGGTGGAGTAGCATATAGAAGCAAAAAAATTACATTATATAATATATCTCACAACCACACTATGGTCATAAACTAGTCTCATACTAAATTTTAGCTAACGTCTCTCAGACTCTCGGATTCCACTACTAAGACTAGATATCCTATAATCACACAACCATTTAAAGAGATACATTAATTATCTTACTCTTTTTCAATGGCAACACTTTAAGTTAATTAATTATTAACCATTAATTAACCATTATCACTTCCACATCACATCACATTACCATTTCAAAATATATCCATTCCCTCCCGGAATAATAAAATTGAGTCCACAGCTTCTCATAATTTCAACCACATCATTGTATCCTAGAAAGCTTCAACCACGTGGTTTAAATATTATTCATTTAGTTAGAACCATTACCAATTTTTATATCACCAGGTTCTCTAAGAAAACATTATAAACTCCCCAAACACAAGGGTATTAACATGGTGAGGAGATGAACTACCCATCAAGTATTTTCCACCAATAGTAGGAGAGTAAACTTGTCTAACCACAATGAGTTAAACATAGAAAGCTCATGTCTTACCATGTATGTATTCTCCTACCATGGAAATAGAGTAACCAAACACATATGTCTACCTCAAGCAGTGGGTAATGGAAAGAAGATAAACAACAACCAAGCTTCCAGCCAAACAGCTGATACAAACAAGCATCCATATTTCATAACAATTAGTAAGATCACCTTCAACCCCTTATGTCACCTCAGGTGTCCTCCTCAACACCCATATACATAAACTGACAAATATAACCACTCCAGGCATCAATTTATTCCACAAAAATCGGGCCTACCAGACCCACATACCACACCAACTCTCTAGGATCAGATATCTCTGGTTCACATCACATGTGGGACTCACTTCCCCCACAAACCACAATAGCCCTCCATGATCAACCATACCAAAAGAAGCATGAAACAAACATAGTAATAGGATCTATGACACAAATCAAGGCATTCATCCTTTAAACACATTGAGATATCATGGCTCCAAAACACAAGGCACATGGCCTTTACAGGAAAATGGGAAACTCAGGGACCTTCAAAGGAATTATATTTTATCAAACAAAATGTTCTTTATTCCATATTGAATTAACTGATTCATTATTCATAGGTTCTAACTATGGGGAAAATAATAAACAATATATCTCAAGCAATAAAAAGTTAATTTAACAATTAATTTAACATGACATTAATTATTTTATCAACATGAATCACCATGATTCAATTTCATTAACAAATTCAATTAAACATTCATACTTGCATAAATTTAATTAACATTGAATTATAACAATAACAAGATTCATTAAACATGCCTCTTTATATTTTATCCAATTAATTATCAATTAATTTAGTATTTTGGTTCTTTACCAATTTCCTTCAAGAACAACATTATAAAAAAGGAAAAACATAGATATCGCAATATCTAGAAAATCAAGAGGCAAATAATTATCATGGTACAAAGAAACAACATCTCTATGAGATCAATACCAATTCTTTAATCTGGTTCAATTATTTAATTAGATAAATCTCATTATGATCCAAGGGGATAATTCATGATATCTCTACAATTGCATGTAAATAAATAGAGAATCAAATAATTCCCTACCTTAAAAGGTTTTTGACGTTCTTCACACAAGAATACACCATGCAACGGATCTTTGATCACATATCCCACAAGAACTGCATCCAACCAAGGACATTATCACACCACCACACCAAAAAGAACCAAGAAAAACTCTATTAGAACCATGGGTAAGAAAAATTCATATCATGAAAATAATATATGAGAGGAAACGAGATAAAAACTGCGAAAAAATATATAAAATGGATGAAAAACACACCTTAGACTAAGTCGGGTCACCACATAATGAAGATAGAATCCCAAGAAAGATTCACATCGAATGGATCCCAAAAATTCCGAAGAGGGGACTTTCGGGTAACCTATGATGAGAGGGAGGGAAGTAGAATTCATAGGTTTTGACAACCTAATTGGATGGAATGTTTTAAAACATTACAACATCAGGGGATTACATTACATGTAATCCCTTATCACATCTTGTAGTTCCTCAAGGTCGGTTTCTATTGAAAAATCCATCACCTTTTGATTTTATTTTATTTTTCAAACAATGAAATATTACATGATGTGAATCCCACTTTAACATCATGAAATTATTCTACATAGTGTGAAGCCCATTTTCACGTTGTGAAGGTTCCTAGCTCTTAGTTCTCAACACCTGATTCCCTACATAATTCCTTTTAGCCTCCTCCGAGCTCCACAATCCTCAAGAACATGCAAAGGGTTGATCCATACAAATATTGTACCTTATAGTATGTTACAAATTCCCATCTGTCTGTGGGTGGAATGTTGTACACATAAAAAACTATGAACTAAGTTCCTTATGCAGGACCTACCCAAAGGATGAAGTAAAACGTGTGTCACGGTCTGAAACTATATTCAATATTACCCTATGTACACATACTAGCTTCTGAATGTACAAGTCTCTTAACTGATTCACTGAGAAAGTGTCCAATATAAGAATAAAATGTGTTTCTTTCATCAGTTGGTCCAAAACTACCCAAATAGAATCATTCTACTGAGGCATCCTTAGGAGACCCGCCACAAAGTCCATGGTAACTTCGTCACACTTCCATTATAATGTGGAAAACAACTGTAGAAAACCAATAGGTCACTAATTATTAGCCTTCACCTATTGATAGGTTTATCATCATGTCACAAACCCAGTAATATCATTTTTCATGCCTGGCTACCAATATTGTTGATGTAGGTCACGGTACATTTTGGTCAAAATCTGAATCACTAGCCACTTCAAATTAGAAAATTCATAAAGTATATCCTCTCTCATACTCATTGGAATAACAATATCTCCCCAGACATATATGATCTCATCCTCATCTATATCCCAATCAGAAGGTGACTCCCCACCTTCCAGGATTTCTCTCAAGGCCAAACATTCTAGATCTGTATACTGCTTCTACTTGATCTGGATAAAAATTGTAGACTCCACTGAAACTAATACAAGAGTCATCTACTTCTAAACCTCTTGATCCACAAAATGTATCTAATTAAAAAAAGTCATCATCTTCCACTCAAAACTGGACTCTTGAACTTCTTGAGTCTGAGTTTTCCTACTTAGAGTGTCAGAAACACTATTTACCTTCTTGGGCATATATGTTAGATCAAAATAAAATGATTTCATATACTCTTCCCACCTTCACTATCGTAGATTCAAATATCACTAGTAAAAGATATACTTTAATCTCTTATGATAGATATACATAGTAAACTTTTTCCCAAAATATAATTTTGTCAACAATTCAAATCATAAACCACTATAATTAATTCAAGGTCATGTGTAGAGTAGTTTTGTTCATTTTTTCCAAACTATTGTGACCCATACACCACCACTATGTCCCCTAAATCAACACCACTCCAATATTGATACCAGATTAATTAAATAACACTATATAATCCTCTCTTGGATTGGGTGGAATCAAGCTCAGTGTAGTGGTCAAATGCTTCATCAACTCCTAGAAAGTGTTCTAATATTCTCTGGACCATTAAAACTAAACTCCCATCTTGTTCAAGCCTTAAAGTGGTGCTTCCAGGTAGGAAAAGTCATGGATGAACCTTTGATAATATCCAACTAACCCCAGAAACCTATAGATATCAAAAAAATACCTAGGTTTCTCCCAGGAAACAACTATTTTTACCTTATCTGGGTCCATTGACACACCTTTCACTGAGATGATCTTACAAAATAAATGTACTTGATAAATACAGAATTGGTACTTATAAACCTTGGTGGATAGTAGATGATCTCTCAGTGACATCAATATGTTGTCAATATATTGGCAATGGTCACCATTAGTCTTGGATTACGCTAAGAATTCATCCATAAACACAACCACAAACTAATCCAAGTACAAATAGAAGAATTGGTTCATCAAGGCCGTTAACCCTGCTGGTGCATTCATCATCCTGAACGGAATCACAAAGAACTCATATAGTCCATATCTTCTTATGAAATAATTTTTTGAAATTTCATAAGTTCAAACTCTAAATAGATGATACCCTTATCTCTATACAATCTTGGAGAAAACACAATCTCCTCTCAACTGGTAAAATAGATCATCGATATACAGAAGATGATACTAGTTCTTAATATTCATCTGGTTCGACTTCTTGTAATCAAAACACAAGCACAATGTCTCATCATCCTTATTTGAAAAAATACTGGAGAACCCCATGAAAACATACTTGGAAGCATAAACCCCTTATCCATCAACTCTTCCAGCTGAGTATTGAGCTCATGAATCTATTTTGGTGCAATTTTGTATGGTGTAATAGAAAATGGATCTACACTTGTTATGAGCTCAATCGTAAACTCCACGTCTTTGTTAGGTTGAATCAATGATAATTCCCCAGGAAACATGTCTAGTAACCAATCCACTATGACTGTAAATACAAAATTATTTACACCCCCAGAAACCATCAACATAATAGAAACCTAGCTGGTGACTTCCCCTAGTTGCTGATGAAATGGTATTGCACAACACTCTTGGATATCTCAGTCTCTATTGTGAATATAAATGTCACCCACTAGAGATATAAATTTTACTCTCCTATGGTAATAATCTATATGGGCATGGTACACCACCAACTAGTCTATACACAGAATTATATTAAATACTATAATATCTAGAAGGTAAATATCCCAAAGTAAATGATAGTCCCTGAACTTGAGATAACACCCCATGCAAAAATAGATATCTCTCATCCATACTTCCAAATATGTTTCTATCGTCATTAAATAACTCATGAACTTCACTATCAGGCTCAAAACATTCACAAGATGTCAAGATATAAAATAATGAGAGGAACTGATATCAAATAAGGCACTAGAAAGTTTCAAAGCTATAAAAATAGTACCTCTGGCTATTGAAAGTCCATACTCACTATCCATAAGTGAATGCTAGATTTCATGAAACTATCTTACCTCTGTTCCTTTTGATACAGACTTGATTCCCCTAAGATACACCACTTTACTGAAATAGGAACTCTTTCCCAGAAGTACCACATCTACTACCTTGACCTACATGTCTAGTAGAACTACTACTGACAATCTAGAACAGTGTAGAAGACCCCCTTCATGTACTATGGTTCTGTCTAGCCACTTCATCACTACCCATCTATCATGGGAACCTACAGAACAACTTTAGATGTCCCATCCTACCACAATATTGGAACTCTATCAGTGGTTAGGGAAAACGTCTACGAAATTCACTTGGCCTACCACACTGGTGATAGGTCACTCAGGTAATATCCTAAGTCGATGATCATTCCCCTGGATACTCTTCTTTCCAAATCTATGGTCAACATTTTCATAACAATTCATCCTATCCTTGAAATACATACCTCATAATTGTCTAGAAGAAACCACCTATCCTACATTAGAAGTGTCCTTTACATTCACCTCAGATATGAGTGCCTGATCCACCACTTTAGAAAACTTTTTCAGTCGAAAGATATTAACTTGGGACTTAATATCAAATTTAATCCTATCCTAGAAATTTTTTGTCGCAGTTGTCTCATCCTATGCCAGCACGGAGCAAAGAGTTGCAAGTCAGTAAAGTGACCAGTATTTTCCATCAAGGACATACTCTGTTGGGTCAATTTTATGAACTCAAATTCACTCACATGTCTCAGTGTCTTGATAAAAGTTATCTAGAAACTTATCTAAAAGGTCCTTTCATACCACACAATATGCCTACCCAATCCAAGAATGAACATGTCACCAGTGCTTCATTGATCCTCGCAACACATAAGCATAAACTTTTACCCTCTTCTAAAAATAATCTCTAAATGGTCAATTATTTTAGAGATGGAATAAGTCAAGAACTCAACTTCCTCAGGTCCACCCTCTTCTGTGAAATATGGAGGGTGCTATAACTAAACCACCCATGTTAGGTCAGACAAACTCTTCACCACCCACTCTAGGTATCTCTCCCTAAATAATAATAAGAGATAAAATTTATCATGTAACTACTCTATGGATCCTTCTCTAAGCACTATTGGTGCCTCAGGTTCCACTACGGGAGGATTATTTCTATCCATATCCTCATATCCTCCCACCAGAATAAGTATTCATGGAGTCATGTCCCTATAATTCCAAAATCACACCTTAAAACACATTTCACAAAATTAACATAGTTAACAATAGATATTCACAAAAATCTATAACATGTCATCCCCCTTTCCCACCACAACATCAAAACTGAGGCATTATCAGTCCACTAAACTATCTATAATATATGTTAAGGTTAACAAGGATAAACACATTATCGTTTTATAGTTTTTCATTAAACACCCAATTATTAAAAAAATTCATCATTTTATAATATCTTAATTCCAAATCAGGGACCATTTTTAGTTAAATTACCCAACCAAGGGAAAAGATTAAATTTCAATAACTTACCCAAAACCTGCTTTTCCGCACATGCCTAAAAATAATCCATGTCATAATAATTCTTGGCTGCCTAAAATTATTCAAGTCACAATAATTACTGATTTCCTAAAATGATGCATGTATACTCAAATATCATGCCATATCAGGCTATGAGTCAAATCTTGGAAAATCTTATAAATAATAATCACATCACACAATAAGTGCATCAATAGAGGTGAAATAAAATCCAAGTGTAATAGAAAACAATAATAACAGTAATCCCACCCTAGGTACATGGGTTTCCCCCATATATGGGTTAGATTATACCATGAATGAGATCATTTCCAGGTCCCTACTCTTCTTAGGATTCTATCTACCTTTACGAAATAGTAACACAAAATAAAAGAAAATAAAAATCTTTTGATACCACATTGTGATGTCCCAACCCGAGTACCACACACTGGTGCCCCGATCCCATCGGCCACATGACCTAAGGCACAACTCCCCATATTCCATATCCTATTGACTAGTAAATAGTTTCAAATATATCAACATGGGGAGAATATAATATATCTGTCAAATCATCACAACAATAGAAATAACCAAGAAATCACAAATAGAAAGTAACAAAAACCCAAAATAATACTGTAATCAGATCAAATAGTATCACATGATGAATAAAAACAGGAAACAAGTCCAAAACTAAATATTATATATGTTATTCCAAATAATTTTCAAGAGTAAAAATGAAAAAACTAAAATAAAGGCTCTGTAAATACCACAAGTGGGCCCCGACACCAAGATTGGTTCCCTCATCCATGATCCATCCTGACTGGGTTATCTAACATAGGGCATTTTCCCTTATCCTATTCAATAAACATGAATTATATTTAGGTACCAATGGGGAATATTTAATAGGGTGTGATTATAACTCATTTATCCGCCACCAATAGCATCAAAAACATTATTCAGTCAATGATAGTGTATGTAGTTGTATAAAGAGTAAAGTATAATGAATAGATTAAAAAGTTATCAAATTTCATTATTCTTTAATTAAGAATATAATTCTATGGGTTCATGGTGACACCCATACTATCAATATCTTCTTGGTCCTGTATTATAGTCTAAACTATCCCCTAGGAGTATCGCATGTCACAATACCATGATTATCATTTTCATTTCATTTCAATTAATATCACGACTAATTGGAACCGTATTCCAATTCTAATATAATGGGAATAAAAATTTGTTTCTAACACCTTGTGGGTATTTGGAGACTTTATCCATGTCCAACACTCACAATAACATATAGGTATTTGGACCTTCGGTCTGTGTCCCACACTAATTATCACATATGGGTATTTGGAGCCTCAGTTTGTGTCCCACACTCATTATCACATGTCCGTCTAGAACATCATCTCTATCACCCTATGGGTATTTTAAAGAATCATTTTGTGTCACACAGCCTATTTATCAATCAATCACATATATTACATTTAACAAGTTTAATCATCATTAACCCAGTCATCAATATTTCACATCATGGTTTACTATTTAAATTACCAAAATAATCATGGATCAACAATTTCACCACATTGAAATAACACAAAAAATTAATCAATTAAAACATTAATCAATATTTACCCAAATGACCCATTTATCTATCAAGGTTAAGCCAAAAATCCATTTATTCCCACTATTAATCAACTCCATAACTCAAAAATTAACCAAGTACACAATCCCAATTAATTGACCAATTCCACGGTTCCAATATCCCATCATTTTGATTATCATATCATTCCACTAATTAATTAACCACTATACCATAATTTTCCAATAACCCCTCATTTCCCAATATCCCATAATTGACGAAATTTTGCCAACGAAACCCCCAATTGAAGCAGAATGATCAAGAACATGACGAAGAGTGATATCTACATCCAAAACATAAATCCAAGATCAAATGGATTAGATCTGTCAAAACCTAGATCTATATCAATTACTAATGAAGTAAAACAACCTTACAAAAGATTTGAAAAATATAGTAGGGATAAAAGAAATCAATCAGGATGAGATCTCTTAGTGAGGGAGGTGTATATCTATAAAACAGTTCTTAAATTCACCAAAAATATAGTTAAAAAGCACTTGGAATCCATTATAGAGCCTCCAAAAAGGAGAGAAACGGGTTAGAGTTGATTCTAGGTTTTTTGGGATATAAATTGGGTTTAGGGATTATTTTTACGAGTTTTTAAGGGTTTAATTTTCCACATTCATGGTTTCCTGTACGGGGTGCATGATTTTCCTTAACAATGAACCTAATTGTGTGCCTCCTTTTAGAGGTCATATGATTACTACTAGGAGAGAGAATTGTTTGAAAAGTAATGTACCAACTGTTTGAATCCCTTTTGTTTGGATTCAAATAGCTTGCGGGCTTGGGTGCATGGTTTAGTAAAATCATGTTCCAACCATGCACTTCCCCACTTCCTTAAAAGATTATACAATTTCACCCCAAAACTCTCCAAAGTAAAACCCAAAAAAAAAATACTCTAAAACAAGGGTAAGAGAGTTCTTGTAAATGAGTTTGAGTCATGTCTATAAAATTTTGGGATCTTATATTGTTTCACCCATCATATAACCTATAACGGGCACACTAGACGCTATCTGGGTGAACCCATCATATAAGCTATAATATAATCTCCTTTAAATACTAAAAAAATAGCCTTTAATAGTGCTAAAAATAGCCTTTAACATTCCTAGAAAAGATCTGACTACTGGAACGAGATTAAAATCCATATTCTTGAATCAACACTTCTAAAATCTCTCCTAAAGGATCACTATATCGGTGCTTTTTAGCACTAATAATGGGTAATACTACAATAAACCACAATAGCACACTATTGCACCAGTGCAATGTGCTGTAAAATCACACCACAAAAAAAATACGAAATCAAAAAAAATCAATTAAGAATACAAAATTTAAATGAAATTAAATTTACATCACAAATACAAGAAAAAACACTTTATTATTTACGTTTCAAACATTGGATTATACAATTAAATAAGAAAAAATTATTACATACATTCAAAAACTGAAGTATTCCTTTGTCTTTCGATCCTAACCCCTAATCGAGAAAAAACACTGCAATATAATAAAACAATTCTTATGTTTGAAATAATATACAAAAATAAATTAACAAAAAATGTTAATTTTAAACAAAACTTTGATTCATACCAGGAACATTGTTTATCGAATTGAGTTAGATTTTATTCTTGCAGGTCACACCATTTCTTGTCCGTATTCAAGAATTATCTCATGGAAAATTAATTAAATAATTAAAATATAAAAATTATAAGAAAATTAAACTAGTAAAAGTAGATAAAATAATGGGAACAATCTAGGCATGTTCGCTCGGTTTGGGTGATGTGATGTGTGTTTTAAACTAAAATGGAACATATATATTGAAATGATGAACATAGAGTCATAATGGCCACACCATGCATTGGATTGATATGTTATGCATTCCTATACATATCAAAGGACTTATAGATCATTTACTTAAAGCATCAAAACAATCTGAATGTGTTTGCTCGGTTTAGAGTATGTCACAAGCCTTTTTTACTAAAATGTCATTTTAAACTAAAAGATGCACTTTGACTCATACTGGTCACATTGTGTCGAAACATTATGTGATACCAATTTATATACATCAAAAATTACTTATGAATCATTTTACTATATTATCAAGACAATCCGAGCGTGTTTTCTTGGATTTTAGTAAGTGCCACTTTTTGAACTAAAAAATCAATTTTAAACTTATAACAGACACATTGAGTCATACTAGGAACATCGTGTATCATATTTGTGTGAAGATAATTCTGACACATCACAAATTACTTATGGATTGTTTCCCTAAAATATCCAAACAATCTGAATGTGTTTTCTCAGTTTTGAGTAGGTCAGTTTTTCTTTATACTAAAATTTGTGTCGATTTAAAATAAAAAGATGCAATTTGAGTCATACAAGTCAAAAAATTTATTTTATTGAGGTTTGGATGATTCTTAAATCTCAAAAATTAATCATGGATCCTTTCCCTAAAATATTAGAAACAATACGAAAGTGTTTTCTTGGTTTTGAGAAGTTCAGTTGTCATTTTCCCTAAAATTGATGATAATTTTAAATAAAAAAAACTATAAGGAACTACTACCAAACTCGGTTCATACAATGCTAGGTCTTTAACAGCACTAACTAAAAATTCTGTTAAATACCCATTTTTTTAGTTCTAAAAAAATTATTCTTAGAAGGGGATTTTAACAGTGCTTTTTTAGCATTGTAAAAGGGGGTCTTTAACAGTGCTTAATAAAAATAGTAAAAGGAATACCTATATCAATGCTTTTTTAAAATCACTGATAAAGTTCAACCATTTATCAAAGTTTTTAAAAAAGTGGTGATAAATGGGTTCTTTTTATAGTGCTTGGAAAAAAGGGCTGTTAAAGAGGGGTTTATCACTACTTTTTAGAAGCACAAATAAATACACCCCCCATTTATCAGCGCTTTTTAAATAGAGATGATAAAGGTATAATCCAATCAAATTATATTTCATTAATAATAATATATTAGTATATAAATATATTTCTATTTACAAAAATATAAAATATATGTTTCAAAATATTTTTTATATATGGTAAATAGTCACTTACACATAATATATAAGATATTTTGTGAAAATATATTATAAAATAATTAAAAAATAATTAATAATTTTCTTACTATTAATTATTAATAGTCATATAATATCAACTTGAAGATATGAAAAATTAAAAAATTAATAAAAGATCTAGAAAATTTTGAAAACATAACTCAAACTTCAAACAGGCATAACTTTTGAACATGGTGTCTATTTGAGCACTACCGCATATCAAATCGATGTCTGTGATGAGATTTATAGTCTAAGTGACACATGTAGACATCTATCACATTTTTCAATGCCAAAAAAGTCCTAAAGGCCTCAAAAATTAATTTTTTAGTCAGGGTACCCTGAATGTTTAACAATAAATGGATTTTCAACCATGTTTAATGGGGTCTTATTGCCTTTTTTGGTGGAGACTGAATTTATTCCCAGGTATTCCATTCGTTCTGATATTATGGTTTTGAAATTTTATCATTTTTCCCAATTTAATTTAATATATAATTAAATATATTCATATTTTATTATATTTTCTTATAATAAATCAGTCCTATAAATACATATATCAATATATTTATGTAAAAATGTATATTCTAATATATGTAAATAAATACATATTTTAAAAATGTATTTTAAAAAATATATAACCATTTTTTATATTATATATACATGTAAATATGTGTGTGTTAATAAATATATATATTTATATTTATATTATATTCTAGTATATATAAATGAATATAATATATAATATATTTAAATAAATATAAGTATATATATATCACACATACACATATATTGTATAAATGTATTTTAAAATTACCATATAAATATATGTATATATATATATATAAACAGAAATATAATTAAATATACAGAAAAACAACATGGTGTAGTGCTAAAGGCATTCCATCTTCAAAGGGGAGGTGCAAGGTTTGAATCTAGTCAGGTGTGCATAAGACTGGAAATTCGCAAAGCGTTGATAAAATATGGTGGATGAAAAGTGCTGATAAAGGGGGATGGTGCACTGTTAAACGGGTTATGGAATCACTGATAAACGGTTTCATTTCATAGGTGTCTGAAAACAATATAATTTTCCCCCTTTAATAGTGTTTCTTTATCAGTGCAAAAAAATGATGTTAAAGGCCCCCTTTAACAATGCTAAAAAAAGACTATTAAAACCACCCTCTAACAGTGCTAAAGAAAGTTCTATTAAAGGCCCCTTTTAATAGATATTTTTTAGTGCTCTAAAATGGGACCTTTAACAATGTATTTTAACACTGATAAAAGTTTCTGGCTTTTAACCGCGCTCATATTTTCAGAGCTTTTTTAGTGCTGATAAAGGCTTATTCTAGCGATGTTAAAGGCTTATTTTGTAGTAGTCTGGTTTCATACCAGTCACACCATGCATTGGATTTAGGTGATGATGATTCATATACATCCCAAATGTCTTATGGATCATTTTTTTAAAGTATCAAAACAATCATAATGTGTTTTCTCGGTTTCAAGTATGTCACTTGTCTTTCATACTAAAATGTCATTATAAAATGGAAGCACACACATTGGCTCATACCGATCGAATAGTGTATCGGATTTATGTGAGACTGATTCCAACACATTAAAAATAAACTTTAAATATAATTCCTAAAATATTAAGAAAATATGAGCATTTCTACTCAGTTTTTAGTGAGTGACATTTTTTGAACTAAACTGTCAATTTTAAACTGACAACGGACACATTGATCCATATAAGGCAGATTTTGTATAATATTTAGGTGAGTCTTATTCTTAATTATAAACAATGATTTATAGATCAGTTCCCTAAATCATCAAAACAATCCTAATGTGTTTTCTCAGTTTGGAGTAGGTCAACTGTCCTTTTTACTAAAGTTGATGTCAAATTTAATTAAAAAGATGCACTTGGAGTCATAATAGTCACACCGTATGTTGTATTGAGGGGTGGATGATTCCTAAATACCTAAAATGACTTATATATCATTTTCCAAAAGTATCAAAAAAATCCAAATATGTTTCCTCAGTTTTGAGTACGTCACATTTTTACTAAAACATCATTTTAAACTGGAAACACGCACTTTGACTCATATCAATCACATCATGTATCGGTTTGATATGAGACTAATTCCTATATGTCACAAATTAAATATGAATCAATTTCATAAATTGTTAAGAAAATCCAATAACATTTTCTCTGTTTTTAGGGAGTGATATTTTTTGAACAAAACTATCGATTTTAAACTGATAACGGACACATTGCGTCATAGCGGTCACACCGTGCATCGAATTTATGTGTGGTTGATTCCTAAATGTCCCAAATTACTTATGGATCATTTCCCTAAAGAATAAAAATAATCCTAATATTTTTTTTCTCGGTCTTGAGTATGTCAGTTTTCTTTTTTACTAAAATTGATGTCAATTTTAAATAAAAAAGAAAAACTTAGAGTTATATCGATCACACTGTGTGACAGATTAAGGTTCAAATGATTCCCACAAATACCAAATTCTCAAAAAAAACTTAACTACCAATATTACCACTTTTTCATTGTTTTATATGTCAAACTACCAACATTTAATATATATTGAATCGATGTTCTTAACCAAAAAAACTTTCTCATTGTTGAAATCCAAAGAGAATAGGAAGTTCATGCTCCAATTATATCATGATAAGTTTCCATAATAATCACATAATTTTTCTCTACTCTTCTGGATTTCAATAATGAAAAAGGTTTTTTTGGATGACAAAATCGAATCAATATACACTATTAGTAGTTCAACAAAGAAAGGGAATTAAAACAAAAAACATGGTATCATTAGAAAAAAGAATCATTTTATCATTTTTTGTGGATTGTTAAAGATAGTTGAAAGAAAATTCTGACTTAAAAAAGATCAGTAAAATAACTAAATAAGTATTAGATAAAAATTATAAGGAAATTAACATAAAATTTCAAATAAAATGACAAAAAAATTATTAAATAATTAGTATAAATTAATATTTTCCTTATAGTTGTATACATTCTTGATTCATTTCCTTATTGTCATTATCTCAGTTACTGGTTCGAAGTCCCATCCCTTATGAGAAAGACCAGCTTCAGAAAAACCACCGCAACTCAAACAAAATAATCCAGATGTACAAGGAAATAATTTTTATATGAGAAATACTAAAATAAATAAATTAAAAATAAATATTAAAAAATAAATTAATTATATGGATAATAATTTAAATGTGCATACAATTTTGACCATAGGGATATACTGATGGTAAATCAAGAATGATGATAAAAAAAATAAGGCAAATAGATTTCATTAAACAATAAATCAATGAGTGAGGAGGGTGAGGAGAAAATAAGATATATTAGATTGAAACATTGAATTTTCTGAGATAAAGTAGAGATATACTATTGGGTTCATGAAATATTCATTTTTTATAATAAATAAATAAATACACAAAAGATATTCATTATCAAAGGTGAAAGTTATAGATAATTCTAATAAGGGAAACCCAACATTTAATTATTTCAAATAATTTCAATATGCCTTCAAGAGAAAGGGTAATTGAATTTAAAAAAATAATTACTCCACTATGGTAGTTTTTATCCTCTAAATTCATCCAAAGGTGAAATTTAAGGCAATTGTCATCCTCGTCAGTTCATCTTTCGAACAGTTAACATTTTATTTTTTTATTTGGCACTCATTCTCCATCTCTTGTGGACATTCAGCTATGTTTCTTGAAATACTCAAAGCATTAATCATCTATATGATGAATACTGCTTAGAGTAGTACCAGAAACATAAAAGAGATAGGGGGATGAGTCCCAAACAATAAACTATAATAATAACTATTCAGGAGATGAAACTGATGAGGATGAAATTTGTACTCCATTGTGTTCTCTAAAATGGGTAATGCCTCTCATTTGTGACAATTACATGGATGGTAATCAAATATTCCTAAGGGTGGAACCAAAAGGAAACATTAAATAATGATTGGTTTTTATATGGATTAAATTGAAACATACATAGTGTTTATCAGATGTTTGATGAAATAAATGGGATGATTATTAAAAAGTATTAATGAGTGGTTTATCATTTCAAAGATGGCTATATTTTTATAAATGTATAGAAAACTAGCCCCACCATTTTTTGATTTAGGGTCGGTAAAAATTTATGGTAATTTTGTTTTAAAGGGGAAATTGATTTTTGTTAGTGAGAAATTGATTATATTCGATAATGATACAACTAAATACTAGCTTAAAAAGGGTGGGTTGAGATGTTTTTATGATGACAATATAAAATTGACAGATATTTTTTACTAATTAGAATAGGGATATTGTTAATAAATAAAATAACAATGAAACATCAGAGGAAATTAATGTTGAATTGATTAGCATAGGGGGATGAGGTAGACTCAAAATAAGACATTGATGGTGAAGAAAATAAAGAGGGATTATCCACTAAAAGAAATAAAATAAAGTCAGAAATCAATTAATAAAATTTCATTAGTGATCGGATAGTTTTGTTGAAAACTCAAAGGATTAAGATGTAATATTTGAGGATTGGAAAAATCCTAATGCAATTTTTTTGTGGATCATATGAGGTAAGATATCGATATTTCTATGATTTGTGACACATTTTCATTGGTTTATAGATGAATCAAGGAATTCATAGTAAATTAATTTCTCAATCAAATATGAAAAAGAGGTTCCCAATTGATTTTTAGTGGAATATTCCAAACCAATGACAACATCAACCACTACATGGATGAATTTTTCAAAAGTTGATGATTGAAAAGATGAAGATGAATGGAATATAGGTATTGACCTATTATACCAAACAATAATATGACCTAGCATTGGGTTCGATATATTTAAAGTTGCATAGTACCAATGTTGTCATAAGGAGAGCCACATTATATCGGGGAAGATGATACTTCAATATATCTAAAAAATTAATTTTGGGTTGTTTTATTATAGGATATTTCAACTGGAGTAGTTGGGATACAGGAATGTGGGATTAGAATGTTCAGTGGATAACTGAGGGAAATTAGAGATATTGAAAAACATGGATTTCATTAGATCCTTGGTTTCGTTCAACCCTTGAATCACTAGAGCCATGGATTCGAGCCTTGGAATAGTTGGAGCCTTGATTCTAGCCTAGATTTGGACTTGGATTCGATAATCAGGAGCACCATCAGCTGGAGGAATCTGTGGAGTGATTTGGATGTCACGATATGGTACATGATGGTTATAGTTCTTAAAATAAATCAGGAGAATGTTTATCAGCGCTAAGTTAGTAAGTAATGATGAAAGGAATATTTATCAGTGCTAAAAAAAGAAATGATAAATACTTATAATACTTTTTTAAAAAATAATTTTAAATATATATATATATATAATTATTATATATAATTATAAAATTTTTACAAATAATTTTTACAAAATAATAATTTTATAATTATTTGAATATATACTTATTTATTAATTACTATATAAATACTTTTAAAAAAATAATATTTCTATCATTATATATTTATATGATTATATAATTATATATATTTAATAAATATATATATATATATGTATTCTAAATATATTTCTTATTTAAAATTATATTAATAATTTTTTAAACAATATTATTTAATTATTTATAATTATAAATTTATAAAAATAGAAAATAAAAATTTATAAATATATTTCTTTATAAATATTTTTCTTTTTAAATATTTTTTTACAAATATATTTTTAACATTATTAATGGATAATTAATCATAAGTTCATGCATGTTAAAATTGGGTAAATTTTAATAATTAAAAATGAGTACAGTTTAATTAAAAAATTGAAAAATTAGATAAGTTTGATTAATTAAATATAAATCATTAAAAAAATGTACATATATTGAAATAAATATGAATACATATCAAAAATATTATAACATATAAAATAAATATATAAAAAAGAAATTATTGAAATTTATTAAATTCCTAGAAAAATATTTTTGTGTGTATTTGTGTATAAAACAATGCATTAATTATGTATATGTGAAATAAATATAACACACATTTGATATATTCTAAATTGAAAAATCAAATTAAAATCAATTTTATAAATTACTCGACGCAATTAGTCAGTATTTTTAATTCACATAAATTTTTAATTATAAACGATTATTCACTAAATATATTATAATTTAATGTAAAGTATAAATGTTTTGTATTATATAAATCATATTTATATACATTCATATATATCTATATATTTAATATATACTATTCATTAACAATATCAATATTTATTTAATTAATTAAATGTTTAATATTTTTTTAAATTTAATTATTTTAAATTTTTATTTGTTTAATTTTTATTTTACATGTATCTATATATTTAATATATATTATTTATTATTATTTATAATTTATATATATTATAATCAATTTATTCAATTTTATTAATAATTATTTAATTTGTAAAAATTTTAATATTTTTTTAATAAAATCATTTTTATTTTTTTATTTATTTCATTATTTAATTTTATTTTAACTTTTATCAATGTTAAAAAGCACTATTTAAGGGCACCCTTTATCAGTGCTAAAAATGCACTCATAAAGGGTTCCTTTTATCAATGCTAGAAAAAAGCATTGAAAAAGGTACTCTTTATCAGCACTGATAAATATAGCCTTTATCAGCCATTTTTCCTAGTGCTCATAAAGGAAAATGCTTTTAAAGGAATGTTGTATAGTATTTTGGTGCTACCTAGGTGCACTCATCTTATATAATGCCTAAGAACCCCAACACCAATAAAGTATATATATATATATTATTTTTTATTATAAAACTCATAAAAACAACCATTATTCTTTTTATAACATGATTAACCTGTGGAAAAGAAATAGGTTCCATAACAATCACTTTGAAACAATATTAACTCATGGAAATGAACTGGGTTCCATAATAATTTCTTTGAAACATTATTAACTCATGGAAAAGAAATGGGTTCCATAACAATCTCTTTGAAACATGATTAACTTGTGGAAAATAAGTGGGTATATTGTTGAAACAATATTAATCCATCTAGATAAAGAATTAGGTTGGCACTATTAAAAAATATCCTCATTAAAACATAATTACTATCAATTTTTTGACATTGATAAATGGGAATACCATTAAAATATCAATAATATCATTATTGAGGAAAATAACCTTTTCATTTTGAAAATCACTTTTAAAAAATCAAAAAATCAAAAAATATTGTGAAAATATTTTTATTTGGAAATAAATAAAGGAATTATAAAATAAAATAATGGCCATGATGGTAGGAAAATTTTTTAATGTTGTAAATGTTAAAATTAAACACTATTTTCAAAAAAAAATGTAAAAGTGAGTCAAAAGTAACTCATTTGGAAAACATTCAGAAATTTCCTTCTAAAACCTTTTAAAATTTGTTCAAAGAACGTGTAAAATATCTTTAGGAAATAATTTGTTTTTATAAAGAACATTTTATAAAATATGCATATGGAAGAGAAAGATACTCGATCTAAAAGAAAATACAATATTGCTATCACTTAAAAATGATATTTTTGATGTTTATTTAATCAACAAGGAAGGAAAAAAGATTAAAATATGTTAAACACATTCATAATGAGTGGACAAGAAATATATGCGGTTCAAAAAAATATTATCATGTTATTTCCTCCAAAATAACCTTCAAAGAAATGAGATTGTATCATAAAGTCTTTTCCACTTTTGTAATCTTTTCTATCATTATCCCCATGAAAGAATAATACAAAATAAAAATTTAAATATAATAAAAAAAGTAGTTTCATGATATAATATATAAAATGGATAGTTAATACATCTTATAAAATTATATAGGTGTGTAACATTACAATATGCCTCAAAAAGGAAAATTTAGACGAGATCCCTTACAACTTTGGTAATATCTGGATCAAAATGACATAAAAAAGAGAAACTCGTATGGATTTTCAAACAAAAATGATTTTTATAAATATAACCATAAAATATATTCATGGTGATTATTTTCAATACCAGTCCCCCAGGGCCCGATCCATGACTACCACAAGCCCGCCTTCCATAGGCCAGGTGTTGGCGACTAGCACCAAAAAGGCGTATCCCTATGATGGGAAGGCATTGCCTTTAAACCTGTACAAACACACAATCCAAGAACACAACAATAAGCATCCACAAAGTAAATGGATATAGTAAAAAGTGTACTGAAAGTAAAGGGGGTGGAATAGAATCCCAACTGAAAAGTAAAAGTACAACTGAAAAGAGAAAACAGTTCCTGGATCGTCCACCAAGGATCCTACCTGAAGGGTAGGTACAGATTGTCTCTGCAAAACTCCACATCAGCCTGTCTCCTCCATGTACTGCCTCTTTCTAACTCCCTCAAGTCTCAGCCCAGCTACTTTTCATCTGCACAAGACACAACAAGGTGTGGTCAAATCCCTTGTAGGGATGAGTATAACAATACTCAGTAGGGACCCCAAGACCCCTGAAGGTCTCCCAGAGTTTCACAAAGGAAATACAACAAAGAAAAACCTCAATCACAAAGCACGAAGCAGTCATAAACTCTACTTAGGTATATTCCCACACATAAACCTCAGTTATCAAAATATACTCACCTCTTACATGAGGAAACACAAGGCCCAAACCTTTAATCCATTTTCAAAAATGATCCACGAGGAAAGTATAATACAGAGGAAACCCCACCAAGGTAAAATTACCACAAAGGTAACACCATGAAGGTAAAAGTACCACAAGGGTAACACCACGAAGGTAACACCATGAAGTTAAAGTACCAAAAAGGTAACACCATGAAGGTAACACCACGAAGGTAACACCAAGAAGGTAAAATTACGACAAAGGTAACACCACAAAGGTAAATTACTACAAAGGTAAAACCACGAAGGTAACACTACGTAGGTAAAAGTAACACAAAGTTATGGACTTTGCTCACACCAGGTACATAACTTAAGTACAGAAGTATAGATGATAAGTTGTAAATCTTGATCACCTTATTCTGTTGAGAGGCTCTACTGCTGACCCACAAAGGATCAGTATGCGCTGACCCACACAGGATCACTGAGCATTGACCCACAAAAGATATGACCCACACAGGATCATTATGTGTTGACCCACACAAGATCACTAAGTGTTGACCCACACAGGATCGATAGATACTGACCCACACAGGATTTCTATTCATTCTTCACGTCACAGCCAGCCACGAGATTCCCACACTAAGTATGCTTCATTCTGGGTGGATTCATTCCTCAATCCATTAGTCATACCTCAACCACCATGAATTTCCATGAATAAATATCCCAAAGGACTGTCATGTCATAAGGGTTCCAACATGACAGACGGTGCATCGATCAGACGCCCGGTCTGTGAGACATTGGAACTTTTGTAAAAAGGGCCATGTTGGATTCTTGTCCGATCCAACCTGGTTTTTACATAAAGCTCTTAAAAATAACTTAGAGTGTCTCAAAAGGACATCCTTGTCAATTGGGTCCTTATGCCACAGACAGTGTGTCAATCGGATGCTCGGTCTTCTAGTTACATCCCTTTCTGTGAAACAGGGGGTGATCGCACCTCGGTCCGGATTGGCTCGATCAGGCCTGCTGGAATATGCCAAATGGACCGCTTCCCCAAATGGGTCCTAGTTCCACTAACGGCGTGTCTACCAAACACCTGGTTCGTCACTTGTGGACTTTTCTTTATTCGAGTACTGGTTGGGTCTGGGCCCGGTTCGACTCGATCAAACCGACCCGACGCAATGGGTCCCTAGATCTACCTGACCCCGCTCAGGTCTGGCCCACTAAGGGTCGGCCCTGTTCAATGGTTATGGCCCATCGGGGTTGGCCCAGTTTGGTTTGAAGACCCGGGCTGCGGTTGGCTTGGGCCGCCAGGTGGTGCTCGACCCACCCGCACTTGCCCGTTGGGCTGCGAGTCTAGCCCGACCCACCGGTGGGTCCGGCCCGCATTGGATCAGTCCTCCGGAATGCGAACTGCTTCCTTCCCTGGCCTCACAGTTGGGGGGCCATTTCACCCAACCGGTGGGGCACTGCCCCACCACATTAACTGGTTATCCATTTAGCCGATCGGGTTCCACCAACAGGGCATGGCATGGTTCATGTCGCTCCCTCCTATCGTGGCCTGCTGCCACGGCCGCTTCTTCTGGTGGTGCCTACGTGCACCACACTTGTCTCATGTGGCCGGATTGGGCCGGTCACCACGATGTTACATTTCTCGCTTCCTTCCACCCCCTGTGGCCGGTCGCCGCGGGTCTCCTCCAGCCACCGCTGGCCGCTGCCGACATGGCGCACTGTCAGTTTCTTCTGCGGGTCTTCGAACGTGCTCTGGTGTCCATTTTGGGTGTCGTCTGCTCCTACGGATATTTCTCACTACCTTTGACATAGTGAGACCTTCTATTTCATGTTTCAATTGATTTTTAATTTTTTTTTCTCGAGGTTCACATCAAGAACGAAGTGGTGGTGGGTCCGGACCCTTTTCGTTTGGCTCACGCCCTCCGCGTTAAGGTGATAGCAAGCAGAAGATGATTTAATTCATCAAAGACAACTTCAAAATAAACCCCTACCTCAAGATCGTAGGAGAACATCTGTGTTTGAAGAAGATTTGGTGTTCTTCATTCGGTGGCACTCGTCACCGTCCGTTGGAACCAGTTCTCCCCTCTAAGTGCTTGGTGTCGCGGTATATTTCTAGAGCTTTGTCACTTGGTGAAGTCGTGCCAATACTCCTCCCCAAACTCCATACAAATAGAAGAGGGGAAAGGTGAGTAACGCATGTAGAATTAATGGGGTTTGAATAAAGAACCTTCCTAATTCCAACGGTGTTGTTACAAATAATTGAGGAGTCAAGTCATTTATTAGCTTGACACGTCGTTGGTCCCATCACCATAGCTTGTCCGTTGGAGTAAATTAAATAAAGGAAATAAAATAACTTTGTTGTTTTATTATTATTTTAAATGTCAAAAATATAAATTTTTATCCCAACCTTCTGCAGTCAAAGTGAAGGCTCCCTTAATTGAATCTCGGCACCGTGGATTAAACAGCGCCCTCAGATTTTTAATCTGAGAATCGGTTCAAAAGTAAGAAAATATTGATCACGTGTTTACTGAACGTAACTTAAAACAAAGTTCAATAAATTATTAAAATTCACCCTTGACTCACACCGGTCGAGGTTAGTCTCCACCTAAGGGGAAAACACCCCAAAGAACTCAACGGTACTCTCAGATTTTCAATCCGAGTTACCGTTTAGATGTTATGAATTTGAAAAATAAAATAATTGTTACTTAATTATTTTATTTAAGGTCAAAAAATAACTTCCATAGTTGGCTCACATCATCCAATGATAGTATCTTCCTAAAGAAAACATACCCTCACGAGCTCAACGGTGGTCTCTAGTTTTTAATTTGTGTCACCGTTCTTGAGTTATAAGCATTTGAAAAATAAAACAACTTTATTTAATTATTTTATTTATAGTTATTCCATTTATAGTTTTTCTCACCGGAGGCCTGTGATGACTAAACTTATGTTTCTCCTAGGGTAATCTCGTTATCATGAACGCAACGATGCCCTCGAATTTCTGATATGGGCACCCTTTTAATAGTTATTCTACTTTTTTATGAAAACTTTTCATGCACGTTAATTAAAGCTTGAAAAAATTTTGAAGGATCATTCCGGGTACTCCGGTCCTCAGAATCACATGTTGTTAGATTTCACGACCTTGAAATAATCCCAAATAATTTAAAAAAAAATATGGAATTTCTGGGTGTTTGCATTTATATACACCACACAACAAAAATAAGTGGTGAATATGTCATATGTATTATAGATGTAAAAGAGAGACAAGAAAACCCTTACCTCGAGTCAAGAGTTTCATTGTATGTCCATTAAATCCTATATAATAAGATTAAATAAATTATTTGTTTTATTAATAAAATTTTAAAGGTTTAATACCTTTTAATTAAATAATTTGTTTTATTTCTTTTTAAATACATATTCAAATAATTCATCAGTTAATTCCATGTTAATTGTTTTGAGGACGTTTGATTCATTGTTTCAAAATGGATTCAACATGTTGACCATGGTCAAAGAAGCCATTGTTTCAATATATCTAAAATAATAATAATTAAATAATTATCATATTTATTAATTAATTAATATTTTAAAACCAATCATCAAAACGATTATGAAAAATGAACTATGTTACGATCATGGAGATGGTAGGTCGTATATACACATGAGTATCATTTCAATTTCTCAATGATCATTATTGAAAGAATATATGTATCATTTTATATTTATAGTATGATAATAATATTATAAATAAAAAATTATTTATTTTAAAATGATTACATATATTTATTTTTATGAGGTGATAAAAAAAATAATCACATCGCTTCATGGAGGCGGTAATCCACACATACACGAAAGACTTTATCATTTTTCAATGTAAGATAGAAATGATATATTATATTTTTGGAATGATAAATATGTTATGAAAATCATTATTATTTCATTAATATCACATATATTCATTATCTTTATCTTTATTACCTTCCATGTAATGCGTTAGTGAAAAAATAATCACATCGCTTCGTAAGGTGGTAGTCTGTTGTACACACAAGTTGTGTTATCGTGTCCCCCACAGAATAGAAAGTAAGAAGGTATATGTGATATAATAACTAAAAATTTATATATATATATATATATATATGTTAAAATTTTCATATATATACTTTAAATCCATTATTACAAAAAATCATGAGAGGTGATGATGGAGAATGAATTACATCAGTTCTTGAGGCGGTAGTCTATCGTACACAAGAATGATGAATCTGTATCCCATTTGATGGAAGAGGGGATGGATTTAGATTATTAAATTAACATAATAAAATATAATTGTATGATAGATAAAATTTTTATTATAGAATAAAAAATTAATAATATTTGAACGACATGTAGGAAGAAACAAAATAAAGACACTTAGTTAAGCATGACACATCTTCTTCAGTCAACATCCTTAGGTAAGCACCAAAATCTTTCATAGGATCTGTTTATGGTAAAAATAATGGATCTAGGATATGGTTATAGAAGTAAGGAAGGCATTTTTTGGGTACTGGATGATAAAATAGTTTTTAATGTGTTAAGGAGAGAGGAGAGGGGGTGACCTTTTATTAGTTAGGTGAGTGGCAGAGTTGTAATTTTGAAAAATAAAAAGGTGTACCCACATTTTTCACATGCCAAAGGGGTAAAAAATGGACGATTATTGATAATTATACCTGATAAAGTCTATGTATTTTCATAAAATATATTTTATACGAGTTTTAAAATCATTTTAACCCTTATGTTTTTAGTTTAACCCCCGGAAAAACTATTTCCCCCTTAACCATGGTAATTAATTATTACTATTCATTATTGTCAGAATTTAAGTTTAACTTATTAGATAATATGGATTATTATGATTCCAAATATTTTATCCATTTTACCAAATTCAATTCACATAACCATCAAATTTAAATTGAAAAATTAGCCCTGGAGGTGTGATAAAAAAGCGGGTTTTTAGGAAATGTATTTTTCAAGAAAAAGATGATTTTATATTAAATCTATGACTAATAATAATTATTTTATTAATATAAATTAATATTTATTGATATATAATATATAAATTTTATTTAAAATATTCCTCATTAGGGGTTTTAAAAAAATAAAATTGAGAAAAAATATACATTTTTAAAAAAAAATAGAAAAATCTCATTTTTACACCCAAAAAATAAAATTATAATAAAATACAATATAGAGAAGATTAAAATTTAATTAAGGGTATAAAATATAAATTAATAATACATATGTTACTTTAAATAATATTTAAAACATAATGGTACTTTTAAATTACTTAATTTATTGAAAATAAATGTCATTTTTATAAACATCGATTGTTTTCACTATTCACTGAAAAATCAATATTTTAGAAATATCACAAAACTTCACCCAAAGTAAATGTTGATATATTATTTAAAAATAATAATTTTATAAAATTAATTTTCTAAAATTTCTAAATATCAATTATAATTTTTTTCATGAAATGCAATAAAAATATTTTTTGAATAAAACAAATTTTTGAAGAATAAAATTACTTACTAAACAATTAACTGATTATTCACTAAGAATTTGTGAATAATTTATATTGAGTAGGAAATTTATTTTTATATATATATATTATAAAGTATTTAATAATATTCATTCCTTAAAATTTAACAATTAGGTTATAACGGTTATATATTTTGTGGGTCGTCTAAGCTCACTGATGTGTGCCGAATTGGCTATCAAACATAATGCTATTATTTTAAAATATAGAGGTGTTACTTGTAGACATTAATTTAATTATAGGTATTAATTCATAATATTTTTTCCATATACATTAATATTAGTTTTTTTAGAGTTGTGACCATGAGAATTGTTATTGAATAGTGTGTATGTATATTAGGTGTTAGAGATGTCATGGATTAAATTATCTCTAGAATAATGTATCCCCATAGAGATGGACCTGGGCTTAGACTACCCACTATCTTGTAGTATTATTCCTTATTCTGTAGAGGTTAAGGTGAAACCCCAAATATTTAATGATATTTTTTAAATAAATTTAATCACTTTGATATCTTGTTATACCTGCAACACCAAGTCAAAATGAATTGTAATATATCATATCATTATCACCTAGTCATTAAATTGGATGGTATGTAAAGTAAAAACTAAATTATAAAAATTATATGGGTCAAAAAAATTTAAAATAATTTATATGGATATCAATTGAATTGAAATGAAAGTAAAAAATATTTGAAAGTAAAAAAATGTTTTTCAGAAAAAACTGTTTTTATGCATGAAATGTTGTTTTTATAATAATAAATTAAATTTACCACTATTAGTTAAATGTTTTAATGAAATTAATTTTTTATATATTAAATAAAATGTTTTATCATTCATCTAATCTTTTTTCTATACATGGAATAATAATAAATCCAGTTTTATGCTTAAACCTATATTTTTTCTAGAAGCAGTTATATCTCATCTTGCACACTTATTTTTAAAAATACACTTTTCAAAAATTTAATTTAAATATAAACTTAATTTTTTGAATTAAAATTTAAAATTTATCTTTTATTCAATCTTTGATAATTTTTATAAAAGATTAATGTTTAGATAAATAGTAAACAAATGCTGATTTTTATTGAAAAATGCATTTTCATTAAATCATTTAAAAATATTCATTTTGCTTTAAAATTATATTAAAACTAAAATTAGTTCAATTGTATTATTATTAAACTTATTTATGTTATTTTAATAAATTGTATGTCTAATTTTAATATAAAAAAATTATACTTAAGAAAACTTTGTCTTTGGAAAATATGTTTTCGGCATGTTTGTGGGTTTAATTTTAAATTAAATTTTCCCAATTATTTGAATTGATTTTGGTAAAATGGATTTTATATTTTTTATAAATAAACATCATTAAACCTTAAATAATCTTTAGTTTAAGTTAAAAAATAACTTTTTTCACTATGAGGATCTTTTAAGTTTTAGAGTTTTAGAGAATTAGGTTATAACTCATACATAACAAAAACATAAAATTTAAAGTGGACACTCCTGATCAATATCCATTTTTCCTATAATATAAAACATTTAAAATAATTCATGAATTAGTTTCATGTAAAATCTCCAAGACTTTTAACTTGACTTCTTCACTTCCATTACTCATCCTTAAACCCTATGAAAAGATTTTAAAATTGACGTATGTGCACAAGATCTCAATAAGGGATATAAAAAGAAATGAAACAGTTAGTTCAATAAAAACATGAAAAATCATATAAATATTACCTTTATGTGCAATTTTCTTATATAATGTGAAACAAAACATTTTCACATGAAAAACAAACACACATTTTTATAAAAGAAAATAAATAAAACTCATAGAAAGAAATTAAAACTCCATTAGGTTACTCAGAGAATTATATACATAAAAACATATCAAACCCCTTTAAATTAGAATAACCATATGGATTAATTCTAATATTTTCATTACCTAATGCATTGGAGAGCTATAATGGGCTCACCCAGTGCTATTTGGGCCACCTCGTGTTAAGTTGTGATAGGCTTTCCCAAATCTATATTTACAAACCCATGTTGAGCTATAATGAAATTTCCCAGTGCTATCTGGGCCACCCCATGTTAATACATAATGAGATTTCTCAGTACTATCTAGGCCACAACATGTTAATTTTTAATGTGCTTCCTTGGTGTTATATTGGTCACCCCATTAAGTATTGCTCAGTTACCACTTCATGAATAAAACAATTTCTTCATAAACCCCTTTGAAAAACTATTTTAAACTCATATGAAAACACAATAAGATAAAAAATAGCATTTTTTATTTTAAAACCCCATTTTATAACAAAATATAATTCTTCATTTTAAACCTATTTTCAATACCAAAATACCCTATTTATTTTAAAAAACATTTTCAATACCAAAATACCTAAAAAGATAAAGAGGGTTTTTGATTTAAGGAAACATGAAATCTTGTAAAGTAATAAAAAAATAAAATAATAGCCATAGTGGTGTAAAATTTATTATCACCATGTATGTTAAGAATAGAACATTCCTTTTGTCATTTGTTAAAATGGTCCATATAAAACACGTGAAAATATTGTTTTTTGAAAATATTTGAATAAAACTAAAAATAGAAATAAAATTTACCTAATAATACTTTTATATAAATAAAAATATAAAATAATATCAATAATATTGACATAGAGGACTAGATTTTGAAATTAAATCTTTAAACATATAAAAAGATATTTTTAAATCAAGGTGTCCCATAATACTTTTAAATATTTGAATCAAAACATCCATGAAAGTGTAAAATTTAAAAAAATTAACAAGATAATAAATAAATTCATGATATGATATGTAAAAAATTTTTTATAGACATGTTATAAAATAAGGGGGTTTTATGACATCAAAATACACCTGAATAATAGGAGATTCAGACGAAATCTCTTACCCTCAGTCCAACTAGTCACGTTTGTCTTTATCTCCCTGAATAATAAAATTATGTAAATTATTTACTTTGTTAATAAATATTTCAAGTTTATTATTAAATTTATTTCACTTCTTTAAATGTTTAATACAATTACCAAACCAATTAATTTTACGTCCGATGTTTTGACTATATTCAGCTTATGTGTCAAAATGACTAAAGTTAGTTTACTATGGTCAAGGATGTCATTATATAAAAATATACTAAATAATAATAATTATATAATTATAATATTTATAAATTAATTATAATTTTTAAATCAATCATGAATGATGGTAATGAAAAATTAACTAATGTTACAATATTGGAGATGGTAGGTCGTATGTATCCATGAGTAAGGTTCCCATTTTTCAATGATCATTATGTAAAGAAAGTAAGTAACATAAATATTTATAGAAATATCATTATATCATAAATAACATATTTTTTAATAATATACATTTATACATATATAATTCTTTTGATGAAAAAGGAATTATATCGCCTAGATGAGGTGGTAGTCAACATGTCAACGAATAATATTATCACTTCTTCAGTGCATGAAAAGGTAATAATGAAAATTATATATAATATTTATAGAAATTTAATTATGTAATTAATATAATATTTATGTCATTTATATCACATATTTTTTCTAAACTCATCCTTAATAAATTCCATTAAATGTGTGGATGAACCACATCGCTTTTAAGAGGTGGTAGTCCACACATCTACAAACAAATTTATCATATTCCGATTATATAAAAATCATGATGCTATGTGTAATATAATAATTACAAGAGAATAAATACAAAATAAATTTAATATATATCATATAAAAATATTAATTCAAACATTAATAACAACTTTTTTGATGCAGTTATGGGAGAATTAATTACATCAGTTTGTCAGGCGGTAGTTCGTCGTACACACGAATGATGATTAAAAATCTCATTTGGTGGATGTATGTGAAGGTGTAGGTATAACCCTAAAAAAACTCATTGTATTTTTTTCATGAAGTTTATTATATAATCATGTAATAATAAAAATTTAATGGTTGTGGAAAGAAATGAAACAAAATTGCACATTGAAGAATTTTACCTCTTCTTCAGGTAACTCCTTTCAGTTTGCACCAATAGAATTCGTTGGTTTGGTTTCTACAGAAAGGTAGTCTTATAGAATGATATTAGGTATTTTATGTGATTATATGGTCACGTTTTTTTAAGTGAAAAAATTCATGATTGGTGTGAATAGATGGTGATGGATGGTTTCCTTTTATAATGGATGGAGAGGACACCCATGGTATTTTTGAAAAGATATGAGTGCTCCGCATGTTTTACTTATCCCCCAAGGGTCAAAAGTAGAATATTATAGAAAATTATTGGTTTAATAGTCTAAATATTTCAAGAAAATAATTTTTATACAAGTTTATGTTCATTTCTTAAACCTTATATTTTAGGTTTAATCATTAAGTAAACTTGTTTTTTCCCTAATCACGGTAATTAATTTTAATTACATTCACTAATATTTTTGGTCAAAAACTAAGTTTACATTAACAGAAATTATAAATTATTTTGATTCCAAATATTAGTACATTTTTTCAAATAATAATCACAAAAAGTTTCATAATTTAATTTAAAATTTATCCTGCATACAGTATGAAATAATGGGTTTTTAAAATAAAAATTTCAAAAGTTAGAAATGATTTTATATCCAATTTCATTGTGAAATTTATTTAAATGAAATAAATTATATTAAATAATATAAAATAGATCTAATTATACTTTAATACAAACTAAAAATATAATTTAACACTGTAAATATTTATATGAAAAAGCAATTTTCAATTAAAATCCATTATTTTTCACTATTTATTAAAACGTAAAACTTCTCAAAGAAAATTAGAAAATTTCACCTAGAGTTAATTTTGATATTATTATTTCAAGAATGATTTTTATTTTGTAATATAAAAATTATAAAAATGTAAAAGCTTATATTAAATACAAGTCTTCCATTAAAAGGCGGTAAAACTGCCTTTTAAAAATATACAACTTTTTATGCTTAAAATTGGATTTATTCTTATCTTAACCCTATAAAACATTTTGGGTGGTTTAGAAACAATTTATTAAATATATAATATATAAATTTCATTAATAAATTACACTAATAATGATTAATTTAATTTATTAATATAAAACTTGATTCTCATCATAAAAAAAATCTTTTCATAAAAACATATCCTTTATATTTAATTGGTCTTTATTTTAATTTATACAAAATTGGTAACCAATGAGTTTATTTTATAAACATGTGTATACTATAATTTCATAATTTAGTTAATCTCATTCATTATTACCATTCTGAGGGCTAGGTGATAACTATCATAATAATATTAATAGTATATTGTGGTCCACTAAGACTCAGGCTTGTGTGTAACATAAGTCATCAAAGGAACTCGATGTTGCATGCAATGCAAGAAATATTTGGTGTTGCATGTAAGTCAAGATAAACAATGTATTGCATGTAATGAAATCTATTACAAATTTTAAATTAATTTGAAATATTATACTTTATAAAATCACGGGATAATACATTTTTAATAATAATAATTAATATTAGTTAATAAAGTCAAATTAATTTTTAGTCATAATGAATAGTAAAAATAATAAAAATTTATTATTGTTGTTAAGTTTAAAACATGTTTAATGGGGGTTAAACCAAAAGATAATGGTAATTTTGTCAATTAAATTTTTCTAAATGATATTGGAAGAAAAAATTTAGACCTTATCCTATTGAACCTTTTAATATATATAAACTATGATACATTTTTCTTGATAGTGAATTTATCATTTTGCAGTCTTTTATAAAATTTCCAAGATGGCCCACTCACCCACTTATAAATGGAAACCTCATATCCTATCATCTTCAAAATTAAAGAACCATTTTTCAACCAAGTATTTACCAAAAAAATCCTTACATCCCTTATGACCTATAGTTCCTAGTTTGATCATAAAATCATCCTATCATGGCTTTAGGTATAATCATAAATATATTGTCTGAAGAAGTGGTACAGTTCTTAACCATGTGATTTTGTTTTATTTATTCCAATAACTCGTTAAAATATTATTAAAAAATAAAGATATAATAAAATAAATATAAAAAATATACTTATATTTTATTATTTTAATGGAATAACCTAAATCAATCTCCTCTTATATCAAATGGGAAAATAAATCGTTGATTGAGTGAATGGCGAACTTTCGTCACGCGAATCGATGTAATTCATTTTCCATCACTTCCACTCATGGTTAGATATAATGAGAGATTTGATGTATATATATTATATTTATGAAATAATTATACTTTTGGAATTATAATATCACTTTTATCTTCTTACCTGTCAATCCGTTGGAAAACGACAACGTCGCTCGTGCATAGATTTTGATTACCGCCTCCATTAAGTAATGTGATATATTTTTCATTTTATTATTACATGGATGGTAATAAGGAGAGATTTAATTATTATATATTATATATATTATTTAAACATTATTCTATAAAGTTTAATTTTTATATACCTTTCTTTCGTTCCATTGGTCAAAAAAATGGTAACAACATTCTTGTGTACGTACGGCCTACCATATCCATAAATAGTGTCATTAATTTTTCAATATATAACATTTTATGGATCACTATATATATTCATATGGTAAATATATATTAAATTTATATCATGTTTAATATTATTTATATTATGTAACCATAATAAAATTAGAAGGACCAAAACTATCGAACCAAAACATACATGAAAAATGAAGCACTTATCACCTTGAATAGTAATTTTAATAAAGAATTGTAAATAAATGAGTGGTAAAAGTTTATAAGTAAATATAATATGGTATAATATATATTAGTATATTTTTTTAATATATTTATAATAAATTCATATTTTTTATACATGATTTTTAAATACATATGAAAGAAGTCAGAGTTGAGGTGAGGGATTTTTTTCTCACTTTTATTTTCATAGGACACATGTCATATTCACCATAGGTTTATTTTATGTGATGTATATACTTCCCATAAATTAATATTATGATTATTATTATGAAAATTATTTTATATACATATCCATCTATTTTTCTTTATTTCATGGGGCTTACGATTCAAAATTTTCTAAAGTGGTAAGGGTTTTATGTCACAATATCATTGTGTATCGGAATAGTTCATGATGAGGATTTTAATGATGAAATATTATGATATATATCTCAAGAAACTCATGAATTTTATAATTCTCTATTTATTTCTGGATATTAAAATTTTTTCCTTTAACTTTACTCTTTATAATAACAAAAGGGGATAAAAGATAAATTTTTAAAGATAATCGACTTTATTTCTCTCTTCGATCAAAAATTCATTCTCCTCCAAATATATATTTTACAAAAATGTTTTTACTACTCCTAAATTATTTATTAAATAAATTTAACCCACTTTTTGAATTCTTACAAAATGGTGTAAAAGGTAACTTATTTTCATTTTCTTAATGGGGTACTTTTTTCATTTTTACTGAAAATGTGGAAGGAATATTTGTCTTAACGTACACATCATGAATGGAATTTTTTAATTTCATGATCTCTTGATTTTTTAAAACATCCTTTACAAGTTTCCAAGGTAATTTTTAAATACATTTTTTTTCTTAATATTTGTGAAATTTTTTGATTTTTAATAACTGATTTCATATTGAAATGTTTATTTTCCCCATGAAATGTTCCAAGTGATATTTCAATGGAATTTTACATCTAATAGGAATTCCTTTGATGTTACCTAATATTTATTGTGGATATGATATAATAATACCATCCTTATTCTTTCTCTATATGTTTTATTAAGATGATGAAGATATTTTATGAAACATGATTCCTTTTCACATGGTATGATATGATAAATGTTTTATGATCTTGTGGAACACAGCTATATGATTTTCATTTTCTGATGAGTGGGCCTTGAATTATTATCCCTCCAATTCATTGGTTAAAAATTGATAAATCATGAGATAAATATTTTATGCATGGACCAAATTTCATATACACAATTTTATGCATGGACAAGGCTTTTATTCCCATAAGATTAATTGTGGACTTGTATTCATATCCATAATTTTATTCATGGAATTGGATTTCATGTCTACAATATTATGTGTAGACATGGTTTTCATGTCCATAAGTTTATTATAGGGTCTAATTTCATGTCCTTAACTTAATTAATGAACCTATTTCTTTTTATACATGTTCGTAATGTTTTAAGCTCATATTGTTTCACATTATTATGTCTATGTTATGTTCTAATGGATCATGATAATTGATTTCCTATATGATTCATATATTATGAACTTACAATATATATTCCATGACTCAAGATTATGATATATGATATTCATGGTGTGGTTTTAAAATGGTATACTCATGTTCTCAGACACTTATGCTCATTTTGGATTTAATTAATAATTAATATCTCCCTTGTTTACCCTTACTGATCACTTGATATCACCATTAATTATATTTCCTTTCCCCGGGTTATAAATAAATATACTAAGTATTATATATCTATGAGGGGTTATAGTCATGGAAGACTTAGTGGGAGATGATTTAGTTCACTTATGAACCAGTTGTTTATGTATCAAAGCTTATAAAGATACTAGACCTATATGATTTTGGTGCAAATAATTATGTTATATAATGAATATTTATATATTGAGATATAATATTTATTAAGGAAAATTATGGTTCAATATAGTTTGTATCATAGTAAGGTATAGTTAACCTTTGAAAACAGGGATGGGAAACTTTAGTGAGAACCCTTGGGATAATCCTATGTATAAGAGAGCATCCTATGTAAGGGTAATAAAGGAGTGTAATTTTCCTAAAAAACATCTATTTATTGATACTATAAGTGGATGTGGTTTTGGAACATATGCATATAGGGGTAATAACCTTGAAAAGAGTTGGTTGAGTATATCTCGGTCATCATTCTAGTGCACGGTGAATGTTCCATTACTACACACCTAGTATGATACTCCCATGGGATGAGTTTGGATAACTAACATATTATTTATGAAATACTATGAAGGATTTGAATAGATAATGAATATGAATGATCTAGGTTAAATTTAAGGTGGAATAGATTGAAAATAAGGTTTCATGATTTAAACATTATATAGATGATTTTTAATAATTATGATTGTTATTTCTCACACCATGATTTTTGGTTTTAGTCAATGGATAGAACCCAAAGGAATCATGTGAATAATGAATGTAACAACCAATGAAAAGAATATCATCATGGGAAACCAAATTACTTAGAATATAGAATGTAATTTTTCTTTACAATGATCTCTCAACTCTCTCATGTTATAATTTGTAACAGAGGTCATGTTAAAATTTTGAATTTATCAAGGAGGTAGGAACATTTCATTAAATCTTTTATGTGACAACATCCACCCTCCCTCGATGGGACTTCTATTCCACTGGTTTCTAAGAAATAGATCAATCTAATGGAAAATATATTTATTGTTATTAAATGCTTGGAAAATGAAAAACTTATCATAGTTGTTTATCATTTGGAAGGAGAAGTAGATCAATGGTGGGCCCTTATTAGGAATACGAGGTAAGAGGAAAAATTGTCTCCATAGAATTATATGAATTTAAGAGGATATTTTTCAGTAAGTACATCCCACATATTTTACATATAAAAATAGAGAATAAATTCCTTGATCTTAAGTATAAGTATAATGAATTCATTGGTACCTATAAGGAAAATTTTACAAGACTTTCAAGGTTTGATTTTGGTTTAATCATCAGCCAAGAAAGAAAAATTGATAAATTATTTGGGGGTTTTAAACAAAGTATTAGAAAGGTATTATCCATAATGTTTTATGTAATCTTTGAGTAAATCTTTCAATGTGAACTCAAAGTATAAATAAGAACTGTAAAACATCATTTTTCTTATAAAAAGAAAAGTAAGGTCAAGTTTCATAGCAGATCAAAAGGAATATCACATGGAGGGAAGAAAACATTTCAACTTCCAACTAGATAAAAATGTGGTAAGGATCACACAAGTGAATGTCTGTAAGGAAAAAAGAAGTTTCAAATGTGAGAAACCAATACATTCATCAAAATATTTTCAAATTAATGTGAAGAAGAAAGTAAGTGAAAGGAAAATATATAGGGTTCAATAGAGTATACCACCCACACTTCAGTTCTATATATGAAAGGATTTGGGGAATTATGAAAATCAATTAACTAATCCAATGTCTAATGAGAATAAAAATCCAAGAAAACTCTGAATACAAAGGATAAAGGTAAATCTTCTACAAACAAAATATTTGAAGTGAATCATGATAATTAGGGAACACTTATCCTCCACTCTAAATTTAGGGATCTCATGATGGAGTTTGTATAAATGATACCTATAAAAATATTATTATTCATCCTTTAGTGAAAGTTGATGTGATTGTGATAATTTATTATCTCTCCATAAAAAGATTCTAAAATAATGAAATCATGTTTGATATAATAAATCAACATATAATCATCTATCAGTGCATGGATGAACCTGAAATTCCAATGGAAATGTTTTTTTATAGATAATATGGGAGTTTATTTATGGAATAAAGGGTTAATTATCCTTTTTAAGCATATCTAATTTTATTTTGAATTTATTTGGGAAATGATTATGGTATACACATCTTGGTATGATAGTTTATGAGTGATTAAAATTATTTCAATATAACTGTTAATTTGATCATGGGGGGATGTGAGATCAAATTATTCTAATCATTGGGATAAAATTTTAGTCATACATGATTTGTAGGATCCTTAAGGTTAACTATTTATAGAATGGGTTAAGTTGAACATTGGGTGTTATTGTAAAACTATTAGAACATAATTCATTATATACCTTTTTCTAGACATTTTGGTTTCAGTAAATATCTAGAGATAAAACGAGTCATTTTCTATCCTTTTATGGATGTTATTATCAATTAAAGGATAATATTAGTACTTCATTCATGAAAAAAATTCATCTTGAAGATTCATTTCTTATAGTAAGAGATGAAGTGTAAATTGATCAAACTACAACCAAATGATGACATTGTTCTTATAAAATTTAAATAAAATAAGTAAGTATATTTCTATAGGTAAAAATAACTCAAGTTTTGGAAAATTATCTTGAAAAAAAAATTCATATTACCTTCATTTATGGTCTTTTTCTCACCACTTTGGTTTATGATTTTTTGGTCATTAATTTTATCATTATAAATAACTTTATTATGATTTATAATCTATAAGAATTAATTTTCTTCCATGTTCATATTTTCAATTATTACTAATGTTATAATATTTTGGGACCTAGTTATGTGTTATTCTAGGTGACCTTTATATTTTTCCTATCCCTCTTTCTAAGAAGAAGTTTTATTAACCCTTCCAATGATGTGTATTTTCAATAAAGGGGTTTTCAAGTTTAAAACCCTTGTTTACTGAGAAAAAGTTCAAATTATGAGGAATAAATTTATTAAAGGGTGATAATTTAACAGTCCACGATTTTATAATATATTATTTTAAAATAAATCTAGTCACTTCGATAGCTTTTGATACATGCAACCCTAAGTCTAAATGAACCTCAATATAGTATATCAAATCACCTAGCCATTAAATTGGAGGGTATGAATAATAATAAGAAAATTGTGAAAATAATATGTTTTAAACCTTTATAAAATAAATTCATTGGTTAATAATTTATTATACATGAAAATAAAAATCATTACAAAGTAAAATAAATGTTTTTTTGAAAAAATAATTTTGTGTGCATAATGTGTTTTTATCTTAATAGATTTAATTGATCATTATTGGTGAATAATTTTAATGAAATTTATATATTATATATTCTATATAATATTTTATCATTCATCTAATATTTTTACTAGCCATGAGATAAGAATAAAACTAGTTTTGTGCTTAAAACTGTGTTTTTTCTAAAAGCGGTTTTACAGCGTCTTTCACACTTTTTTTAAAATTATTTTCTTCCACTTTTAGAAAATTTATCTGAAAAAATAAACTACATTCTTGGAATTAGAATTTAAAATCTATCTTATAGTGATTTTTTTATAATTTTTTTAAAAGACTAATTACTTTATTTATAGTGAAATTACTGATTTTTATTAAAAATGCCTTTTTGTTTAAAGCATTTAAAAAGTTTATTTTATTTTAAATTTGTTTTAAAATTAAAATTAGTTTAATTATATTATTATTAATCCAATTTATATAATTTTAATCCATTATATAGTAAATTTTTAAATAAAAAAATTTATAATTAAGAAAATATTTTCTTTAGAAAATCTCTTTTCGAAGCGTTTACGAGTTTAATTTTAATTAAATTATATAAATTATGTTAGTTGAATTGGTTAAAATGAATTTTATATTTTGAATAAAAATAATAAATATTATTTAATGATTAGTTTTAATTTTTTGTCATAATGAATAGAGAAATAGTAAAATTTAATTACCACGATTAAGGTTAAAACGAATGTTTCATGGGTTAAACCGAAATATAAATGTAAGTTATCTAATAAAACTTGTATAAATAATATTTTATGACTGTATTTATACTATAAAATATCCTTATTATAACATTTTTTCATTTTTACATATTTTTTAGAGAATTACTTAATCATTTTTGTATTCTTTTAGGAAATTTCAATATGGGTCCCCTCCCCCGCATTTAAAAGGACACCACCTCCCTAATCCTATCCACACATCAAGATCGTTTTGGTTTAACAAATAATTTACCAAAAACGTTACTTAAATTGTTCCCCAGGACCTTTATTCCCTTTTTGGATCATAAAACCTACCTAGGAATGATTTAGATATAATCCTAAAAAGGTTTTCCGAAGAAGAGGTACAGTGTTTAACCATGCATTTTAATTTTATTTATTCTTATACCTCCTTCAAATATTATTCAGAATTATAATATAATGACATAAATATCACCTATATAATTTTATTTTTATTATGTTTATGGTATAACCAACATCTATTTCCTCTTCTATCAATTGGGAAATGAAACAATCGATCGTGTGTAGAGCGGACTACCACCTCGTGAATCAATGCAATTCCTTTTCTATGACCGCCTCTCACAGAAGGATATAATGATGGATTTAAAGTATATATATATATGATATTTATTAAATAATTATACTTTTTTATTAATAATATCACATATACCTTGTTACATTCCAATCCTTCATAAAATGATAATGCCACTAATGCGTACATGTGGACTACCACCTCCATGAAGAGATGTGGTATATTTTTCATTTTATTTTAACATAGATGGTAATTACAATAGATTAAATGAAAAAATATTATATAAAAATAATTTTTTAAATTTTAATTATTATATACTTTTCTTTCGTTCTGTCCATCAAAAAAATGGAAACAGTGTTCATGCGTACGTACGGCTCGTCGTCTCAATGAACGATGTGATTCATTTTTATATCTATAACTTTTATGGATTATTATAAATACGTATAAAATGAATATATATTATATTTATATCCTTATTAATATTTTTGAGCTAATTTAACCATAATCAAAGGACAAGGATCAAAACTTCTAAACCAAAACAAATATGAAAAACGTATCAGTTATCACGGAGAACGGTGATTTTCATAAATAATTGTTAACAAATGGGTGTTAAAAGGTTATAAGAAAATAATATATGATATTATATATATTTTTATTAATATATAATATATTTATATTAAATATATATTTATTATAAAATAGTTTTCAACATGTATGAAGGAAGTCAGAGATGAGGTACGGGATTTTCCCCACACTTTTACTTTCATGGAACACATTCCATATTCACCACTTTTCCTTTTTATATGGTGTATATACTTACAATGAATGTATATTGTGATTATTCTAATGAAAATTATGGCATATAAATATAAATATATGGTTCCTTCTTCCATTATACTTATTATTCAAAAGTTACCAAAGTGGTAAGGGTTTTACGTTATAATCCCATTTTTTATCAAGAGTGTTCATGATTAAGTTTCTCATAATGGAATATTATGATATATATCTCAAGAAACAAATGAATTTTTTTTATCCTATATTTATTTATTAATATTACATGTTTTCATTTTGTTTTACACTATTTAATAACTAATGATACCAAAATAATGTTTTTTAAAGAAAATCGATTTTATTTCTCTCTACTGGTCGAAAATCCATTCTATTTCATATACATGTTTTCCAAATATGGTTTTGAAAATATTTTTATTATTATAAATGATTTATTAAATAACGTTTTAATAATTTTTTAACTTTAAAAAATGGTTTGAAAGGATTATTCGTTTTTTTTTCTAGATCAAGTACTTATTAATTTTTATCAAATATATGAAATGAATATTTATTTTAATGTCTATGGAATAAAGATAATTTTCCACTAGCATGACCCTAAAATATTTTGAAACATCATTTATAGGTTTTTGAGTATATTTATAAATAAAATTACATAATATTTGGGAAATTTAATATTTTAAATAAATTATTTCAAAGTGAAAATTTAATTTTCCTCAAGAAATGTTCCAAGTTATAATTTAATGGAATTTTTCATCTAATATGAAATCTGTTGATGTGACCTAGTATTTACTGGGGATATGATCCAATTATGTTATCCTTATTCTTTATGTGAATGGTTTGTAATTATGATGAAGATATGTTTAAGAAACTCATTTCTTTCTCACTATTTATAATATAATGAGTGTTTTATGATCTTGTGGAACACATCAATATGATTTTCATTATTTGATGGGTGGGACCTAAATTATATATCCCTCTAAAACATTGGGTAAAGATAGATAACTCATTAGGCGAATATATTGTGTGTGAACCGGATTTCGTGTTTATAATTTCATGTATGAAACTGGATTTCATGTCCATAAGATTAAGCATGGACTCGGTATTCATATATATACATTTCTTCATGCACATGGATTTCATGTCCATAATATTATGTGTGGAAATGGTTTTCATGTCCTTAAATTTATTTGAAGGCATTATTTCATGTACTTAACTTAATGAGTAAACCTGTTACTATTTATATACTTTCACAATGGTATAAGATTATGTTTTACCGTATTTCTATGTTTAAGTTATTCACTCATAGCTCGGGATCATTAATATTCTTTTTGATTCATATCTTATGAACATCTAATATTTATTCTGTGACTTGAGATTATGGTCTATGATATTCAGGGTATGGTTTTCAAATGTTATGCTCACGTTATCAAACATTTATACTCAATTAATGTTTAAGTGATTGTTGATATCTCCCTTTATTACCCTTACATTTCACCTAATCACACTATTTCATATATTTCCTTTCCACATATAACAAAAAAAGATATTAATTATGATATTTAAAATAAGGTTACTAGTTAAGAAAGACTTTGTAGGAGATGACGTAATCCAATTATGAACTAGTTGTTTATGTAACCAAGATTCCAAAGATACTAGTCCTACACAATTTTGGCATGGATTATTATATTATCTAAGGAATATACATCTATTAAGATGTAAAATCTATTTATAAAAAGTATTGGTCACTATAAAAGGAGTTTCTACTTATCACATTGTGTTTACTCATGCATAGTTTTTCAATATCATATAACTTTATACATGTACATGAAAATTCCATATACCTTATGAATGATATGCCTTTTTATATGTGTGAATATACTTGGATTATATTTATTCTTGATTAACACAAACTTTCGGGTTGTACAAAGAGTTTCACATTGATATAGTTTGAACACATTAATTTGGTGGATGGGATAAGGATTCTCAAAACTAAATCTTAAAAAGAGTGTATACATAAGGGAGTAAAACATGATAAGATAAAGATTGTATTTGATAAAAATAGTTATAAATTTAATATGAATATGATAAAAATTAATTCAATGAAACTTTTAAAAGAAAAAACCCTGAAATATTAAATGTGAGATTCCTCACAAAGTAAAACTTTTCACAAAAATCAATAACTAAACTAGGTAGGTTCTACCATAAAAGTATTCCCCTAGATTATCTATTGTAAGGAAATAAAGTAATGGGTGACATTGTATCATCCTTGGGTAGGTTATTCTATAGAAGTGTTCCCCTGGGTTTTCTTTTGCTAGCCTATTCTTAATGTTCACTTTGATTTATACTTGGTTGGAAAACCCGTAATATGGATAATAGGGGTATACATTTTGGTTTATCCATGTGATATATTAGATAAAGAGTTACCTTATCAACTAGACAACAATCATAATTGTGATGATTGGGATTTTTCCCTTCCCCTGTAACTAAGTGGTGAGAGGAAATCCCTAACAAATTCAATACATAGTGAAATATGGATATTGGATCACTAAATGGGTATGACAAATAGGGTCAAAATTTTTAATGAGAGACCTTTCATTAAAAGTCTTTAATGAAATGTTATAATACATGATAATCATCCAATTATATGTATTTTTTGAAGATTATGGAATACAACATAATAATCATATTGATAATCCTTATAATTATGGCTTATAAAACAATTTTAGATAGGTATTTTGGGTGGATAAGTGTTCTCAAAGAGAATCATTATGAGATTTTTAATGTGAATGTTATAGAAATCAATTTCACTAACTCTGACTCATGGGTATTAAATATCATGTGTGTGTTACACATTTATTCTAGAAAACATAGACTTATTTACATAACAAGATTGAAAAGGGTGAAGTATATCTTCATATTGGAAATGGATCAAGAGTTCCTAAATTATAGGTTGAAACTTATGATCTGACTTTACCAAGTGGATTAATCCTATATTTGGAAAATTGTTATTATGTTCCTTCCATAAATTGAAATTTTATTTGTGTTTCTTGTTTGAAAAAAAAGGTATTTTAATTCATTATTAAGAAAAATAACTTTTCTATATATAATAATGAAATATTTTATGTAATTTGGAATATAATAGAAAGTTTATACATTCTAGAAAAAGATGACCATATTAATAAAATTTATAATAAAAATATTAAAGTTGATTTTAATCCCACCTATATTTGGAATTATTACCTTGAACATATAATTGATAAATACATACAAAGACTCTATATAGATGGATTGTTGGACTCATTTGATTATGAATTATTTGAGAATTATGAATCTTTTTAATCAGAAAAATGAAAATGACACTTTTTTTAGAAAAGGTGAAAGAGATGTAGGACTATTGGATATTATACATGGTGGTGTATGTGGAAAAATGAGAAAACAAGAAAGTTGTGGTTTTAGGTACTTTGTTTCCTTTATCTATGAATTTATTAGATATGGTTATGTGTTTCTTATGTGGCATAAGTATGATATTTTTTAAAAGTTAGAAGACAGTTATAATGAAGTAAAAAAATAAATTGGTCAAGATTATTAAGATTCACCACTCAGATTATGTGTGTAATACTTTATCTATGAATTCATTAATCATCTAAGAGATTGTTTAATTATTTCACAACTCACTCCTCCTAAAACACTATAATGAAATGGTTTGTTATTAAGGAGGAATCATACATTTATAGAAATTCTTTAATCAATGATGAGATAATGTGACATTAAAATTTAATTCTAGGGTTATGAATTAGAGAATTATTCATTTATACTAAACTATGTTCTATATAAAATAGTCTAAATGATACCATAAGAGATATAGTATGTGAAACATCCTAATTTTTGTTATTTGAGTATTTGGGAATGTGAAGAAATCATATGAATATTAGATTCTAATAATCTTGATGCAAAATATGATAAATGCTTATTTGTTAGTTATCCTACGGAAAATTGGGTATTATTTGTATAATCCGATTGGGAACAAAAAAATGGCCCGATTTCCTACATTCCATGAGAAGAAATTTTTTGATCACAGATTCAGTGTTAGGAATTTTGGGCTTATAGAAGTTCAAAAAAAATATGAATTATTACTAATATGGAAGTTGATTCAATTCTATAAAGAGTTATTGAAGAAGAACCAAGTCAAGTTACACATGAACCTCAAAGATCTGGTATGACTAATTTAAAACCCAAGAGATATGGATTTATCAAGTAAAATTATGGTGAGATATAGTTCATATGAGATGAATCCATTACCCATCAAGAAGCCACTAAGTGTTCTAATTTTGAGAAATGTTTAGAATTTGTGGAATCTAAAATATACACCATGTACACTAACCAAGTTTGGAACTTATTTGATGCACCTGAAGGGGTAATACCCATAGGGTGAAAGTGAGTTTCTTATAACAAAATTAAAATGGATTTAAGAGTGTCTACCTATAAATCATTCTTAGTGGTAAAGGGTTACAAAAAAATTAATGGTATTAACTATGAATAAACCTCTCCAATAGTTGTAATGATAAACTCTATTCATATATTTCTCACAATTTCATTTAACTTTGATTATGAGATATATCATATTGACTTAAAAACAAATTTCCTTAATATGAGTTTAGTTAAGGATGTGTATATGATAAAGTTAGAAGATTTTTATTTTCAAAATGAGATTTCTAAGGTATGCATGTTACAATGGTCTACTTATAAACTAAAGTAATCTTATCATAATTGGAATATCTAGTTTGATGATGCAATCAAATATATTAGTTTCATCAAGAATGAAAATTATTCTTGTGTATTAAAGAAAATTATTTGTAATATATTACTGTTTCTAATATTGTATATGAATTTCATGCTATTTATTAGAATTGACATTCTAATTCTTCAATATATGAAGATGTTTATGGGTAAGTGTGTCTTGATGAAAATATGGGTGAAATTACCTATATAATAGGTATAAATGTCTACAAATATAGATATAATAGGTTTCTTGGACTGAGTTAAGACACATATATTGGTAATTTTCTAAAGCAGTTTAGCATGGGGAACTCCAAGAAGAGGTTTTTACCATTAATTTATGACGTAGATGTTAGGAATAATTAATGACCTTCAAAAGAGTTAAAAATGATGGATAAGATTATTTATGCTTCTCTCATAAGATCTATCATGTATTCTATGGTATGTACTTGAACTGGTGTCACTTATACTTAAATAATAACCAATAGATACCAATATAATCCTAGTGAGAGTCATTGTATTATTGTGAAGAATATTCTTTCATGTTTAAGTAGGACAATGTATATGTTTCTGATCTTTAGGGTAGAGTATGATCTCTACTTAAATGGTTAGATAGATTTTCGTTTCCAATTTTACATAGATGATATGAAATACCGATATGGTTTCATGTTTTTCTTAAATATTGGATCTATTAGTTATAAGTGTTTCAAACATGCCCCCATGTTGGAATAGACAATAGATGTAGAGTACATCATTGAATCAAATGCTGTAAAGAATGCTATTTAGATAAATAATTTCATTACTGAACTTGGAGTGGTTCTTAATATAAAGGGAGCAATCAAGATTTATTGTGAAAACAATAGAGACACTACTTAGACTAAGGAACCTTGGTCTCACCAGAGGACCAAACACATCCTTCTTAAATACCATATTATATAATATATCATTGAGAGGTGTGATATAAAGACTAGTTGGGTGGATATAAATGATAATGTAGTAGATCTATTGACAAAATTGTATCACAGTAGAAGCATTAGAATCATGTAGAGTCTCTTGGTATGTGATATCTAAGATATTGATGTAACATTTGTATAATGTATAATGTTAATATAATAAAATTTAATATCCATTTGTCATTCATTCATGTGTACTACAATCTATTTTACATGTATGGTATAATGATAATATACCCTCAATGTATAAATTTGAGTTGTCCTTGATTGATGCTCATAGTGGAGTATAATGGGTTATGATGATATATTAATATTAGTGTGAATATAATATTGTATTCATTGCAAAGAGTTGTATATGATAGAAAAAAAGAATAGATTCATGAGGTAATATGTATAAACTTGTTACTTTGATCTACCAAATTATTTCTTATAGAACTACATATGATTATCAATATATTTAGGGGTGTGTTCTTATTAAAAATTATTTTTACTTAAGGTTGGTGAGATACCTAGCATGTGAACCTTAAAATTTTGGTACCTTTATTACATAAGACAAAAGTGGCTTAGTTGATCAGGGGTGGTTGGGCATATTGTTAGTCATGTAATCAGTTGGAGTGAAACCAAGACAGAATTTTATCACTTATACAACAATTAAATACATATAGCCCTTGATTTAATTAAACTAATGAAATGAATTAAAATGATTAGATGAGTCATATATGATGTGTTCAGATACTTTCATGGTGTGCATGTGATTTACTCATCCTTTAGATGAATGACGTGAGATGTATTCATCAACCTGATTAGTCTGTTTCAATGAAGTGAGAAAATATGAGATTTATTATACTTGATTGGCATAGTTCAATGTCTAGTTTTCACTTAATTTAGTAGAAAAATAAAATACTTAGGTATAAATATTATTTATATAATATATTTTTTAGTGGATATACTCATATAGAGATAGAAGTACGTTTGGTGGAGATCACACTAAACCCCATAGTGGCTTGAGTAGTACTGATTCTTTTCTAAAGCCTACTGTTTTCTTAAATATATAAAATAAAGATTTAATATATATTTTTAATAATATTAAGTCACTAAAAATCACATAGTCAGGACTTTGGAAAATGATTAAATTTTGGACAAATTGTTTCATCAAAATGAAGAGAGTTCCATGTAGCTGTATCCAAAAAAATTTTAAATGGATTAATAATGATTTATATTTTTTTTATGAATTCCTTATAACTATTTTTGAATGTGAGAGATTTTTAGTTATTAACAAAAAAATATGTAAATGATATATATGAAAAAATAAATTACACCCAAAGTTTTAGGTTGAGTGCCTGTATCTTTCACCTCACATGCTGAGTGCAGGTATCAGCCACCTTTGCATGACTTTAAGTGCATTCATCTTCCCACATAGTTTCATTAGTTATAATACATTATGAATAGATTGAATGGATTGAATTAATTTAAGTAGTTAAATGAATAGATTCAAAGAGAATAAATTTATATTGATACCTTAAATATAGCAGACACATCTCATTAAATAAAATCACTACTACAAAAAAGTATTTTAATAATGCTAGAAACTGCCTTAAACAGTTCTAGAAAAGAACTGTTAGTCATAGCGAAAATGAAGTGTGGTCCCCTTTAGTAGCACTCAAAATAGTGCTGATAAAGGGTCGCCTTTATCCATGCTAAAAAAAGGGCTGATAAAGGTCCCCCTTTATTAGTGATTGTTTAGCACTGATAAAGGGTCAGCTTTATCAGTGCTATTTTGAACACTGATAATGGTCCCCTTTATCTGTGCTATTTTGTGCACTGATAAAGGTCTCCTTTATCAGCGTAATTTTGAGCTCTGATAAATGGATAACATATCACCGCTCAAAATAGCACTCATAAATACCCCCTTTATCAGCATCATTTTGAGCGCTGATATAATACACATTTATCAGTGTTTAATTAGCACTGATAAAGGCCAAGTTTCCTGATAAAACTCAGCACCTGCACAGCACCTGCACACCTGAGACAGCACCTACACACATAGCAGAAAACAACACCTACAAGCAAACAAAGCATAGAAGAACAAAACAACATGCACAAGAGTTTCCCAAAAAATGCTACATACATTTACTTGGAATCATAAATACAAAAAAAACATTGTTATATACATTTCAAACAATGTTTAAAATGGTTATAATTATAATTATGTAATAAAAAGTTAAAAACATTAATGTTTCATCCTTTTTGTATCTGTGATATGCTCTCAAAAATTGTCGTCCATGGTATTATTTGTCGAACAAAGCATTCGAACACAGGAAAAAAATTTACCTCTATAAGGAAACAGATATTATGTTATTAATAAAATAATGAAAAAAATTAAACATCAATATGAAAGAATACATTAATAAAATGTCAATTGTTACCAGTTATAACCTTTACATGTCCATATATCCTTGGATTGAATTAATATTTTAGAAAAAGCTCAACAAGATTTATTGACTTATAAATATTTTTTTGTTAAGATTACATCGATGAGAAAAGAAGAGGAAGAAATTTCAACAACAACATCGAATCCAAAAGGTTTCATTTATTGACAATAAAAAAAGGGAGGAATCTCCACAGGTTATACAATATGACACATACATGATGGTGTATTCAATTTCATAGGAGTATTCAATTTTAGAATAAATTATAACATTTTCTTAGTGATACCACCATCCTAGATAGGTTATAAACCTAATTTTTTCATATATTAAGAGCCTCAAAGAGTGTACTCTCCCATTCTAGGTTAAAGAGAATGAGTGATAGCATGTCTACATAAGACATCACGTCCAACCCTTCTTGGACCCTAACCACTTATGCCTCTCTAAGGACCCCATGAAATATCTAAGGTCTCGTTGAAGGTATGGAAGAAATGTATTTATCAGCTTTAGAGAGGGCCTGATGAGAACCTACACAATTAGATAGGTCGTGATCGTACCGGTTCACTTTTCTCTTGATCTCTTAGTTCTTTAGTGTGACTAACTAGACCCCATCCCTCCCCTCCCAAAGATAGACCTCCTAGACATCCCCCTCTCTACTCTGGGATACCCCCCCCACACACACACACACCACCTCCATCCCCACTCCCTCTCCCTGGAAAACCCCCTACCTCTCCCTTTCCCTAGACTGCCCCTTCCAACCCCTTGGATAGCCCCATTCCCACCCCTTGTATATCCCCCCCTTCCCTCTTGGACACCCCCCTTACACTTTTGGACATCCCCTACCCCTGGACAGCCCCCTCCCTACCCCTAGACAGCCCCCTCCTTACCCTTGGATACCCCCCCCCCACTCCACCTGCACCCCCCTCCCTCCTCGTGGACAACCCCCCACCCTCCCCCTGCATCCCCCTCCCTTTCCCTAAATATCCCCCTTCTTACCCTTTGTACAACCCCCTTCCCACCCTCTGGACACCCCCCCCCCTCCTGGACACCCCCCCACTCTTGGACAATCCCTCCCTTCTGTACACCCCCACCAACCATCCGACCTTGACACTCCCCCCCCCCCTCTCCTGAACACCCCCTCCCTCCTAGTTTTTTAGTGTGATTAGCCAGACCCCCCTCCCTCCCCTCCCTGAGATAGCCCCCGGGACAGCCCACTCCCTACCCCTAGAGAGCACCCCCCCCCCCCCCCCCACACACACACACTACTCTGCCTGCAGCCCCCCTCCCTCCCCTGGACAACCCCCCCACCCCATGTAGATAAAGTATCAGACAATTAAAATAAAGTATCATACAATCCTAAAATAATGTTAGTATGAAAGGGACGAATCCAGTGTATACCCATTAATAACCTTCTTTATCCAACTATATTTTCATCGTATATTTGATAATGGAATAAATATTATTCATAAACCATGATTCACTAATTTGAATTAAAAAATCATATATAATTTTAGAAATATCCTAAGTGTACTAAATTTCAAATACTACATGATTTCGAATATTGATCAGTCCATAATCATAGACAAATAATCAAACTCCACCCAAATCCATCGTCTGTTTTCATGTACCTAACTTCCTCCATCGCATTGGGTATAATAAGAGCTAGAACAAGGGGTAGATAAAGGATTTTATGAGGTTATAAAGAGACATGAAGATCATTAGAGAAATTTATTAGTCTCCTAACCAAACATGAATAAACTTTGTTGCCTCCTCTTAATTGAATAAGATATTCAAAACTAGAAAAAGTGATTGGAGTACTTAGTGTCCTTCCCTGGGAATTCATGAACCTTGATTATTACTCCAATTTCATGATTTTTGAAGAGATACAGGGGGTTGTGCGGGACCATAGGGGGAGTGTGGTTTTGGACTTCTCAGCATTCTATGGGAGGGGGAGCTCCGTCCGGACATAGGCTCTGGCAGCCCTCTTCAGGCTGGACCTTTGTAGTCAGAGGGGCCCGGACATTGTCCAATTGGAAACCGACTCAAAGATTGTGCATGATGCCTTGGAGGTACATAGAATTATGCCATGGATTATCACTTACATTATTCGACAATTCAAGGTGCTGATGAACAACAACGTTAGGGTCACACACACATGGTGGGAAGGGAATAAAGTGGCGGACTACTTGGTGTCTATTGCGGTTCCCGGGGAACCAGTGGTTTGGTTTGATAATGTTACCCTTTTCAAACCGGAGGGGGTGATCTTTATTAGGGGTGATGCCCTCGGTTTACACTATTTTTGACCCCCATAGGTGGGGGTTTTTGTTTTTGTATTTATGTTGTTTCTGCATATTTATTTTTGAATAAAAATCATAGTGATTGGATGGAAGAGATACAGTTCAAAAAATCTAGGAAAAACACTAAAAAATAATATATTGTAGGAATCGGAATGAAATTTCACTTCACATTAACAAAAATATAATTTAAAAATACAGAAGGAAGAAATGTAGAGATCCTATGACACAATCGGCAGATGCCAATCCTATGGAAATTGGGATAAGGGATATATATATATATATATATATATATAAGTAGTGGGGATACATCTTCTGGAATTCAGTTTTAGGTAAAAAAAATATCTCATTCTGTAGATTTCATCCACATGCTAGGATTGAGGGTCAAAATTGATTTAGTTGAGAGTGTCCTCACAACTTTTCTATATCAAAAATTATTCCTTCCAACAAACTCATATATCATCAGTAATTTTTCCAGAATATGTATTCTACTACAACTATGGTGTAGAGAAAAAAGTGTGTTTCTTAGAAATCTAATGTGAGAAAGGTAAAAGATGCATATGTTGGGTTTTTATGAAATTAAATAAGATATATAAGGCCTCAAATTGAACTGGAATATAATTATTGAGACTTTACATGGCCTTGGAATTGGTTTGGTTGGTTGGAACCTTTGATGCCCCACTACGGACCCACTATAGGCTAACCTAGAAGTGATCTACCCATTTTATATGATTAGTAATGAAAAGAATTAAATGGATCTCTACCTAGACACCCCCTCCCTCTTAGACACCCCCTCCCTTCTGGACACACTCCCTCTCTCCCCTTCTAGATACCCCACTCATGGACACCCCCTTCATTTTGGACACCCGCCCCACTCCTTGACACTCCCTGGACACCCCCCTCCTATATGGACCCCCCCCCCCTCCTTCTTGGACACCCCCCACCCACCTAGAGACCCCCTCCCTCCTGGACACCCCCTCCCTCTTAGACACCCCCCCCCCTCCTGTACACCCCCACCCCCAACTCCTGGACACCCCTCACCCACCCACACACTTAGACACCCCTCCCTCCTGGGAACCCCCTCCCTTATGGACACACCCCCTCCCTCCCCTCCGGGACACCCCACTCATGGACACCTCCCTAGAAACCCCTCCCTTTTCGACACCCCCCACTCCTAGACACTCCCTGGACACCCCCTCCCATCTGGACCCCCCCTCCTTCTTGGACACCCCCCACCCACCTAGAGACCTCCGCCCTCCTGGACACCCCCTCCCTCTTAGACACCCCCCCCCCTCCTGTACACCCCCACCCCCACCCCCAACTCCTAGACCCCCGCCCACCCACACACCTGGATACCCCTCCCTCCTAGACACCCCCTCCCTTATGGACACACCCCCTCCCTCCCCTCCGGGACACCCCACTTATGGACACCTCCCTGGACACCCCTCCCTTTTCGACACCCCCACTCCTGGACACCGTCGTCCTTCTTGGACATCCCCCCACCCATCCTCCCACCTGGATACCACCCTCCTTCATGGACACCCCCTCCCTCTTGGACACCTCCCTCCCCTCTTGGACACCCCCCCCCCCCACTCCTAGATACCCCCTCCCTCCTAGACAACCCCCACCCACATATAAGGGAAACTAATTAGAAAATTGAAAATCCAATATATTAGTTCCCATCAAGATTTTAAGATGCTTGTTAGTGGACTGAATGATTATACATTATTCGACTTCCACACTATGAATCATTATAGTCCAATGAACTATAACCTCCTCAACTTCAATTCATGAATTCATTTGTATCATAATAAAGTGAAAATTTCAATTAATTATGAAAATGAAGGATTTTGGGTTTAAAACGGACTTGAGTAAGAAAGGGGCACATGACTAATTAGAAATATCATATTAAGTGCATGACTTGTTCAAATTCATGTGATCACATGACCATAATAATGTCATGAGATCAAATGAACCTGGGAGATTTATATGATTACAAGACCCTGGAAGATTTATGAGATCATGTAAATAAGACTAGAATACATGAATCATGGTTCAAGTGAATTACCTTAATTTATTATGTGATTTTTTATGTGATTTGGTCATGTGATGAGATCACACGATCAGTTCACATGTTGCATTCAGAAAAAGGAGATTATGTGACACGATCACATGAAGTGACTTATGTGAATTAGAGAAAAAACCTAATAGTTCTCATAGATCTATGAAATATTGAGTCATTAGTGAAATAGATTTCCCATTATCTCTATGATTGAGCAAACACAGCATCGTTGCTCTTCTTGAAAAGGCATGTCACAAGGACAGATATCTTCTAAAATAAACTAACCCTACAACGAATAATTAAAATCAATTCAACATTTCATTATATAATTTTTTGTTAAAATAGACATATTATATCGTAACATTACCTTTACATCTTTCTGAATGGTTTATTTGTTCCAGATATAAGCTAATAACAAAACTAATGATTCTTTTTTCACTTTACTACTGTTGGTTAACTACCGCTTACCATAGAATCTGATCTGAACTCCTGTTCAGGCGTCCCCATGATGCTCTCATCCGACAATATCTCTATGATATCATCATTCAGAATTCACTTTTACTTCTCTTCCTGCACCCATTTACCTAGTAAATAGGTGCAGTAAGAGAATGAAAAGTGAAATCTCAATGATGATATCATAGATATGGTTTCAAATTATATCATCATGGGGACGTCGAATCAGAATTTCAGATTAGATGTTATGCTAAGTGGTAGTTAACCAATAGTAGTGGAGAATCCTTATTTTTGTTATTAAATTTGTGAGTGTTGCACAACCAATATTCTTCCAACACACTACATCAGTAGAAATAGCTGCATAAATGACAAAAATACAAAATATAAATGATCCATGTCATAATAGTTTAGGTCTAGTGATTTTGGAAACATAGAAACATAAAGAACTAGTTCATAAGAGTCTCTCATTAAGTTTTGCTTTACTAGAAAGACAAATCATTTATAAACCCATTCTTCATAACCTAAGGATATAAAACATAATGAAGGGTGATCATATATGCTCAATAAGTGTAAAAAAGAGAGATATAAATGATCATATAAGGATAACATAAGTAGTTGGAATTCACCTTTATCCTATTTGTGTGCAATCTTCCATCAGGTATGTTGCCCATTCATTTCTAAACACATCTATACCATCTTGTGAATATGAGTTTTTACGACAGTCATGGTAGTACTGAAAAAATATAAATACCAAAAGGATTAATAAATATTTTAAATTAAATCACAATTATATTCTAAAATACCTCTTTAGCGATGCTAGATTATTGATGAAATATGATCTCTTTCATAAATTTACAAACATAATAACCATAGTCATTTCCATTTGTTTATTTTGGACACTGCAGAAACATAGAGAAAATAAGTAATTTGTTTTGATATGTGTTTGGATAGTGCAATGTTATTATATATACCATGATACTTTTCTAGTTTTAGATCTTGTAGGTGTTCTTATCCTTAGGCCCTGGATTCATTCCAGGAAGTAGATGATATTGATACACCACCCTATCATAATACAATCCTCATTAAAAGATAATATAAATTATATAACTAGATGTTTAGTTCTAAAATATTGGATCTAGTGTATTTCAAATTAACAAACGCCATCATGTGTGGTCATTTTGTTGAATATCCATGCATTGAATCTAGAAAATAAATCTTTGGAGTATCTAAATTGACTGCAATCAGGATCCAATGCTGACTAAAAACACAAAAAAGAATAAGTAATGAAAGAAATAAAAATATAGTTGATATGATTAAATTGTATATTTTTACCCCTACATCGTTGGTATTAAAAATAGTCAATCATACATAATTTTGTTTTCAAACAATTTGATAAGGGATGGAATTATTACAACCTCTTTATCAGAATCTATTTCTTCTTTTGAAGAGGTGATGTGAGGACTAATGAGTCCAATTTTTTGTTCATGGGGAAATTCCTTCAATTGTTTTTCATATATATGCCTGCGAAAAATATCAAATGTATTTATTCATAATTATCGTTGTATATCATCTTTTTTAAAATAAAATCTTGAAAACAAAACTCATGTATGCATTTATAACTGAGGCTCCTAGCCATTCATACTTGAGGATTTCATTTACATTTTCATCAATAATGAAATTCTATTTTTCAACTTCATACATATTTTTTCAAAATCAATTGTGTAAGTATTGTCATATATCAACATTGTATCCACATGAGCCTGCAATGATATTAACTATGAATATAGAATGGGAGGGGTGAAGGTTATCTCAGTAGATCGTTTCAAACGGTTGGTTGATCCTTGAGATAGTTTTGAGCTGATATTTCATCTCACCCCATTCTCTTTGTCTTTATGTAATAACATTCATTATTTCGGACCTTTTTCATTAAATGTTAAAAGTTCAGGTTGAAAAATAAATTGGAAATGGATACCTCCTAGTCGACATGTTTTTTTATAAGAATTGACAGCCATGAAATGAATGTTACAATAGCATGTTCAACCATATGAATGTCACCATATTCATTTGGAATAGGTATCTCATAACTCAACTCATTAGCTTCTTTAATTGACATTCTGACATGATATATTGGAATTTGTCTGTTGTGTATCATGTCATTCTACATATTGAACAATGTATCCCTTGTTACTAGGTGATAGGTGGGAGTTGATAGATATAAATCACAGACATTTTCACTCTATAGAATATTAGTATAGGAAAGTTATCACTATCTATGTGATTCACATTTCATAGAAAAATTTATTAGGACATTGATTACCTCATCTAATTCATGTTTTTTAGGGGAATGGCTTGCCTCAAAGCTGGTGGGGGTGGGGTGGGTTCTTCACGCAAGGGTTGTTGTTGAGTTGTTTCTTCTCTTTGCCTCTCCCCCATCTAACTTTCTATCATCACTCTCTGGTACTGTAATTCATCTTGAAAAATAGTTAATTTTTCTTTCATATCTTTCATTTCCTTAGTTTGATCCTCTATCTGTTTTTGTTTTTGAAAATATGTTTGGGGTGTCACCCCAAAACTCGCACCTCTAACACGGCCATATTGTTTTGGCTGCTTTAAGGCCGCTGAAAGTATTTCTACATCTATTGTGGGTGTTGTTGATTCCTGTGACTATGTAAAATAGAAAATATAGTAAAATAATTAGTCATTTTTATGTAATAGTGGTTTATATAAAATCAAATTTATATTGTGTCATACTTACACATGTTTCCCACACTTTTTGAGTGTTTTCATCTATCAGTATCCCCTATTTATTTACACAATCCTACTTCCATAAAAAAATTACAGTATATAAAATCAAATTTATATTGTGTCATACTTATACATGTTTCCTACACTTTTATGTCACATAAAATTATTACGGTATATTTAAAAGATGTACCAATTTTTTCTCAAGTGAAGCATACCTCATCCATGCTTTACGGTAGGGGTATGTTGGTTTTTTTGCATGTTATTTATTTTCAAAACTTTGTTTTTGTTTCATAAATAAAAAAAATATCAATAAAAGTGATGAATACAAGAAACTTCAAACAATATATTACCACACACAATGTACCTGAAAAGTATACTCTGCAAAATGGTTCCCAAACGGATCCCACCCTCCTTGGGATATCAAGTGTGCATATAGAGGAGGTGGGTGCGACTTGATTTTCTCTTCAGCATCTTTAAGATGATATTTCATTAAAATTGTGTGGAAGCCTCTATGAATTATTCTTGCAACTCTTAATACATATTCCTTGTGTGAGGTATCTACTATAAATTCACTTTGTAATGGATTATGAAGAGTAAGTCAATGTTTTAGCATTTTATTTTATTTTAATAAATTAAAAAATTATATCATAATGTTACCTTAATCTCTTCCCACATTAGTGTCTTAATCCTGGTGACAACATGGTGCCATGACTGTACATTAATTGGAACACGTTTCTGAGTAAAAATTCCAATGTTGCTACTAAAGATGGGTTTATTGGGGCTAACATGCTGGCCTCGCATATTCCATCCCACCTCAAATTTGATGCCTTTTACTTTTGCCTTAAAGATTTTTGCTAACACTATAAAACTATGGTGCTCTGGTTTTTTTTTTGCGTTTTCAAGGTTTCATTTCCTACCATTTCCTCTGAAGTGTCATCAATATGTTCCTTCGGAGCGCTAGCATCAGCACTGGTACCAACAGTAACAGGTTGAGAAACCTGTTGTACCTCAGCACAGGGACCAACAGCAACTGGTTGAGAAACCTGTTGTTGCTCGGCATTGAGACCAGCATCGACAGGTTGAGAAACTTGTTGTTGCTCTGCTCTAGGACTAGCAGCATCAAGTTGAGAGACCTATTGTGCCTCAGGATTGGGCACATCAGAAAGTGTATAATTCATTATCTACAGAATTGGTTTAACATTTTATTTATATTACATAAAAGTAGTAGTGAAAATATAATAACATAATGTAACAAAATGTATATTACAATAAACAAATAACCCGATTATTGAACTCTTTTATTTTAAAGGCTGAAGAGATTTGACTCCTCTATCGACTATGTAAATACCTTCATTGTGGTCTCCTCTGACATAAAAAACGTCATCTACACTGGGATCACTGTGAAATGATTGTGAAGTCCCTATAAAAGGGTCATCCTCCATTGAACTTTCATCTAACCCTTTAGTTGTTTTGGTCGATAACAGAACAATTGACCTGTTTTGATTTGTGGGGTTTGGAACATAAAATACTTGTACTACCTGTGATGCCATTATAAATGGTTCATCTTTCTCCCCTTACTTACTGAAATTAACTTTCATGAATCCCAATTCATCGATTTTAACAGCACTCCTATTATCAACCCACTTGCATTGAAAAATCGGCACTCAAAATTTTGTATAATCCAAATCCCATATTTGTTTGATGATGCCAAAGTATGACATATTCTCATAAATTTTATTTCTATCCTTATCACCGTAAACATGCATCGCTTCATCCAAAAGTGTAACCCCACTATTATACATGGTATTGTCTTTATCATGTTCATTAGTATAGAATGTACAACCATTAACTGCTTAAGTATTGTAAGATAATACATACACACATGCTCCATCGGCTAGCCGTCGAAGTCATTTTGAAACTAAGTTCAGATTTTCATCTAACTTCTTAAAAATATGGTCCCAAAAATATCCTATAAACTTTCGATTATGTGGATCTGATATCCATTTTTCATCCCTAAATGGATTCAAATGCCTAATAATTTCTTTGTGTGTTTGAACATATGGGTCAACATTGAAACTTTTATGCAAAACGTAAAGGTGGGCCTGCTCCCGATTTGTAATATTGATTGTGACAACCTCTCTTCCAGAAATTCCTCCACCCTCAAGGTGTGATGAGATTTCGATAGCCCAACATTTTCCACACCAGACAAGTATTCGATAAAAAATTCAACAGCTTCTTAAACAATATATTTCTTCGGAATACAACCCTCTGTCTAACTTCGATTTTTGACATACCCTTTCAAAATCTTCATATACTGTTCAATGGGGTACATCCATCTATAATGTACAGGACCACAAATTCGAATCTCTCTCACCAAATGAACCATCAAATGAACCATCATATAGAATAATGTTAGTGGGACGAACATTTACAATTCACATAATATGACGGTAACTTCTCTTTCTATAGTTGGAAATTTTTTTGGGTCTATAACTTTGCTGCATATATATTTGAATAAGAAACAGATATTCATTAATTTATGGTGTATATTCTTTGGAAAAATGAAATGAAAAGCTATAGGAATTTGATCTTTCATCAAAACATAGTAGTCATGTGATTTCATATCCTTTAATTTTAAATCGCTTATTGACACGGCGTTATTGATATTTGATGAATACCCCTCTAGAACCTTTACATCATTCAAGAAGTTTCAAAACTAAAATTTCACTTTCCTATAAAGATTATAAGTAATGTGAGGAAAAAATATTTTTTTTTCACCCTTCACTGGTAAAAACTCTTCTTGTATTCCCATATCAACCATGTCCCATATAGCCATAAATCCATCCTTTGTTTTTCCGGGAGCATTTAGCAACATGACAATGAAACTATCACATAAATTTTTTTCAACATTCATAACATCAAGAAAATGTCTGACATACAGACAATTCCAGTACGGTAATTCAAAAAAAACTGATCTATTTTTCCAATCGGTTTTTGTATGGTTTTTCAAAAATGGTTTACCAAAAGTATTGTCCACATCTATTAATTTCTCCAACAATTGATCACCTGTTAGTGGGGATAGTTTTTTACATTCTTCTAAACTTCTGTCAAATTATGTCATCCAATATCAATACTTATGCTGTCAGGGTAGAAATCTGTGATGTCCTAAAAACACGGTTTTTGATGAATGTTTCAACCTAATTGACTATGTACCTTGTTTTCAATTGGGAAACCCTTGAGTTCCATTAATTCAATATCCTAAAAAAATTTCATAACCATTAAAGTCGTTTATCATCTCGTAAAACATGGATTTCAAATTGAAATATTCATTTTTGTAATCATCATACAACATAACACCTAAATCCCGCAATAATTTCAAATCCTCGATCAATGGAGCCAAATAAACATCAATATCATTAACCGGTTGTTTTGGTCCTGATATAATCATATATAACATGACGTATTTTCATTTCATGTAAAACCATGGTGGTAAGTTATAATTTTCCAACATAACTGACTGTGTACTATGACTGCTGCTTTGAAAACCAAAAAGATTTACCCCATCTGTAGATAACGCAAGAAAAAGGTTTCTTGGATCGTTTCCAAATTTAGGATACTCATGATCAATTCTCATCCACTGAGGAGAGTCTAACGGGTGACATAGTTTCCCATATTTAATTCTTGTATCTGTATGCCATGTCAATTTTTATACAGTCTCCTCACTTTCATATAGGCACCTAAACCTTGGAATGATTAGAAAGTACCATACAACTTTCGAAGGACTGTAATCATCTTTCTTGTATCAAGAAGCACCGCACTTTGGGAATTATTTGAGTAATTTTTGGTCCTTTTGAAACTATATATAGTCATTCAGGTGGGCATGTATTCTTTCAGAGATCATACCCATCGAGCGTAGAATTTGTTTGGCATCGTATGTTCAGCTCAAGAGCTCATTATCTTTTGGGAGCATATCATTCATGAGAGAAAGTAGTTCTATAAAACTGGTGTCACTCCACCCCTTTCCTACCATCAAATTATATATCTTTAATACGGCTAACAATGCTGAATATTTAGTGAAACCAGTATACAATGAAATTTTTTCACAACTCTTTAACTTCTCAAACAATTTTGGGCAATCACGAAGTTCATATTCAAATATCCTTGTCAATTCCTCAATACGATATTCATCATCATTCGTATCTATAGTCACATCCTCCATACGATCATCTTCATTTTTCACACTTGTAATCATATCAGATGATCTATAAAACGTGGTTTTATCTGAGCCACTACCTACATTCGTTTTTTCCCCATGTTTATTCCAACATTTATAACTTCTATCTATTACGTGACAGATCAAGTGTTCTTCCAACTCCTTTGGACTAATTTGTATAGAATAACAACAATGTAAACATGGAAAAAGGATTTGAGAAGGGTCACATGCATGATCTTTTGCAAACTTGATAAACTCATTCACGCCATCTTCATACTCTTTTGTCAACCAATTGTCATTCATCCATTCTCTATTCATATTCATCCTATTTAATACATTAATATTAATATTTAACAAAATAATTACACAAAATATGTTCAACAAGCTATGATAATCCATTGAACTAAAAAATTTTAGTATCCCACATGTGATATATATGCATTATTATAAACTGGTTTTTTAGTGTTTCTCTAGAAAAATAATGTATCTAGTTAATAACTATGGTACTAAACTAATAGATGGTATGATTTTCAATTGAGTTCTTGTGGGTGGAAGGATTCATTACATGTGTTGTTATGGTTATTTGACTAGGGTGTCCATAAAGTGTCTCATAGAGTCCTCTAGTGAAGTGGTTTTCTAGAATTCAGTGGAATTTCATGAGTAACAAAGTGGAGGTGCCAATGAAATGGGTAAAGTTTGGATTGATATTCCATAGTGTAAGAAATACAACATGTAAAATAAATGGCATACCAATCATGCCAACAACTGAAACACCATAAAAGCACACAATTGCAACACTATACAAACCAAACAATCACAATTTTAAATTTTACAAACCATCCCTTATTCAATTCCATTTGTTAATTCAGGGGTTATCACATAATTTTTATCATCTTGGGGCGTTCATTCATTAGTCAAGTATACATAAATTACCAATTTTTATATTCAAATGTTCAACATGAACCAACCAAAATGCAATTCATTTAGTACGCAAACAAAGAGCACCAATGGCCATGATTTTCAGTGGGGCATTTAGCCCGTACATTTCACATTATAACCATCAATATAAAACAGTAATAACATGTGAACAAGAGGAAACCAATCAGTAATAAGAGAAAACTCACAGCAAAGGTGTCGTTCAGTGCACGACAGAGGTGCGTTTTCGGCAGAGGAGAGGCACACAGCAAAAAAGATTTCCAACTAAAAATAAAACATAAAATGAGAACTCATCTGTTATACCTATCCAAAATAGGTCCAATGAGATTTACGAATGGGACATGTCTGGTTAAACAATTTTATTGGTCAATAGTGGGATTTTATTTTTCATCAATGATATCTACTTCCTGTTTATTTATTTTGTGCATATATATTATTTTCCAAGATGTTAGACTTATGAATGGGACATGTCTTCTTTTTAGGAGAAAGATAATTTTAAATTTACTCTAATTTAGGGGTAAAATATTCCACATTAATTTTATCTTTTTCCTAGGGGATCATTTTTATCCCATAGGGATCATGAAGGCCTCTTAGGTTACTGGAAATTCAGTTCAGTTATTGGTTATGATACCAGCCTGGGTTGTATCATTACATTTCCAATTGTAATTGACCCATGTACATTTAAATATAGGATTTGGGAGGGGGTAGAAACTAATATATAGAAGTATTAAGAGAGGTAAAAATTATCCTAGGCTCTCCAATATAAGTGATTAAAGATGAAACATACACCGGGTGAGTGAGAACCACTCAAGAGGAGAGGAAGGGGAGGGTGGTGTAGCGCGGAGCGATTCTCGGCGAGAAAAGGGGAAAATCCAGTAAAACATAAAAGGTTCAAAGGGGAAGGGGTGGCCTATCCGAGGGGTAGGGGCGGCAGGGGTGTGGGGGAGGGGTGTGGGTTTTCTAGGGAAGGGGTGGGCTTCCTAGGTGGGGCGGGGTGGGGTTATATGGGTGTGGGGATGGGGGTGTGGGCTATCCAGGGGGTGGGATGTCCACTATGAAATGACCATTAGGGATCTTAAAAATTGAATTGTGAGAGGGAAAAATTATGGGGAATAGGGTTTTGGGTGATGGGGTTGAGGGAAAAATTAAAAATTAGGGAACCTCATTAAAAAGACTAAAAATATCTCTTTTCATTTCAAAAATAGGGTACATTATGGTGTAGCCTAAGAGTATATTGCATAGTGCACCCTATGATGTCAAATTGTTGAATTACCACAAGGTATACACTACAACACTCATCCCCTAGGCAGAACCACTAAATGTTGATCATGAATTGTGATGTGTCTATATGCCTCATAGAATAACATCAACCCCCCAAAAAACAGTATGGAGGGCATAACATAGCCAACCTTCCACATTACCTAAACCATTAACATAAGACGGGTCCCATGGATAAACTCACATACATAAAGGAGGACCTAAAGAGGAATAACCAATCTAACCATCAACACAATACGAACCACTAAAATAACTTATATCTTGTGGAAAACCACATATACCCCATGATGTATAGCCAAACATAAACATTAAAAAAATTGAAAGAATATTCACCTTGGTGGAGTATATCTACATCACAATCCCAAGGACTCTAGGCCTTATCCTCATCATAGATATATAATAATGATTAATATATAATGAAGAATAATGAAAGATAAGCCTCATCCTAGATCTTAGCTATCCAATGATTGATACCTAGCATCGAGCAAGAGGCTATTACATAAGAAGCTCATACATGACACATCATAATCGGCCTAACTAAACGTATCCATCATTTGCATATCATATAGTTAAAAAATATAACATGACGATCCCAAGACCTATAGGTAAGTATATATCAACAAGAAATCTCTTTATTAATATTTAGTTACCATCCTACACCACCCCCATGTGTAGATTTTCCTACCCTTGAGGTCATAAGGAATGCACATTATCATTTCAACTAACATCATAATCAACCCTACTCCATGTACTATACCTATAAGGGTTCTAATGGGGATGTCACAATTTCATATATCCATGATCAATATTTTCTGTGGGATAATCAATACGAACCATGTACTCAACATGATATAATATTTCAAATAATCCTTGACATATCTCAAACAACAACCTACCCACTGGTTATTCCACCACTAGTACCCACCAAGGCAACCCCCCAATCGAATGGTCGAGGGATAAATATCTTATGAGAACAGAAATACCATGTAACATAAGATTAAATCTCCTTACCTTCCATGATCCAATGATCACTCTCTAATCTATTATCTCACTCGGTCTAGTGCGCCACCCTCCAGATATTATAGACATCCTCTAAAATGGTTTACATATATTCAGATCAATACCCTGTCTCCTAAGGGTCCTAAGACATCAAACAAGGTGGTTATAAATCAATAAATTCAATGCATCAAGAATCATCCAAATAGAATACATTTATAAATAAATGACCACCCAATCTCAAATTTTCTATAAAGAAGCATCACCTTTCTCTATCACAAGAACACCATATGTATTGAGAACCACCCATTAGTTAAAACAAAAAAAATGGAAATAATTTGATCATAAGTATTTTATAAAAAATGATTTCTCATAATGTCCCAAATGAACAAAAAAACATTTTAAGGGTGAAAATCCAAATAATAGTATTTAAAATATCTTCCAAATCAACTCTTAAGCCCAATATTATGAATATAATTTTATAAAACCACTTGGGAACCAAAAATAAAAAATAATAACATTTAAATAGTGAAATTCTATCACAATGTTTACAATATAACTCATATGGGTTAACACGCCCTTGTAAAATCTAACAACCCCTTTAGGACACTTAAAGAACATTACACACCCCAAACACATTATTTAGAAATCAATAGGTGTAAAACTCCCATTTAAAAACCTTAATATAGTACAGAATTTGAATTTTTAAAATATTTTCATGCTTTGAAGGCCACTTGGGAATTTTTCTATACAATTGGTATATAACCTATTTCATAATAAGGCTTAAAACCTCCTAGAAATCAACATTATTCTATTATATGGCACATACATGTAAACAAGATGGATGATTCTTCCTTCAATGAAAACTAGTAAACCATGCCACAATATGTCCTTATAAATTATTAAGGGTTACCAAGTAGGAGGGATTGTGGCGAAGGCAGCGGCGGTGGAGGTAGCGGCAGCAAAGGAGGAGGAGGATGGTCACGGAAAAGGAGGAGGAAAAGGTAGTGGAGGAGGAGGGGTCGCAACGGAGGAGGGTTGGGGTTCAGCTTCCGTGAAGGCTTGATTGGGTGTGAGAGAGGATGGGTATGTTAGGGTTATTTTATAAAAACTGTTGGAACCTTTATCATTGCTAACGAAAAGTGCTGATAGAGGTTTGTTTTATCAGTGCTAAAATAAAATTGATGATAAACATACCTTTATCAGCGTTTTTTTAGCGCTGATAAAGTACCTATTTATCCGTTCTAAAATTATAGTGTAGATAAATAGTTGTTTTATCTGCGCTTTTTTAGCGCTGATAATGGTCAATCTTTATCAGCACTAAAAAAGCACTGATAAAATAGTTATTTATCAGAGCTAAAAATATATCACTAATAAATACTTATTTTATAAAAGTATAATATTAATGATTTGTTTATATTCTTATATATTTATTTAAAATGATATAAAGGATAAATATATATTTATTTATTAATAATTATAACTATAAATTTAATATATTTAAAAATATATTTATTATTTAATGTAATTTATTATAATATTATCATTATTTAATTATATATATATATATATATATATAATTATAATCCTAGAAATAATTTTTCAGTTAAAACTTTAAATATATATTTTTGAATTATTAAAAAATATTTATTAAATATAAATATTTTTTTTATTTAATGTATAAAAATAAAAAATATTTTTGAATATAAATATAATAATTTTATATAAATTAATAATTAAAGATTTTATCAGTGCTAATAATAGCACTGATAAATGTACCCTTTATCAACGCTAAAAAAATATCCGATAAAGGGTACACCTTTATCCGTGCTTGTTTTAGAACTGATAAAGGCAGATCCCTATATCAGTGCTTTCTGTTTAGCATTGATAAAGGGTTGATCTTCCCTTGCCCTGTTTTGTGGTAGTGAATGCATCGAGGATGGATATATATAGGGATAAGATTCCTCCTATTGGGTATTACAGATTGTATGTAATCCTCCTAATACTCTCATTATCCTTTATATTGTATCACTAGGGGAAGGTGATATAACCCCTTCTACATTTAAGGATCCTCAATAAGCATTCTTGGATCCTTTGGATGGTTTAATCCCCTCAGAGGTAGTAGTATTTCATCTGTTATTAAGGTGGTATTTATCAAGTGTACAACAAAGAAAAAAAATACATATCATGATTAATTATGGGTTTTCTTACACTACCTTTGTTTATATGATAAACCCTCAAACCCATCAATACGATCTTCTAGACTAGTCATCAGGGGGTTGATAGCTAGGATCTGGGTTGACGGTGGTTATGGGGTGGTTGGTGACTAGTTACTAGGTACTCGATGGGTTCTTAGGCCATTTATTTAATAGTGAAAAATTTGTATTTTTTCCATCATTAGATTTAGATTAAATACTTGTATTTTAATTTACATTGGATAATTTGGACTAAAATCCATTGATTCATTTATCCTTCATTTTATGGTATAATTGTGATCCATTGATGACATTAGACTTGTATTAGTAATATATTTAATAGCACTGTCTTTTTGTGAAAAGGCACCATATTTTTCTCACTATCATGTGTTAATTTTCTTATATGAATCTAATATATTTAAATTAAGAGTTTATTATAATTTAAAAAGTCTTAATCCATCGCCATCCTGTAGAAACTACAACATGCATCCTATGACCTTCCTTCGCTTGCCACCGTTGTACCCCAAATTTTGGGGAGAATGTGATCTTGGGATGTGGGGTGGAAATAAAGGATGAATTTATGGTGTTATATGAGGGGAAGGATAGTGATGGGATAAAGATATATAGAGGAAACAAGATAGAGATAATGTGATATGGAAATATATCGACCAGGTTGGTGACTGGCTGGCGATGGGTGGTAGGGGTGGTTGGGCCTCAGGTAAGGCCACAAGGAGCAATATCATGGGGCTTAGTCCGAAAAGAGAAAGGGGCTAGTTATACTAACCCAACCCAACAGTGATGAAAATTGGGCTTGTGGGATAAATGAAGCAGGTATTTGGACTAGTGTGATAAAGGGGATATATATTGTAATAAATGGAACTTACGATCCATGTGATGACAGGACTACATTTCTTTATATTTATATATAAAATATGTATATATAAAAATGGTGGACTAACCCTTAAGGGGAAATTAGTCTTCCATGTGTTTGTCGGTTCAATTTTATGTTTTGTTGTAGTTTCACCCCTAAGATTTGATATATATATATATATATATATAATTATAATTGATATTGTGATTTAGTGTTATGTGTGATATTAGTGTCATTTTAGTTAATTTCAAATGACTTGAAATGATTTTATATTAAATTTTCATGTGTTAAATATATTTTATAAAAACAATTAAGGCCTTTATTGTGAAATTTTATGTAGAACTTATTAATTAAATTTGAAAATGGTGAACAAAATGTTGAATTTGATTTTATAATTATTAGAATAACTAATTATGAATTTATGTGATCATAGATAAGTATTTAATAAATATTTTGATGTGTTATGGTGTTGTTTAATACTAAAAAATATTACTATTATTGTTTGAATTGAATATCATTTATGTGAATTAATAGTATCTTATTATATGTGTTTGGATTACGTTTTAGTGATGGAATTAGTATATTTTTACATATAAATGAATATGGTTTGGTTAAAACTCATGATATTGAATAAAAAATTTCTAAGCGGTTTTAGTGAATCTATGATGAATATTTTGTGTTATTAACTTATCTCTATTTTATAGAAATTATATTTAAATTAATGAAATAGGGAAATAAAAAGATGGAATTTTTGGTTAATTATTTTAAATTGAAATTATTGCTTTAAGTGCTTTTAATTGAGGATTTGGGTAAAATTTTCTTACTAAAATTAATATATCAGTAAATGAAAAGTTTTTTTTGAATAATGTATTTTTATATGGAATTGTAAAGTTATCATGCTCTTTATGTGGAATAATTAGAGGATGATTTATTGATTGTCATATTGGATTTTAAATTGTTTTATGATGTTTAAAAAAACTTTATAGTTATGAAATTTCCATAGAGTTTGTTACATTCATGGAGCCTTTGGATAGGTTATGATATGAGATGATGTTATGTAATTAATGGTATTTAATCAGGACTTGAGTTTGTAATGGGTTTTTATTATATTCTGTGGGTTTTTAATAGTGTTTCTATGTGCCATTAGTTTGTTTACTCATTCCACCATTGATATCATTACCTCTATCATCATTGGATGAAGTATTTAATTGGTTTCATAGGTGACTTGTTAAACACATGATGTGTTAATTTACATATTGTAAATAATAAAACTAAATAATTTAACAACTTTACACCTTTTATATATGATCGTGTTTGCACTTACTTTTCCCTTCTGATGATTCTAAACATTGAACGTGGAGCGCTGGTTCTCTGTCCTTGAAGACTGGATATCTTTATCTTCATGAATAGTCTTTGGATTTCAATAACTCACCTACAAGGAATGACCTTTCTCATATTTGGGTCCATATTTATGGAATCAACTGGGTCCTTTGGCATCTAAATATTTTTCATGATATCGACACGGAAATTGGGAATTCTATACATCTCGATAAGGAAACTACGGATGTTTGGTTTACACTTTTTGTTGGGATGTTGGTGGAAATTAATCTTAGCTCTACCATTATTGATAAGGTAACTCTTTCCACTCCCATTTATGATTTGAAAATTTATTTTGAGAATGAAATAAAGCCCCTTTTCTATAATGATTTTATGGTTGTTGGCTACTCATTGGAGTTATATTAGAGGAAGGCCTCCTTTGAGAGGTGTGGGATGACGGTTCATCCAACTAATCTCTGTTGTAGGAATCCAAAGATGAAGTATAAGACTATGTCAAATACCCCTTATCATGATAGAGATATAACTAGAAAACCATTTCCTAAGGAGGTTTATTTTTTTGTCTCTAAGATCAATTCTCAGGTGCTTAATTTGAAAGGCATGGGGTTGATGTTGGATGAGTCTCCGGTGGGAGAGAATAGTGGACCTTCCAATGATCTGGTAGTTTATATTGAGGAGGTTACATCAAATGATGGTTGTGCTGTTACTTCTATTACATTTATAGAAGATAGAATTGAGATTGTTGTTCTCACTATTTCTATTTCTCCTTGTGGGGACTCGGTCATTATATCAGAAGGTGTTGGTGTTCCTGTTGTTGATAGTGAGTCATTGGAGATTTCATCTACTTTTCTTATCTGATCGGGTGAAGATGCATAGGTGGAAACTGGAATCAGTCAATAGCAGGGCCTTATTTCTACTACCTATCATGTTGATATGGATTTTAGTGATTCCTTAAATTATACACATATTAGGCAAGGTGAGGAATTATAACTTGTGAATATAGTTGTGGGTTTCCTCAAAGATATCTAGGACACCTGGGATAATTTCAATTCATAAAAAATTGATAAATTGGACAACATATCGGATAATGAAAGTGATAAATAACATAGGATGATTTTATTGGACACCACTAAACCTACTGGTAGTGGTGGAACTGTTTCCTTTAAGGATTTTTTCATTAATGGAATTGGGAAGATGATTGACGTGGATACTCCAAAAATAATGACACATAAATATTATTCCACTCTACTGAGGAATGTTTCTACCAAATTATCCTCCAAATTATTAAATTTTAAGTTCACTCCAGAGCAGTAAAGGTCCAAGGCATAGATTTTAAGGATTCTAAATCAAGCTCACTCACAGCTGGAATGGGAAACTGGTGATGATTCTAATAATGGATATGGAAATGAACTTCAATTTTATGATTCCTAAACTCCTTTTCTGGACAAGGTGGTTTCTCTTTGTTTGACCCCCTCCACTCTCGTGTTATTGTTTCTTTTATTTAATAAAATATCAAGAGCTTTGATTATGGCTAGACTTTCTTCATATATGATCATGTTAAAATCCAAGTTATCTTTAGGGTCATGTTGGTTTCAATTGATCATTTATTTCTCACTCCTTGTATGCTCACATCTCATGTGCATATATATTATATACATGATGTTTCAGGTAAAGTAAATGGGCCTTAGTAGTTTAGAGATGATTCCAAAAGATGTATCAGAGTTGTTTTCTTATATATTTTGAGTAGTGTGTAGTATTTTTCAATAGTTTAATTTTTGTCTATTTTACTTTTATTTTTTATGTTATGGTAATTGAGTTTTATTTTGAAGTATTTTTTGGATATATGATGTATATGGTAAATTTTTGGATTTTATCTTTACATTATTAACATGTTTTTATTTATTTTCTTATGATTATTTTTATTGTATTTTTTAAAAAAAAATTAATTTTTTTATACAAGTCCATTATAGTATAAAATAAACCATAAGTGATATTTAATAACCCTATGTTCTAGTATTTAGCATAAGGTGATCAAGAAACACACTTGAGGTCATCTGACATTTTTCCTCAAAAACATGGTCATGCCAGAAGGAGATGTTACAAAAATTGTCAAATTATATGGGAGTGTTTTATGATTATCCTATATTATTTAATAAATAATAACATTTAAAAAGGAAAAAAATTCATAGTTGGAGTTGATGTAAAATATCTTTGAAAGAACATAAAAGTTCAAAGTTCTAATCCTTTATAAATTATTTCTTTCGAATGTTAGTCAATGTTTTTTAAATGGTAAGGTTAATAAGGTAAATATTAGATTTGAATTAAATAATATTGGATGAAAATAAATTATAAGAGATCATCAAAATATGGTTAATAATCAGGAATAATATTTTGTTGAATATTCCTGACAACAATTTAAAATTTCTTAATTTCTTGAAGATTTGGTTTATGTTAGTGAATAAAAATTAGATTCAGTAGTTTATTATAAAATTAAAAATCTATTAAATCCTATTTTATTATTTATAAGGGTAATAAATCCTTATTGAGTGTCTTTATATTTTTAATTTAATGTACTAAAACATTAAGATGAATAGATTTTTTAATAGTGATTAATAAAATAAATGTAATGTTGATTCTGATTTGTGCATTGTTGCAGATAATGAAATTTTATCTAAAAAATATAAATTTAAGTATAAAGTGGTTATTTGAATCAGATAATACTAATTATGATGAACTAACATCAATTTAAATGAGGAAATCTATGAGAACAATTCACATCTCATCTTTTTCTCAAGTTGGATCAAGAGTAGTTGAAGATTTTATTATATTTGATGGAATGAATCAAATAATAAAAGTATAATTAAAGATAAATAATGTTTATACAAATAAATAAAAGGTTTAATGTCTCTCAAATTAATTATCAAGAAATTCATTTTTGAGGATTATATCAAAGATAAATAATAATCATTAACACTGGATATTGAAGAAAGCAATTCAAACTTTATTACTTAAATAGTGATTTAAATTGGTTTTCATCCACTTATATGTAACTCTTTTTATTTCTTTTTTAAATGGATTATACCCATTAATATAGAGGTGTGATTCATCAATATATAGGGAATTTACATTAATGAATCAATGGAAAAATCTATAATCTCATCATGAAGATAATGAAGAAAAATAGTGCGATTTTAAGATCATTTTATAATAATTTAGAATGTGTAACTCAAATAAAGAATATAGAGTATGAGGTTTAAGAGTATAAGAATTTTTTATATGATATATAAGTAAAATTTTTTGAAATATTAATTAACCACTCTTGTTTTTTATGACTATTTTGATAATATAGGCTTAGAAAATGATTGATTTATGTTTCTTTACTTATAAGTAAAGAGATTTTTCATTATTAAACTATGGAGAGTTTTTGAAATTTGTTTTATATGTCATTTTATTCACAATTGGATCCAATAATCCTTCAAAATCTATATCACTTGAGAAATATAAATATATTTGGTATAAAAGTAGAATTGGGAGAGTTTTGGAGAGATTTTAAACTATGTAAGGAGGTTGTTAACAAAATCTAATGGGTGTGATTGTTGAGACCATTATGAGTTTGTTAAATATATGAAAAATTGAGGAATATTTAAAAAATAAGATTAAATAATTTTTGATAAATATATTGAAGAAAAAAAGGGGAAACATTCATGTAAGATTATTCTTAATCTCATGGTCATCTATATGCTGGTTTTTTTATCAATAAGTGATGATAACTTTCCAAATGATTATTATTTATTATTTAAAGTGTTAATAAAGTTTCATAGTATTTTTTTGAAAGTTAGTGTAATGCTCTAAACCAAATTTTCCTAAATAGAACCCAAGTGGAGACATTATAAGAGCTCATGTGCACCAACTGATATGAAAGAGACAGTCAACTGGCTATAACACCCGTAAATTGTAATATATGAAAACCATTAAATAAGTAAATGTGTCATATATCTTTCTCCACATGCAACACCAAAATAAAATGAAACCATGATATATATAGATAATAGTAAAAATATTTAGTTATGACCATTAAAAGTAACTCATTGAATTAATTGGAATGAATGGAAGTAATCTATTTATGAAATATATGTATATATAAAATAAAATCAAATTTTAATATTAATTAAGTTCAATAATTTTACAAAAAATTACTAATATGATCATTTTTTATTTAGAAAAGTAATTTTCTAAAAAAAATATTTTTTATTATATATGCATTTCTATTTCAAGAAACATATGATTAATGATAAATTATGTATGATATTAATAATTGGTTAACAACAATTTAGTTAGTGAATGATATGAAATAATAATAATAATAGTTCATATTTGAAAGTGTCGTCTTATAATTAAAATTGGATTTCAATTATATTTTATGATGTTATTCAAAAAATAAATTTATAAATTTTGGAATTTGAAATTAATAAAACTAAAATTCATTTTTTTATTAATTTTATCAAAATTTACTTAGTATGTTTTCTTGAACTTTCTCTTAAAATGTTTTTTTTAGTCAAAAAATATGGTTGTTAAAAAATTTGTAATTTGTATAACTTTAGCGTTATATTATAGTAAAATTGGAATTTATAAAATCTTTAAACTAGTAAAATATGGTTTTCAATAATAACAATATTCATTTTAAAATTTTCATTGAATTTATAATACATTTTTAAACCATTTTTATAACTAATTAAAATGTTACTTTAATTTAAAAACCGCTTTCGAACTTTTCTTTGAATCAAGTATTTTTTAGGGAGATTTGGTTTTTAATAGCTATGAAATAATCAAACCATATATTTTTTAAAATGAATAAATTTATTTCAGTAAAATAAATATCTAATATAATTTTATCTTATATATAAATTTAATTCTTAAAAATGTTATTTCTCAGAAAAAAAATTTTACATGATTAAGTTTATTTGTTTTAAAATAAAAATTTCACAACTTAAGAAATTTATTTGATAAAATTATATTTAAATTTAAAATTATAAGTATCAAATTAAGTAATAATTTCAATATTAATTTTTTTAATTAAAATTAATTACTAAGGTTAAAATTTAATTATTTTAGTCAAAATAAATAAGGTGAATTGAGTTTATCCAAGTGTATGAGTCCTAAAAATTTTAAAAAAATATATTTGAATATAATGTTTGATATTTGGATAAAAAAATACATGATTTCCCTAAAACAATTTGCACTTTTTTTCTTTTACACATGAATAATAACCTTACATTATTGAAAGTGTAAGGGTTACTCAAAAACCTACCATTCCCTTCACTTATCGAAGGGTAACATCTTCAAAACTTAAAGACTCACCTATCATTATAATTTCTCAAGGAAATTCTACCATTTTAATCTATATAAAACCATACTTGCTGAAAATAATACCATGTTAACTCATAGTTAGACTAATCTCTTTAAATTCAAAAAGAATTCCAAGGAAAATTCAAGTCCTAGATGTGAGAATTATTAACAAATTATTTTTCTTATTAATTATATTTTTTCAAATTACTCTATAAATTCAAGTATAATGATATAATTATCATTTATATACTTTAATGTTACTATATTAAGGGTATTATAATTACTTATTTATATACCCCATCCATTAAGAAAAACAAAATCATCATTTGTGCATTGTGAGGGTTACTACCCCAACAGTGTAATGTGTTTTTTTCATCAAATCCTTACAAGGAATAATCAAAGTCTGTTATTATAGTTTAAATATGATTTTTATAATATTATTAATTTTTTTTAAGAAAAATTACCGAATTAATTAATGATATGATCAACAAATAATGATTGTTAGTTTAATCATTTAAAATAAGTGTACTAAGAGGATATCCTTTTATTCAAATTGTGTAATATTTTCATATACATTATTTATTCTATTAATTACTTACAATTTTTTCATATCACACTAATAAACACTAAACAATATCATTATGCATGTTTTATAATTAAATTACAACAAAACCACCTCATAATCATTCATTAAATCGGGGTATGTTCATGTTTTGGTCTGTTTAACCACCTAATTGAATGATACAGTGAATTTATATCATGAATGACTATAAGAAAAAAATTACTAGTATAATATGATAAAAATTTAAAAAAAAAAGTCATTCATTTTCTAGATATTTTATATTAATATTTAATTCACTAATTAATAAAACACCATTATATTGTCTAGAATCCCCAAAACATGTTTATTATCAATTTCATATTCAAGGATGAAGACTAAAATAATCATGAAAGGATTTTATAACATATTAAATAATTATAAAATATCCCTAGTAGTGGACTTAATTTAATATCCTAACCCAGGTTCCACATGTTGGTTCTCAAATATGGTTGGTCATAAGACCTCAGGCATACCTCCCTGTATTCCATAGGTTACTTACTAGTAGCGAGAGAGTAAAAATATTAGAGAGACTATACACTCTTTATCAAAGAAGAACAATAGGGAAAATAAATAAACTATAGTCAAATGAGAGTAAACAATAACCAGACATCATACCATAATAATGAACGCCAATAACACATGATAATACCAAAATGGGAATACAATACCCAAAAACAAATCAGTAAATGTGTCATGTTATATATATGTCAATTGACAGATGAAAACTTAAGATAAATACACTAACAACTCCAAAGAGGGCCCTGAAATCAAGTTTGGTTTCCTTATCCATGCTTCATCCTAACTCATACATCCAACATAGGGCTCTTTCCCTTGTCCTCTCCCATAAACATGATAGTCTATTCAGGTACAAATAATGTATCCCCAGTAGGGTGTGAGTACAACTCAGTAGGTCACCAATTACGGTGTCTAAAACAATAAGCAGTCTATAATATTGAATGTAGTTGTATAAATAATAAAGTACAAAAAATAATAAAATAGTTTTCACATTTAAAGTTACTCTTTAATTAGCCACAGAAAACCTCAGGTTCACATTGACACCCAAACCAACAACATCTATGTTGGCCCATGTGGGAGTCTAAACCATATCATATAAGAAATCATAATTCATTTTATAATGGACTTCATTATTCAGTTAAATCCAATTTCATAACATGTCTACTTGGAACACTGGTCTAATAACAGTATTTTGGACCTCAAACATCATGTATAGCACCCCGTGGGTATTTGGAGCATCAGTCACTGTCCCACACCCCATGGATATTTGGATAATAGGTCCCTATCCCATACTATAATATTCACATACAACCATTTGGTTATATAATTTCATGTCTAGCACCTCCTGTGTATTTGGGGAATTAGTCTCTATCCCACACCCCATTTATCAATCAATCACACATATATAACAAATATCACATTCATCAAGGTTTATAATGATTAACCTTATTTTCAAAAATTCTCATTATGGTACATAATTTCAATTTATCACAAAAACCATGGTTTTTCATTTAAATCTCATGGAATAATATGAACAATTCATTATTAAACCGTTTATCAACATTTAATTATAATATCCATTAACCCTACAAGGTCAATCCAACCAACCTTTTAATTATTATTATCAACTAATCCCATAATCCCAATAATTTACCAATTCCATAATTCTATATTCTACTAATTTCTACAATCCCATTATTCCACCAATTTCAAAATTCCATTAATTAATTTTACCAAATAAGTAATCCAATTGAAGTTTGAATTTCTAGATGAGTAAATTGAAATTCTAAAATTACAAACACACAATTATAAAATCAAAACTATGGGAATTTAAATTTAGACCACCTACCTCAAGGTCGTTGATGATCATTCACTAAACAGGAATCCCCAAATTAAAGTGAAATTATTTAATTCAAAATGGAACAATAGATCTAGTACCAAATCGAAGAAATAATATCAAATAGAAAATATTCGTGAAAACCTAGATCTAAAAAATTTCCAATGGAGGAAAAATCACTCCTCTTCATCCGTAAAGAGAGATGAGAGAGAGAAGAATCCAAAGGGAAAAAACACTTACCAATGGAGAGATAAACCTTCTAACAAATCTTTTATTTTTCAAGAATGAGGTTTAAAGATATTAGGAATCCTCCTGAGATATTCAAAAAAATAGTAATGAGTTTAGGTCTTAGTGGGTGTGATTATGGATTAATATTGGGGGTTCAGGATTTATTATAATTTTTCAGAGGATTAAAATCATGCATGAAAGGTTCCTGTATGGGCCACACAATTTGGAAAATTGTGCTCCCTAACCATGTTCCTGTATTTGTGGGGTTCATTATTACTTATAAGTGTGAAAATGGTTTGAATCATTGTATTCAAACCACAACAACCCTTTCTGTTTGAGGATGCAGGATTTTCTAGGGAGGGTACACGGTTTGGGAAAACCATTCTCCAACCACGCACTACCCAAAATCCCTCTAAAAACATCAAAAATTTACATAAATGTACCCAAGACAGGCCTTAACCAAAATATAATCAAAAAAGGGTAAAATAGTACCTGAAAATGAGAATAATACACCTCCTAAAAGGTTGGGATCTTACAATCTCTCCACCTTGTAACAGCTCATCCTCGAGATGTACTCCCAAGCATCTTTAATATTCGGAGGAAGAAGGGTCAAGCCACTGGTCCTACATATCATCTTCTCTTTCCTATGTTTCCTCCTAAACACAACAATGTTTCCAAAATACTCAAACTATGGGCATGATATTTCCCTATAACACTTTCTCATTATCATCCATAACACAAATCAGATGGTCCTCAAAGGATGCATTAGTCTCAAGATCAACATCATCAACATTGATCCCATGATAAGGTTTGGGGTGATACCACCAAAGTTGTGACACATAAAAACATCATTCAAAAAACTATACCTTTAAGGAAGATCCAATAGGTATACCATTGGCCCGATTCACTTCACAATATTGAAAGGTCCAACAAACCTAGGCACCAAATTTCCATGCTTCTAAATCCTATGGTGACCAAATCTAGGTGACACCCAAAAGAACATAAGATCACCCACTATAAACTCAAGGTGTCCTCAACATCTATCATCATATGACTTAAGGATAATTGGATCCATATCCATATATTTTTGAATCATCTAAACCTGCTCTGACATCTCCGGTGTGAGATTCAGTCCAAAAAACTCGGACTCACCTACCTCCATCTAGTGTAGAGGTGATCTTAATGGGCTACCATAAATATCCTCATATGGTGTCACCTTAATAGTCACCTGATAATTATTATTATAGTTTAACTCAACATGTTCTAGGTGCTTCTCCCAAGACTCGCCAAAGTCTGGAAAAAATTATCATAGCATATCCTCTGATACCTCTATAGTATGATCTAATTACCCATCTATATGCAGATAAAAATTCATACTTAGAAATACCTTTATACTAGTTACCTTCATCAAGACTCTTTATAAATGAAAATTGAAATGTGATTAATGGTATAAAACTAAACTTTGTAGAACCTCATATAGATAGAATATATATCGAACATACAAGTATCCCAATTTATCCACTGATAAATTCTCCCTGATATGTAATAAATTTTTTATTTTCATTAGTCATTCGAAGATTACCCAAATAGAATCATTATTCTAAAGTTTCCTCAGGAAACCCTCCACAAATTCCATGGAAACATCTTTCCACTTATATTATGAAATGGGCAATGGGTGTGGTAAACCACCAGGTCAATGATACTCAGCCTTCACCTATTGATAGATGTAGCATCATGTCACAAACCTTACTATCTCCCTTTTCATGCTTGGACACCAATACTATCAGTGTAGGTCGTGACACATTTTGTTCAAACAAGGATGCACCACCCACTTCAAGGCATGAACACATCCATTATTTCCTCATGTTTACTCATTGTAACAACAATGTGGTTCCTAACATATATGATCTCATCCTCATCTATAGTCAAATATAAAGGTGACTCCCCGCCTTCAAGGCTTTACCTCATGGGAAAAAAAACTTTGGATCCACATATTGCCTCTTCCTTATCCATCTCAGAAGTGTGGACTCAACTAATACTGAGATAAGGTTCATCTACTCCTATCCCTTTAGAACCAAAACATGCATCTCATCTAGAAAGTTCATCATCTTCCACTCATATATAGACTTTTGAACTACCTGAGTCTTAGTTTTCTAGCTCAAATAATATACAAAATGGTTTACCTTAACAGGAATATATGCCAACAAAAAATCAAAATGACTATGTATACTCAACCCATATCTACTTCTAGATATGTCATTGGGAAAAGATATACTTTAAAATCTTATGATCGGTATTCACAGTAAACTTCTCACCTAATAAATAATGATACAAACACTTTAAGGAATAAACCACTAAAGCCAACTCGAGGTCATGTGTAGGGTAATTAAGTTCAGGTGGCCTCAACTGATGTGACCCATATACCACAAAATAATCTCACTTCATCAACACTGCTCCAATTCTGATCCCAGATGCATCAAAAAACACTTTTTACTCCTCACTTAGCTTGGGTAGGATAAAAATCAGTACGATAGTCAAACACTCCTTAAACTCTTGAAATCTTTCTCACATGCTCCATGCCATTCAAACATTATCCATTTATTTTTCAAGACCTAAATTGGTACTGGAAAGAGAGAAAATTCTTGTATGAACCTTAGATAATATCCCACTGAACCCAGAAACCTTTTTATATCAAAAACATTCTTAGTATGATCCCAATAAACCATTGTATGCACCTTCTCTGCATCTAGTGACACACCTTCCTTATAGATGATGTGATGTAAGAAGTGTACCCAGTAAATCCAGAATATAAAGTTAGATAGATTTGTGTATATCCAATTATCTCTAGGTTTACTCAAGATTATTTTAATATGTTGGTCATGATTGACATGAGTCTTTGAGTACACCAAGATATCATCCACAAAAACAACCACAAACTGATCCAGGTACGGGTGGAAGATTCAATTCATCAAAGCCATAAACACTACTGAAGCATTTATCATCTTGAACGGTATCAAAACAAACTCTTAGAGACCATACCTACTTCTGAAAGATATATGTGGTATATTAGAAGACCTAACTCTCAAATCATGATACCCCAATATCAAATAAATATTTTAGAAAAAAAAAAGATCCTCTAAATTGGTCAACTAGATCATTGATACATGAAAGAGAATATTGGTTCATTACTATCATCTAGTATAACTTCTATTAATCAACACAAAAGCACAAAGTCCCATCTTCATTTTTAGAAAACAAGACTATAGAACCCAGAGGTGGTGTACTCGGACAGAAAAATCCTTCATCTGTCAACTCTTCCAGCTGAGTCCTAATCTCTTGAAGCTCTATCGTTTTCATTATTTAAGGTCGAATATAAACTAGCTCAGCTCCAGGAAAGAGTTAAATTATATAATTAACATCCCTCTTAGATGGAATCTCTAATAATTCATCAGGGAACACAATTTGAAACCAATCTACTATAGGTGGAAAGACATCATGCTTCACACCCACATAATCTAGAAAAATACTTGCAACATTGGTGGTGAGATCCCCCAATTGCCGATGAATTAGACCTAAATGGCCTACCTGGATATCCCACTCTCCATTATGAACATAATTGTTACCCTCAGCAAATGAAAAGGTTACTCTCATGTAGTAAAAATCAATGTGGTCTTGGTACTCTACCAACCAGTCCATAACAAAAATCAATTATAATCCTATAATGTCACGTATATAAAAATCCCAATAAAAATGATACTCCCCAACCTTGAAATAACATCCTTTATATAAATATATTTCCCTAAACAATACTCCCAAAGGTGTATCGATATTCATAAACTAAATCACAAACTCCACCATCAGACTCAAACCATTTACAATTTGTTTATATATAAAAGAGTGTGAGGATCTTATATTAAATAAGTCAATATAAAGTGTAGAAGCTTCAAGAATAATACCTCAAACTATCGATGGTCCACCCTCACTGTCCACAATTTTAGGCTGAAATACAAGCAACTGTCCTACCCATCTTCCCTATACTACAGTCTGATTCCCCTGAGTTTCACTACTATATTTATATGGGAACTCTCTACCAGATGTATCATGTCCATTGCCTCAACCACCATGTCTAGTAGAACTCTAACTACCAGACTGATATTGGATAGAATACCCCCTTCCAACACTCTAATTCTGCATAGCTCCTCTATCACTAGACATCAGTCATGGTATCCAAAAAAACCATTGTAGATGTCTCATCCTTCTGTAAACTCGACACTCTATTGGTGGTTGGTGTAACGATCTACATAAGTGACCTGGCCAACCACACTTGTGGAAGAACAATTTATTCATATCTTAAATAACTGATCCTTCCCCTTAGCAACTTTACTTTCCACTTCTCTAGTTAAAATTCTCATAGTGATGCTTCCTACTCTTGGAATATGTACCTCCTAGTCACCCAATGGAAACCAACTAAATCTCACTGGAATCCTCCTTCTGGTTCCCCTAAAAATTGAGAGCCTAGTTCACTACTTACGAAAACATTTTCAGACTAAATATGTTAACCTAGGACTTTATCTCACATTTAAACCCATACTAAAATTGTTTCTACATAGTTGTATCATCTCCCCCCAATGCTAGAACATATCACTAAAAATTAGTAAATCCACTAGCTAGTTCAACATGGACATACTCCCCTAGTTAAACCTTATAAATTTAGCTTCCCTCACCTACCTAATAATTTTAGGGTGAAAGTGCTCCAAAAAATTCTTATGAAAGTACTTCCACTCTATATTATCCATTTTTCTATGCCATTTCAATATGTAACACCAAGATTTTACTTGAATATATAATATGAAATAATCCAGTTTTACTCTCTTCTCGGCAGGAGTTTCTAAGTGGTTAAGAATTGTCTGGTTAGACTCAATCCAAAACCCAAATGCCTCTAGTTTACCCTAAACAATTAAAGTAGGAGGGTGTTGCAACTAGAATTATTGGGTTAGTTCATGCATGAAATTCAAAACCACTATTATTATCTTTCCATAAAATGCATAAATCAACTAAAAATTCTCACATAACTTCTCTCCAGCTTCCTCACCCAGAACTATCAGAGCCTCTGGTTTTGGTAATAATGTCACATTTATATCCATGTCATCATGTTTCCTAATATAAAAAGAACTCTCAAGGATTAATATCTCTAAAAAGATAAACATAGGTATTAGGACACATAACACAATATTATTTAATTTAAATGAGATGGATTCATAATAATCAATAACAATTCATCTCTCATAACCCATCATTGGGTCAAAACAGAGGTGATATAACTACCCTCAACCATCCCTCATCTATATCATGGATAACATAGGGTAAACATCTCATTTTCCAAGGATTTTAATTATACACCAATTTATCCTTTTTATTTAATATATTCAGCATCATTTACTTTTTCCAATTAATATTTGAAACCCTTTCCATTTCATTTCACAAGTAAATAAATGAACTTTTATTCAAAAAAATTACCCCAAACCGTCTTTTCCATCCATGCCTAAAATGATTTGTGTCATAATAATCCATGAGTACCTAAAATGATGCATATATACTCAACCTTCATATCATACTAGGCCTTGAATAAAATCTCTAAAAACCATAACATCAAATAAAAAGTGAATCACCTGAAGTGAAAAAACATCCAACTATAATAATAAACATCAATAACAACAATCTCACCCTACGTACTTGGGTTTTCCCTCATACATGGGTTAGCTACTCCCATGCATGAGCTCCTAAAAATGTCCATAATCTTCCTAGTCTCTATAATATATTTCCCAAATAGTAAGCTAAAATAAAATAAAAATATAACCCCTCTAATACAACTTTGTAATGACCTCACCTGAGTTCCACATTACTGTGCCCCAAGATGGTTGGTCACAAGACCTCATACAAGCCTCCCCATATGCCATAGGCTTCCGACTAGTAGTGAGGGTCTAATGTATAAATCATGGGTAGATTATACCCTCTTTATCAAAGTATCAGAAAAATAGAAATAAATAAACCATAGACAAGTGACAATAAACAACAACCATATATCATTCCATAACAATTAATTCCAACATCACATAATAATACCAAAACAGAAATACAATACCCAAAACCATAGAAGTAAATATGTCATATCATATTTGGGTCAAATGTCAAATGAAAACCCAAAATAAAGACACTAAAAACTTCAAATAGGGTCTCTAAATCATGTATGGTTCCCTCATCTACTCTCCACCCCAAATTATCCATCTAACATAGGGAACAATCCATTATCACATCCTGTAAACATGAATACTATTCAGGTGTCGATCAGGAATCCCAACTAGGATATGAGTGAAACTCAGTGGGCCACCTCCAACAGTGTCTAAAACAATATCCAGTCAATAACTATGTATTCAGTTGTATAAACAATAAAGTGAAAAATATAGAAAAATATTTTTCATATTTAAAATTATTCTTTAATTATCCACATAAAACTCTAGGTTTATGTGGGGAATCATTCCCTATCCCACACCCCATGTGTATTTGAAGCATCATTCTCCATCCCACACCCCATGTTTATTTGAATCATTAGTCCATGTCCCAGAAATTAATATTCATGTGTAACAATCTGGGCCTAGAACATCATATCTAGAACCCCAAGGGTATTTGGAGCATCAGTCTCTATCCCGTGGCCTGTTTATCAATCAATCACACATATATCACATTTATAACATTCATAAAGGTTAATCATCATTAATCTTATTATCAAAAATTCTCATTATGTTACACCATTTCAATTTATCACAATAATCATGGTTCTTTATTTAAATCTCATGGAATAATATGAACAATTCACCATTAAACCATTTATCATCATTTAATCATAATATCCATTAAACATATAAGGTTAATACAACAAACCATTTAATTAAAATTATCAATCAATCCCCTAATCCCATTAATAGACCAATTCCATAATTCTTCCACTTATTTCTATAATCCCAATATTCCACCAATTTCATAATTCCATTAATTAATTTAACCAATTAATTAATCGAATTCAAGATTTAATTTCCAAATAAGGAAACTAAAATTCTACAATTAAATACAAGAAATTATAAATCAAGACTATGGTAATTTACATCTATACCAACTACCTCAAGCTTATTGATGTCTGTTCTCTAAAAAGAAATCCCCAATTTGAAGAAGAACGGTTTACTTTACAACGGAAAAATAGATATCGGACCAAATCCTAGAAACAAGTTCAAAAAGAAAAGATCCATGAAAACCTAGATCTAAACAATCACCAATAAAGGATAAACTACTCATCTACATCCAAAAAGGTAGAAATGAGAGAGATAAATCCATATGCGGAATAAAACACTCACCAATGGAGAGGCGATCATTTTAGTGGATCTTTGATTCATTATGATTGGGGTTCTAGGAGCCTAGGAATCCTCTTGGGAGCTTCAAAAATGTAGGAATGAGTTTATGTATAAGTGGGGGAAATTAGAGATCAATACCCTAGGGTTTGGGATTTTTTATAATTTTTCAAGGGATTAAAATCCCACATACATGGTTTCCTATATGAAGCATATGGTTTGGAAAACCGTGCAACCTAATTGTGCCCCCTATTGGTGGGGTTCATGGTTACTTATAAGTGGATATATAACTGGAAAATTTGTATGCCAACTGCGAAAACCCCCTCTTTTTGAGGGTTCATAGTTTTTTTGGGTGGGCATATGGTTTGGTAAAACTATAAACCAATAATATACTATGAAAAAACCCCTAAAAACTACCAAAATTCACCTGAATGCACCCAACACAAGCCTTAACCAAAATACAATCAAAATAAAGGTAAAATTGTACCTAAAAAAGCATGATACAACTAATGGAAGGTCCAAATATTACACCTAATGACCTAATAATGATGAAATTCTTAAGAATAATGCATAAGGACAATATTATATTGAAACTAGTACAAATGATCAAGTCTATAAACACCCAATGTGGAAAATTGGAATAATTAAGGTAGAAAATAACTCTTTATGAAGAGTATGAATGAAAATATATATAATTAAGTTTCTAAATTAATTTATTAATATGGATATGTTTGTAATATAGGATATTAAAGTACGTTCACAAAATTCAAGACAATAAGTAAGGGTTTTCGTCTCTATTTCCCTTCATTGAGACCAATACATTATTTATGCACCTAATATAATTTATTTGGTGTATATATAGACTATTTGATATACCATATCATGATTTTTTTTAATCATGGTATTTTAAGTTCAATTTCAATACCTCTCTTTCAAGGGGTTTTTTATCAAAAGTTTTTAAATTTGTAAGGCTTTTCTTAGTCACAATTATAATTCTTAGAGACATAATATATTTTACGTACAATTTTTTATTTGAATGGTGTTTTAAATACTAATGGATATATTTTTATCAAACGTATTCAATTTCACGGGATTTACTATCAAAATAATTTTCCCTTATTCAGGTGTATACTGATTCAACAGTTTCCCCAGTAGTGAATATTTTTAGTAACTCAAATTTCATTCATTGAGTTATGATCATTCTTTGAAATTATTTCATATAAGTTGGGTAAACTCTAAACTTTTATTGTATTATGTGGTATTCTCTCATTTTTTGGTGGGGATATACATTTCTACCACATAAACCCTTTGAAAAATATTTATCATTTCTTGAGATATGTTGAAATTGTCTACTTTCTTTGTCCATATAGCTTATGATTATGTTATTACAGTATTATCTTAGCTATATACCCATTTCTATATACTGTGTAAACACAACATTTTATATAAATCTTATTGGATTATGTTCACCTAGAAATAATCTTATTATATTTACATTGGGAAAATTATTGGCATTATATATGTTTTTATTCTAATATAGATGATTATTTTCTAGTTGATTATGTATTGTTTAGAAATCAACCTTATTTCTTCATATAAGTTATGATCATGTTATCCATTTTAATGGATAATGGAAAATTAAGGTCATTTTTTATGTTTTTATTGTAATATGGATGATTATTTTTAAGTAGACTATGTATTGTTTAACTATCCACCTTCTTCCTCCAGATGGGTTATGATCATGTTTCCCATTTTATTGACATGAGGAAAAGTATTGGTGTACTTCATATTGTTATACCAATATATAATATTGTTAGAAAATTTGATTATTAATTTATTATTCATTTTATCACATGAAGAATGAATTATAATTAAACAAGTGATGGTTAGGGACTCTCATTATATATCCCTTAGATGCATCGATGGGTATTATGAGATAAAATAGGTTTTGATATTCATTGTATGCCTACCCAATTCATAAATTGGTCTTGATTTCGATCTCGATGACTAGTAAAGTTTCTTGGAATAAGGCCTTAATAATAGGTATTTTTTTTCAAAATTATGCATTCCATCAGTATGATATTAGTATTACTAATATCCTTGTTTTCATTTCTTTTTGTGGATATAGCATGATCCTGGTTTTAATTTGATTATGAATTCATATTTTTTTATATCATATTATTTACTCCATGTTTATGGCATGATTTCAATAGTTATATATTTACCTTATTGGGAATTAGAGCTCACTATTTTTTATGTTTCCATTTTCCTAGGTAAGGGAGAAAAGTAGTACACATGACATGTTTAGAATGATAACACGTGTGAAAGAATTTGTGGGATATTTTGGATACTTATCATGAAGTAAGTAGTTTCATAAATAATGGGAAAATTGTCTACTTGATATAAAATGGGATTTATTAGTTTATGTTATGTTATAATTATCTAAAAACCTAAACTTGAAAATCTCCTTTAGATATAATAGATTCAATAATTTTTTATGATTTTGAAAAGTACATGGGAGTGATGGTTTGGGGAATCATAGTTGGTATCAAAGGAAAGGTTTAAGTAGCTTTGGAGATTAGGATATTTGTTGCGGATAATTTAAGGGTTAATAATTTAGGGTTTATCATAAATTAAAAGGTATATATAAACATTTGGGATAAGTATATGATTTAATGATGAGGTGGTAATAGACATTTTATTTATAAATTGGGATAAGAAAACTTTAGTGAAAACCCTATAATTAAGTCTGAGTATTGGATAACATCCTAAAGTTTTGGTGAAATATATATTATATGGTTTTTCCTATAAATGTATCCCTATTTGGATAGTGTAAAGTAGATGTGGTTGTGTAATAGATACACCTATGAGTGGTCTTAAGACTGCACACTTTGATAGACACTCCCAAGGGATATAATTTGGTTAATCTCGTTCTCTTTATGAGCCATTATGATGGATTTATGAATGATGTTAACCAATTAGGTTAGATAACCTAATAGAAAAATGACAATGGATAACCAAGGTTTGAACAATGTAGTCATAGGTTCATCCAAAAGAATCATATATTAAAAAAAGGGTTTCATAAGGAAATAAATATTTGGTTTGATATTTTCATACTCAAATTTTGGATATTATCATAACCATTTTGGTTTTAGTATTTGGTTGAAACAGGACCACAGAGATGAAGCTGAGAAAGGTATGTATATAGAAACCACTATGTCTTATAACTTAATATGGAATCATGCATAAATGGTTAATAATTTTTGTATATGTATATTATGAAGAAAAATGTGAGTTTACTAGTCTTACCTATGATAGTTAGGTTGATATTTTAACAAAAAATAAATCTTAAATCACTTAGATATTCTCATTAGTGAGTAATATTTTTTGATGAAATTCTAGTATATCTAAAAAGTTGTGTGAATTATGTGAAACATATAAGGATTATTCTTCGGTAGTTTTTATTTTAAGGTGTGGAAACATGTATTAAATGGTATCAATAACCTTGAAAATTAATTTTATGATAAGGTTATATTTTATGGATAACTATTGAGAGCACATGATTGGGGTATGAACAACTCTAAGGTTTAGTATATGCTTGATGTTGAGGTATTAAAGGGGTGCTTTATTTTTAAGAAGTAAGTTAGATAGTAATTGGAAACCTTGGGATTGATAATTTATTTGTGATATTTTTTGAGAAGTTAATCATATATTTTGGATTATGATATAGTGACTAGTTTTTGAACTTATGAACTTGTGGTTAATACCATTTGAAGGTTTAAGATAGAGTAAATTTTTAAATGAATATATAATATCATTTTGGTTTAATGTATGATAGATTGAAATAGGTATTGGTAAAGGTATGTTATTGAGATTATTTGATTATTATATATGCATACTTGTGTATATTATTATAGTAATGATTTTTTTTGGGTAACAGAATTTTTATTTTGAGAGAATAGATTTCAGTGATTTGGGTTTAGAATAATTTAATAAATTTCACGGTAATTTGGGATCTCTAATTTGAGTATTGGGTTAAGAAGTATGCGAAAAATCAACTCAAAGAAACCTAGTTTTAACTAAGAATGACATATATTAAACGAAGAGGGATATAGGTTGAACTCAGTCTTATACAAGTTGAGTTTTAAGAATTATAGGATAACATGATAGTTTTATAAAGTTAGACATCATGAAGTTATTTATGATAATTCATTTATAATTATTGTCACTCATGTAAAATATTTTGGTTTTATTAATGGATAAAACCCAAAGGAACCAAGTTAAAAATGGATGCAATTGAAAATATAGAAAATATCTTAATGAACAACAAAATAAGATAAGGTATTGAGTGATAAATATTGTAATTATATCAATAAACTATCAGAAATTTTGATTAATAATGTGAAAATATTCAATTCCCAAACACACCAAGGAAGGAAATGATAAATTCTCATAAAAGATCAACTATTTAAGATGATTAAGGAGAAAAAGATTTAATTTCCTATATGTCAAAAATGTGGGAAGAAAAATGGGATAAATTCTATAAGGTAGAGTTGAAGGTCCGAAAATTCACAAGTGTAGGGAAAATAAATAATCTATAAAAATTCGTTGCTTTAATTTCAAGATAGCTATGAATTATGTGCCTCAATGTCCCATTCCAAGGGGAAACAAGGTAAATTTTCCCCAACAGCCATGTAAATAAGGAAAATCCCATGAAACAACTACTAATGAATTGAATAGTGATTTTTCACAATATATTTTCTAGTATATTATGTCATGTATGTTTTCACCAACTACTGGATATTAAGTTATAAATAGAAACCCCTGATGGTATGATTATCATATAAATCATTTTTAGGATTTGTGGGAAAATATTCCTTATGAATCTAGATATAAATCCTTTATTTTAATTCTATGTGAAATTAGGAATCTATTATCTTGCTTTATAAAGTTCCTACAATGATTTTTCATATACAAAAATCTCATTAAACATTAAAAATAAACCTCTGATTATCTAGAGGCGTATGGTTAATTATGAGTTCCTTATAGAAATTACTCTAATCTTATTATTTAGAATTTAGTGATCAAATTTATTTGGGGGGGAATGTGACACCCCAAAATTATAATATATAATTATCCTTAAATAATCAAATGTGTTTGATATCGTGTTCCACAAGCATCACCAAACTAAAATGAACCCACAATATACTTATATTAAAATATAAATATTTAAGTATAACCATTAAAATTTTGTTTTTTAATTAACGGGAATGAATAGGAGTAACATCTTTATGAAATGTATGTATATAAAAAATAATTTCTTATTTTAATATGAATGAAATTCAATTAATTTACCTAAAATGAATAATAAGATCACTTATTATTAAAAAGTGTATTTTTCTAAAAAATTATATTTTATGGGATATGAATTTCCATTTCAAGAAATTTATTATTAATGATAAATTATTTTTTATATTAGTAATTATTTAACACAAGTTTATTTGGTAACTGATATGAAATAAGAATAATAACTGTTAATATTTAAAAATGTCATTTTCCAATTAAAATTGTTTTTCAATTTTATTTTATGATTTTATTAAAAAACATAATTTATAAATTTTATAATTATAAATTAATGAAAATGAACTTGATTTTTTAATTCTTCATATCAAAATTAACTTAGTATTAATTTTTATCTTTTTCTGAAAAAGTGGGTTTTGTGTTGAAAAATATGATTTTCATGAAACTAGTAATGTGTATAGATTTACCATTAAATAATAATGGCCTAGGAAATTATAAAAAAAATTAAATAATAAAATATAAATTTTTTGAATAAAATTATTCATTTAAAAAAAATTGAACTTAGTAAACATATGACAAATATTTTTATAACTAATTAAAATGTTACTTTGATATAAAAATTGTTTTAGTATTTTCTTTGAATCAAGTATTTTAAAACGATATTCAGTTTCTTATTTCCTTTAAAGCCTCATACCTTATATTATTTTTATAATAAATCAATTAATTTCATTAAAATCATTATACAGGGTAATTTTATCATATATATAAATTTAATATTTTAAAATGTTATTTCCTTAAAAACTATTTTTACGTGATTAATATTATTTATTTTAAAATTAAATTTTTATAACATTAGAAATTTTATTTGATAAGATTATGTTTTTAATTTTAAATTATAACGATCAAATTCCATAAAAAGTTTAATATTAATCTTCTTCATTAAAATTAATTACTATGATTAAAAATTAAATATCGTTGTAAAAGTAAAAGAGTTATATTGAGTTTAACCTAATGTAAGAGTTTTAAAAAATTTAAAAAAAATCCCTTGAATTTAATTTTAGAGATTTCTATCGATAAATATGTGTTTTACCTACACGTTTTTTTCATTTTTTGGTATTTTACAAATTAATAGTAACCTTAAAATATTGAAAATGTAACGGTTACTCCCAAAATTATCCTTCCTCTAACTTATAAAAGGGTAACATATTCACCACATAAAGACTCACATATAAATATAATTTATCCTTAAAAATATACCATTTTAATATAAATATAACCTTATCCCACAAACATAATCCCATAAAAACTCATATTTATCCTAACCCATTTAAATTCAAGGAGACTTACAAGGAAAATTTAAGTCCCCGACATGAGTATTATCAACTACTTAGTTTTCTTCTTAATTAACATATTTAAAATTTATTCTAGAAACACTGGTATAATGAATTTATTATAATTTAAATAATTTAATTTTACTATATTAAGGTTATTATCTTTACTTATTCATATACCTTATCTATTAAGAAAAAAAATCGTCATTTTTGTGTTGTGCGGACTACCGCCTCCATGACGTAATGTGTTTCATTTTCCATCACCAACTTATAAGGATGGTATTAAATGATAAATATGAATTTTATGATATCATTAAGGATTTTTATGACAAATTATAGAACCAATTAATTATATGATCAAAAATATGATCATTGTTAATTTAATCATTTAAAATAAGCGTACAAGGAGGATAACATTTTATTCAAATTGAATAATATCTTAATATCTATTATTCATTATAATAATTCCTTAAAATTATTTTATATCACACTAATAAACACTAAATAAGACCTTTATTCTTATGTTACAATGATATTATAACAAAATCACCACACAACCATTCATTAAATATAGGTATATTCATGTTTGGGTCGGTTTAACCACCTAATTGAATGATGCTATGAATTTTTATCATGAATGAATATAGGAACAAAATTACTAGTATAATATGATATAAATGTTAAAATAATTATTTTTTATTTGTCTTGGAGATTTTATATCAATATTTAATTTATTAATTAAAAAACACCTTTTGATTGGAAATAATCACTAAAGCATGCTTATTATCAATTTCATTTTCAAGGATAAAGACTAAAATAGTCGTTAAATGATTTTTTATCATCTTAAATAATCATAAAAAACCCCAAGTAGTAAATTTAATGACCTATTAATGATTAACCTTTGTAATAGTAAAGAAAACTGACACTACTATTTTGAATATAGTACAAACGATCAAGTCTATAAACACCTGATGTGGAAAATTGGAAGAATTCATTTAGAAAATGACTATTTATGAAGATTATAAATGAAAATGTATATAATTTAAGGTTTATAATTAATTTATTAACATTTAAATGTTTTCTATACAAGATGTTGAAGTATTTTAATGGAGTTCAGGACAATTGGTAAGTGTTTTCATCTCAATTTCCCTTCCTTAAGACAAGTATCCTATTTATGAACCTAATTTCATTTATGTGGTGTATATATATACTATTTGAGATACCATATAATTAATTATATTTTAGTAATGTTATTTTAAGTTTAATTTCAAGCCCTCCCTTTCAAGGGATTTTTTATTCAAATGTTTCAAAATCCATAAGGGTTTTCTTGGTATCAATTATGATTCTTTGAACATAATACATTTTGTGAAACATGTTTTACTTTAATGGTGAATTCACTACCCATGGATATATTTTTATCGTACTCCTTATATTTCATGGGATTTACTATCCAAATCATGTTCCTTTCTATTCATTCAGTTGTTTCCCCAATAGTGAGGATTTTTGGTAACTTGATTTTTGTTTATTGAGTTATAATAATTATTTGAACTTATTTCATATAACTTTGGTACATTATTCCTACAATAAAATTAGTTTATGGGGATATGCATTCCTTATAAATAAACCCATTGAAAATAATTTCTCATTTCTTGGGATATGTTAAAACATTCCACTTTCTTTCTCTATATGGATTATCATCATGATATTCTAGAATTTTTTTAGACGTATACCCATTGATATGTACGATGAGAACAAAAAATTTTAAATAACTCAAATTTAATGATGTTTTCCTATAAAAAATGTTATTCTGTTGAAATTGAGAAATTATTGGAATTTCATTTTTTTTATTACTATATAGATGATTATTTCCAAGTTAATTGTGTATTGTTTAACCATATACCTTCTTCCTATAGATTGGTTATGATCATGTTATCCCTTTTAATATAATAGGAAAATGTATTGGAATTATATATATCATTATTCAATATGAATTATTATTAGAATGTTGAATATGTATTGCTAAACCATTCACCTTCTTCCTCTGGGTGTTTAATGATCATGTTATCCCTTTTATTGACATGGGAAAAATTATTGTTGTTCCATATGTTCTTATACTAATATATATGAGTATAGGAAAATTTGATTTTAAATTGTTTACTAATTTTCTCACATGATTAATTCATTGGACTTAAACAATAGACAATTGGGGCCTGACATTATATAGCCCCTCGATGCATTGATAGGTCTCATGAGACAAAATAGGTTTGTGTATTTGGTGTATGTTTTCCTAATTCAGCAAGATATCTTGACTATGATATTGAAGACAAGTGAAGTGTCTTCTAATTAGGCCTTAATAGTATGTTTTTTATGTCCAACATTATTAATTCTATTAGTATGTAATTATTATTATTAATATCCAAGTTTTAAATTATTTTCATGGATATAAAATGCTCCTAGTTTCAAGTTGATTATGGATTCATGTTTTTTAACTATTCCTCCCATAATGTTTATGTGATGTTTATTCCTTTATTTCTTCAGTTGTATATTTACCTTATTAAGAATTTTATATCACCCCTTTTTTATTTCCATTTCTCCAGGTTATGTAGAAAATTAGAACACATCATATGTTTAAAAGGATAACACATGCGAAAAAAATTTTGGGAGATGCTGAAGACTTATCATGAATTATGTAGTTTTTTACATAATGGGAAAATATTTCATTTGATATAAAGAACAAGGGATTTATCTTTTTTTGTTATATCCTAATTCTCTAAATCTATAAACCTGAAAAGATCCTTTGAATGTAAGAGATTCAATAATCATTTTTTATTTTGTAATTATTGATGGTTATATGTATACTTTTACATCTCATATCAAAGGAATTCAGTGAAGTATGTGTTTATGGAACTGGATCTAGGAATGCGGGTTTGAGTAATCACACTAGTGGTGTGGGTTTAAGAGTATAGTATAGGGACTATACCCTTAGTAATCATTTCCATACACCATAAACATAAATAAAAAATAACAACCTATAATATCAAGTGGAAGATAAAGTAGCATAATGTAATAAAACAACTCACCCATATAATACATATAAATAAAATAGGCTCCCAATATGGCAAGACAAACCAGGGTATATAAAGTTTAGTTGTAAAAAATAAAACATCACAAAATTCTTAAGAGTCTATCCCGATACTGCTACCAGCTCAATACTCTATAGCTTATCCAACTTTCATGGGCCCCTTTACCTAATCTGGATCCCAAATCATGAATTCTACATGTGCAACTAGATGCTCATGCAGGGTGTGAGTAATCAAACCAAGTAGGACATCACCAATGCATCCTTAACATTTCCTCAAAAGTATAAAAAGTGTATTTCATGATAAATATAAATGTGTCGGTAAGCAATAATAATCATAATTCAAGCATTTTTATGCTAACCAAGCAACCAAGAGCCCTGAATGTACATGTTTCGGCTCGGTTCCAGAAAGATGATCAAAAATTACATTGGGAATAATCAAGATATATACACAAGGTAGGTGAATATATCTCTCATCAAACTCAATGCATTGAGTCAAATCAGGCCACAAGGTTATCACACCCCACCTTCATCATGGGTATAGCCTCAAGACCATAAAACCTAATCACCAGTCATAGATTAGGCCTCAAGTCCAACGTATCTTGTCTATACCTTGGTTTAGTATGCAAGGTTGTCTTCTGCTAACTTTGTTCCCATGGGTTGGGCCTCAAGTTCATCATGCCCCTACCCTGTGTTCAATTCCATCGTCATCATCATCGCATATCATGCACACTCTCCCTATAGGGGAAAACCATATCATGATATTCTACCAATTCCAAGTACCAAGGTAGATACATCCAAAGGAATGGTAATTACACACAACAGGGAAGAGAATGTAAGGCATAATATATAATTTCATCAAGATAATTTAGTAGAATCACACAACATCATGTGATCAAAATCAAACATGGTAACAAGCTAAATTAGCATTCCCATAAAATCAAGCATCATATATAGCCTCACAGGACACACACACACATTTGATCATAATAAAGAATAGTCAAACATGATATACCAACATAAGTATCACATCAAGGAAACAATATTATACAAGGACCCTGAATGGTAAGGAATTTCTTACCTCAAGCTTATTGATGAAAAACCCCTAAAACTGTAGAGAAGTGATTCTCAAGTCACACCTAATATCCAACTAGATCGAGCCTACACACCAAGAAACCATAATACTAACACAAACTCAGACACATCAAGGTTCTAGAATGAGATCCAATAATATTTAAATTTCAAGGTATTAGATCAATACCCACATACCTTCAAGATCTTCCAACATCGCTAGATCTAGGATTTATCAAAGGAAATCCGCCAATGTATTATATCCACCACAGTTCTAGAAATGATCTAAGAATTAAATGTTTTATGTAATAATAATCCATATATCCTGATACATTATACTAGATCTATGTTTCATCTCAAGGGAAGAAGGGTGGATCTATAAGAAACTCAAAGAACAAACGTTTATGGATCACATACCTTAAATCTTGATCACAAACACACTTGGATTTGTCGAAATCGATCATGGATAGAGAGGAAAACTTTTAGGGAGGTTTTTGGAGTCTCGGTGTTTTGTTGGGATACATTTAAGAATAAAAAAAGTAAAAATAGAAAATTAAAGTCCATTAGAGAGGATGTTTGGATCATAAAATCATGACATAAGGTTTAGTCACATGGTTTGTCAAATCGTGTCCCAACTATGTGAGCCTTTCTACCTATCCTAAGAATCTACATGGTTTGGTCGCATGATTTATCAAACTGTGTTCCAAAAAATATTTTGGCCATTGGAATATGGTGTATGTTTTGTAAGGTGAGTCCACATTATTTAATAAACCATTTATATAAACTATGCTCCACCCCAAGTTCCACTTAAACTAAAAACATAGTTTTCTCGACAATCATTACTTCTCGATAAAACCATGCTTTAATTATAAACCATTAAAAAGGCCCTAAAATCCCTTTGAAATCAACTAGAAACCCCAAAAACTCTGCCCAAAAAAATAGTTCAAAAAAACATAAATAAAGGATGAAATTAACTCATAACATGGTTGAAAAATATGAGGTCATTACAATATTCCCCTATAAATACTTATCATCCCTGAGAAGCATATGTAGGAGTATTACTTGAACATATCATTCCATTGTTACTAAATATTAGACTCCCACTCACAATATTCCTTATGGATCCATCCATCCTATTATCATAACCCGACAAATGGTATTGTATTCCCCCACAATGCCTTATCACTTTGGTATATAATCTACATCGGTCATTCATCATAAAAACCATCAGGATCCATCTCAATACCCTCATGGTCAATTTCATGTGTAGAATTTGGCGTGTACTTATAGAGCTTAGACACATGAAACACATCATGAAAATATCAATAATAAAGAGGAATGTTTAAATTTTATTATACTATACTCATATTCTTAGAAATACCAAATAGTCTGACATATCTCAGTGCTAACTTTCCTTTCTTCCATAACTGTTGATAACCTAGCTGAGGAGTCACTAAAAAGAAACCCCTATTTAAAATAGAAAACTCAGAGGGATGAATCCTCTAGTTATCCTATGATCACTACCTAATCTAAGTAGTGTTCAACCGCTTTATATTCAGCTAAAATCTCTCAATGTTCTCTTTTAAAATGATCATTACTACAATAGTTGCCCCACCTACCTCATCCTAACCTAGTAGTGAAAGACAGGGTTGACCATAGATATCCACAAAAGGTTCCATCTGAATAGAATCCTGGAATCTATTTTTGGGTGTGAATTCAACTAAGTCCATATGATCATCCTAAACTCAACTGAAATCCATGATGTATTCCCATATAATATACTCCAATATCTATATTATTCTCTTTTATTGACCATCATTCTACAGATAAAACATTGTGCTTTGTTTTTGTTGAGTACCCAAGTCCTTATGAAATCCCTTCCAAAACTATGACATGAAATTCAAATATATGTCAGATAAAATGAATGAGGTAACTCCATGTAATTGTACAATCTCCCATATATATATATATATATATGAACTCTTACAGGTAATGATCCTCATTGATCGATAAGAAATGAGCAACTTTTACCATCCAATCAACTATCACCCAAACTACATCGTGACTAATCCAGGTCTTAGATAACCTCATCATGAATTCCATCATCTCATCATCCTAATTTCACATTGGTATCAAAAATTTCTGAAGAAAACTATGTGGACACTAATGTGGGACCTTTACCCTCTACCAGGTATGGCATCATAAAACCAGACCAGCGATGTCCCTCTTTATACCAGGACACCATAACTGAATTTGGATGTCATGGTACATCTTCATCAAACTTGGATGAATGAACCATTTTAAAGCATGAGAGTCTCTCAAAAACTCATCTCTGAAGTAAGATGGTATAAAAATCTACATGTGTACGTTGATCACATCATCATCGTTTACAGACCATCCTGGAACTAGGTCTTTACTTGCCAATCCTCCTCACATCACTACACACTTAGGATCTGACTCTTGTATAGTCTTTACCCAGTCTATGAATGAAGACATGATGACCATAAGAGCACGTTTCATGACTAAATTATCCTCAAATTCATCCATAATCCATTCTTCTATCCAAATTAAAATAATTCATTCCTCCGGTGATCACCGCTCACCAAGATCATTTATCTCCAGCATTTTCCTATTAATAGAATCTATAACAACATTAACATTTCATGCGATGTAATCCATATCAAAGTAAAATGAATGTAAGTTATCTACTCAATTCATCTGCCTCAAATTGATATCCTACTAAGAGAAGGTATATCAAAGGATCTTGTGTTATATACAAACAAAAAACCTTTCCTCAAAGAGATAATGTCTCTAATAATTCAGAGCATAGACAATAGATTTCAACCTAAAGTTATGCTTTGGATAGTTACATTCATATGTTCATAGTTTACATGACCCATAAGAAACTATCTAATATATTTTCATTAACACATCTCCTAGAATAACACCTGAGTAATCATAGTACACTGTATATCCAACCCCAGCAACTAGAAGCATCAAAACTGGAGCTATCATAAACATCCTCTTTAGCTTAAGAAATGATTTATCACACTTATCAGTCCATTAAAAATTCACACCCTTCTTTGTAAGACCCTTCATCAGTGTTTCTAAGTGATTTAAAAATAAAATGAACCATTGGTAGTATCCATCCATCCCGAGGAAACTACTTATCTAAAAAATAATCTCAAGGAGAGTCCAAGACACCACTGCTTCCACTTTCTCTGGGTCCACTAGAATTACAGATAAAGATATCATATGAACAAGAAAACATACCACTTAGATCCATAAGTTACACTTTTAAATCTTACTATAAATATGATGTGCTCAAAGTTTACTAAAAAAGGTATCAAGGTTTCTATAATACAACTTAGAAGTATATAAATATATAAATCTACTGTAAACAAATACCTTGCATAAGAGTCAAGATATGGATGAAAGATCTTGTTCATGAGATCCATGAATTCTAATTGGGTATTCATCAACCCAAAAGTCATGATGAGGTAACCATATAGAACATATCTATTGTTGAACATCATCTTAGGAATATCCTCTTCTCTGACATGAAACTGATGGTTTCTTGAATAAAGATCAATATTAGAGAAACATCGAGCTCTACATAACTGATCAAAGAGATTATAAATCCTATGTAAAGGATACATAATCTTCCCCAACATCTGATACAGATTTATATAGTCCACATAGAGTCATAAACTACCGTTCACCCTCTTGGAGAACAAAACGGGATCACCCCACAGAGATGTGATCAAACTGATGAAACATTTCAAATCCAGGTCTGCAATATGAATCTTAAGTTATCTCAACTAAATCAGTTCCATACGATAAAGAGGAATAAAAATGGGTTGTTCTATTAGAATGATTTTATCCCAAACTCTACTTATTGGTTATTAGAAAGACTCAAGAAGGCATCTGGATAGACATCCTCAATGAGATTAACAAAAGGATAAAAAGAAAAGGACCCAACATGTGGTTTCACTATGATATATAAACCTACAACCTGATCCATGATAGCTCTGATCTAGCACAAATATGGTCCCACTCTATTGGATTTTACATCACACTCATCGATCATCACAAACTTCTCCCACATATGTAAAATAAATGATATCAACCTCTCATAATAATTGATGTGATCACAAAAGTTGGTTAGCTAGTCCATTCCATAGATCACGTCAAAGATAGTCATTTCAAGGATCATAAGGTCATGAATTTTTGTATTCAATAAAACTACAAGATACTCTGTATATTTCAAGGGATGATTAACATTCTTCCTCAAGTATGTGTTTAGTGAAGGAAACTCACAAGACAACTTAATCAGTAAGTTTAGAATAGAAATAACTTGAGAATATATAAAATAATAAGAAGAAATAGTATTAAAAAAAGTAGTTGAAATAGATTAGGTGATAAATATTATACCTTGAATGTTCAATGGTACATATCCACTTTCATCCAGAAACTATTCCATCATATACACTCATCCTAACTCAGCTCCATGACACTAACCTTAAGGTACGTGGATCGCCTGAGTTTATGTTGTATAAGGGGTATAAACCTACTATTGAGAACCTTGAATGGATATTTGGGTTATATTTTGTGTCTACACTACACCCTTGGGGAAATCGAACCTCAATACCCTAGAGAAGAACTTGTTTAGATTCCCCATCTTTCCATACTATCAACACTTACTCTGAGGGGCTTGGCAGAACCTACAATAATGTATGAGCTTCCCATAGTTGAAATGATGTGGAACTCCTCCAGAGGGGGATGAATAATCTATACTCCACTCACCCTATGTACCAAAACCCCATATCATGTACATATTATTTCTATTCATCCTAAAAAATGTGATACTCACCATAGTGGTAGGAGGTCCACTCACCTGAGTACTAAAGGATGGAAGAAGACTAATTGACTGATCCTCCTCTAGGCCATTGTTAATAGTCAAGGCCTTACGTAGAAACATGAAGCATGACATTAGTTAAAAACTCTTAATATGTCATCTGATGTCTGGATGAAAACTTATCTCTAATTTTTTGGACTTCTGTGCCTCATTTCTATCCAATAGGGGAGAAAAGTAAAGTAGTTCGGTGAAATAAGTGGAGTACACAGATACCATCTTGGATCTATTCTAAAACTCCATAAATTACTGGGAATGATATAGATTTAGCATGTTGGGAAATAATTCCTCAATAAAATGTACATGAAGTCCTAAAAAAGACACTCATGTATGCCTATTTATCCCATGACACCCCACCATCTCCTAGAAGATCCATTAAGCATAAACACTACTAACTTGAATTGTTGGTCCTCTAGTGTCTCGATCAAGTTGAATATGCCCTCAATTATTTATATATAGTCCTTGGCATCTTTTGGTCCTCTAGTGACCTAAAATTCTAGAAGTTGATAGATCTTGAATTTTTTGATGTAGTCCACCATGGTCCTTTATATCCCCTCCACCATGGGAAGGTACAATCTAAAAGACTCCAGGCTGGAGTGGCTCCAACGCATGAACTACTAGAGCAGGTAAGAGAGAATGATTAGGTGCATCCACCAATATAGCCTATCATGGAACTAAAGCATCCTCCCTAGTGGGAGCATTTAAATGTCTCTGAGGTGGTATTTTTTTGAAATGGATAGAGAACATCAAGATTTCCTATAACCACTTAAGTAATTATAAGGTAAACTTAAGTAATTTTTATCGGAATACCTATCCTAGGAGATCGCCGCATACAATTTAAAGCCCTCATATTTCTATCAAAGGCGGAAGACTAGTCCTTCATTCTTGTATGTTAGTCACAATCACATATATACAAAACATAATGTCATGCTCTAGTTCAACTTACTAATTCCAAGATAGATATATCACAATGACAGGGAGTACAGATATATCACAGAACATAACATAATTCAAGGCATTAAATTAAAGAACTAATATGCAACACACAAAAAGTATATATATGACATCTGATCCTACATGATAACTCATGATAAATGAACACACCCAAATCTCATAAAATTGTAACTAAAATCCCATCACCGGTAACATGAAGGTCTGTTACACATAAGTTGGTCAGGCGCATGGAAACTCTGCAACCCAAGTTCCACGTAGCATATCTTTTTTCTATCATGTCTTAGAATAAACAATAAAAAAATATATGAAACTCACCTTTGATACCATTTGGTAATGCCCAAACCCATATTTTTCTAAACAAAACCCAAGTAGAGATTCCATAAGACCTCATGTGTGCCTCCCCATACACAAGTGGCTGCTGACTAGCAGCAAGGGTCTAATAGTGCAATGGACAAACTATACCCTCCATACACTATAAAAACACTTACATATAGATACACTTTTTAGTTATGTTTTCTCAAAAACATTGATAATGTGCATTTTAGAGACATTTTCCAGAAAACATGGCTAAATTAGCCATGTTTTTTAACAATGTCTTAAAATGATGCAAATTTTTTTTTTTGCAATGTTTTCTTTAAAACAGGTGTAATTCGATAATGTTTTTAAGAAAACATAGCATATATATATATATATATATATATTTGTGTGTGTGTAGTTATAACATATTATTAATATATTATTATTTATTATTAATATAAATATATATATATTAATTTTATATATTAATAATATATATATTTAATGTATATAACGATAATATCATATATATATATATAATAATTTATTTTTAATATATTCAATAATATATTTTATATACAATACTATATTGTATATACTGTATATTGTATATATTAATAATAATATATTTTATATATATTTTTATAATATTATATATATATATACACACACACAATACATACATATATATATATATAATTTTATATATATGTATAATGTATGTTTATATATATACTATATATATTGTATATATTAATAATATTTATGTTTATATGTATGTATGTGTGTTTATAATATATTTTTATTTAGTTGTGATCTGCCTTCTACTGCGATTTGGGTCAGGTTCCCCAATCTTCCGCTACCGTTCCAAAATCCTTCTGTGTTGAAAATGATCGGCAACCTGGTTGGTAGGTGCCTTTGCTCGGATAGTCACACATAGGTGGTTTGTCATCCTATTAATCTGCGGGTGTGTGTTGAGATGGACATGTCTAGAACCCCCTTTGATTATGTATGGATAACAATTGGTGAGGATTATAGGTATAAAAAGCGTGTGATCTACGAGAGTTGGATGGATTACTTCTCTTCTTGTAGGAGGTTGGGGCATTCTTCCATTGTTTGTCGACGAGGGGCTACAAGAATGGTGGGCAGGGGACCTGGTCACCGGGTAGTCCAACTAGGCGACAGTGGCATGGCCTCTGAAGCATCTAGAGAGGATGGCTTAATGAATTTGGGTGCGGGTAGGGAGGACAAGGGTGGGGAACAGCAGACGTTGCGGCCGGTGGAGAAGGATCGGTCTGTTAACGTTTTAGTAGTGTGTCATGTGGTTGCAGGGGCTGTATCCGGATCCGAGAAGGGGAAGCAGGCCATGGGTCATCAACTGAATCCACGGGTGTACATGGTGTTTAGCATGAAGATGTCCAATTTGTTTCTCAGGGGAATGTGCAGGAAGTGTTCTGGGAGCAGATGATAGGCAATGGTTAGGTGGTGTCAGCTATAGGTGCTGGGGAGTTAAGGCTGGAAAATGGTGATGGGAGTGAGGGTATGCTTGGATCTGCTTTGGGCATGAACAGAGTAGAGGATATAGGGGGTCCACATTTCTTTAGCCGGACTCAAGTCCATATGAGCAACAGGTTTGATGATGATATACAATCTGTTTCGGTTTGTCATGATAAGGGAGATAAAGGTGTTGTGAGGGAATGCAAGGGGAGTGGGCTCGGTCACTCAGTAGTAGATTCAGGGATATCCTGCTCCATTTCAAGTCTTGTGGAATCGGTTGCTGATGGTGTTCAGGAGTAGGTAATTTCCACTGCTCAGACAGTGGATGATGTGCAACCTCAGCATGTGATGGTCTGAGCTGCAGATATCAGTCATGTAAACACAGTGCATGGGGATTTTTAGATGAAGGTGCAGACTGGACAGCATGTGGGCTCAATTTCCTCTGAATTGGAGGCAGAGGACGCATGTGCTGAATAGATGCAAGGGTGGGCGGATGTTGCTGAAGAAATTCTTATCACAGTCTCCACTAGTAACCATTTTCTTGAACTACATAATGTGGTGACCTCTCGTGTAAAGAAGAATGATAAAAAGCAGGAAGGCGGCAAGCTACAGCATGATTTCTCTAAGAATGCTATTGGAGAGGGTGGAATGCAGAATATTGTGGAGAAACCACAATTTCTTTCCATGGTTGACTCCAACAGTCAAGTTCAGCAGGATCGGTGCTTGAATGAGGGTTACCAAGAGGTGAACACTTCTATAAAGTGGGGCTACATGTCAGATAATGACAAGGAAAATAATAGTGGTGTTGTCTGGCCTTCCTACGTGATGTCGTTCAGGATGGGAGGATGAAGGTGCATGAGAGTGAGGGTGCTATAACTGTACCAACACAGCGAAGGATGAGGAAGGACTACTCTTCTCTTCCAAGGTCAGTGTCTACTAGATCCTCTATTGCAAAGGAAAGTCGGGTTATGCAGTCCTTGAAGGATTTTTTAGTGTTGGAGAAGTTGAATCTATGAAGGAAATACACCAAGGTTCTTAAGCATTATGAAAGCTCAGAGTGGGAATCAAATACGATGGAGGAAGAAATTTACAATGGATGTGATGATGGGTATGATTTCAACGAGCTCTAGTTATTTTTCTGCCTTATTGTACTTCCTTGATGCTTTTTTCCTTATTAATAAATATTCAGAGGCTTGCCTCTGACTGAGATTCTCGGGTATTTATATACAATATATATATATACAAGATATGTTTATATATATATAGTATATATTGTATATATTAAAAATATATTTTTATTTATTATAATTAACAATATATAGATATTGTATATATTAATAATATATATTGTATAGTTAGGTTTTATAATATATTAATAATATATATTGTATATAATATATCAACAACATATTTTTATTTATTATTATTAATATTTTTGTATATATATGTGTGTGTGTGTTTATAATATATTAATAATATTTATGTATATATATGTTATTATTTTTTACTATTAACAATATATGTTAATAATATAATATATTAATGTATATATATATATAACATAATATTTATTTTTATATAATATATTAATAATAATATGTTTTAAAATATTAATCATATATTAATAATATATATCTAATATATTTTGTGGCAGTTCCACATCAAAACTGATTACGTTGTCCACTAGTTAATAAAGAAATTGGTAGATATGATGATATGTGTGCGAACATGTGGGCGGTAGGAGCGGAAGTTGGAGCGGGGGATGAAGTCGGTTTAGGGGCAAGAGTAGTGGTCAGCAAGGGTCAATGAAAGTGTGGTGGGTAGCCTCATCAGGCGTAGGGTGCGAGTGGTTGATATCGCCAGGAGGGGGCATGACGGTCAGCTCCAAAGGTGGGGCTGGTTAGTACCGATGGTCAAGGTGGATCGAGGGGTCTGGACTCCCAAAATAATATACACAGTAAATTTTACCTATGTTTAAAAAAGGTAGGAAAATAAAATGTATGCATTTCCATAAAAAATCCTATCAAATAAAATTTACCTACACTTAAAAAATGTGGATAAATCAAATAAATGTATCAACTTTTATGTAAATGTAGGTAAATTAATAATTACATACCTTTATAAACCTAACTAATTAACAACACCACATTTCCCAACTTTTTTAAAAAACATGGGAAAATTCAGTAGTAATATTTAAAAAAATATCTAATTCAAAAAAAGACAATGCTAAATTGCATTTCTCTTGAAGTGATACACTTTAAAAAAAATGATAACTCAGTATATCAAGAGGATGATAAAGTAACATAATGTAATTAAAATTTTTAGTCATGTCATACATATAAATAAAATAGTCTCCTCATGTGGAAATCCAAACCAAAACATATAAAGTGTAAGTAGAAAAAATAAAACACCAATGAATCCTCAAGATTCTATACCAGTTTTGCTACCAACTCATTGTTCCACATCTTATACATCTTCCACATGCCCATTTCCCTCACCTAGATCCCTAATCATGAAGTATTCATGTGAATCAAGTTGTATGTGTAGGGAGTGAATAATAAAACCTAGTAGGACACCACTAATGTGTCCTTAACATGTGTTCACACGTATAACAAGTGTATTCCATGATAAATATAAATTCACAAGAAAGAAATAACAATCATATATTGAGTGTTTGTGTGCTAACTAAGCCACCATGAGCCACGGTAAAACCTGTTTCAGCTCCGTACTGGAAGGATAATCAGAAAGGATGTCGAGAGTGGTCCAGATCTAGCCACAAGTCCGGTGAACATGTCTCAGAAATCTCAAGACATTGACTCAGACCATAATAAAAGGTCATTGCACCCCACCTCCATCATGAGTTAGGCCTCATGTCACACCCAAACCTATGAGATTGTTTTATTTTAACTATTTTTATGCCTTTAAATATTTTTGGTGGGGTCTGAGGTGAGTCCCAAATGAAATTTATAAGTTTATGTTAAAAGGTGTGCATTTTTTGTTTAACATCATTAGATGCATGGGCGGAGCACGATTTCACTCAGCTTCACACAGTCAACAGCGTGGCCATTTAGTCATTGAAGAATTAAAATGAATAAGTAAACGTTAATTTATTATATATTTTAAAACTTTTATGGTTATTAATAATTTTAATATTTATATTTTAGATGAAAACTAAAATTGTTAATTCTATTCTTATTGAAATGAAATAAATAATTTTATTATTTTTAATTTTATCATCTTGTTATTGTTATTATTATTATTATTATTATTATTATTATTATTATTATTATTATTATTTTGTTGATATTTATAATCAGTTTTTATTTTTTTCATTATTCAGATTTTTTCAACTGTTTTTAGGGTTTTCGGTGCACTTTTCTTCCCCCCTCTCTCCAATGTCCTCTCCCCCATTCTCTCTATGTGTGTGTGGTGCAAGCAAGTCCACCCCCCCCCCAGTGTGGTAGCCCAGCACCAAGTGCCTCTACCCTCCCCTCGCTTTAGTTTCAGCCTTCCCCCCAGCCACCCAGGCGCTATCCCGGCTCATCCTTCCCTATGCACTCCACCCGCCCCCATGGTCCTTCTTCCTTGTGTGCTCCACCTAGCCATATCTACTCTGGCCTCGACCTATAGTGGCTTCCCCCATCCAGCGTCGCCCTGTCTCCCCTCCTTCCCTCGAATGCCGCCTGTGCGACCAGCTCCCTTATTGTAACTCCCCCCCCCCCCAGCCAGCACACCCTCCCTCTTCCCCCAGATGTGGCCTATCATAATCTTGCCCGCAATCGGTATGAGTCTCCTCCCTCATCCTTCATGCACAGTGTGAAATCGGTCTCCCCCTCCTCCCTTTTCAACGACATCGGCCAATAGTCCCCTCCACCATCGCCCTCCCGTCGCAGCATCCCGTCGCGACCCTTGTCTCGGCCGACTCCCCCTTTAGTGCACCCTAATCACCGTGATCGGCCCCCTCAAACATCCTACTCAGTGCGCAGCAACCCCAGTCGGTGATCCCACCTACATTGCGGCCACTTTGGCTGACCTGAAACCCCCGGCACCATTTTCTCTGACACGCATAGCCTCCGATGACCCTCTTTAGGTTGTGACTTCCCTCTACTGACGCATTTCTTTCTCATCAATATACCATTTTGTTTATTTTATTTTATTCTTGTTTTTTCCTTCGTTTTGATTAGAGATTTCGTTCATTTTGGGTTTTTTTGGTAGCGTTGGGATGGATTCAACTTCTGGAGTGTGCGGTTAAGGTGCGAAAAATATCTCTCACTGGTTCCAAGTTTGTGTTGTTTTCGCACTTTGATTTCAAGGTAGGAATTCCCTTGCACTGACCATTTTAATTTAAGAAATTCTAATTTCATTATTTTCACACTTTGTATACATTCTAGGCATTTTTTTCCAAACTTTAGTTTTTTTTGGTATATAAATGATTTTTTTTTAAATCATGTCTGATATGGTCTTGGTGTGAAATAAATTTTAAAGTAGTATTTTTGTCTAAAATTTGATGTGTCTCGGTGTAGAACCTCATGTTGTCTCTTTCTGTTGTTTTATATATTATTCAAACATTTATTAAATTTTTTAGGTAGTTAAAAACATGAAAATTAGTGTTCCTCAAGTGCAATCTATTTTAAAAAAAATAGATTTTTAATGTGTGGTGTATTTTGTTTTCGAGTTATGAACACCGAGTGTTTACACACATGATTTGTAAAGTTTAAAACAAGGTTTTGAAATTTCAGTGAAATTATGGCATGCAAATTTATGTTCATAATTGTTTGAGTGCTAAATTGAAATTTATTTTATTAAACATTTCGTACCTTGTGTTCTTTATAAAATGCCCGATTGACTTTTAGGAGTAAAGTTTGATTTGAAATGAATTTTTAGGGTTTAAAGATGTATCAGAAGCATACAGAACAGTGTTTTGGGTTCTTTGTGTGGTTTCCCAAGTGGTTTGGCTTTTATAAAAAGTGTGTATTGTGTTTTATCATGTTTTGGAACTTTTATTAAAAATGGTCGGGTCTTGAGTGTGTAATCTGGGTATATTAAGAAGAGTTTTATCAATGTTTTCGAGTGGAAATGGTGTGATTGAAACCACTTTTGAAAAAGCATTTTCATTTTGATATAAGGATTTGATTGTAAATGTTTAAGGTCTTGTATGGTCATTTCGTAAAGTTTGTGAAAAAAAAATATTTATTATGAAAACCCTCGTTGGGTGATTCTCATGCCTCAATTGCATGTAATGGGTGGGAGGTCCTTATTAGGGATTCTTGAGATCCATTGTTAGGGTACTTTAGTTAGAACTCTTTTTAATTGTTCTATTTTAAGTCTATATAATGATCCCAAGGGAGACCTGGGGTGAGACCTATTGTGCATTATTACTATTATATAAACTGGGATTGGATGCTCGATTGTCATCGATTGGTTCACCCCCTTTCTAAATACTTGAGATATGGGAATCTAGCATATTGAGAGAATATTCTGAGAATGATTTCCACACTTGTCGGTTATGGTACAGAGCGTTGGCCTATAGTAGGTGGATGTATTGGGTTTATTGCTATAGGATTTTCCCTCGACCTTCTTGAGAAAGGATGGTCAGGCATTTCAGTGTTTTTATTTCATCGTGTGGGACATGTCAATGAGGATGAGATCTCATGTATTGGTGTCTTATAGACTATTCTTGATCTCATAGGTTCACCCATGTCCATTTGGATTTTGTTGCTTGCAGTAGTGATTATGATTCTTATATGTATACCTTCATTGCCCATTCTGTGTGATCTTTATTGTGCATCTTCTTTTATTTTTTTTCTTGGAAAGTGGTGAGCTGGTTTTGATTATGTTTCTAGAAATGGTTTCCAAATGAAAGTGTTTTACCCTCTTTGTATAAATATGAAAATCTAGACACCACTTTCCCTTTGAAAATGTCATTGGCAATAATTAAAAGAATCTATATTTAAAAATGGTTAAGAGAAATGGTTCGTACTCTATTTTTAAGTAAAATATGTCAAAAAACTTAATTTTATAAATTATAGTTCAAAATTTAAATGGTGTTTCTTTTATTTTAAAGGTTGTGCATTGGAAATAGATATCAGGCTAGCCTACTAAGTTTTAATACTCATGCCTATAGTTCTTTTCTATTTTTAGTTTTTGTGTAGGCTTTAGCTTGGGTGTTCTCGCCTTGGGCAATGCTTGATCATTGAGTCAGAGAGTGAACCGCGGGGTCACATGAAGTTAGTTCGGTCATTGAGTTCGGTTAGTTTTATTTTCTTTTGTTCCTGTTTAGTTATTTTATTTGGTTTATTTATTTTTCGCTTCTCTTTATTATTTATGATTCTTTATTTATTTAATTTGTGAGAAATCGTTTCCATTCGTTCTCTACTGATTCTATAGCACTTGTCGCCAGCCCGGGAGGATAGGGAACACCTCTCGGCCCTTACCGAAGATCATCTTGGGTGACCGGTTAAGGTTTGACTCAGGTTGGTTCGTGACACCTCAAGATTGTCAAATCCTTTCAACAATCACAGGTCAATCCCCAAGGCCAATTTATCCCATCTATGCCTTGGGTTAGTCTAGAAGGTTTTATTACCCATAATGCCACTCCCATGGGTCTGACCTCAAGGCTATCATGCCCTTGTCCTATTTTCAGGTCCATCGTATCCATCGTCGCATGTCATGCGCACTCCCCCTACATAGGATAATCAAATAACAACAGTCCACCTATTATAAGTACTAAAGGAAATACCTCCAAAGGCATGACAATTACACACCACAGGGTTGAGCATATAAAGACAGAATATAGCATGTCATCAAGAAAATTCAATAGCATCATAGAATAACAGGTGATCAAAATCAAACATGGTAACAAGATTCACTAGCATACTAGTAGAATCAAGCATCATATAGAATATCAAGGGTAACACATTCACACATATGATCACTATCAAGCATGTTCAAACAATTTATTCCAACACAAGTATCACATCACGGAAACAAAAATATAAAAGGGTCTTAAATGGTATGGAAATTACTTCTTCAATATTGTTGATATAAAACCCCAAAACCCATCGAGGAGCGATACCTGTGTCATACATGATCTTTAACAGGATCAAGTTCGCACACCAATAATCCACATAATTGATCCCAAATCAAACACATTAAGGTTCTAGAATAATATTTGATAAGATTATAATTCTAAGGGATTTGATCAATACCATCATAACTTTCAGGATCCCCCAATGATGCTAGATCAAGGAATGATCAATAAAATGTCGCCAATGTACTAGATCAACCACCATTCTAGAAATAATCCATGAATTGAAAGTTATATGGCATAAAAATCCATAGACCATGCCATATAATTCTAGATCTATTATTCTTCGTGATAAATAAGGGAAAATCGAAGAATTGAATTTTTTGAATCACATACCTTAATTCTTGATTATAAACACACTTGGATCTACTATAATTGAGCTTGTATGGATAGAAAAATATTTTGGGAGGGATATGGAGTCTTGAGGTTTGATAGAGATATATTTTGGAAAAAAAATGTGTCAAAAAGGAAATTAAATGATATTTATGAAAATTTATGGATCATAAAATCACATGAACACTATTTGGTTGTGTGGTTATCCAAAATGTGCACCAACCATGTGAGGATTTCTCCCACTCCTAGGAAATCATACGGTTTGGTCGCATGGTTTTTCAAAATATACACCAACTATTATTTTGGACACCGGAACATGTTTTATAGTTTATATGGTAAGGATACACGGTTTGATGAACTATGCACTTAATTGTACTCCACACCAAGCGTATCTTCCACTAGTCACATGGTTTCCTGGATAATCAAAAAAGTTTGAGAAAACTATGCTTCAACCAAGAACCCTTAAAAAGGCCTCAAAAATATCCAAATCCAACTAAACCCCTTATAACTTAGCCCAAACAATTCATAGTTTAAAAACACATGAATAAAGGCGAAAATTAACTCATAACACACTTAAAAATTTTGATTCCATTATAGTTAGACCTTATTTGAAGATGAAATAAGGCATGTGGAGAGGTAGTTCATTGTTGGTATGCACTTGACTTTTTGTAGTCTGAAAATGAAAATTTTGTGTCGAGGTAAAGGATTTATCCAATAATGAATGTGCCACTCTAGTTATAAAATCTAACACATGAGTTCTAGTTGAAATCAGCTGAATTCTGGTGGCTAAAAAAAGAGTTCCTAGTGAATGGGTAGTGAAGTAATTTCATTATTGTAAATTCCAGTCGACCTATGGTATGGACTAATAGACTTTCATTAAAACTTGGATATAATGTATACATATTTTTTTAATTTCATGTATGATGGTGTAGACTCAACGATTCCATATGGGATAGGTTTTAGTTCAACCTTGTACATATAAGTCTCATATTTATGCTAGGTTGGGGGAAAATATTTGATTCACTGGTTGAGATTCAAAATGGAGGAAATGGTGGTTAAAGTTGGTTAAATAATTTTGAGTTCAAATTTCAAAAAAAAATCTTGATAGGTTATTGTGTATGTGTGTTTTTTTCACAAAAATTATGAGTGTAATAGAGGAAGAGGGACTTAGAGAGAGGAATAGATTATATAAGTAAAATAACAAAATGATGAAATACAATTATAGTAATCATTCACTATACTTTATCTTGAAGGAGATAGAGGCATCTATAGGGTAATAAAGAATATTTTTTCTTGAGAATATTTTTCTCTGGATAACTCATATTATAGAATTACTTAATTTTTAAGAATTCATGTAGATATTTTGTGTTGGATAGGGGTCACATTAAATTAATATTATCTTTTAAAGAGAAAAGGTTTATTTGTGTGGAAGAATACTTCAATATTATTATTTTTTTATGAAATACATGACATGAATGAAATTATTAATTATATGTTTTTATCTACATTATTTAAGACATGTGATATCACTTATCGGTGTTGGATTTACAAGTTGAAATACTCACCTCATTATTGTTGGGAGACACTATACTTGAGTTTGGAGATAAATCACGTTTGAGTTGTAATCACTTTATTATATTACTGAACCATATGTCCATAGGTTATTTATTCATACCAAGGATGTAGTCACATGTGATGAGTGTTAAACCATATAAAACATTATTGTGATTTCTGTTTTGGATGCCATTACAATGCATGGATTTTTTTTCATATAAAAAAATGAAAATTTGAACATATATCAATAAATTTAAACATAAATATGTGTTTTTTATAATAATTATAAAAAAAATTAATGGAAAAGGAATTCATTGCTCCACCCCCACCCCCCAATGAAAAATAGGGACCTCAAAAAAAATTGGTCAGAGTGAATAAATCAAGAGGGGATGAATTGAGTTCTTAAAAAATATTTCTGTTTAAAAACAATTTAAAAAATAAATTCCCCAATTTAATAATAACCCAAAATTAATCAAAATATAAGAAATATATAAGCTTGATATTTCAAATAGTTTCTCAAAAGAAGGATTAAGGATCATCAAAAAAAACATTTAAATACTTTAAATTTTGAAACAAAGTTACTTGATAAAAAAATTTATATATACACAAATTGATATTAACTATCAATGTAAGGTTTTGTTACATTTAAGAAAATAGAAACAGGTTTTTAAATTAAAGTAAAAAAAACTATCAAGTCACGTAGCAAAATTATAACAGTGGGTTTAGTCTCAAGGTAATACTCAATCCCCTCCGCTTGGAAATCACCTACTTCCTAGCATTTCATTAATAAACAAACTGATCCACAACATGGACCAAGTTTTACAAACAATAGTACACAATAATTTCTAGGAAAAGAGCATCTTATATAGTATTATATGGGATGAAAAAGATATAAGGTCATGCAGGACCTCTTACACAGTTATTTGTGGGAATATACATGAAATATTTGAGAGAGAGAATCATATACTCTCTGGTTTAATATAGGAGACTATGTTTTTATAGAGAAATATAAAATATAGAGCGAAATATTTATCATAAATGAAAAGAGAAAGAAATTTGGAATGATAAAATCTAAAGAAACTTGGCACAAATAGATTCTCTTGTCCAAAGTCCTTGAATTTTTCTTTGGAAGGATCTTGAACAAGTTTCTCAAAATATTTTGGAAAACGTAGCATCATAGAGTCTTCCTTATCACACAAGTTTTTGCGTATAAAATCCTCTATTATTTCTCATGTGTGAACACATATTACATAGAATCACACACTCACATGATCATATATTCTCATTAAAAATAAATCTTCAGCAAATTATCTGTTAAAGAATAATCAGTGCACCGATGCATCATTTAATGCATCAAAAACTAGACATTAGAGATTTGTAATGCTCTATTGCTAAGTTTGATATGGAAATATATCTTCAATTAACAAAAGGTTATTTGAGACCATATAAACTTGACATGATCAATTGATGTAGAAAATATGGCACAGTTAATTCATCACTTCATGTGATCAGTTCATTTTCACATGAAGTTAGTTCAGGACCTCATGCGGTTAGTTGTTTCTTTGTGTGGTCACTACATTAAAATACATAGTCAGTATATTAATTTATGAAAAATTATACATACCTTGGAATTGTCATGAACCGAATCTGGTCGCTGCCAAAACTGTCACCAAACACAGCCCGTGACATGACCCGAAGGGCATTCTCTATCCCCACGGTCTGGCACAAGTGCTCGGGTATCATTAACTTGGGTTTGGGAACGATTTACCCGAGTATTAAAGCATGAAACATTAAAAACAATCCATAATATAAATCTTAAATTTTTGAGCCAAACAAGACTTAAGTAAAAACCAGAACTGATTACATTGGTTTAAAGATAATACAAGTGGTCCAAATAAAAATAATTATAGCATAAATACATCCCCAAGGACTCCACACGACTAGGGGGCATCGCCCCCAAGCTATCTCCACAACTTCGTACCAAGGACAGGAACTAACACCCTGAACCGCCATCACCCTTAGCCTTTCCTTTACCTGAATCAAACATAAAAAAGTCTACTTACACCCAAGGGGTGTAAGTAGTTTGTGAGCCTAAGCCCAATAGGATACCACCCAATGATTCCAAGGAGTAAGAAATACAATGTGAAAAAGCAAGTAGTTTTCAAACGCATGGAAAGGTAGTGTTAAAATTTCAAGAAAAGAAACCTCCAATTGAAAATAGTTTTCAATCCCAAATTTTCAGAATATTAACACATTAAAATAGAAATGTTAGATACTATAATTTACTTCCAAACACTCCCTAATACATGGGTAAATACTACAAATCCAATGAGCAACAACATTGGGAACACCCCTAAGCACTGGGTTGTCTTGGGCCCTATGTACCTCGTACCTCGGTGTAAAGTAACCATAGAAAAATCAATTCTCGTGCACGAGCCACTAGTAAGGAATATACCCATAACCTAGTGGTCCCCAATAATCATCCACATAGTTTAGTTAGAGTTTTCGTTATCCAAATGCTACGTGAAACAGGGACAAAACCCATCCGGTCCACTAGCCGTACTAGTACAAATCCGCCCCACCTAGGTACCCGGGCTTCCCCTTTTGTGCTCAATCAATTTCAGCATGCAACATAAATAAATTTTCATATAAAACACCATTACTATTCAAACACAACCAATACAGTATCTATCACATTTTATACCACTTAAAACACGCAACAAAACACATAGATTTTTCATAAAACAATTCCTCAAAATCTCGTAGTGTTTCGGAAACAAAACTTTTTATAAACCTCACTTTCATACTCTGTGAACATTTTTAAGTTTCCAAAACAGAAAGGGAAGCCTACTACATTTCAGTGAAAACAGAAAATCATTTTTAGGGCAGCCCCATATGGTTCAAGAAATGACATCATTGCAAAATCTCCATTTTTACACAACACAACTCTTAGAATTTCATGTGGTTCACAAACACCATTAAAACCAGATTTTTCAGCAACAAACACAAGGGATAATAATTAAAAACAGTATTTTTATCCCTATTATAGTTAAATAAAATCAACTAATTACTTATAGTGTATCCCTAATTAAACTAATAAAACATTTCCTTGAAGAAACCCCCAATTTCACATTAAATTGGCACTTAGGATTCATTCTAAATACAAACACCACTAAAACTATTTTTTTCAGAAATAATAAAATTAAATAAGCATGAAAATACCATAAAAACAATATCCAATTCACAAATATTTCATACACAATGGAATCACCTACCAAAACCAAGGAAGCCATTGAATCCTTTGTGTGAAAACTCAAACGCACCACTATCGCACCACAAGGAAGGTAAACCAGACCTAAAACCAGAATTTCAGACCATGAAACACAATATCAAACCCTAATTTTTAAACCCTGCTTTCTGGAAATTAGGAACTTCAATGATAAGGGAAGAAACCCTAAGTACATTGGATGTAACCCTAAACAAATTGAAAGAAGAAAGAAGGAGAACAACTTACTTAAAATATATTGTAGAAATCTCTCCCAAAAATACTAGTATCTTATTTCAAAAATACCTAAAACTTAAAGGGAGGTTCTAATAATGATAAGGAGATCATTTAGGAATTTTATTGGGGGAAAAAGAGTAAAAATTGAGAGAGTTATGAAGGAAATACTTTACCTCTTCAAATATGGGTGATTTGAGGAAGCCTATGAAGTTCGACAACAAATCGCGATTAACCAGAGCTCCAAAGAGAGAGTAGAGATCTCAGACGCGCGGCTGGGTTAATTCGGCTTGGGTGAGACTTGTAATCACCGAAAAATCCCAAAAATTGAATAAGTTATAACATAATCAAAATTTATTTTTAAAACAGGAATTGGGCTTTCGGGCAGGCCCAACCCCTTAGATAAAAACCCAAATAAACCCTGGTTATGGATTTTTAAAATCTCCAAATTTCAATGGTGGTGTTAATAGGTCAGGGGAGGTAATTTAGGAAGTTTAATAGGTGAAAAATATTAAAAAATGAAAAAGTTATAAAAGAAACAATATTGGTTTTTAAATCTGGAATTGGGCTCACGGTTTGGCTCACTTCAAGAAAACTCTCTCATTCCTCCATAAAAGATTGGGAACCCCCCCAAAAAAAATTATGAATGGAAATTAAATGAAATTTACCATTAAAATAAGTCATGGGTGTGACAATTATCCCCACCATAAAGCATTCCTCCCCCAGAATTCCACAACAATACCAGATACAAAATCAAAGCCCAAACGATAGACCAAGACAGACTTCCTTTCCATGTTTTCACCCGCTTCAAAAAAGACAACCATCTCTAGTTGATCAAACAAAGGAAGATAATACTCTCACCAACCAAAAATAACCCCACTTTCTTAAAATTATGAAACACATTCACATCCCAAAACAAAACACCTCAAACACTACAAGATGACGCTCAACCAATCCACTTGAAACGAACAACGAACTCGAATAACGTTACCACAACATTACATAAACAAAACCATTGGGTGTTCTCCAACCCCAAATTTACCCAAGTAACAAATTTGTTTATAGATAGACTTGAATTATACTACCTCCTACCTAGAATACACCAAGGAGAAAACTGAGTCACTAGTACGGGGTGACCCAATCTGGACATCCCACCACTAGGGACAACTCAATTTCTAAGACAAAATAAGGATAAAAATTGGGGAAGGAATGAATGATATCCCCATAATAAGGGTTAAACTAACCCTATTCCTTTTCCAAGAGAACATACATGATACCCATTATGGGTCTCCACACCATAAAAATGAACACAACTTTCCTTAAGGCAAAATCAAGACACTAACAGGGGGCCTCGAACGGACTTCCCAGCATTAGGGGTAGATTAATATCAGAATTCATCCAATGAAACTTACATGAGACCCATTGTGGGTATACCCAAAACAAAACCCTACCATATTAACTAAATAGTATTGTATAACAGCAAAAAAACAGAATTTTAAGGAGCTGTCATAGCCGTACAATTGGTTCTCACAGTTTGGGAAACCGTGAGTTAAATGTGCGGATCATTCTGTCCAAAGAGGAAACTTCACAATGTTTCATTGGCCAAGGATCATAGACGTGCAGAGACCATGCGATAGCTACTGTCTCTTATCACACGGTCCCTTGGGTTGGCACACAGTTACTACTAACCGCACACAAACTATGCACTTCAACCTGCCTAACCCAAATTTTAAAATTTTCTCCAAAAACACAAGGGAACCCAAAGGGGAAAAAATCAACTCAGGGTATGACATGGGAACAAGGTACTCACACCTCTTTCCACCAAATGTGAGAAATTGGAACAAGACGAAGACACCAATGGTTTAAACTATTCCTATCTTTCATATTGAGGATATGACCTTGACTAAAAGTTTGAATGACTCTAGGATTTCCCCTAACTACGCACCAGCTTCTCTCCGGGGCCTATGGCTGGAGCTCAATGGATTGAAGCATCTTCGGCCTCACAGTTAGGATTTAGAAACCCCTAAAATAAACATCTTCTCACAGTGCCAAAAACAATTATACTATAATCTCATATGGTCTCATTGAGACATGACACACTTCAAACACGCTTTTCCCCAACCCATTGTTTTACCAAAACTAGAACTTAGAGGATGCACACACATCGCCCCTTTTTTTCTTTGGATTCTAAACAGCGGAATGAAAGGACATATAGAAACACATTCCTCTAGAACATAGGATTTAGAATTTCTTATAGGGAGACACACATCCAACAAAATAGTGACTCTCATAAGATTGCACAATCTTCACCCTTATAGTCAAGTGAACACATGACATCGCAAGGCATCACCAAACATGAACATTGTGGATAACAGAAAACACAAGGAGAGGGACCTTTTACTTAGTCCCAAATAGCACATGATTCCAGGAAGTGTCCATAATAGCCACTCTTGGTCATATCTTGCACACTGGTAGCCTAAAATGACCTCTTTCTTCAATGAGACTAACAAAAGACCCAGAGGCCCTTTAAGACATCATTCTACATTGAAAACCCTGAACTTCATTGACCTTCAACAACTTAAGAAACATAAGAAACTAAGGTCTATTTCAACCTCCCACCAACACTCTCCCACTATAGGGTGATCCACATAATTGAAAAAGAAGAGGGGTAAACACAATCTCCAAACCTCAAGAATAATGTCCTTATGTGGATCAACTGGAGGATCATCCAACGGTGAATCACCATAGGCCAAACATGAATCATACATTAACACTTTATGGGGGCGTACCCTAGCCTACAGGAAAACCCAATGACCCAACCAATATGGTCATTTGGTCACAACAGACCACAATCCTGAACCGAACACATGAGGGAGCCACCACATTGGCCTCCCAAACTTTTCCTCAAAAGAGACCACTGACCAACACTTCATTCCAACTTATCAATGAAACACAAATCCAAAACATCGTTCAAACAAGAGGGGTTATTTAACTCGAAACATCCCACAATAATAATCCTGAAAACACATAATCCATACCTCCCAACCATACATTATCAAAAAACAACACATTCCATCAAAAACATTATTTAAAAAAATAGTGTTGGTCGGTTGCGCATTTACCGATGGTATCTCATGAGCCTCACACATGCATGTTTACATGCCACACTGGGAACCCACCTCATATCCATCCATATTCCAAAATAAACCTATGCATGTGGTCACCCTTGAGAATACCAAATACCAAAAATCAAACCTTTCCTCTTTTTAAAATCAAAATTTTAACCACAATTTTCCTTTCTCAAAAACACTAACCATAATATCAAAACCCAATTTTTCATCTCACAAACCAATATAGAAAACAATGCATAATTCAATAAAAGCACATATTCATGCCTTTCACAATTGTTTCAAAACATTTCAACCCATTTCAAAACACTTCTAATTTCATGAAAAACACCATTTCATAAATCTCCATTTAATTAAGAACTCAACTCTTCTCATTTCAAGATAAGGTTCTAAAAGTTTATAATTTTTTTTCCAAATGTTCAGTAGTCACAAAACCCAAAATCCATCTTCAACCCCCACTCAAAAATTCTAGAACACTTAATTCAATCTAAAACACTTTTCCACGGTTAAAAAAATCCATTAGAAACATATTTTCAAGACCCCAATTAACATAGTTCAGACTTTCAAAAGAGGTGTAAACACATAATTTAACCTTTTGAAATAATTCTGAAATTTCATTTATAGAATTTAAAAAAAAACCAATTTCACTTTACTAGAAAATAACATCACAAAAATTCACACTCTTTAAAGTGAAGTCATTTTTTTTTTGCTTAAAAAAACCAAGTTTCCAAGATTCCAAAACAAAGAGACACAAGACAATTTGTGAGGAAACTAGTTTTGGTGGGTGACCTGGACATATGGTTGGAAGCCATATTCCAATCACTTCACCGTCACAGAGAGTATTCTAGGGAAATATCCACGGCTCCACATGGCTTGCGAGGCCCTATGAGCTCACTGAGATTATTCTCCCAACTCTTTTTTCATTTCCCATAGTCATCATTAAACCAAGAAAACCAAAGGACTTAGATAAATCCATACCTCCCATGGTGACTTGAATCCCGTCATGAGGTGTGCTAGCCAGGCACACTACCCATGACTTAAATTTCAAGTCCTGACAAACCTAGCTCCAGACTATCCTGACTCTTCCCCAAATAACATGACCCAAGGAGCGAACCTCCTCTGATACCATTTTGTCACGAACCGAATCTGGTCGCCGCCAAAACCAGCACCAAACCCAGCCAGTGACATGACCCAAAGGTCATTCCCTATCCCTACAGGCTGGCACAAGTGTCCGGGTATCATTAATTTTGGTTTGGGAATGATTTACCTGAGTATGAAAGCATAAAACATTAAAAACAATCCATAATATAAATCTGAAATTTTTGAGCCAAACAAGACTTAAGTAAAAAACCAGAACTGATTACATTGGTTTAAAGATAATACAAGTGGTCCAAATAAAAATAATTATAGCATAAATACTTCCCCAAGGACTCCACACGATTAGGGGTCATCGCCCCCAAGCTATCTCCGCAACTTTGCACCAAGGATGGGAACTAACACCATGAACCGCCATCACCCTTAGCCTTTCCTTTACCTGAATCAAACATAACAAAGTATACTTACACCCAATGGGTGTAAGTAGGGTGTGAGACTAAGCCCAATAGGATACCACCCAATGATTCCAAGGAGTAAGAAATACAATGTGAAAAAGAAAGCAGTTTTCAAACGCATGGAAAAGTAGTGTTAAAATTTCAAGAAAAGAAACCTCCAATTGAAAATAGTTTTCAATCCAACATTTTAAGAATATTAAAACATTAAAATAGAAATGTTAGATACTGTAATTTACTTCCAAACACACCCTAAGACATGGGTAAATACTACAAATCCAATGAGAAACAACATTGGGAACACCCCTAGGCACTAGGTTGTCTTGGGCCCTATGTACCTCATACCTCGGTGTAAAGTAACCATAGAAAAATCCATTCTCCTGCACGAGCCACTAGTAGGGAACATACCCATAACCTAGTGGTCCCCAATAATCATCCACATAGTTTAGTTAAAGTTTTTGTTATCCAAATGCTACGTGAAACAGGGACAAAACCCATCCGGTCCACTAGCCGTACTAGTACAAATCCTCCCCACCTAGGTACTCGGGCTTCCCCTTTTGTGCTCAATCAATTTCAGCATGCAACATAAATAAATTTTCATATAAAACACCATTACTGGTCAAACACAACCAATACAGTATCTATCACATTTTATACCACTTAAAACACGCAACAAAACACATAGATTTTTCATAAAACAATTCCTCAAAATCCCGTAGTGTTTCGGATACAAAACTCCTTATAAACCTCACTTGCATACTATGTGCACATTTTTAAGTTTCCAAAATATAAAGGGCAGCCTAATACATTTCAGTGAAAACACAAAATCATTTTTAGGGCATCCCCATATGGTTCAAGAAACGACATCATTGAAAAATCTCCATTTTTGCACAACACAACTCTTAGAATTTCATGTGGTTCAAAAAAACCATTAAAACCAGATTTTGCAGAAAAAAAACACAAGGGATAATCATTAAAAACAGTATTTTTATCCCTATTATAGTTAAATAAAATCAACTAATTACTTATAGGGTATCCCTAATTAAACTAATAAAAAATTTCCTTGAAGAAACCCCCAATTTCACATGAAATTGGCACTTAGGATTCATTCTAAATACAAACACCACTAAAACTATTTTTTTCAGAAATAATAAAATTAAATAAGCATAAAAATACCATAAAAACAGTAGCCAATTCACAAATATTTCATACACAATGGAATCACCTACCAAAACCAAGGAATCCATTGAATCCTTTGTGCGAAAACTCAAATGCACCACCGTCGCACCTCAAGGAAGGTAAACCAGACCTAAAACTAGAATTTCAGACCATGAAACACAATATAAAACCCTAATTTTTAAACCCTAATTTCTTGAAATTAGGAACCTCAATGATAAGTGAAGAAACCCTAAGTACATTGGATGTAACCCTAAACAAATTGAAATAAGAAAGAAGGAGAACAACTTACTTAACATATCTTGTAGAAATCGCCCCCAAAAATACTAGTATCTAACTTCAAAAATACCCAAACTATCAAGGGAGGTTATAATAAGGATAATGAGATAATTTAGGAATTTGAATGGGGGAAAAAGAGTAAAAATGGAGAGAGTTATGAAGGAAATACTTTACCTCTTCAAATCTGGGTGATTTGAGGAATCCTATGAAGTTCGGAAACAAATAGAAATTAACCAGAGCTCCAAAGAGCGGGGAGAGAGTTCAGATGCGCGGCTGGGTTAATTTCTCTTGGGTGAGACTTAGAATCACCGAAAAATCCCAACAATTGAATAAGTTATAACATAATCAAAATTTATTTTTCAAACAGGAATTGGGCTTTCGGGCGGGCCCAACCCCTTAGATAAAAACCCAAATAAACCCTGGTTATGGATTTCTAAAATCTACAAATTTAAATGGTGGTGTTAATAGGTCAGGGGAAGTCATTTGGGAAGTTTAATGGGTGAAAAATATTAAAAAATGAAAAGGTTATAAAAGAAACAAAATTGGTTTTTAAATCTGGAATTGGGCTCACGGTTTGGCCCACTTCAAGAAAACTCTCTCATTCCTCCATAAAAGATTGGGAACCACCCCCCCCCCCCAAAAAAAATTATGAATTGAAATTAAATAAAATTTACCTTTAAAATAAGTCATGGGTGTGACAGGAATGGTAACCTGAGCTCTTTGTGTAGTAGTTATTTTCCATCACGAGTTCAGGTAAACAGTAGGTACAACTTCATCTCACAGTATATTGATTGTACATGCGGTAAGGTGATTCACAACACATTGTAAACTGAACCTTCAATGCACGGTGAGTTCAAGACTTTGAAATTTTTTTCTCATTAGATACACATTAATTATTTTATTCATGCATTAATGTGGAGTATAGTTTTTGGTAAGGTAAAGTATAACGTGAAATAAGGTTTCACGGTCACATGACCTTCACACGGTAAAGTGGCCCAGTAAGCTCTAGACTTAAACATTTTTCCAAATTTTTAGTAGTAAACTATTTTATAATAGAGAACATGAAAGTTATTAATAACATAATAAACATGATTTTATATTATTAAAACAAAGGGGTTCTGGTATAATCTAATAGTCTATCAATTTTTGATGATCACAAATCATTATAAGTAAATTGAAATTAAGTTAATGCATCAAAAGTATATTTGTAGAGAATTGAAAGAAATGTTTAGAATGTTCTTGAAAGAATGAAAAGTTTTCCAGTGAATTAAATTTAGATTAATTTATCATTACTCATTACTCCCCATTTTGGGATATCAAAATGAATCAAAATAATTAATAAGATAAAATATACATGAGAGTAAAAGAGAATATTCCATTAATACATCAATACAGATTAAAAAAAGATTATAAAGAGGTCCCTATCAGAAATGATAATATGAATATGAATGATAAGTGTCTATAAAATCTATATTAATTATAGGATCCTTTCCTTTGGATGTATTTTTAGGAGCTGAGGAAGTCTTAGGATCATATGAGGAGGAAGGTTCTCCAATGAACATACACCAGGAAACTGGTCAAAGCTGCTAAAAGGATTGGGAAGGAGTTAGGACAAAAGGATTAATGGAGTAAAAGGTAGTAGGATGAGATAAAATAATTGCTAAATAGATAGGAAAATATTTATGAGAATTATATAAATAAGGATCTATTAATAGGTTGAAATCACTGAGATATCAAGAATCGTGCTCTAAAGTCTGAAAAATCATTAGGATTCACCATTAAAGATTCCAAAAATGGATTCATAGATCTAATATTCTCAAATTGTGACTTAAAATGCTAAGTTAGAGGGTAAATATTAATGTAGATAAGAAGATTTATAAACATTCCTTTAATATCTAACTTTGGGAAGATCCTTCTGAGATAAAAATCAATTGCCCTCTTGATTATTTCTTAGTCTTGAATGGCCTTCCAGGATCCTCTCAAACTGATGCTAGATTCATGGAAGCATGGTTTTGAAACCCATAAAACATAGATTAATGATTTTTGTATAATTATTCAAAAAAAACTTCCATCTCATCCCGAATGAACTATTTTATCTTGAATTAATATATAATTTATTGAACATGATGAGTAAAAGTCACAAGAGTAGGAAGAAACACGGAATTCATAGACCTATAGTCTAAATGAATTGTCATATCAGATAGATTATATAGAAGAGTACAAACCTGATCTCTCAAATTTTTAATCTAATTCTGCATCATCTCTATCCTGAAATTAAATCAAGGATGAAGATGATTAATCACAAAAGTAACAACTTTATAAATATCATATTTTCTCACTTGTTGTAAGTTTTTTTCAAAATTAACAAATATTTTCTTGAAAATATACATCATTTCTAATTTAAACATATTCATTCCATCCTTAGTGACATATGAAGTAGATGGAGTGGAGGGGGTAGGTGCTGAGGTAAATGGATCAATAGCCTGATGCCTACCATCTACCTCAAGAGTATCCTCTATAGATCTATCTCTCATAGTCTAATCCTCAACACTATTAACAACTTAAACTTTATCTTTATCAGAATCTTGAACTTTTTCCTCATGAAAAATAAGATGAGAATCCAATATTATCTCTTCAATTTCAAACTCAGTGATAAAAGAACCTTACAAATTACTTTGAATAGAGATAATGAAAGGTCCACTATGTCTAGGTGGACTGCATTCATTATCTTTGTCATCAGAATCAGGATATTCTAAGCCCAAAACAAGAGATCATTGGGACTTATCCCCCTTAATATGTGCACTTGGAATATGTTGTCTATGAGTAATTTCAATACTAGTATATCCTTATTATTTAACCACAAATACATTAGATTTAATAGACTGATCTCATTTTGTAACATCCTCAAATTTTATTCTATCTTCTTTATCAAGGTCTACAGCTTATGTATCTACTTATGTTTATCTTCTTCAATAGCTACATCCTCTTCTTATTCATTATAAGAAGAATAATCATATTAATATTCCAAAACTTCATCAAGTTTAAGACATGGATCCACTAGATCCCTTGGTCTAGCAGGATACTTTATTGGGTTAAACTATTCATACTGTTTCAATAGGTTATCCACCCATTCTTATTTCTATGGATTTAAATTAACTTTAATTTACTTAAAAAAATTTGAGTGATACAAAATCCATTAGATGTAGTTATTCCTTCCTCCCCTTGAGGAACTAATACTTTATAATCTAGCAATACTGAAATTATATTTTTATAAGGTAAATTATTGAACCTTGAAGTTATATTTGATATTTCAACCATAAAATATCAACAAATACTAATTTTAACACCATTATTCATCCAAGAAAAAAATAAAAATAGATTTTGATGCCTTAGGATATTAAAGTATCATTATCTTAGGTGTATTATATTCTAAATAAATTTTACCAAAAGCCAACATTATCCACTCAATTCAACAATTAACGGTCTACTTGGGGTTGTATTCATAGTTAGTTCATCCAATTGATTTTGAAAATTTAAATTCATATGATTAATTGGATAAGAGATTTGATCATTCTCATAATCTCCCCTATGTGGCTCACCCAAACATTTTTCCCAAAATTTTCAAGAGAATTCAAAAACATCACCATTTATCCCTGATTTTACTATATCTTTATTCTCTCTAGGGAGTAACTCAATATTCATAAAAAAATCCTTGATAATATTTGGATAAAAAAATTCTATCATTTTCACTAAACCAAGAAACCCATCCTTTTTCCTAAATCATTTCCCAAACCAATGATTTGCTCAATCTCAACCACTACACATTGAATACTTTTTCTAATGAAACTATAAAAACAATGAAATGTATGTTCTTTAGATTTAATGATGTATTCAATCTGGGATTCAATTTCGTATACTTTTTTGAATGAGGAGACTAAAAAAGAAATTTAGTCTCTGGAATTATCTTCATCCTTATCATTTTGGTTTGATTTGAGATTTATGATGGTTCATAAATGGGAGGAAAAATAGAAAGGTTTGAGTTGGATAGAATGAGAGGAACAAGGTGATAGAAATCGATCTTCTTAAAATATCATAAAAGGGTAGAGTATATCTAAGGTAAAAGACAAGTAATGGTTCAAATTCCGATTCAAATTATATTTTAAAATCATTTAGGGATTAAAATAATAATAAATTTAAAAGAAATATTGCTCAAAATATTTCATGAAAAAATAAAATAAAATAGAGGTGATAACTCTACTTCCAATGGATATGTTAATAACATAATCATAGTAGGAATTATAACCATAAAATTATGGTAAGCATCTTAACCATATTACCAAGATTTTCATGAAAATTATAGTGACTGTGTGATTTAATACTAACAGTAAGTATGGTGACCTCATGAGTAAGTGTTCATAGTTGGTATAGTACCACATAAACAAAAAAAATATAGTTAGACTATTGTTCATGTAAATATTACTTTATGGTTACTTCTAGAAAATCTCATAGAAAAAAAAATATATTAACATGGGTATTAATAACTAAAACAAAATTAAAATGATTAGAACAAAATTTATAATGCCAAATTCATGTCTGATATAATTGATTCTATCATCATACAAATTCATTGTAAATATTAGTAAGTTGATGTTTAATACCAATGAATTCTAGAGTTATATTACATTTCTAGAAATTATCTCTCAGAAAGTCATGTCTTATATCAATATCATTTGTTCTAGAATGTGATTTAGGATTCTTATAAATATTTCTCACACTTGTATTATCACAATTTATAGGAAAATGTAGGAATTGATATATATATATATATATATATATACTAGTAATGTATGTTTCATCCATAAAATCTATGAACATAAAATTCCTGCATCTATGTAATCAACTTAAATAGTAGATAATTCCATTGATTTTGGTTTCTTACTACACCATGAAACTAGGGACTTTCCAAAAAATTGAAATTTTGTAGAAGTTATTTTTCTATATAATTTACTATCACTAAAATATGTATCTAAATAACTAACCAAATTAAATTCTTATCATCTAGAGCAAAAAAATACTAAGTTGTTCATATTTTTTTGGTATTTAAAAATTATTTTCATAGCTTGTAAATGTGACCCTTTTGGGTTTTCTTGAAAGTGAGAACACATACAGAAACTAAACAATATATCTAGACTGTTAGTAGTTAAGAATAGTAATCTTCCAATCATACCTATGTAATTGGATCGATCAACTGGTTTCCTAGTCTCACCAAGATCCAAATAGAAACTAATAATCATAGGAGTATCACTAACTTTAGTACTATACAAACCAAAACATTTTAAAATATATTTAGTGTATTTTCTTTAATTTAAAATAATTCCTTCTTTATTTTGAAAATTTTGAAAACCAAGAAAGAATTTTAATTCACCCATAAAACTCATTTCAAATTCACTTTTCAATATTTTTGAAAACTCAATAAACAAAGAGTTTATTTAAGAACCAAAAATAATATCATCAACATACATTTATACTACTAAAAAATCTTCTGAAAAATATTTTAATAAATAAAATAGGGTTATCTATTCATTTAATAAAACCTTTGGAAATAAAAAATTAGTTGAGCATATAATACCAAGCTCTAGGATGTTATTTTAAACCATATAAATATTTTGTTAATTTAAAAACATGATTTGGAATGTGAGGGTTTCAAAATACAAGGTTTTGTACTAAAAAACAACCTCAATAATTTAACCATTAAATAATTCACTCTTAACGTCCATTTGATATAGTTTTAAATCAAAATACGTTGTATAGGAATGAAACATCCTGAGGGATTCAATTCTATCGAATGATGAAAAGGTTTCCACATAGTCAATACCTTATTCTTGATTATTTCCTTGTGCATCCAATATAACTTTTTCTTTCTTTCATTTTTTCCTAACTCAATAACCATATTTCTAAACACCCATTTAATGCCAATAATTAGGTAGTCTTTGGGTATTTCAACTAATTCCCAGATTCGATTTCTTTGAAACTGATTTAACTCCTCTTGTATATAACTTACCTAGAATTCATCATTAATTTCATAATTTATGTTCTTAAGTTTTAGGTGTGCCAAGAAAGCTTGGTGGTCAACCTGATTTATTATAGAAGACCTCATCTGAATTCCTTTGTCTATATCAACTATAACAATATCTAAGTGATGATATCTATGATTCCTAATAGATCTATGAATATAAGTGTTTGAAACCTCATTTTCATCTATTGTTTTAGTTTCAAGTTGTTCATTAGAATAGTGTGATTTATTTAGAAGAGGTCTGGTATAATTGTCACTGGGTATAGAATTTATGTCCATACTAAAAAGGTCATCTTCTAGATTTTTTAAATAGGTATTAGGATCATTCGTATTTGTTTCATAAAAAATCAATATTTAAAATTCTTCCATAATATTAGTCTTATTATTAAACACTCTATATGATTTATTGGTTGTAAAATATCCAAGGAAATTCCTCCATCACTCTTAGAAGAAAATTTTTCTAAATTCTCTTTCATATTGAGTATAAATACTTTACAACCAAAAACTATAAATTAATTAACCTTTTCTTTTATACCATTATATAATTCATAAGGGGCCTTATTTAATATAGTTATAATTAAAACTCTATTAATTATATAACAATTTGTATTTGAATCTTATAACAAAAAATAAATAGGTAAATCATAATCACTGAGCATAGTCTGAGCATTTTATAAAAATGTTTTTATTTCTTCCCTCTACTACAACATTATTTTGTGTGGTCCTAGGAGCAAAAAAGTTATGACTATAGTCATGTTGTGAGAATAAAGATTCAAATTCTAGATTTTCAAAATCAAGACCAAGATCACTTATTAAAGTTTAAATTCTAATTCCACTAAGATTCTCTATAGATCTAGCATATTTGGAAAAATAGCAGAGAGATTCTCTTTTGTGAGTAAGGAAAAAAACCCATGTATATCTTGAATAATTTTCCACTATAACATAGGTATAATGTTTTCTTGCTAAACAAGAAACTCTAGACGGTCCAAAAAAATCACGTGAACCAATTCTAAATGTTGAGAAGCTCAAACTTCTTTCTTTGATTTAAAATATATTTTTTGTTACTTTCCCTTTTGAAAGGGGTCATAGACATTATCTGTTGGGAATTAGATCTTAGGTATATCCATGAATAAACAGTTTCTAGTCAGATTTCTAGGTTAGTTAATATTTCCATGGCCTAGTATCCTATGCCAAATCCAAGATTCTTTATGAAAATCTTGAAAATAAGAAACATTTTGAGAAAATAATGAATTTAAATATTCAGTATTAACATTTTTATTTCTACAAGAAGTAAAAACTAAATCATGTTCATAATCAAAAAATTTAAAATCATTTTTTTGAAACATACCATAAAAACCATCATCCCAAAATTTTGAAATTCTAAGAAGATTATATTTTAGTCCATCTAAAAATAAAACTTGAGAAATTAAAATTTTATTAGAGTTACCGATTTGTTCGATAAAAATTATCTTCCCTTTGGAATTGTCCCAAAAAGTGACATGTACACCATCCAATTTAATTAAGTTCATGAAGTTTGAGTAATCCTAAGTCATATGTCTAAAACTTACACTATCCAGGTACCATAGTTTTCTATAGGATTTTTCAAACAAGTTACCTTCCAAATAGATTTAAATCAAAAATGATTTTGGTACCCATATTTTATTGGGTATAGAGATGTTAGAAATAAATGATTTAGGAATACATAATTATATTACTAGTTTCCTAGAAAAAGATCTTAGCCTATCAGAAATAAAGGCTTTATTAGGTCCAATATAATAAAAACTACTAAAAGAAAAAATATAACTAGAACATGTAAGAAAATAATTTTTATTAATTTTCTTCCTTCCAGGTTGGTATTCTATTCCAGTGGTATATTTATGAGTTTTTTGTTTACCAATCATCTGAGCAAGGTTTTTTATTCCATTATTAAACCCATCTAGATATTTCTTTAATTTTTCATTTGATTATTTCATCTCATTATTTTCTTTAATAAATTGATAATTACTATCCTTCTTTACTATAAGATGGTTTTTAAAGTGATCATACATATCATGATGCTTATTTAAACTTTTTTATTTATATTTTAATTCATTAAATTTTTCTTCCATCATGTTATAATATTTAAATAATTTATCACTAGAAATATTTTCATCAAAAATTTCAGTCTCCAAATAATTTTAATTATAAGTAAGAGATCCATGAAAAACATTTAATACCTCATATTTTCTTGTAATAAAACACATATTAGCATTTTCAATTCTTTATCCACTAAAAGAATCTTATTCAGTTAAATTTTTCTCTGAGGTGCTCTAAGTGGATTTCATAGCCTTTTTATACTTTTTGTCTTTTTCTTCATACTTCTTTTTATACTTGATCTTAGGAAAATATTCTTTGATGTAACCTTTTATTTTATATTCATAGAGGATTATTTCATTTACAAAATCATACTTCCTCTAATATTTTCTCTAATTTTATTTTTTGATATTATTTCATCTCTAATAATGTTTCTTGAATAATTTTCCCTTTTCTAGAAATTTTTGAAACATCTAGATAGATGTTCCATTTATTCATCACTATCAACAGTTGATTATTCATCACATGAGCTTTCAATTTTGGTCTTTTCTTTTTGTTTTGAGTCAACGGTATTAAAGGATACATAATTCCATTTTAGTTCATCCACTTCCTCTTTTTTTACTCTTAGTTCTTCTGAATACATCATTATATTTCCAATTACCTCTTTTACTGGTAGTGTACTAATGTCATAAGATTCTATGATATATATAGATGCTCCTCTCCATCTTTCTAGTGAGCATCTGATAAGTCGGATGACTTGATCATTATCATTAATATTCTTTCCCAATATGTGCATCATGTTAAAAATCTCATTAAACCAGAGACACATGCCAGATATAGATTCACCCAACTTCATTTTAAAAATGTAATATTTAATATTGTTAGTGTTTAAACTTGTTTATTTAACATTATAAGTTCCTTAGTGATAAATATCTATTGTATCCAAGGTTTAAAAAATAGTGGAACATTCAAATATTTTGTTGAACTCGTCTTCACCAAAATCATGGTACAAAGAATTCATAGCTTTACACTTATAATCATATTTTTCTTTAGTGGAATCACTCCAATAAACTCTAGTAGGTTGAGGTTTTTCATATTTATCTTCAATTAACATTCATATATCAAATCTCAGTCTCTATAAGTGAATTTTAATTTTGATCTTGCATTGAGAAAAATTATTTCCATTAAAATAATGAGGTTTAATAGATTCACTTTTCTAGAATCCTTGAATTTTTCAGGATATTGGAAAGGTTTCTCAGAAGATTTTGTAAAATATAGTATCATAGAGTCTTATTAGTAGCATATATGCTCACATATGGAATCGTATGTTATGTCTTTCATGTGTCCACATAATACCCAAAAGAAAATGTTCACACAATCAAATATTATCCTTAAAAATAAATATTCATAAAATTATCCATTGAAGAATAGTAAATTCACGGGTGATTCATTTAATACTTCAAAAACTAGTCGTTGTAGATTTAAAATACTCTATTGTTGATTTAGACATGGAAATTTTTCTTCACATAAAGCACAGTTAGTTGAGATCATGGAAACTTGACATGGTAACTTGATGTATAAAATATATCATGGTTAGTTCATCAGTTCATGTGGTTTTTTTATTTTCACATATGGTAGGTTCATGACCTCATGTAGTATGTTGTTTCTTAAAACAGTCACCACATGAAAAGACATGTCATGTATATTACTTTATGAAAAATTACAATTACCTTGGAATGGTAACTTGATCTCTTCATGTGGTAGGTAATTTTATTTATGAGGTAAGGTAAATTATAGGTACAACTACATATCATTGTTGATTTATTGTACATATGTTAAGGTGACTCTTAACACATGGTAAGTTGAATATTCAATGCAAGGTTTGTTCATGACTTACACAAATTTTGCTCATATGACTCATGATAATCAGTTTTTTCATGCTGTAAGGTGGAGTATAAAAAATTTTAAGGTGAAGTATAACATGCATTAAGGTGACACGTTCACTTGACCTTCACATGGTAAGGTGGCACAGTAAGCTCTAGACTCATCCATTTTTACAAGAAAATTCTAGTAAATGGTTTTCTAATATAAAACATGAAAGTTATTAATAAAATTACAAACATGATTTGGGATCATTAAAATAAGAAGTTTATGGTCGAAGCCAATAAAATTAGTGTCTTTTTAGTTTTCCAAAATTTCATTTTAGATAAATTCTTATTAGTTTATAAATAATTTAATTATGGATGGAAAATAAATTGTTGATATACTTACAATGTTACCAAAAAATCAATCATTTTTATTAATTCTTGATATAGCTTTTAAATTGAGTACATTAGTGATATTTTCATTGAATTTCTTTATGAATAATTTTATATTATATTTTAAGTTATCGATGAATTGTTTTTTAAAAAAACATAAATAAATTTTGACCCTTGGGAAGTAAAAAGGTTGAAATTAATATAAAATTATAATATGTATAGTGTTTTTAAATATTTGTAATTTTTTAATCTCATTATAACAAACATTGATTATGTTGGTATAAATTTTAGATTTGGTGTCCTAGGACCAACTATTTATACTTTTATCACATGTATATTCAATGTATTGAATACTAATAAAACTTATTATTATATATTTTTCATTTTTATTCATGACTCTAATATAACAATGCCTTAGATTATACATCATATTGATATGGTCATAACAGTTCCCCATTGTGATGAGAACATTGAAGTGCTATGATGATATTCTTAAATAATATTATATGGATGGATAATATACTATGATTGGACACATAGTACATAGACTTTTAGTAGAGAGTACTTATAAGTATATGAGGCTTCTTCTCATGAAGTTCACATTTGGTAATATCCAAGATGGTATATTATGATAACAGACTTGTTAGTAGGAATTTTACATGTTTTGGTATCATTAGATATTCTTATATTCGACCATGTGTAATGTTCTTTAGACTTTAATATTATCATTAATGCATGTCATGGATCATGAACTTAGATATCTATATGAATAATGTGCCGACATATATTTGCGATGAGGTAGGGTATGTTTGGTGAATTATAATTGAGACTTAATTAATGGATAAGTCAAGGAAGTATTTCTCCCTTCATATTTTTTGTAAGTTGATATCTCAACCCTTTGATTAGAATAGAACCATCAAATTAAATTTCATGACCATGGCTTAACAACATGTTTATTTTAGATAGTCGAATAAAGACATATCGATAAAATAGGTTGGTGACACAAATGAGAAACCTAATTGTTGAGATATTGAGACAAATTTATTATATTACATGGTGTGAATTCATGTAATGCCCCAACACGAGTTTCTGAGTGTCGGTGTATTATTTATTACATTGTAATGATTATAAGAAAGTTGTATCCTGAAGGAATGAATAGTTTAGTAGATTTGAAAAACCAGATACATATATAAGTTCAACATTACAGCATGAAATGAAAAAAAAATAGGTTTCATTGGGAACATCCACCACTCTAATATTATCCCTACACGTTAAAATAAATGTAACTATTCATGTCCTGGGAAAAATGAAACATAAGTAGGGGTGAGATCAGATGATCGGTAAGGGTTTACAATACAGTAGAAGATATCATAAACATAAACATTATTAATGGCGAATAATTTAAAACACATGCCTTTAAAAAAATAAACTTGAACATGATATGGTAGGAATATGATCTGAAAAAATATCACCATAATAAAACATAATCATGGGTATTCTACTAGTCAAATAACCACATGAACTATGAATTTATATCATCATAATGAGGGAAATTCACATGCTAGATATTATTAAACATATCATCAAGGCCACATCCAAGACATATAAAAATGATTAAGGCCTTGGCCAAAACTATATCTAAAAAAGGGAAAGGCCTCGGCCAATTCCATATCTATTTGTCTTGTGAGACCTACTAATACATCAAGAGGCTATATCAGGCCCCACCTATCACTTAACAAGTCCAATTCATTCCTCATATGAAATAGGTGAACATAATCAACAAATACATTCATATTGAGACTAATAATTGAAATGTAAATAACCTTCCCCAATCATTTAATATAAATACTAACCATTCGGAGTAAAATGGTGAATGGTATCAAGATAGCGCATCTATAGTCAAACTAATAAGAAACCCATAAACAACATATTATAGATAATATCATAATAGATAGACCTTAATGAAGTACAATATTAAATAAGGGATTTTTACAAATATGAAGATACTTTTAAATGAGACCATTGATAAATTCTTGAGGAAATATACATTAAACAATACAAAGTGTATCACTCCACCTTGAAACATTCAAATCATAATCCATTAGAATATCATGAGAATAATTATTCTCTTGATATGATATTATAAAGGAATTACATACACAAAATTCATGGAATGAGTGATGAACAAGGCATATATTTCATAAAAGTTAATGTGAGACGATAAAAATCCTTTTTACTTTTGAAAGAATAGTTCTTTTTGGAAATAATTTTTATTTTCCAAGAAATAAGATTTTAAAAATGAATATACTAGAAAATAAAAGGCCAAGACATTGAAATTATATTTGAGGCATAAATTATGTCTCACTGAAGTGAAATCATGTAAAAATGTTTCTTTAGAGTCTTTAGAAATAAAACATTTTAGTGCATTGTAAAGAAAGTATTAAAGAGAATTTTAAAGTGGAAAGGCATTCTTGTTATCTTAAATATGGAAGTGATACAAGATAATTTTTCATGATAAAATTATTGGATTTATAAAAATAATGGTGGCTTAAAATAGATTCTGGTGTGCACTTGAAAATGGGTAAGAATTCAAGAAATTCCCCTGAATCGGGTTTGTTTATCGGGATAAAATGTTGAATGATACTCTTAAAACATGTAAATCCCCATAAAATAAAGAAGGATTCTGGTTCTTAAACATATAGAGAACATTCACACATAATTTATGTGGAGTAAATAAGAATAAATAATAATTTCATTGTGGTAAGTAGAGAATAAGAGTAACCTGAATGAAAATGGTGGTTTGGATAGAAATCCCTTACCACTTTGTAATCAATCGGTTCGCATGCCCCAAAATTAATAATATTCAAATGATACATTGAATAAAATTAAAACAAATAGATTCATTATTTGATACAAAAATGGGAATTATACATACACCATATACAAGTAATAATAGTGAATAGTTAATATCTCACAAAAATGGAAGTGAGACGAGGAAATCCCTTACCTTAAGTCTGATGGTGTTATTCACTTGATCTTAATGACCTAAATAATCAAATATGAGTTCATTAATTAATAATTAAATAACCTAATCTATATTTAATTGATTTTTTATAATATTTTTTGGTCTATTCATGTCCTTTTGATGGGTTAAGAGATTCAATTTCATTGTTTGGGAGCATTTTCTTGGTTTTCATGATCAATTCACTTATATTCATGAACGGATAAGAATGTAGAATCAGATTGGTTTTTCAGAATAGAAGTTTTATATTATTAGTTTACAAACATAATATTACATGGTTATAAAATTCATTTGTTTATTGGGAGTGAAGAGGAATCATTATATAAAACTTTGATAACAATTGTTTGGGTTAATAGGTGGTTTTTGATCACAACGAACTCATTTTGATTTATAAATTAATATCATGTGTAAAAAATGATTATATTACCTTAAATAAGTTGTAATAAATATATTATAGAGTATTTCAACCATGAAAATTGTTTAATGACTAGAATTTAAGACAGTAATAGAAATTGAAAACCTTTCGTCCTTGAATATGACAAATTAACACATCTCGGGTGGTGTTTTCATTTCTAATATAAAAGAAGGGAAAAAGAGGGATGATGATGAATTATTTCATTATCATAACAAAATTAAAGTACATTTAAGGTACTGGATTTATCATAGCATTTGGAAGAAAAGAGGAGAGGAAAGAAAAATAAAAGAAAGGAACTTGAAATAAAAGAAATGAAAATAAGAATTTACCTCTTGAAGTAATCTTCCTTGAGAGTCAATTTATGAGAGAGGTTTTCATCTTTTTATGAGACCAAGGGATGATGGATGTGGTAGATGATCTTGGTAGGAGATTTGGATAGAACTTTTAGGAGATTCAAGGATTAGAGGAGTGAATTGAAGAGGGAGTGAGGGGTGGTTTTTATAGTGGAGGAGAGGGGTGATTTTTTAATATCTTATTCATTGTATTATTATTTCCCCCAAGACAACCAATAGTGTCAATTCATGTGACCCATAATAGTAATAATTGAATTTGAGTTTGAACCATGTGTTCTTACATCAGCCATGATTCTAGGAATAATTAATTTAACTGATAATGTATAGATACGGTATATTGCCGTATTTTACTATTTATAAAAAATTTAAGTATTTTATAAAAATAACAAAAAATTACCCTAACCATTTTTCAACATTTAGAATTAAAAAATTAACTCCGTTTTTTCAAAATAATTTTCTAAATATTATTAATTTAATTTTTAAATAAATTCATAATTTATTCAAAAAATAACAATTTTAAAACAATAATTCATTTTATATAACCTTGAAAAGTTAATTAAGGTCTCATAAAATTATCTTATAACCATAATACAATAAAATAAAAAATTATGATTACATTTTATGAAAATACATTTCCATTTTAAATTATTAAATTAATCATAAAACTGTAATTAAAATATTTATGAATTAAAAAAAATATCAATACTTATGTTATGATCATTTTGTCACTTATAAGATGTCTAAATTTCATTTATACATTAATGGGAAAATTTTCTATTTTTTTATGATTTACTATTCATTAATATTCATAAGGGTATGTTACTATTCATAAGGGTCAAGTTACTATTCACCCAAAATGTATGTTCATCCTATTAGACTCTAAATATCTTACTGAACACAACCATGAATGTAAATTTTTCAAAATTCAAATAACAGAAGTGACAAAATTGTGTTTATTGGCTAGGTTATAACTGGGTTATTTTGTAGACTCAATGTTTTATGCATTCAATATTGATTTGCAAAATCTTTGGGTGTTACAATTTATTTTTGGTTGTCATTGTCGCGACATTAAGTTCTTTCTATGGGGTACCTTTCCCCATTATTAGAAATTAATCTTAGATTTTAGGAAAGCTCACTTAATGCCAAGGAGAAATGATTCTAGAGGGTCACACACTAAGTGTTACTAATGATCTTGATTAAATTATAATTAAATTTATTTAATTGAATAAATAAATTTATCAAGACTCAGGGATCATTTTATTCATGTTTTATTGATCGCAAATATTTATTTATGAATGAAATATGTAAATTAAATATTTATTTAGGTGTTTAATAAGTGCGAGAAGAGTTAAAATGGACAAGACCATGTCTAGTGAAATATATTAAATAAAAAGATAGTTGAATAATATTCTTTATTGAACAAGTTAGCACGCACCAAAAAAATATTATTATTATTATTATTATTATTATATGGAATTAGTTTTATTAAAGGTTATTATATTATTTAAGGTTCATCATGCAATTAAATAATTATTTTCACTTAAACCCTAACTCAATAAATAGATGGTTTTGTCTATTGTGTAGGGTGTGAAAAAATGGATTGGTGAAATAAAAATAGATAATTATTGCACATAAGGAATTCTCTCTCGACTCCTCATTCTCTCTCCCTAAAAATATAAGAGTTATTACTTCAATATCGAAGGACGAGTGATCAATACAAACAACATAAGACAATTGATTCATTGTGTTAAAACACAGAAATTGATTCGCATTTCTTGGAGATCAAAGGAGCATGTGTGAATCACCACTACAGGGATTATATTCTAGGATAATCATACCGAAATGAAGGTAATCTAAAAGGGTCTTTTTGGATGATCAGCATTCACATCGAAGAAAGATCCTAATCCTAGGTATTTGTTTCTTACTATATGAACTATATTAATTATAAATCTAATGTGAAATATCTTTGCACATGGTTTCAAAGAAATTGAATATTAAAATAAATTTTAATATATCACCAACCACTACATGGTTATACTATTTTTAGAACCCACAAGTGGTATCAGAGGGTCATGTTTAAATTTATAATTATTTATTTGATTGTTGATCTATACACAATCATGGTTGAATTTTCATTTCTTATTATTTATTCTTTAATCATATTTGAATTCATCTGTTATTGGTATATTAATAATGTTCTTTAAATGTTTCATTTAATTAAATGACTATGTATAAATAAATAATGACTAGGGATTTCATAGAGAAGTGCCAATTTTTGTATGGTAAGACAGGGTAACATGGCATGTACTCGGAAGTACATGTTGTGTACCAAAGTACACTGCACCTTCCCATGCCACAGGATACACGGCATTCCATAAAGTTATTACACAAGGTATACACCATGTGTTAACCATCCAAACTAGCACACAGTCGTTATATTACACAACATGCATTGGAATACATTACGTGTAGTCTACATGGGTTAGCAGCGTAAATCGTGAAATCTATGTGGTCATAATACATGATCAAACCACATAAGGCTGACAAATTGGATAATTTTTTATATACATGACATTTATATAGTGTAAAAGGTGTGTAGTTCATAAATTTTTGTATTTGAGATACATGATGAGTTGTTGGGAAAAATAGAATTATAGATACACAGTGTGTAGTTGGAGTTCAAACGTCATGTGGTCTCTCGCCTGAGAACATGCTGAGACTTTTTGTGGGTTGCATGGGCATGTGTAATTCAGATCACATAGAATGTAGCTTGTTTGTAAACACTGTGTAATAAGCCTAAATACACACTGAAGACCCATATGAGTATCTCAGTCACACAACAAGTAGATACAAGGTGTGTAGCTGGCATGTACATGTTTTGTAGTCCATCCAAGTTAATATGCCAAATCCCTAGGAATGTGACCTGGAGACATGAAAACATAGGTACATGGAATGTAGCGCAATATTACACATTTAGTAGTCTACCAATTGTTGGTATAATTAAATTACAATAAATTTATAATTATAGCATTAAAACATTATTGCTTTGATTGTAACTTTAATTGTTTGACAATTTAATAAGGATTTTAAAAAAATTAAATTCTCAATTAATTTATTGTGATAAATATACCATTATTGGTTCATCCATTTATTTTAAATTGATACCTCAATGATGGTTATATCCAAATAAATTCTGGTGGTCATTAATATTGAAGGGAACTAATTAATTAATTAATTAATGCAATCACGTTTATCTTAATAATAAATAACCAATAAGAAGTGCATGTTAGCCATTTAATTTTGTGTATAAATTGAATGTATTAAATTTCATGTGCTTGAACAAGAACAATTCATGTGTTGGAATTTATTTAATTTAATTTATTTCATGGTTTTAAAATTATTAGTTATTAAATTAAATTTGATGGAATGTGAGTCATCCCTCCATGCATTATTATATAGTACATGTGTGTCCAATGATATTTATGTGATTCTAGTTTATCCAATCCTTTGGGTCCCCTCACCTATGTGTGAGTGATAAATATTTGTAATTAATGGATTTTTCTAATGCATGTGGAGATGGTTCAAGATGGAATAATAATGATGTCAATACAGGTGTTACATAGGTCAATAGTTGGAATGTTGTAACTCATTCCAAGAATAGTAAGAGGAGTTATTTCCCCTAATTAAAAGGTTTATTTAATTTCTATTCAATAAATCAACCATTAGACAAATCTTTTGAATGGGTAATTTAATTATTTATTTATTTTTCTCTATGAAATTATTTATTTAATGGATGCAAGGATGCGATCACATAAATAAATGAATTAATGTGAAAAGATTTAAATTAAATAAATTAATTTTTCATAAAATTTTTATCCAAAATGTTAAATTAATTAAGTAACATCCTATTAATATTAAAAATACATTTAAAGGATAAGACAATATAAAATTTATGCATAGTAAATTAAAATCCCTAAATTGAATATTAAGTCAAACATGGCCTTCCATTACTTGATTAGGAATGAAATCCTTAGAGCTAAGTGTTTGAACAACCCTCACTGGGAAATTTACTTTTAATGTGGATTTTTTATGAAAATTATGGGTTTAATTAACCATAATATATCTAGAGAAGTATCCCTCACTAGACTTTATGTAACTTGGAGGTAAGTGTTGAGGAAATTCAAGTCAGTATTTCAGGATAAGGGAGTCCACTCAACATATTAAGGAGCTGCAATCCTAAAGTTAGAAAAGTACTACCTTCCTAAATACCTTCAAGTATCTTTAATAATCCTAATTAGGGTTATATAAAGAGTCATATGGATCATTTACACTATGATGTTAAAGTAACTATACATTCTGATTTCAATAGTGAGAGCTATTAGGAATTGATCAAAAAGTGGTAGATTTAATAAAAAAAATTAATTTATAATTTCTCACACAATTTGTAATCAAGAAAAAGTTATAAAAATTTACACAATTAATTATATAATAAAATGGAAAGTTCATCATTGTAACATCCCAGGTTTTTGAGCTAGTCAAAATCCCCAACCTTTTTGAATTTTCCAATTAGGTGAGTGGGAAAACATTTCTTTTGGTATTAGAAACCTAATTTTGAGAGTTTTTTTAACCTAATAACTTATTTTTATAAGGTGTTTAAGGACTAGAAAGTACCTTAGGGTTTAGTATGAGTTTTGGGTGTGTCAGGCCCTAGAAACTCTTGTTAGGACCAATAGGGGCCTATATACCCTGAGAGGGGGGGTAAATCAGGGTATAGATATTCTTTTTCAAAATTCTTCCTGCCCCACTAAATCTTGACCTCTTTATTACAAGGGTCACTTTGTTTTCACTTGTGTGTTTATTATGACAACTTATTTTCTTCTTTATCTGATGATGATGCTTTAAATGCAATACAAGGAAGTAAGCAGGCAGACACAAATATTTTTACTGGGTTCACCCTCACTGGGCTATGTCCAAGGAGCATACAACAGCGATGTGTTGTTGTACCAAATCCACTAAAGCACACAGCTGTTTACAAGATTCGAGCTAGATCACTTCTATGCCCAGTGTCACATACATAACTTGTTTTAAAGTTATTTTTAATTTATTTTCCATTCATGCTTTGTTTTGGGGGTTTTCAAAGGTTTTATGGAGAATATGTGAGTTTTCATGAATTGGGCCAAACCGTGAGCCCAATTCCAGATTTAAAAATAAATTTGGTTTCTTTTATAACCTTTTTATTTATTAATATTTTTTAGTAATTCAAACTCCTAAATGTCCTCCCCTGATATATTAACACCACATTTAAATTTGGAGCCTTGATAAATCCATAATCATGGGGGATTTGGGTTTTTATTTGAGAATTGGGCCAAGCTGAAATCCCATTTTCCAGTTTCAAATTGTTTCTTTAATTTTTTAATATATTATTCATTATAATTAATTTTTCGGTGATTCTACCTCCCCGTCAACCCTACGAAGCCCAGGCGCACTCCCATTCATTTTCCCCCTCTTTGGAGCTCGTTTGCATCGTGATGGAGTGCTGAAATTCTTAGGGTTTCAAAAACGGGCAGATTTGAAGAGGTAAGTTATTTCCATCAGAACGCTCTCAATTATTACTCTTTTTCCCCCATTCTAGTTACTATATGATCTGATAATCCTTATTTGAACATCCCTTGAATGGTTATATGTTTTCAAATTTAGATTCTGGTGGATTTTGGGTCGTTTTATTCAAGATTTTTTTGAGTAAGTGTTTCTCTCTTCAATTTTTCATTCTCCTTAGGGTTTCCTCCCTCTTTCATTATGTTCTAAAATTTCCAGAAGTTAGGGTCCGATCCTAAGGTCTGATTTGGTATCTTTTGGGTCAATTTTTGGTGGTCTAGGTCTGGATTTATATTCCTTGTGGTGTGGCGGTGGTGCGCTTAAGGTTTCGCACCAAGTTTTGAGGGTTTGGACTCAAAAGGTAGGTGATTCCATGTGTAACCATTTTATGATGAGTTATCTTGCTTCGTTTATTAATTTAGTATATTTATAATCTGATTTTTGTGGTGTGAAAACTATTTTTTGATGAATTTGGTTAAACATTTAATTTTTAGTTGTATTTTAGCTTGAAATTGGGTACTTTTCATGTGTGACTCTTGGGGTAATATTTGGGTTTAGTTTATAATATATGAAAGTGATTTATTAGTCTTGAAAGGGGATGAAAATTATGGTTTGGTAATTCCTTATTATAATTTAGGCCTTGAAAATAGATTTTTTATTGAGTTTAAGGTGTAAAACTGTGTTGTACTTCTTGAAGGTGATTTATGAAAACGTGTGTTTTTCATGTGTATCTTTGTGGTATTATTTGATGTATTTTTATAACACTTGGGGGGTGCTTTAATAATTGTTTTAGGGATGAAAATTATGTTTTGGATTGTTATTGGTATGATTTTGGTTTTGAATGAGGGGTTTGAAATGGGTTTAGTGTGCAAACAATGGTTATACCTCTTGGGTTTGTTTTATAAAAATTGAAAATATTTTATTTGGTTAAACAAAGATGGGACAGGGTGTATATGTACTGTTTGGGTGAGTGTGTTCACCTAATGTGGGTTTTTTAATGGTAAAGTGGTGATTTGAGATGTCAAACCTTTTTATAATGTTTTATAAATTGCCAAAATGTTTTACTAAATTTTGTTTTGTGTGAGAAACACGGGTGTGGGATGTTTCATGTGAGTTTATTGATAAAATGAATTGTGAAGGTGAGAAGGGTATTATGTGACATGTGTGTGGGATGTTATGTGAGTTGAATATCTTTTAATGGTTTTATAAAATTGTTTAAAGTATTTGTGGAAGTGTTAATGAAATGGGAAAAGTGTTGTAGGCAATTTTGGTGTGAGTTTGATTTCAAAATGCATTTGAATGAAACGTGGAATTTTTGACTTGTGTGATGTACATGGGGATGTTTGGTTAATGTGTGATTTGGAAGTGATATTTTCATGTAAAAAATATACTTCTTGGATTGTTGAACTTGTTTGAGAACAAAGGGAAAACCCGGGTATCTAGGTGGGTGGACATGTACTAGTATGCTAGTGAATCTGTGAGGTTTGGCCTCAGTTTCACTTAGCAAGATTGATGCTTACATCTCTAACTAAACTATGATGATGATGATTGGGGACCACTAGGTTATGGGTATGATCCCTACTAGTGGCTCGTGCACGAGAATGGATATTTTTTGTGGTTACTCTCACTGAGATACGAGGTACCTGGGACCCACAGCTAGCTAGTGCCTAGGGGTTATTTCCTATTACTTGTGCTCATTAGATCTTTTGTACTTACCGTCGGAATACGGTATTGTTGGATAGAAAATTCAGTATCTTTGTTATTTATTTTAAATTTTTTTTGGTCCTTTAAAATTATCCCACATGAAAACTGTTTTCATTTATTATTGCATCCTTTAGAAAATTGTAACTAGCATTTCTTATTTACAAAACTTGCAATGCTTTTTGTCATGAAATGTTTATCACATGGAATCTCTTAGAGGTGGTATCCTATGAGGCTTTCTCTCACACCCTATTTACACCCTTGGGTGTAAGTAGACTTGCTTATTTTATGTCACAGGTTTGGGTACAGGATTTATGCCATTGGTTCAGGTTTTTAGCTGTCCATTGGGATGCAGTGTCGTGGAGATGGCTTGGGGGCGGTGCCTCTTTCCATGTGGAGGTTCTTGGACTATCCTTATTTGGTTTTGTACCATTTTAATGGTCTTTAAAAACAGTTTTAACTTATGTATTTCAGTTCTGAAATTTTGTAAAAGATGGTTTTATTTGAAAAATCCAGATTTGTTTTATTGAGTTTGTTTGTTGTTTAATGTTTATAAAATCAGGTAAATCGTTCCCAATTATCATGATATGATACCCGGGCAATTGGACCAGCCCGTGGGGATCAGGAACGCCCTTAGGGCCTTGGCACGGGCTGGGTTTGGTGCCGGTTTTATGGCGACCAGATCCGGTTCGTGACACCCAGGCTCACTGCCTTTACAAGGTGTAGGGTCAGCTCACTGTTTTCCCAAGGGTCACTCCCTGTTTCTCTCTCTATGGCTCACTGCTGGTGTAGAGGATCACCTTCTTCCCCTTCCTTTACACACTACTCTAGAAAGGATCCACTCACAGTTTATAGACCTGTAGGTCTCTTCATTATCACTAATGAATGCATCCTCTGTTATATGTAGATTCTCTGTTGAAGTCCAACTTTCACCCGTAGATGAATCTCACTTTTCACCGAAGGTATCGGGCAATCTTTCAGCTTTCACGCGGCCCTAAAATGATCATCATGCTTCAACCACACCTGGTGCCCTTCTCCAAGCCAGTGTGCAAGTCTCATCACGCAAGTTAAAACTGGCATGCAAGTTCACCTCAACCACTTGCGCGACACTAGCTTCTGTAACTCCAAACTTGCACGACTCACACACTTTTACACCCAAACCAATTTTGGCGTGCAACCATCAACTATCGCGCTTCTTCAAAACCTGGATTAGAATTGTCACCAAACCACTTGTTCTACACCTCCTTCTTCAACTCAAAACTTGGGTGACTCCCATCCTTTCTCGCCCAAACCACCTTAGGCGCGCAATAAACAACTGGAACGCAACTTCTACTCATGACCACAGACTACTTGCGCGACCACCACACCTATGTAACGGGAGATCTAATTTTCTCTAAGTTTTGAACTCATGTAGGATGAGGAGGGGTTGAAATCTATTTATAGGCATTTGGACACCTTGCGTGAGGTCACGCAAGTCTCCCCTCGGCATGCAAGTTTCACCACCCTAGTCCAGCCGCCCTAGTCTCCGTCGTACTAGTCACTTGCGCAACCAAACCCAAAACTTGGGTGCCCTTTTCCCTTTTCTATATTTTGATGTTCTGATCTTGAAAAACATATGGCGTGCAAGTTTCCAAGCCTCCATGACCTCAGTGTGCAAATTCCCTTTGGAAAAAACACTTTTATCCATTTTTAAATTTTGAGGCCCAAAAATTTGGAAAACACTGGAAAACGGCACCACCTTGTATCTGCTCTTTTTGTACCGCCTCTAGATCATCCATTCCTTTGTCGAAATTCTTGAATCAAACATGGATCATTAACCACATCCCTTGAACTCGACATTCCACCATGAAATCCCCTTTGTCAACAAATTTTTATGTCATGGTTTGCTTTGTCAATAATCACAACACAGATGTCCACTTTGTCAACAAACACAATCACCTCAAAAAAACTTCAATGATACCTTGAGGGATTTTTTCCCAAAAAGTTAGTTTTAGGAAGCGCAGATAGAGGCGCATGATTTGATCAAACCATGTGTCCTGAAAGGGGAAACTGTGTGGCCCACTTCTAAACTAGACATGGTTTTTCAAACAATTATAGTTAGGGAGCATAGTCTTGTGAGTATCTGCAACTTTTTTATAGAGGAGATATGCACGACCTATGAATGGTTTGGAAAATCATGTGACAAGTCATGCGAGTTGTAGTGCTTGGTTAGTGAGCATGACACGGTTACCATGCAGTTATCCAAACTGAGAGTCCAAACTATGCCGGTCATTCAAAGTGGTGAAATGGAAAAACTTACCCTCCATTATTTTTATTATTTTCCCCTTTTTTATCCTCTGTTTCACTCACACTCATAAGGGGATCCCCCATTTCCTCCCTCACCTAGACTTTGGACTCCTCACCTCATCTGAGATCTAAATAAATATTCATTGGTATCCTTGTAAGTGTATCAGTAAGTCCTTAAATCCACTTTCTTATCTTAATCATTTATCTCACCATATAGAATGATAAATTTGTGTGAGCTCTTTTTCCCTATTTTCAAGGAAGTAGTCGAATTATGTATTTTCTATTGTTTCGGCTTAAGATAGAGGTCAATACTTGATAAGTGATCACCTACAAGTATAATGTAGGTGGTACCTAAATTTAACCTTAATTTTATCGGTGTTTTAGGGTGCATTCCTAATTATGCATGTGGGGTTTTTTGAGTGAGACCCTAAATTAATTAAATCTTTCCTCCAAAATTGATTAACTATTATTATGGGATGTCATTGAGAATTCCCTAGAATATTTATATTTTTTAACCCAGGTATGGTATAGTGACCAATTAGGTGGGTTAGTTTAGTTGTTATATTTAATTAATTTAAATTGTTATATGATTTCATTGGTTCCTTGGGAATCTAGCGGGCATGGCCTAAGGATTTGAGGTGATGTTATTAACCGAGACTAAGGTGGCATGGCTCACAAGGTCAGGATTAGTTTGAGACACATAAGGTGATGATGATCACCAGTTTGATGTGAAATAGTCAACACTTTGAGGATACAAGGTCATCAGGAGAAGGTAATAGCTCTCAGAACTTGGGATGGTGTTGACCATCAGGACATAGTGATGTGGTCGCAGGGGAAAGAGGTGCCAAATGATGTGGCTTAGTGTATACTGGTGATTTTCGCTCACCATTATTATCCAATGCACTTTTGGAGTCATGTGTACATAGATAGGAATCAGATGAGGTGGTATTGACCACACATAATGGGAGGAGTCCTATGTAGATATTGAGTCTTAGGGGATGGTGTTTATTATTGGTTATGTTAGAGGTTTTCACCATATAAATCCATGGTTGATGGTGATGGACCATCGGGTGATTGTAATTCCCCAACCCTAGAAGCCTAGAGCCAGTGCATTATTTCGTTACATTATCATGATTACAAGGAATAAAATCCCGAAGGACCGAGTAGTTTAATAGTTTTGGAAAACCAGATACATACACAGGTTCAACATTACAACTTGAAATTAAATAAAACATATAAGTTTTATTGGGAACATCCAAAACTCTAAGTTTATTCATACATATCATTCATAATAAACTTCTTCATGTCCTGAGAAAATCAAACATAAGAAAGGGGTGAGATCAAATGCTCAGTAAGGGTAAGCAATACAGTAGAATATATCATAAACATAAACATTAGGCACAGTGAATAACAAAAAAAACACATGCCTTTAAAAATAATAAACTTAAACATAATATGGAAGGAATATGAGTATACTAAATATTCCATAATAAAGCACAATCATGGGTATTCTACTAGTAGAATAACCACATGAACTTTCAATTACTAGTTTCATAATGAGGGAAATGTATATGCTGGACATCATAACCATATCGTTAAGGCCTTGTGCCAAGATCATAAATTATCATTTTATCAAGGCCTCGTACCAAGACCATAGTTTGTCTCATGAGACATACCGATGCACTGAGGGGATATAGTGGGCCCCACACGACACTTAATAAGTCCTATGCACTCCTCTTATGAATGGGGATAAAGATAAACAACATATAAATTCATATTGAAACTAACATATGAAATGTAAATAACTTTCCCCGTACATTAAACATAAACACTAACCATTTGAAGTAAATTGGTGAATGGTATCAAGATAGAACATCCACATTCAAAATAATCAGAAACCCTTAAACAAAATATTGTAGATGATATCATAATATATAAAACTCTATGAAATATAACATTCATAAAAATACGTTTACATAAATAAATATATTTTAAATGAGACTATTGGGAAATTCTTGAGAAAATAATCCTTAAACGTTCCAAAGTGTCTCATAAAACCTTGAAACATTCAAATAATAATACCTTATAATATCATGAGAATAAGTAGACTCTTGATATGATATACCAAGGGGTACTACATACACCACATGCAAGGAATAAGTGGTGAACAAGTCATATATCTCATAAAAGTTAAAGTGAGGTGATAAAATTCTATTTTACTTTGGAAAGAATAGTTCCTTGGGAAAATAATTTGTATTTGTCATAAATTTGGTTTTAAACATGTATATCCCATAAAATAAAATTTAATTACCTTAAGATTACATTTTATTCATAAATTATGACCCACTAAAGTGAAATCATGTAAAAATTGTTTTTAAAGAAACTTTGGAATTAAAACATTTTAGTGCGGTTAAAGGAATTCATTAATGAGATTTTAAAGCGCAAAGACATGTTTTCTTTAATAAAACCAAAAATGAACCAAAATATACTTTCATGTTAAAATGTGTGATTTTATAAATATAAATCTGTAATAAAACATATTATAGAGTGAACTTTAAAATAGGTAAGAATTCGAGAAGTTCCTTGAATCAGGCTTTCATTTCAGACGAATTTTTTTGAAATATTATTTTAAAAAAATTGACTACCCCTAAAATAAAGAAGGATTATGATTGATAAAAATATATAAAACATTAACACATAATGTTTTAGGAGTAAATAAGAAAAAAAATTCATTGAGTTGAGTAGAGAATAAGAGCAACCCGAATGAAAATGGAGGTTCGGGTAGAAAATACCTACAACTTGTAATCAATTGAATAGTATGACCCAATATTAATAATCATAAAATGATACATATAATATAGTTAAAATAAATATATTCATGATATGAAACATTAATGGGAATTATGAATACACCATACACAAGTAATAGTAGTGAATATGGAATATCTCACAAAAATGGAAGTGAGATGAAGAAACCCTTACCTTAAGTCTGATGGTGTTCTTAACTTGATCTTAGTGTCTTGGATAACAAAATTAAATCCATTAATTAATATTTACATAAAATCTTATTTATTTAATTGATTTATTATGTCCTTATTATGTTCATTCATGGCCTTCTTGATGGGTTTAAGAGGTCCAATTTTATTGTTTGGGAACGTTTTCTTCCTTGATATTCATGACCGGTTTACTTATATATATGTAAGGATAAACATGTAATATGGGAATGGTTGTCTATAAAATAAGTTGTATTTTATTTTTTAACACCTATAATATTACATGTTCATAAAATTAATTTGTTAATTGGGAGTGAAGATGAATCATTATATAAAATTTTAATGATAATTGTTTGGTTTAATTAGCGGGTTTTTTATCACAACAAACTCATTTTAATTTATAAATTAATATCATGTGTGAAAAAATATTCTAGAACATTAAATAAGTTATAATAAATATATTATATTCTGTTTCAACCGTAAAAATGGTTTCATGACCATAATTGAAGATGTTAATAGAAATTGAAAACTCGTTGTCCTTGAATGTGATAAATTAACACATCTTGGTTAGTTTTTTCATTTCCAATATAAAAGAACGAGAAAGGAGGGATTATGATGAATTATTCCATTATAAAAAAAAATTATAGTACATTTATGTAAATGTATTTATAATAAAATTTGGATTAAAGTATGTTAGGAAAGACAAATAAAAGAGAGGAACTCAAAATAAAATAAAAGTTTAGAAATCCCTTATGAAAATTCGACAGCCTAATAGCTTCACTTAAAAATTCATAAAATATTTTTATGAGAGAAAGAGGGGTATATAAAAATTATTAAATAATATGGAATGTAAGGGGTATATTTAATTACATATCCCAATATAACCAAATTGAAATTAAAAGAGAATAACATAATAAGAGTGCTTGAAAAAGAATGAGATTTTGAGACGAAGATTCTGCAGCATAACGGTTATGAAACATGGTATTATAAAATATTAAAAATAAAGGGGAAAGGGTTCAACCCTTCATAAAAGGCTCATAATATAGTATAGGTACATAATAAAGTGTAAATAATAACATGTTATGGAAACTATAAATACATACCACATAAAAGAGAACTTGAATGGAAAAGAGAAGTTGAAAATTCCCTTACATTGTAGAGTAATACCAAAAACATAAAGGTTGGGACATTGGGGGATTTAGGAAACCTTAGGAGGACTCCTATGAAGGTAAAACTACAATATATTATAGGATTAATAATTTTTAAACAAATAAAACTAAGTAATTAGTGGTTATTTATAGTGAAAGATGGAGATACCTTAGTTTTAATGTTCTACATCTATTTTTTTCTGTTTTGATTTGGCCTAAACCAGATGTCCCTGCAGTCTGTGGAATGGTATACCTAATAAGTGCACTTTGAATTGTTTTCTGTATTTGTTCTACACTTAATGTGTCATGATTTTGTGAATCACCTTTATTTGAAGTCTTCATAGCCACTCCTTCGATGTATAGTTAGTGAAAAATATGAACTAATGGAGGTTCTGGTGAGATGTATCCCCACTCAAATATGGTAAATGGTTTGTTTAGTCATATTGTCTCGAGGTGGGTAATAGATATAAAGATGGTCCATGTGAAGGGATTAGGGACAGTTTGGGTAGTGGTGTAGGTGGTTTTCCATTTTTTAGTGGGGTGATATGGCAGTTTATATGGACTCTAGTTTAGTTGAAAATTGGATTTGGATTTCATATTTATAGTTTTTGTTCAAGGAATAATGGGAAGGGTAGTGATATTGAGGATGAATTGGGTGTTGGTTGGGTGATGTATTGGAATTGTGATGTTGGTTGGATTGGGTATAGGTAATTTTCAAGGTATTATATGGGTATTGCCTCCCCTAATCACTACTTCTCTTATTCTGAATTTTTTCCATCTTTTGCATTGGTATGGGAGTGTGGAAGATTACAATAGATCATATACCCTATTAATTCATAGATAATTACTAACATAACAAAAATTGAATAATGTTTTTAAAGTAATCCAAGTTAGTTCCCCATTTATTATCGATAAATTGACATACCATTGTATCCTTAGTTATATTTAAGAGGGAGAATGAATCGCTCTTATAATTTCTTCATTTAGAGATTTAGCTGTTTTACATTCACCTTGAACAAAGTTTCATGTACTCTTTGGATCATAATAGATCTATGTGGAAAATTGTTGACTCCAATTAAAGGTATCATCCAATGTGGGTGAAATTTATCTACAAGAAATACTAAATATGAGTTAATCAAAAGTACATTTTCCATGGGTGTGAATTTTCATAAATTGATTCATTATCCATGCCACTTTTTGGATTTATGTTTGTAATATTCTTCATTCTCATCTAAGTCTCTATAGATATCTTCTAATTCATCCAATTATAAGAACCACTTTCCCCCTTTCTCTAAATCCATATCCACTTTCCTTACAGACTAATATGAATAATGTTTCAGATCCAATAATAACTAGAATGGATTTCCATTGATAATCCTAAATGGAGTCATACCAATTGGTTTTTAAAATTATTCTTTGTATGACTATAATAAATCATCAAACTTCTTGATATAAACCAATGAAGTTGAACTCGTGGTTTTTTCTAAAATTTTATTGATCTTTTAGTTGAATAACGTCACTTACCTCGGTTTTTTTGGTTAATAAGGTGTTAGGGTGTTGTTTTGAGATTCATATTTCTCATGCATTACAATAAAAAATTGATTATTGAAGTGCATTCCATGATCACTAATAAGCAAAAAATTAATTCCAAACTAGGAAAATACATTCCTCGTCAAAATTTTGATCACAAATGTAGTTGTTTTCTTCAAATTGACCCTATATTCTACCCATTTTGACACGTAATACACACACACAATAGAAAGTATGTTATATAAAATTATGTATGGAAGGTTACTATTTAATTGATTCTCTACACAATTAATACTTCGACTTTGGGTATTGGGTGTTATGAAATCTCCTAAATTTTCAAAATATTTCCATTTTTTAGCATCAATAAATTATTTAAAAAAACTCTATTTACACATTCTTCATCTTTGATTAAAAGAATTAAATTTCTAATATCTTGAAAAATATTCTATTAGGTAAATTGTGTCCTATTGTATGTGATAAATGAAAAAAATCCAAAACATGTTTCACCTCAAATTTAGGCACACATAACTGAATTAGTATATCTTCACATTATTTTAATAATAAGATATCAACCCAGGAATAGTTCACTACATCAACTAGAAACCCCTTCCTTTATGGATTTTTAAATGAGGATAGATTTTCCCATTTAAAAAATAAATTTCAATCTCATCATTCAAAATCTCCACGTACATGGAATCATGTTTCTTTTCCCCATGGAAATTTCATCTTATGACATTAAACTACAATTAGTAATATTTAATATTTCTTAGATCATGATCCCTATGTATGACCATGATGTTTCAATCCCTAAGGAACTTTTTACCATCATTTTCAGATTATATTTCCCATTTATTCAAAACATATATTATGAATATCACTCAAATAATTTACTAAAATATAAAATTTCTTCGATCTAAAATTTACTCACCTCCTGAATAATTCTCCTCCACAAGTGTATATGATCTTGTACACTCATGTATTGTTCTTAAAAGATATTAAAAACCTTCCTGGAATTTTTTTTTGGTCTCAAAACACTCTCCAAATCTCACGTGATCAAGTTATTACTTAGTTCATTGAATACCTGAGAATAATGGGATTTTTCTCCTTTAAAGGCTCATGGATTAGAAATCTCTCCTTCTCTTTGACACAAGATGTATAAGACTCTCAAAATTCTCCCATAGATTTTATATTTTCTCTCAATATTCACTACTTTCATGGTATTATATTTAAAATTTAAGTCAATATCATGGATTTATATTAATTTATAGCATTTTGTTATAAATATAATATTTTGTTTTCTTTTATATTATGATTCTCTTATAGAGTAGTGTGTTAGTTATGGTTTCGTATAAAGTGAACAATTCTCATTTACTTAAATATATTTTCAATTAAACTTAAATATTATTGAATTTATTTTGATGAAATTAATTATAACATTTTTTTATAGAATGGATAGAAGTTGGATGTATGAAACTGATTGGATCTCAAGCGATTTTCAAAACAATTTGGATAGATTTTTTTATTTTTCATCTCACAATGCTTCAGATAGTGGTCACATACACTGCCCATTTTATAATTGTGTTGGAAGACCTTGTTTGAGCTGTAAAGAATTCATATACCACATAACCAAATATGGTTTTCAAGAAAACTATTATGTGTGGTATCAAAATTATGAGAAAATGAAATCTCAAAATGATGATGATTTAAATGAGAGGACTGGATTGGAGAATTTGTTATATGATTGGTTTCCATTTATTTGTCACCGTGAAAAATAAAGGATTCCAACCCAATAAGACTTCTATATGATCACACATGATGCGTCTAATGAAAATGTTGATGTTATCAGGGTGAAAAAATTGAATGACGTTGCCACGACTCTAGTATATTGACAATGAGGTAAAATGAAAATGCTGGAATTTTTAATCCGATGGTTTCATGGGAAAACAATGTAAGGGATTTCTAATACTACCATGGATTATATTCTTACCTTCTTGAAGGACTTAATTCTAGATGCTATAGATATTCCCTCAAACCACTATATGGAATGAAAGATAGTTAAGGAAATTAGATTTTCCAGAAACAAAATTCATGCTTGCCCAAAAGATTACAATTTATTGTAAGAGGAAACTACTGAATGAAATGGTTGTATAAAATGTGGCACATCCCACTAGAATCCAAAAGCCGATGGAATACTATCATGTGTTCCAAAGAAAGTAATGTGGCACTTTCCATTGATCCCCAGACTCCAGAATCTTTTTATGTATGATGAACATTAATAAAAAGGTGATGGCATGATACCAAGAGAAATAAGACTAATGATGAGTTGGTTCACCCTAGATATGGATTTTCATGGCATAGATTTTATACTTGATATCCTAATTTTTCAGTTGGTGTGTGTAATGTGAGGTTGGGTCTTTCATGTGATGGTTTTAATCTATTTGGGCAGATGTTTACTTTTCACAGCACATGACTGGTTTTTATACACATTTATAACCTTCCCCCATGGTTTTGTATGAAAAAACCTTTCAATTTCATGAGTATACTCATATATGGCCCTTCTGATCTAGCAAGGATATAGATGTATACATGAAAACTTTAATAAAAGAGTTGAAACTTCTTTGGGATGTGGGTGTGCGCACATATGATGCATGTTCAAAAGACATATTTTAGATGCATGTTGTGCTTATGTGGACGATCAATGATTTTCCTACTTATGCAATAATGTATGGATGGAGCATGAAGGGAACACTATCATGTAATATTTGTATAAATAATACATAATCCAGAAGACTAAAACATCATTATAGTTTCAGTTTTATGGGACATCAGCAATTCTTGCCAATGGACCATCCATATAGAAATAATAGTCGAAGATTTGACAATGCCCTGGAGACCGATGATCCACCTTAGTGAATGTCTGGAACTGATGTGCTTAATGAATTGAAAGATTTTAGTTTTCCATTCGGGTAGGTTCAAATTAAATCTAGAAAGATAAAGAATGTTTCCACTAAAACCTATTATAATTGGAAGAAGAGGAGTGTCATCTTTGATTTTCCTTATTGGTCAACCAATTTGTTACTTCATTACTTAGATGTAATGAACATTGAAAATAATATATGTGAAATGTTTCTTTCGATTCTTCTAAATGTTATAGGAAAGACAAAATATGATTTACGGTCTCAACGTGACTTGGTGGATTGGGTTATAAGACCAAAATTGCATCATGTTCATATTAGTGAAAATAGATGGCAAGTTCCATGTGCTTCTTATGTTATGAAACCTACAGAAAAAAAAGCAATTTTTAGAAGTAATAGAGACTATTAAAGTTCCTGATGGTTATTCAAGCAACATATCTAAATGGGTCAACAAAAGAGAGTTAAATCTAAAATCTTTAAAGAATCATGATTATCATGCCCTTCTGTATGAATTGATTCTAATAGAAATCTGTCAACTTTTTTCCAATAATGTAATGGTGGTTGTTATTAGGTTGTACCATTTGTTTAGAGATCTTTGTGCTGATAAGTTGTCCAATTATTTCTTGCAAAAAATGTTGGCAGATGCCCCATTAATTTTGTGTGAGTTAGAAAAAATATTTCCTCCATTTTTCACATGCATGATGCATCTGACTATTCATATTCCAACTAAAATACTTCTCGAAGGACCTATTTCTTTTCATTGTATATATCCAATTGAAGTAAATATGTACACATTAAAGTCCTATATCTGAAACAAGAATCATTCTGAAGGTTCAATCATGAACAGTTACTTGTCTCAATAATGTATGGATTTATACTCTATGTATTTATCTGATCTTACTACAAGAATTAATAGAACAGTGATAAATGAATAAGAAAAGTATGAGAAAATTAAACCCAGTTTTCCATCACTTCCTCAAATAGGAGGAATTCTTGGATCATATACATTGACGACATTAATCCTTGAAGATCAGGAGATGGAACATCCTATAGTTTTGTTCAACTATGATTTCTTCAATGACTGCATCAGGTAAGTAAATTGAATATGTATATCTTAAATATCTGTTAAACTATTATTATTTTTATCTATATGGAACATAAAGAAATGATAAATAGAAATCATTGTTCTTTATCTTTGAGAAGGATAGAGACTTTTCATAGCAAAGAGTCTTCTGCTTGGTTAAAATCAAAGGTAAAAATATTATTGTTTAAAATAAATAAATCAATATTTAATTAAGTTTAATATTCATTTATATTTTAGGTATTGAGTTTTTCTGCTGAATCTGTCTTTGAGGAAATAAGATCCTGGGATTTTGGTCCTAATACAGTGGTTTGTGACTATAAATCAATTATTATCAATGGGTACAGATTTATTATCACTGAACGAGCAAAGAACATGAGAACACAACATGATGTTATTATGGTTACTGCCACAACAGACTATTATGCTTGTGCATCAGATAGTAGACCGCGATTTAAAAATGTAGGTTATTATGGAATCGTTGAAAAAATAATAATATTGGATTATTACTCTCATTGACAAGTCACGATGATGAAATGTAAGTGGTTTGATTCGATGATGGGGAAAATCACATTTATTGAAGATTGTGGGTTTAGAGTAATTGATATGACTCACACTCATTCTATTGATGAACCATATGTATTGGCATCAATGGAGAAACAAGTTTTTTTATGTCAAATACCATCTTTGACCAGAATTTGGTGTCATTATTGAAGTAATTCCAAGACATATTTTTTATGATGGTGATGATGGAATTGACACCATCCCTACTTCCATTAGAAGTGATCCATTTATTACTTTTGATGAATCCAATAGCTCAATTTTTAGAGTTGACTGTGAACCTAAATTTGTGGTGGGAAATATATAGAACCAACCATCCATGTTCTCAATTATTTTATTTTAGCTCAACTTGGGTTGTTAAGGTTGGTACTATTCAAATTGATTTAATATTGATTACAAATATGTTGTATCCAACTTGACCTTAATGTAAAATTTCAATGTTTATTGGTTGCAATTTTATTTGAATTGCATTTTCTAATTTGGAATTGAACAGTATTCAAACCTATGAAACCAACATTTCTAACTTGGTGAAAATTTAAATGCTTTATTGACCGTGAATAAAATTAGTATAAATCTAAGACCTCCCTTTAACATTTCACCAGATAATGAACATGATGTTTTGTCTTCTTCTTCAAAACATGTATAGATACCTACATCATCTACCTAGTCTAAAGAAATTAAATTTTTCCTTAATTTTGAAAATTGATTTACCCATCATAAATCTGGTAGATATCTTATCCTTGTTCATTTGTTTATATCATCATTTCCAAATATCTTAAGGGTTTAATCATTCATAATATATACCTTTCTGAATTTTCTGGAGGCATAATTTAGTATGCTCTCTCTCTTGGTTTTTGAATGAAATAAAGCCTCAGAATCAATGTTTCATGATTTTAATAGACTGGTAAATCTTAGTAAATAACCATCCTAATAAAAATTAAATTTCTTTATTACAGATTTTATGATTTATTAAATTAATTATATATCTATTAAAGATCACCTAAAATAATGGATAGTTAAATTATCCATGAATCCCCATATTCCCTCTTATATATTTTGTTTCTTGTGTTACACATTAGTTATCCTTTTCTAATTACTTCCATATTTGTTTTCAAATCTAGGAAATTCAACCAATTGAAGAGAGGCACTAAAAAAAGATGATGGAAAACAATCATCACATGGATGAGATAGGCATTCCACCACTAGTTCCTATAGTGAGTATTTTATTTCAAATATATATATTTAAATAATATATAATATCATGTGATTAATTTTGTTTTAAATTTTTTTTGTAGGATCCACCTCTTAGGTAATAATTAATTGATGAGCATCCTAGTAGTGGTACAAGTTCTAAGTCTGGTGGTACGAAGGGGGGTGGTACGAGAGCTGGGCTATCTGGTTGGCGTACCCGATTAGACCATGCCCCTCTCACTGACATACCATCTATCCCACATTTTGATCTTGGTGTGTCGTTAGAGACACACGGGATATTTAAGACTCCCTTGTTTTCACCACACTTTACATCTGAGTCTCCTCACCCATCTTTACCATATCTGAGGATGATTCCCACTCCCCATCCAGCATTCAGTCAGCCATCTGTGCCATATTATTTTACTTCTACCTCCTTCTCTCCGAGCTTCTATATTCCATCTTCTTCAACTCCTACTCCTCTATAGTTTGTCCCTATAGAGAATAAAATGGGACCCACTCCACCTGTATAGGGTGTTCCGTCAGTTTCTGCAGATCCAGTAGTTCCCATTGATCAGACTTCCGTAGGTATATTTATAGAACCCTAACAAATTTTTATACCATTATTTATTTTCATTATAACATATATTAATAAAATATATGTTTTTCTTTCATAATAGATACATCTACTAATAGGAGGCGGGGTGGGGGTGTACACACATGTGTTCAGTGTGGAACCTCTACATGTAGTTGATGGTGGACTATAATGAAGACAATAAAATGATTGAAAAATAGGGCAGCAAGGTCAGAGTTTTTTGGCGACACTTTCCAAATACTCTATCATCATTCCCATCAGCCCGCTTTCATGGATACATTTGCCAAATAAATTCAAGGATAATTCATGGGCTCAGATATGGGTAAAAATATATATTGTATTTAATGAAATATATTATTTTTGTATTTATATGAATTAATGTTTTGGTTTCAACTGTGGTTTAATTTCCCCGGTTGTGAGGGTGCACGGCCAGTACGTCTAAAGGATTTAGGTGAGCTTTGGAGAGACTATAAGCATGAGTTGTATACTGGCTGGAGTTCTAGAGTTGTCATAGAGTTAGAGGTAATACCTATCATGGATGATTTTCTGATAGAACAGTATCAGCAGATGATTACTCATTAGACGACTAGCCAGTTTAAGGTATTAATCACATTTGAGGTATTTACATAAAAATTTTCATGTTTTGCATTAATAATATCTTTTTTATTATTTAATTTTATTTAGGAATAATCTATAATAAATAAAAAACATTGATGATAAAAAATACCTTCACATATTGGGACGTACTACGATGTCAGATCATGAGAGGAAGAAGGTATGATAGTTGTTTATAATGTTTCTTTAAGAATTGCACTTTATATTGTTTCCTCCATAATTTATTCGATTGATAAAGTTTTTATATAATTTTAGTTATAAAATTAATTATATTTAACCTATTTTTAATTATGGTTTTCTACATTCAATGTCATTATAGAGGAAAATATTGAATATGAAAGGATGTGTGCCTCGAGCAAAACTATTTTTCTCGATTAGAAGGAAAAAAGATTGAAGTGTTGTTAATGAACCAACTCATCAGCAGATTATAAGTTTTACTTTGTTGATTTAAAATTTTAATATCTATTTTTTAACTTAATAATCTATTTATATTTTTAATAGGCTGCTTTACAGTCCCTTGATGCCCAGAAACCCGACAATTTTGGGCCAAATGATCACTTACATCAGGTGTTGGGAGATGAGAACCCTGACAGAGTATTTTGTCAACCTGGGAAGAGTATAGTTCCGATGAGTTATTTTCCCTCTTCAGGTACAATTTGTAGTGCCAAAGAGTTCCAACAGGTTAAGGCACAGGCAGAACAGGCTAAAAAATGCCCAAATAGATGGCAGAACAGTCTGCTAGGGAAAACACTGCATTTATGAAACTGATGGAAGTTTTACGTCCAACAATTCCACCAGAGGCTAGAACATCTTGTGATGAATATATGTCATTGATTCATTCTATATATGGTGCACCATGTGGAAGTTTTAGTGGTGGTTGAGACGATGTTGTTCCTAGTGACGAAGATGGAAGGGAAGAGGTTGAGGGCATAGGAGAAGGGTGAGGAGGAGGCTGATGCAGAGGAGGAGGGTGAGGCGGAGTTTGATGTAGAGGAGGAGGGTGGGGAGGAGGCTAAGGCGGAGTTCAAGGGTAAGGAGGATGGCGGGGACAATGATGGGGACAACAATGAGGATGGGGATGAGGCTGATGATGATAGTGATGGTTATGAGGGATAGATTGATCTATTGCATTTCTAACTGATATTACTGACATTTGATGTTTTATGATTTGTTGTGCCTAAATATATGTGCCATTAGGTAGGTAAAATTATCTTTATTTATTTATCTATAAATAATAAAACTTAACTTGATGATTTTTTGTGACTGATTCACCCTTCCCCTGGACACCCCCCACCCCCTTGGACAGCTCCCCACCCCCTGGAAAACCCCCCTACCCCCTGGACACCCCCCACCCCATGGACACCCCCCACCCCTAGACAGCCACCCCCCCCCCAAACCCCTCGGACACCCCCACCCCCTTGGACAGCCCCCCCTTCCACCCCCACCCCCCTTGACACCCCCCCTGGACACCCCCACCCCCCCCCCCCACCCCCCTGCACCCCCCCCCTAGACACACCCACCCCCTTGGAAAGCCCCCTCCCCCCATACACCCCCCATCCCCTAGAAACCCCCCCCCCCCACCCCCTGGAAAACCTCCACCGCCCTGGACACCCCCCCACCCCTTGGACCCCCCCCCCCCCGGACACCCCCACCCCCCGGACAACCCCACCCCCCGAACACCCCCCACCCCCTTGGACAACCCCCCACCTCCCCTAAACATATCCCCCACCCCCCCTATAAAATGAAATTTTTGAAGTCATTTATCCATTTTCATATCTAATTACACCCCCACCCCCGGACACTCCCACCCCCTTGGACCCCCCCACTCCCTGGACAGTCCCCACCCCATGGACAACCCCCACCCCCCTGGACACTTGCCACCCCTAGGACTACCCCCCACCCCCTGGACACCCCCCACCCACCCTGAACACCCCCAAACCCCTTAGACAGCCCACCCCACACCCCAGGACACCCCCCCCCCCAAGCCCCTAGACACCCCCCACCCCCTGGACACCCCCACCACCTTGGACACCCCCCCCCCCGACACCCCTCCACCCCCTTGGATAGCCACCCCCCCCCCCCCCCCGGACAACCCTAACCCCCTTGTACAGCCCCCACCCCCCTGGACATCCCCCACCCCCTGAACACCCCCCCCCCCAGAAACCACCACCCCCTTGGACACACCCCCCCCCCAGGACAGCCCCCCCACCCCCTGGACACCCTCCACCCCCCCCCCCCCACCCCCTTGAACACCCCCCCACCCCCTGGACAGCCCCCCACCCCCTGGAAAATGAAAATTTTTAATTCATTTATCCATTTTCATATCTAATTACATGTGAGAAGTATTATTCAATCTTCAATTACACTGATTTAATCAAAAATCACCCATGCCTATGAATTCAATTATAAATTCATATTATGTATTCCTTATTCTGTATTCCATATTAGTCAATATTCTATATGACATATTAGTTATATTCTATTATATATGCCATATTATTCATTTATCCATATTCTATATGCCGTATTCTGAATTCTATTTTGTATGCCATATTCTGTATGTGTTATACATAATTAAATTTTGTATGTATTGAATTATTAATATAATACACTATAAATAATTCATAATTTGGTATGTAATTTAGAATTCTGTATGTAATTCATAATTCATTTTGTATGTGTTATTCATTCATAATTCATAATTCAATACATAATTCATTTGGTATGTATTCAATTGAGAATTCAATTCAGAATTATGTATTGCATAGGTAATTGGGTTCTTAATTGAATTTTGAATTCAATGAAATTCTAAATTCTGTATTTAGTTCTGAATATACATGCTTTGCAGCTACATAGGGGATTTCAAAGGGGGAGGCTGTCTGGCTTGCTATTGCAATTACAGCAAGGCTACACCAATGGGTTCTGAACCATTGGTATATGTGTGAAAATTTACTTTATACCACAGTTTACAAAAAACCGTTGGAAAAAATATATACCAACGGTTAGTAAATTTTTGGTATAGAACCTATAATCAGTATTTGCTAATAGTTTTATGTAAACCATTGGTAAAGGATTATTAAAACGGTTTCAAAACCATTGGAATAGATTTGAAATTCCTTAATTTACAATAGTTATCAACCGTTGGTATTTATACCAACGGTTAGCTGAAATCATTAGTATAATGTGCAGTCCAGAGCCATATACCAACGATTATACTATAACCATTGGTATATGTCTATCCTGAAGGCTAACTATCCAAAGGTTTGAACAACCATTTGTATAGTTTATACCAACGGTTTTCAGGCCTTTACCAATGGTTTGTTACCATTGGCATAAGTTATTTTTCTAGCAGTGTATAAAACTACTGTAAAAAAAAGTTATCGATATTATCAAAGCTAATAATAATAGGAAAAAAATTATTTAAGACTCCTTTCCTAGAGTTAAGTAATTATTTCCACTCTATAAGAGTATAAATATATGTTTCTATTTACAAACTCATCCTTTGATTTCACCTTGAACTATCTATACTTCATCACTTAGCATAGGTTACTCCATATGGTGAAGTAATACATTAAACTATAAAATCTCATACAATGATCAACATAAACTATTTTTTAAATGTTTAAACATTCCAAAATATAATTATTCAACACTTTAGAATGAAGGTCTATAAATTTCCAAGATGACTTATCGTTAACCCTTAATCAACATGAAGTAGCTCTAAATTTTTACATTCCAAACATGTGAATAACTTTATCATGTATCCTTTTAAAATATGGTAAAAACTTGAATTACTATAAAAACCATATTGGAAACATGCATTATTCCATATTCCTTAAGTAAGATAAATGTTATTGGATATATTCCTTAAATATAAAAGTGTTGCAAAACTTCATCAATGAAAGCATAGACCACTACTCGACAAGTCAATAATCAGTTCCAAGGTAGTTAGTACTTATCTAAAACAATCATTTCTTCATCATTATCTCAAAATTATATATATATTAAGGGGTTTTATTTCCTTGAATAATGTGTTTTCTAAAAAAATTAACCTTCTAATGAATATAATTTCTTCTTACCATTCAACTTATTGTTTCAAATCCTTAATGAAAAAGTATTGCAGTACAATCCCCATGTATTCCATAATTCTTATAACCCGTACATTGCTGAAAAAAAATATTCAAATGAAATGATTCTTGAATAGTCATATTAATCATTATAATTCATCTAAAGAAGCATCATAAATTGATCATTACCCAGAATCATCATTTGGGGTATATTCCTTTGAGGTTTGGGATATTGATTCATATAGTGTCTCATCTCCTTGCAGTTGAAGCATTCTACATTGGAAATCTTTTTCTTACCCTTCCAATCCTAAACTTGTTTTTCTTTTTCTCCACACTTATAAAAAATTACCATTCCCTTAAATCATTTACCAGGGTAATTATTTCCTAGTTATCACATGTGGGAAAACCCTTCTTTCCATTCTTCTATTTATCTATACTTTTTTCTACCGTCCTCTTCTTATTTTTATTCCCTTCAAATCCATAGGACTCATAAAAGTCTTTAAATACCTTGTTAACACATGATACTATTTCCTAATATGATGAGGATACTTGGGAGACTATCTTCCTTTGAAAAGATGGCTTAACATCATGAGAAATATGATCCTACTTACTATTTTTATCACATGCATTGGTGATAATCTCATTCCTTCTGCTAGGAGCCATTTCTAAATAATGGCATAAACTAGATTAGATTATGAATCATGATGTATAATATCAACTTAGAAAAATACTTATCATAAATTTAATTCTAATCCATAACTAATCTCATAATTTTAAACTTGGTTTCTTTGAGGAAAAAATATATTTAATTCCTTCATAATGGTTTGTAAATAAAATTTGAATTATTATAAGAATATCCCCTAAGGAGTGTCAAACTAGGTGGATAGTAGGTCCATTTTCATATACCAGGATACCCCGTGTTAAGATCGAAACTCCTTGTGAGAGTTGTTACTCCTAGGTACATCTGTGTCAGAACCTTGTCCACTTATAGTACTCAGATAGGGATGTATTTGCAAGAAAGGTTCATATAATCTATCCCTTACCAAAATTCCAGGACATTCTTGTATGTTTATCCTCAAATTCTATCTTAGGGTTATGTTCCCTAATCAACGTTTTCTAAATCTAGTTTCCATGTTTTCTACTAAACTTCCTCTGATACCAATTGTAAAGCCCCGACCCTAGAAGCCCAAAGCCAGTGCATTATTTCATTACATTGGCATGATTACAATGAATTAAATCTCAAAATACCAAGTAGTTTAGTAGTTTTGAAAACCAGATACATACATAGGTTCAACATTACAACTTGAAATTAAATACAACATATAAGGTTTATTGGGAACATCCACAACTCTAAGTTTATTACTTTAGATCTTTCATAATAAACTTCTTCACATCCAGAGAAAATGAAACATAAGAAATGGGTGAGCTAAAATGCTCAGAAAGGGTATGGAATATAGTGGAATATATCATAAACATAAACAGTAGGCAAGGTGAATATCTAAAAAACAAATGCCTTTAAAAATAATAAACTTGAACATAATAGGAAAGAATATGAGCATAGTAAAATATGCCATAATAAAGCACTGTCATCGGTATTCTACTATTCGAATAACCACATAATACTTTCAATTATTAGTTTCATAATGAAGAAAATTCATTTTCAGAAAATCATAAACATACCATCAAGGCCTCATGCCAAGATGATAAATAATCATTTTGTAAAGACCCATGCCAAGACCATAGTTTGTTTCATGAGACCTATCGATGTACCGAGGGGATATAGCGGGCCCCACCTGACATTTACTAAGTCAAATGCATTACTATTATGAACGGGGATAATCATAAATAACATATACATTCATATTGAAACTAACATATGAAATTTAAAGAACTTTCCCTGCATATAATCATAAACACTAACCATTTGAAGTAAATTGTGAATTGTGTCAATATAGAACATCCACATTAAAACTAATTAAAAATACTTCAATAACATTATGTAGATGATATCATAATATATAAACCTGTATGTTATAAAATATTCATCAAACAATTTTTCCATAAATAAGATACTTTTTAATAATACCATTGAGAAATTATTAAGGAAATAATCCTTAAACAATTCCGAAGTGTCTCACACCACCTTGAAACATTGAAATCATAATCCCTTAGAATATCATGAGAATAAGGGGAATCTTGATATGATATACCAAGGGTAGTACATAAAACACATTCAAGTAATAAGTGGTAAACAACTCATGTATCTCATAAAAGTTAAAGTGGGGTGAGAAATAATCTATTTTACTTTGGAGAGAAGAGTTATTTTGAAAATATTTGTATTTGTCATAAATATGGTTTTAAACATGTATATCCAAAAAACTAAAAGTAAAGTACATTTTTATTAGATTTTAGGCATAAATGATGACCCACTGAAGTGAAATCATGTAAAATGTTTTTTTAAGAATCTTTAGAATTAAAACATTTTAGTGTGGTTTAAGGAATTCATTAAAGAGATTTTAAAGCGCAAAGGCATGATAGCTTTCATAAAACCATAATGAACCAAAATAGATTTCATGTTAAAATTTGTGATTTCAGAATAAAAATATGTCTTAAAACAAATTATTAGTGAAATTCAAATATATAAGAATTCGAGAAGTTCCTTGAATCGGGCTTTCATTTCAGAAGAATTTTTGAAATACTCTTTTAAAACATTTAACTAACCCTAAATAAATAAGGATTATTATTAGTAAAAATATAGATAACATTCACACATAATTTATGAGGAGTAAATAAGAAAAAAAATAATTTCATTGAGGTGAGTAGAGAATGAGAGCATTCCGAATGAAATGCAGGTCCGGGTAGAAAATACTTACAACTTTTTAATCAATTGAATTGTATGAAAAAAAATTAATAATCATCAAATGATATATTTAATATAATTAAAATAAATATATTCATTATATTAAATATAAATGGGACGTATGAATATAAAAAACACAAGTAATAGTAGTGAATACGGAATATCTCACAAAAATGGAAGTGAGATGAGAAACCATTAACTTAAGTCCGATGGTGCTATTCACTTGATCTTAGTGTCCTGGATAATCAAATTAAATTAATTAATTAATATTTAAAAAACTTTTTATTTATGTAATTGATTGATTATGGCCTTATTAAGTTCATTCATG